>JAVUPR010000256.1:1200000-1800000 GCA_036785695.1 Gentiana straminea | reverse complement strand
TTTTTTAAATTATAATTTCCACTTTGTTTCTCATACTCTATATTTTTTTTCATTTTTATAAATGGCACCGAAATCAAAATCCAATGGTTGAAAAGAAGAAGAAGATGAGGCTCTTTGTCGAGCAGATTAATATACTATATCGTATATGATTTTTTAAGAATTATTATTAATTATATAAAAAAATTTATTAGTTACGGTTGTAAATTAATATTCATTTCCGAGTATTTTAATATGGATTCTATGTACGAAAATAATTGTATATAAATTTTCAAAATAATTATAACGGAGAAATGCAATTTACCCCCTTAAACTATAGTCTACGCAAAATTTACACCATTAAACAATTATTTGCTCGATTTACAACCTTGAACTATAACAAACCACCAATTTACAACCTCAAACTATTAATTGTTTGATTTATCACCCTAAACTAATATTTTGATCAATTTGTAATAAGTAGCATTATTTAAATAGGGGGGGGGGGGGGTTCTATTTGGACCCTCACTATTTACTACTTGCACCCACTTACTACTTGTACCACAAAATTTTACTTTTGGCACCACAAGATTATTTTGATTATTTTTATACTTCTCACACTACACAATTAATAAAAAAAATTACTACCTACACCACATATTTTTTAAATTCTAAACAAGTCCTCCTAAAACCTAAATATTCAATTTTATCCTTCACCTTAAACATAAAACATTTCATCATCTTCATCACTTCTTCACTTCTTCACTTCTTCACTTCATCATCTTCCTCCCCTCTACATCCATGGAACCTTCATCATCTTCCAATTCAAATTTTGAAAGTCAACATTTTGAATCAATTCATAACAATGAACAACAAATGCATTGTGATATAGAAGATGTACCAATCTCACTTGAAGATATACCATTTTCAAGCCAAGTTGAGAAGAAGATGGATTCCTCAAATATGGTAATTTCTTGTTTGAAAATTTCGTTCTTTATGTTCAATGTGTGATTTTAGTTAATGGGTAATCTTCCTACATACCTATTATCATGTTTAGAGGTCATAAATGGAAGAAAATAGTGTTATTTCGCCATTTCCGATCACCCATAGGGCTTCCCCCGTTGTTCTTTTACGTTTCGCAGCGTCAATGGCAAGCTTCTGGGACGTCAGCCACATTGTCGCCCGTGAGGCAGTAGGAACGACACTATGGGTGACGTTTACAACAGCAAAGAAGATGTATATGCATGTCCAAAACGTTAGCCTTGATGACGCTCCTTTGGCCACTACAACGTCAGTGTGGCTGACGTTTGTGTTGCCAATCAACTTTAAACATATTTCTTGTTAACGTCAGCCTCACTGACGTTTATGTTTACATTACAACGTCAATAAAGACAACGTTTTGCTTGACTCTTAACTGCAACAGGCTTCATTTACAACGTCACTCATGATGACGTTGGATGTGCCAACACAACGTCAAAAGCAAACATTATGGATCTGTAATTTTTCATTTTGCCAACATGTGTTTTACTTGGTTTTATTACTATTGAATCCATAGAAACAATGTAATGACGCAAATCATGACAAAAGCAATGATGAGGGGCCAGTACTAGACGACGACGAGGAGTATTTGAAGGTGAGAAACTATTAAGTGGATATGTTATTTTCTTATTCTCATCCAATTGACTTTGACAAATATACGTTTCCTGCAGTTTTTGGCTGATGAAATGATTGAAGAAGATCAAGAAAATCTTCGTAAAGTTCGAGATACCACACTCGCAATGATGGATGACCCACATGAAGAGTTATCGATCGATTTGACTTCAATTTTTACAACCGATCAAGTAAGTCTCTAAAACTTATACTATCTAAATGTATGTGATTTTTAAACTTGACTTGGTATTCATTACATTCATATATTATTCATAGGTATTTGATTCACATGAAGCCGTCACCAAACACCTCAAGGCATTGGCAAGAGAGAAAGGCGTTGTCATTGTGAAAAAGAGATCCAACATGACCGGAAAGCGGACACATTTCATTTTATACCAATGTGAGAGGGGTGGGTTGCCAAGAGAATACGAGAAAAACGTTGGCGGTACCGGAAAAAATAAGCCAAGAGAATCGTCTACAAAGAAATGCGGTTGTCCGTTTCAATTGAAAACCTTGAAGGATAACTTTAGGGAGGTGTGGACCGTTAGAGTATTGAATGGTGTACATAATCACAAGTTATTCAAGTATGAGGTGGGTCATGCATACCTCGGCCGGATTGATAGAGAACAAGTTGATTTTGTTGCAACAATGACTCGCAACGGTATTTTGCCTAAACATATACTACGTATGTTGAGAAAGGATGATAAGAAGAACTGTACGTCATCAAAGGCAATTTACAATGTTCGTGATAAGATAAAGAAGAAGGCACGAGAGGGCCGTACAGTGATGCAAGAGGTTTTCAAATTGGCAGATAAGAACACATCATTCGTGGAATGTAGGCATGACGAAGGAAATGTAGTGAATGATGTTTTTTGGGCCTTTAATGAAAGCTTGTCCCTTGCAAGGTGCTTTCCTACCGTGATGCTTATGGATTGTACATACAAGACGAACAAGTACAAGATGCCCCTCTTGCAAATTGTTGGCGTTACGTGTACGGATATGACATTTTCGATAGGATTTGCTCTACTTTGTTTGGAGAGGGAAGAGAACTACACGTGGGCTTTGACTATGCTTCGGAAAGCAATTGGTGAGAAAAGTGATCAAACATGTTGTATCGTGACAGATAGAGAAGAAGAATTAATGAACGCTTTACGGGTGGTTTATCCAAAAGCAAAGAACTTGATATGCAGGTGGCATATAGAGAAAGGTCTTGTGGCGAATATGAAGACGAAGACTACGAGCAAAGTTTGGCAAGATTTGATGACTGCTTGGACAGAGGTTGTTAAATCAGAATCAGAAGATGAGTTGAATGAGAGATTGGAAGAGTGTAAGAAGATTTTTAGTGAAGACGCCATGAGTTATGTCTCTTGTACATGGTTGAACGCACATAAGGAGGCATTCGTCTCCGCATGGACCAACTCTGTTTTTCATCTGGGAAACACATCAACCTCGAGAGTCGAGGAATGCATTCAGTATTATAAAACTGGCTAAAAACTGGGCTTGGGGACTTGGTTGCAGAGTGGGAAGCCGGCCTTTGCTTGGTCAATCAAGAGATCAAAAACATCAAAAAGTCATTCGAGACGTCTCTTTTCATGGAGCCAAAAAAATTTAAAGATGTTGTGTTGTTTAAAGAGCTTAAACATCGTGTATCCATATACGCATTGGGCTTGTTGTATGCTGAGTTGGAAAAAACCAATGATAGCGATGCGTTGAATAAGGAGTGCCGATGTACTATTCAAAAGACACATGGATTGCCGTGTAGACATGAGATGGCTAGATTTAAGAAGAAGCCAGGATGCATCCCTTTATCGCCTATCGATATTCATTGGAAGACCCTAGATATCAAAGGGCCACCTCCAAATGAATCGAGTTAGACTATGTGCCGCTTCGAATGCCTTAGAAGAAAAGTTGAAGATGGCAGATGTTTGGGAGAGACAACGGTTGATCGTGAAGATACGTGACATTTGTCAACCGGTTAATACGGTTTTGCAAGAGCCAAAAATAAAAAACACGGGTCGTGACCGCCCTAAGGGTTCCGGAAACAAGAGGAAGTTAGTTGAGGACTCCTCAACTAAGAGAGAGATGAGCAAGATTGAACACGTTGAGAAAGAATTGTCGAGTGTGAATGCCGTGATAGCATCTGAAGGTGTTTATTCCGCCCCAACTCCACCTGCATCTCAAGGTGCTTCTAATGTCAAAAAGAAAAAAACCCCAAAGACTCGAGCGGCATCCAAAGGTAGAATGCCAAAAGTTCCAAAGGTTGAGTGTAAAGTATCTTCTACCATCGGAAACATGTATCTTAAAGAGTTTCCACCAAATGTGCATGAGCATATTACGTCTATGGTTGATGTAGAGGGTGATGGAAATTGCGGGTTTAGAGTAATAGCACATGTAATAGGTCTTACAGAAAACGACTGGCCATTGGTGAGAAAAGCACTGCATTATGAATTGATGACGGACAGGGATCATTATATTGCATTATTTGGCGGACAAGAATGGATCTACGAAAAATGCATGGCTTGTGTTTGTCATGAAAAAGGAGCATGCGGAGTGGAAAAGTATTTTGACAGTCACCTTGGTTGGGTTGTGTGCAATGCATATGGTGTGTCTGCAAGCATATTGTCTGTCTCGCATGGAAACCAAACATTCTTTCCTAGTAAGAAAAAACCTTCGGTTTGGCCCGCTCGCCATATATGGATGGGGTTGTGCAAGGGTATCCATTTTGTTCGCTTGTTTATGAAAGATACTTGCCCACTTCCTAGAGTGAGCGTAAATTGGCATAAGGCTCGGATGTTGGAAGCAAATGAATGGTATGAGAAATATCAACATAGGATCGATTTATGGCATGATGTGGTCAAGGATCATTGGATGGGGGATCATATTGATTTGGACAATCTATCTGACTGACCAGGGTGCAGGATGGAACACGGTTTTGTAAATTCAATTGCAAAATGTTGAACTAGTTTAATGTATTTTGGCATGATCTATATTGTAAATTCCTATGTGTGATATTTCATTGTAAATTCCAATGTTGTATTTCCAAATATGTGATGTGTGATTATTGGTTTAATTTTGAGGTATGATTTTTTGTTAACAAACATACTCTGTACAAAAAACCTTGAAACGTCCACCATAGTGACGTTTTTATTGAGTGATAAACGTCGTCTGTGTTGACGTTTGAAGCCCCAAAATCATCAAATTCTCTGTACCTAAAAATCCTTAAAACGTCACCCATACTGACGTTCATATGGCATGTGGAACGTCAATATGAATGACATTTCAATGAATTCCTACAACAGAGTCATGCCCACTAGGTTTCATCAAAGCGCCAGCCATACCAACGTTCATTGTGCATTATCAACGCCCCTGTAGCTGACGTTTCTGCAAATACCAACTCACCCCAATTCAAATAGCAAAAGCCCAAAGATCACACCAATTCAAGTGACACCAATTCAAATATCAAAGGCCAAATAACCCAAATCGCATACGAACAAATACGAATTCAACGGGGAATAAAAATACAAACCAAACCAAAGCCAATGTAGTCTACAAAATCCAAATACTAAATATAAACACGATTTTAAACAACCCAAACATTAAACATATGAAAGTAATAAACGTGTCAAAGTTATAAATGTGTCAATGTTATAAGACAACTAAGTCTTTTTCGCGGCCCTCGAACGCTTCTTTGGTCTTTCAGCTTGTATCTGACTAGATTCTTGTGCTTCGACACCGTCATCTTCAACATCTTGTGTACATGCACCTGTAGGCAGGAACTCTTCTGCCATCTGAAGCGCTTTCACTAAATCCTTTTTAGTTTTTTTAGAAGCATTTCCAATCGCATCTCGTACCGCATCAATCACTCTACCATTGGATTCATTCTCCTACATGTTAAACATAAAAACGTTCATTAAACTGAAAAAGGAAACAACAAAATAGATTGTATATTCAAATACCTCTCTTGAACCTCGTTGCTTTCTTTTGCTGACACCGGTCAAACGACGCACGGCAACACCGCGATACCAAGTCATGTACTCAGATGTGCATTCCCAATCGAACCTAGCTTTTCCCATCTTTTGTTCCTTATTGACTAGATGATTTGCAAAATGGATAAAGTCATCGTCGCGTGATTCATGAGTGACATTGTACTGCTTCGCCTTCCCGCTTCGATTCGATGCCTTTGGAGGAATTGGTGACTGAGGGATATCTTGAATATGGCCAAATTGACGAACGACACGGTTTGGGTGATATACCTCTTCAATGTCCAATGTCCTTATGCACCCATAGAACCAACAAACGTCATTCTCAGGCACCGTTCTAAATTGCCGATAAGCATCCCAAACAACCTACAAAATAGAAGATAATGTAAGTTGAACAGAACCATACAAGTTACAACCTACAAGATAAATTTAGTTAACTTACTTCTCGGGCCTCCATCAAGTCCAAGTCCTCTCTTGTATGCCTTAACGATGACAATGCCACAGTGTCATTAATTCCCGTAACATTTTTCCACTTTAATGTCCGTACCATCTCCCCTTCAATGAATTTCGTGTTTGGTGGAGGTCGCAATGAAGGAAAATGTTCGTACACCCATGCCTGCATAACACATATTACAAAATATTTCTTTAAGCATTCAAATATAAACACTAAAAACAAAAAATAATGTAAAAAACAAGTGTTACCTCCAACAATGTTAGGTATCCATAAATTCCAACAGTATTGTTCCTAGTGGCCTTCGATAGCTGTCGGTAAAGATTTGCTAGTGTGGCAGCACCCCAAGCCCAATCACCAACCTTATCCAGATCCCGTAGAAAATGAAGGTAGTTAATGTTTATCTTATCCCCACTACGGTCTTGCATCAAAGTACATGCAAGAAGATACAACGATATCCGCGCACGCCTTGATCCACAAGTAACTATCGCCGCGTCCGACCGGAACTCGATGCCTCACCCCGATTGCTTCTTACACCGCATTTACCCGCAAGATCGTTCTTTAGCCAACTTTTGGACAAGTCGTAGTCCACCAACATGTTCTAACTCCTTTGTCATGTCTCGCTATTGGAATCCCTAACAAACTTGTGAACAAATGTAACTCGGGTTGTCCTCTTTTGCAAATTCATAGTTCACGACCATTCCATCAACCGGTAATCCTGTGATATATCGGACATCGTCTAATGTGATCGTCATCTCACCGAATGGCAAATGGAAAGTGTTTGTTACCGGATTTCACCTCTAAACAAAAGCACAAACTACCACACGATTCGCTTGGCTATATGAAGATTGTATCAGATTGTACAACGGGTTAGCTCTCAGCCTTGCCTTGAATTCGTCACATTCTGCATCAATCTTCCATATCTTCAAGGAAGACGTGTACTGCTTACATCCAATTATACCTCGGTCATGTTCAAATGAGTTTATATATAAAGTTAGATATGTGAAAAGAATATAAGTTCACAAATATGTAATAAGATTATAAAACCTAAAAAAACATACATTCTTATTCAACAACGCGTAACCAACATGCTCCTTCCAATCCTTCCCCAATAGAACATCAGTGTCTACCACCACACCATCATCACTGTCATATTGTAAACACTCAGCTACTTCTGCCTCTGTCGGTGCCCCGGCACTTCCGGATGTCTGTCATATACTTGCACCAGCATTACCTGATGCCTCACCTATAGTGGCCCCGGCTGGATTGGCTCTCACTTCTGTAATGGCACCAGCATTAATAGAATTTGCAACTGGATCAACTGTCCCAGAAGGAGGCTGCACTCCCGATTGTGTCTCCATCTCCACTGCCTCAGTGGTGGCCCCAACAGTACTAGAATCTGCAACTGGATCAACTGTCCCAGAAGGAGGCTGCACTTCCGATTGTGACTCCATCTCCACTGACTCAGTGGTGGCCCCAACATTACTAGAATCTGCAACTGGATCAACTGTCCCAGAAGGAGGCTGCACTCCCGATTGTGTCTCCATCTCCACTGACTCAGTGGTGGCCACAACAAGATCGGAATCCGCAACCGGATCAACTGTCCTGAAGGAGGCCGCACTCCCGATTCTTGTCTCCATCTCAACAGACTCAATGTTGGCCTTGACACTATCATCTGCAACTTTCTCAACTATAAGTGAAGGAGCCTCCACTCCCAACTGTGTTTCAACTGACTCAGTGGTCTCAACTACCTCATCCGTCTCTCCTAAACCACCTCGGTTGGCTCATTCGCATGTCCTATCTCTCGCTTGCACATTCTTTAGTCGTTTACTCCTTCTTTTATATGGCACACTTGTATGTTCGAAACAATACTAGGCTGAACTTGAGCTTCGAGGGTGCTTCAAAGAAGACCTTCATCCACCGCGGTACCTTCATCGCTATCCGCAAAGCGTACGGTCTTACCGGACCTCGTCTTAGTCATAATTTCCTACACATGATACAAGAAATAAATTGTCACCAAATGAAGAAATCAACTAACAAAGAAAGTAGACATTTATAAACAAAGCTCAAGGATAAGACATAAACCTCATACAATGTAACATTAACAATAATTTGAAAAACAAATTCATAAAAGAGACTAACCATAAACAAGTTATAAAAAAGGCATAAAACAACAACATATAGGGGCACAAAATATCCTATATAAAACAATCTATTAATGAAATTAAGGTAATGAATTAACCAATGTAACCTCTAAAGTAACACAAAACCCTAATCTGTCATCAAACGTCACCAGCACTGACGTTGAAAAAGCCTTTACAACGTCACCACCGGTGACGTTTACGGTGCAAGACATTGGCATGGCAACGCTCTGGAACGTCACTATTACCAACGTTTCATAGGTCAATACAACGTCCACACCACTGACGTTTAAGAGCTAACAATTTGCCAAGTCAATGTTCTAAAACGTCACCCCAACTGACGTTGTAGAACAACTACAACGTCATTTATACCAGCGTTCCAGGGCTAAACTTATTTACCCACACACAGGCTGGGACGTCAGTGTGGATGACGTTGAAACCTACCACTGGCGTCGTTCACACCGACGTCCCCTGTTTCATCATCTTCTCCGGCCTTCCAACCGGAAAAATGGCCGGAAAAACCAAAATACAACCCAAATAACATAACCCATTACATCCAAATACTAACTCATTACATACAATATAAACCCATTACATCAAACACAAATTCACTTCCATTTAAACACAAATCCACAAACATTCAAACACATTTTCAAAAATTCACATACCTTCAATAAATTGAATTGATTATTCTTCTCTCCTTCTTCTTTTCTTCTACACTTCGAAATCCACTCTCCCTTCTTCTTCCTCTTCTCTTCTCTTCTCCTCTCTTTCAATTTTCAGTTTTTTTTTTTTTTTTTTTTTTTTTTTGTAATCGCCGATGGGGTGGTTTTTGGGGAAGAAGTTTAATGAGTTTTTGAATTAAAGTGGTGGGAGAAGAAAATGTGTATGTATGTAGTAGTTTTATTTAATTAGTACTTATTTTACTGTTTTGTATAATTTAAGGGACTAAAGTGTAGTTTTTTTAGTTTTTGTTATTTTAATGTTGTGTAGGTAGTAATTACGTGGTGTGCGAAAGTAAAAAAAAAAATCATTAATGTGGTGCAAGGAGTAAATAGAGGGTCCAAATAGAAACCCCTTTAAATATTGCACCGAGGGTAAAATCGGCAAATTCCCCATCATCTTTCTTATCTTCTTCTTAACTCATTTTTTCCGCCACTACCCTGCTCAATTTACTCCCTCATACCTAAAATCATGTCATCTATCCAAATAGAATGCAGATTCATGAGAAATATTTAATGTATGCTTGTAAATGTTCTTTCTTCTTTAATTTTATTTTTGGAACTGTAAATGTTCTTTCTAAGAAAGTTTTTCATACCCTCAAACTTAGTGGCGGATCCACGTGCCCCAGGAGACAAATGTTATTTATGAAACAAAGGGCGTAAATTGATCAAAATATTAGTTTAGGGGGTTAAATCAAACAATTAACGGTTTGAGGTTGTAAATTGTTGGTTTGTTATAGTTTAGGGTTGTAAATCGATTAAATTATAGTTTAAAAGTGTAAATTTTCTGTAAGGTATAGTTTAAGAGGGTAAATTGCAATTCTCCCTAATTATAATTACATAATAACTTATGAACTAGCACAATAATAATATTTTATATTATTATCAAATCATCAATATATTTAATTAAAACAAAAAGAAATATTTTTACTATGAGTTTGTAAAGATATATTTTTAGAGATGAATATTTAACATTCAAGTAAATAGTGTCTAAAGATATCAAAATTTGATTTTGATAAATATGGTTTGGTATTATGGGTCAGACCGGAATACTTTACATGGAAAAAGGAAAAAAAATCCATATCTCTTTAATATCCTTGAAGGAACAACGAATTTACTACTCCACCCTATCCTTTAGCCCTCGCTCCTCTCCCTATAATAAACCACCAATTTACAACCTCAAACTATTAATTGTTTGATTTATCACCCTAAACTAATATTTTGATCAATTTGTAACCTTTGTTTTCATAAGTAGCATTATTTAAATATTGCACCGAGGGTAAAACCGGCAAATTCCCCATCATCTTTCTTATCTTCTTCTTAACTCATTTTTTCCGCCACTACCCTGCTCAATTTACTCCCTCATACCTAAAATCATGTCATCTATCCAAATAGAATGCAGATTCATGAGAAATATTTACTCTATGCTTGTAAATGTTCTTTCTTCTTTAATTTTATTTATGGAACTGTAAATGTTCTTTCTAAGAAAGTTTTTTCATACCCTCAAAATAAATAACAATAGCAGAAACATCAAACTTAGTGGCGGATCCACGTGCCCCAGGGGTCACGTGACCCCATTGGATTTTTTTTTTTTTTTTAAAAAAAAAACTTAGTATTAAAACTATGTAGTTTTGTTGTTAAAAAATGTTGTTTTGTCGATAAAAAAAATAATGTTTTAGACTCCGGTTACTCTACTGAAATTTTTTTTTGGATAAAAGATGTAGTTTTAGACTCTGGTGACACAACTGGAATAAATTCCTCGATCCGCCAGTAGTGTTGCCGATCGATCCTCTTGAGGAACTTTGAACCGTCCTTGAAGGCAATTTACATTGGCCTTCTTGATGAATTCCTCATCCAGGAGACATGAATTCAATATTCTGTAAAAGATTACCACATTTCTTTTGCAGCCTGAAACAAGATTTCCTCCATCGCCTTCTCCAAAAAGCGATAAGCTATTTTTTTTTTATTGAGATAAACCGATTAGCTCTTCAGCTTCGTAAATTCAGTTGAGAAGTATTGGTATAATTGTCATTTAGGAGGGACCGGGAAGAAATGGAAAGCAGGGGTGGTGATGGAAAAACTTTGATGGAGAGGAGATAAGAAAGATGACAATGAAATGCCAGTTTTGCCCTTGATATAATATTTGAATAATGTTATTTATGAAACAAAGGGTGTAAATTGATCAAAATATTAGTTTAGGGGGTAAATCAAACAATTAACGGTTTGAGTTTGTAAATTGTTGGTTTGTTATAGTTTAGGGTTGTAAATCGATTAAATTATAGTTTAAAAGTGTAAATTTTCTGTAAAGTATAGTTTAAGAGGGTAAATTGCAATTCTCCCTAATTATAATTACATAATAACTTATGAATTAATACAATAATAATATTTTATATTATTATCAAATCATCAACATATTTAATTAAAACAAAAAGAAATATTTTTACTATGAGTTTGTACCCTATCACTGGAGATGAATATTTAATATTCAAATAAATAGTGTCTAAAGATATCAAAATTTGATTTTGATAAATATGGTTTGGTATTATAGGTTAGACCGGAATAGTACATGGAAAAAGGAAAAAAAATCCATATCTCTTTAATATCCTTGAAGGAACAACGAATTTACTACTCCGCCCTATCCTTCAGCCCTCGCTCCTCTCCCTATTTTCTCTTCACTTCTCCTGAGGCACTTCGAAATCTATTCAGATCTTCACTGCAGCAACCTTAAGTGGAGCAATCCCTCTTTCTTAAAGGTAATTTCCGCATATATACATGTACAAAAATGTGATTTTGACCATACCTTAACTGGGTTTTGCCTCAGATAGTCGTTCCTGGTGACATCTGTATTTTTGTTTAAAGCTTGAATTTTTATCTTGCTGGAGCTTCTTAATTTGCTAATGCTTCATAGTTTCTGGATTTGAAAAATCCCGTTTGAATTTTGACTGCCTTTCCTTTGTGCCAATTAATTGAATTTGGCAAAATTGGAGTACTTGTATATTTATGAATTACTTATGAAAAAATATATGTAAATTTTTCTTTGAAACCCTTTGAGTTTCTGAAAGAGTTTAAACAAGTAGAAGCAACAGAAACGCTGGAATTTCTGCGGTTTTTTGTGGATTACAATCCTGCTGCAAAGCTATTTGGAAATTTGGTGGAATCCATTTGGGGAACTTGAAAATTTTCAAGTGAGAATGTGGTTTTTGTAGTGTGTGCCTTGGTGATCTTGGAGCGGGTTTCGGGCTGTTTTTTTCCTATTTGAGTATTTACTTATGGCTGACCTGCCTCTAATGATGGGGCAAGAGTTCTGTGATGCTGGTCCTTACACTAGGCATATCGATGAGCAGACATTGATTATCCCATCATCCAATTTAAATCATGCATTTGCAGACCATCCTGTTGTAGGTGGGCATGATTTTAGTAACGAGCATGCATTGGCGGCAGACATATCAACTTCAAATACCGTTTTCATTGAACAACCATTGGTAGTTGGGCAAGAGTTCCCAGATGTCGATACGTGTAGGAGGACGCTAAAAGATATAGCCATAGCAATGCATTTCGAGATTCGGATTGTCAAGTCGACAGAGTAGGTTCATAGCTAAGTGCTCGAAAGAGGGGTGTCCATGGCGTGTCCATGTGGCCAAATGCCCCGGAGTTCCTACTTTTACGATTAGGACCCTTCATGGGGAGCACACATGTGAAGGTGCTCAAAATCTTCATCATCAACAAGCATCTGTTGGTTGGGTTGCAAGATCTGTGGAAGCACAAGTAAAGGATAATCCCGGGTACAAGCCGAAAGAAATTTTGCAAGATATTCGGGATAAACATGGGGTTGCTGTGTCTTATATGCAAGCATGGCGCGGGAAGGAGCGTAGCATGGCGGCATTGCATGGCACATATGAGGAAGGTTATAGGCTTCTTCCAGCATATTGTGAACAAGTAAGAAGGACTAATCCGGGAAGTATTGCTTCAGTATTTGTCACTGGACCCGAAAATTGTTTTCAACGTCTTTTTCTTTCTTACCGTGCAGCAATATATGGGTTTCTTAATGCTTGTAGGCCACTTTTGGAACTTGACCGAGTTCATCTCAAAGGGAAATATTTAGGTACTTTGCTGTGTGCAGCTGCTATGGATGCTGATGATACATTATTTCCTTTGGCAATGGCGATTGTAGATACAGAATCGGATGAAAACTGGATGTGGTTCATGTCTGAACTACGGAACCTTCTTGGTGTAAATACTGAAAGCATGCCTCGACTGACAATACTCTCTGAGAGAACCACGGGAATGGTTGAAGCAGTCGAGACACATTTTCCAAATGCGTTTCATGGATTTTGCCTGCGTTTTATCAGTGAGAATTTCCGTGATACATTTAAAAACTCGAAGCTGGTGAATATCTTTTGGAATGCTGTATATGCACTTACAACATCCGAATTCGAAAGCAAGGTGTCGGAAATGGTGGAGATATCTCCAGAAGTTCTTCCATGGTTTCACCAATTTAACCCCCAGCTATGGGCTGTAGCCTATTTCGAGGGTGTACGATACGGTCATTTCACAATTGGAGTTACAGAATTGCTTTATAACTGGGCACTTGAATGCCATGAGCTTCCAATCATTCAAACACTCGAGCATATTCGTCATCAGATGACATCATGGTTCAATGAAAGGCGAAACATGGGTTTGAGATTGAATTCAATTTTGTTACCATCCTCAGAGAAAAAGATGTCAGAAGCAATCACAGATGCGCGTTGCTACAAAGTTCTTCGAGCTAACGAAGTCGAATTCGAGATAGTATCAACCGAGCGTACAAACATCGTGGACATACGTAGTCGTGTGTGTTCTTGTCGGCGTTGGCAACTCTACGGCCTGCCATGTGCACATGCTGCAGCAGCACTAATGTCTTGTGGCCAGAATCCTCAGTTATTCGCCGAGCATTGTTTCACATTACACAGCTATCGCGAAACATATTCACAGATGATATATCCAATACCAGATAAAAGCCTATGGAAGGATCATCTTGGTGAGGAGGGAACCGAAGGAGGTGGTGCAATGGTGGATATAGCTATTCAGCCACCAAAGACTCGTCGGCCTCCTGGAAGGCCGAAGAAAAAGGTTCTTCGGATTGAAAGCTTGAAACGACCGAAGAGAGTAGTTCAATGCGGGCGCTGCCATTTGCTTGGACATTCTCAAAAGAAGTGTACACTGCTGCCTTCTTGACTGTCTCTTCTTATTTACTTGCTTATAACTCAGAATTTTTTGCTTTCTGTAATGGTAGAGTTGTATTCATATGATATTTTCATGGTTCATATGATATTTACATGGTTCAGGTTTGATATGTGCTGTTCGATCCTTGATTTTTACTGATTCAATGCCCATGATCTTCGTGATTTCTGTAATTCTGTAGCGTTTCTGATCCGATTCAGCCAGGGTTGATCTCTCCCAGTTTTATTTCTTTTCATCTGCAATGTTTTGCTTACTTTGGTTTTAGGGGTGTTTGCTTACTTTTATTTTTTGTTGACAGATACGATATATACGCACGCACAATTTTTTGTCCCACTAGGACTTGAATCCAAAACCTCCGGATTAAATGCCACAATAATTAACACTGGGCCAATGCCTGGTTGACGGCGTTCGCTTACTTTAATTATGTTTTTTTTTTTTTTTTTTTTTTCTGCTTTTTATGTTCCAGATTTTTGTGTGCTGAGATACAATATTGCTTGTGTAAGACTTTTTTTTTTTGGTGTTTTTATGAGGTTTTTTTTGTTGTTGTCATGAAATGTGAAATTCAGGTCAAATTTGTTCTTTCATCACTGTGTGTTCGTATATGCCATTTAAATTCCACGTCACTGGATAGAAAATACATTTACCAGATACAAATAAAATGCAGTGACATTTACCAAAATACTATGTCACGTAACTGTATAATTGAATTTCACTAAATGAATGTGAAATACTACATCACTGTACGAATGAATCACTAAATGAATTTGTATTCTAAATCACTGATCAATTAATGTCACTGTATAATATAATGTCAGTGTATGAATTAATGTGACTGCATAAATTTTTATGCTAATCCATTTTCTAATTTTCAATGTCAATACTATTGAAAGTGACCGCAAACAGTGACACTTGTTTCATTCAATACTACGTCACTATACGAATGAATTTTTCTACGTGTGAATTTTTATTCTAAGTCATTGTCTGAATTACGTCATTGTACGAATGAATTTCACTACATGAATTTTATTCTAAGTCATTGTCAGAATTAATATGATACAATGACATTAGTTCATACAATGATTTATTATACAAATACATTTAGTGAAATTAATTCATACAATGACATCGTATTAAATTAACAGTGCGACACTGTTTGCAGCCACCTTCAAATGTAGTGACATTGAGAATTAAGAAATGAATTATCATAAAAATTCATTATATGAAAAAGAATTACCAATTTGTTTTTGTTTTTATTAAGTGATTATGAATGTCGGTTACTTCAATGGTTAGAGCTATATAATGGCTCTTAAAATGACATTAAGAAATGTTACTTTATAAAAAGTCACATCGTGAATATTTTACAACTTTGCAATGACTCGATTTACCACGTTGGAGAAGTTTGGATGGGGATGGCAATATGAGTTTGTTCACATTCTCTTTGTAACGCCCCGCTCCCGGATACCGAGCCCTTATCCGGAAGAGAAACGTTCGACGCGTATAGCATTAAATAAATCTAATATTATACGCAAGCCTCTACATCGTTGTATCAAAATAAAGCAAACGGAAGCTAAAAAGACTCGGGTAAAAACATAAATGCTACTATGAATAGAAAGTAACCATGCTAAAGATGGATAGTTAAATTACAACGACGAAAAACCCAAAGACTTATACAATACGATATCTTAAAAGTAGAAGTACAACAAGTCTAAGAAAAGAAATACAACTAAATCTAAGACAACCTTTACAAAGAAATAAACTAAGAGCTTTGTCAAGACTTCAAAGTCTTCAAAAGTCGTCATCTACACTTGGTCAACTCCGTTCGTCTTCTCACCCCACAATGCATACAAAAGAAAATGCAAAGGAGGTAAGTACAAAGTACTTAGTAAAAGTGAGAAGCTAATGAATAACTAAGTTATACAACAAAAGATTATTATTATGATTATTAAACTATCTTTATGAGACCGACTCAATTTAAGGTTCAATCTATGCCCATCGACATGTCATGACTAACCGTTTCTAGCTTAGCTTATCTTGGTTACGTCATCACTCAAGGACACTACGCATGGCGTTCTTCAGCCTGAAGATATACTTGCTAACGGTGATTAGCACCGATTAGCTCCGGGGTCTCCCCGGTATGCGTATACGTCCGATGAATTTCCTCCACTACCCTTCAGCCGTTTAAGGCCAGTAGCGTTGTTCACCTTTTATGAACGTATCACATCGCCGATATGAAATAGTGTCTAACCGAGAATAAATGACGTTTTAATTTTTACTACACTTATGTAATTATTATTGTGAATTAACTAGTCACCTAAATGTTTTCAAGTAAGCTCCCTCACATCTCCTACTCTCGTACTTAGACCACTAGACACGGACAAGGCCTAGCACATACACGTACATTGATGAACTCTAGTTCATCAAAGCACAAGCCCTTTCATGCCCTTCCGACGGATCCGAACTTCAACTCCCTTTAAGAGTACATTCGGTGTTTTAACTGAACGAATCAGAAGTTCAATCGAAGCTTGTTCATATTTAATTAATGTTATTGAATCTTAAAAATAGAAATTTAAAACTCAACACAAGTATACCAAAACATATCACATCTTATTAATTACAACTTAGCATGAATTCTATCACCAAACAACACCAAAACTCAACCTATCATTATGAAACTATAAGTACACATTAGGAAGAGCCTCTTACCTTAATTTCCAGCAAAACAGAAAGCAAAACGTCAAGCAACTGCAACAACTGTTGATCTTCAACCCCAAAAACTATTTGATCAACGAGAAACCCTAAAGTCCTATTTCTATGCAGAAAACCGAAACTGAAAAGGTTAGTAAAACTGCAGATTACCTGGATTAGCTGCTGTTAAACTATTTTTAGATTAATCCGCGCTTCAAGACGATCGTTTCGACTACTCATGGCTGAAAAACAGAGCTACGGATTG
Organism: Gentiana straminea; assembly: GCA_036785695.1. Classification (NCBI taxonomy): domain Eukaryota; kingdom Viridiplantae; phylum Streptophyta; class Magnoliopsida; order Gentianales; family Gentianaceae; genus Gentiana; species Gentiana straminea. The sequence continues at coordinate 1,782,910 of JAVUPR010000256.1, read as the reverse complement.
AAAGATACGAATTTCTGAAGAATCTAACTCAACGGTTACCAAAAACTAGGGCTAAATTGAAAACTTACGAAATTCAGAGATGTTATTTTCCAAAGTTGCGCCTCATCGTGCTGATCACTTTTCTCTCCTGCGGCATCTTGAACAATTGAACGGATTGGTCACACGGTTGAAGTGTACGTTCTCCCTTTTCTGGCATCTTCTGCGTCCTTCTCATATGTGCGCCGTTCCTCTTCTATTTTTTTTGTCAGAATATGCGCATGACAAAAATAAAAGATTTTGGAGATTATTTCCTTTTATAGTTATTAATTAAATTCCATTTTAAATAATAACTAATCCCTTAATTAAATCTTTTTTAATTAAGTAAAAAGAACAAATAATAATTAGGTCGTAGTGATTAAACCCAATTACTATTTTACCCTTTTACGAAAAGTCAGGATGGAACATTCCTTCCCCCTTAAGAGGAGTTTCGTCCTCGAAACTCGAATGTAACTGGGGTGTATTTGAACTCTAGACTTTGCAAGGCGTTTCATCTTCTAACTTTTACAGTCTTCTTCTTCTTCCATCTTCCCAACTCTTCTACTTGTCTTGAGCCAACTTGAGGTTGCGACGATCCGCTTCAATCTTCACGTCGCCTTGATGTATCAATTTTGGTCTCGTATTATGTTGCCGCTCCACTTCATCCCAGGAACTCACGTTCTTCTATCTCTTCCTCCATGAAAGATCATCAGTAGTACTGTTCCAACTCGTGTACATCTTGGTCGCTCCGAGATGAACTGCAATTTCCATCTCAAGGTTTTCATTCTTCATTGTCCTTCACAATCTTCCGCATTCGGAACCCAAAGCTGATTCCGATGCCGACGGTTGCTATCTTCATCTAACTCGTGACCAATGGCCGGTTTGGGCTCCGCCACTCACTTGTAACCGGAGACAACTCGGGTATTTGTCTTGCTTCTTTCACGAACTCATCAACTCGCCTCGAATCTTGAAATCATTGGTTCAACACTCTTTGCTTGCTCCTGCTGCCCTATACCCGGAAAGCTGAATCTTCCCAGCCGAAACCACACTACTGGCACACTTGACATCTTTCGATCCCAACTTCCATCATGGCACCACAAGCTTGATGAAGAACTGCAAGGATCCCAGCGGAAGGACTTCTGAGACTCCTTGTGGGTGGGGAACATGCATTGTCCTAATTTCTCTCTGACGGTCTGATCCAATTCTTATGCCAAAAATAGTTAGGTTGGAGAATAAATAAAATTGAAAAGTGACAAGTTGGGTACCAGGGTGACATGTCAACTAGGTAAGCCAAGGAATGATACAATGCACTTGAAATAAGAAAGGTTGCTTGGGTTACAAGAAAAACAAGATGATTTCGTGTTGGGGAAAAGTTGAAGGTGGTTCCAAACTGAAGAATGAGACATTGTATCATAATACAAGGGATAGCCATAAAAAGGAAAACAAAAGGACACCTTGCAGATGATTTTCTTTTTTTTTGAGAGAGAAATTCTGCAAGATACGGTGGTCTGCAAAGACTTCAGAGGTAACTTGAAAGGATGGTAATAAGCTTTCATATAAGCCTTGAGAAAGTGGAGACGTTAAAAGTAACATCAGACAACAGAAATCAAGGTAAAGGTGCAAGGTCGAGCACCAAAAGGACTAAAAAGATGGAAATAAAAAAGAGCAAGAATCTCAACATGAAGGAGCCATGAAGACAAAACGAGTACACCAAAAGGTCTCAAAATAAAATAAACACTTGTCAAGAAGTGTCCAAGTTTGCAGTAGTCAAAGAGAGGTTATCTCAAGATTTAATAAAAAAAGAAATTCCCTCAAGGAATTGTAAGGGAATATCAAAAGTTTGAATAAGTAAGCAGCAAACAATAAATTTTCTATTTTTTTTGTTAAATGAAGAGGAAAAGACACATAAGAATTGTCGATCATTGACGATTCAAATCAAATGTTCAAGGTTGCACTACTCGAGAGGAATAGTACACTGCCAAGGAATAAATGCTCAAGGTTAAAATAAAATAGACTTTCAACCGGTGTAACAAAATTGGAATAGAAACGCCAAACAGAGGATGGAAAATCGAAAGGCATATCTGGCGGTTCATGGCTCTAAATGGCCTGAAAGAGAGTTAAAACTGAATGGTACAAGGTACATTAATCTGGATTGAAATTCAATAGAAGTTTTGGAGAGAACTTGTTTCTTGATTTGAAAAGTAGGAAAGTATGAACTAGTTAAGAGGAAAAGGCTTATAGAGATATATTTCGGAGGTAATTCATGACTCCAAACAGAGAGGACCTGTTGAGTTTAAAGGTCTCAAGTGAGGGATTACATGAGAAATAAATTACCAGAAAAGGTATAATTACAAAAGGGCACGAAAAGGGTCTGAACATCAAACATGGCATGCTGGAGGATAGAATCTTGGTTCTTGTTTAAAACTGCAAAAGAAACTATAACGTTAGCTTTACAAGTATCCTACTAAAAGGTTTAACTCAGAAGGAAATCAAACTTCGAGGAAATCCTAAACATAACGGTCGTAACTTACTACCCTCTTAGCCCAAACCCCAAGTCAAAGAGGTGAAAATCCCTTTTAGGTTGCTGTGTATGATATTTACTCCGGATCTGACATTATCAAATTTTTTTTACTGAACAAACGAAGAGGAATTTGAGCACGATCCAAAGAGAAACTATTTAGATACTGGAGTTTTCCAGGTGATATAAAAATATCGGATTTTTTAATGAGAATAATTTGGTCAAAAATAGTTATTTCTGACGATTGCACAAGCTGTCAGAATTTCTAGATTCATAAACACCGAGTTGAATTTCTAGATTCATAAACACCGAGCTTAATTTCAAAAGGAAAACAGTAGATAAAAGTTTTGTCCGCAACATATCAAAAATTCAGATCAATTGAAGGTTTTTAACCTGTTCAAAACGGAAGAAGAAGTGAAAGTGTTGCTGCAGATTTTCTGGACAGAGTGTCCGGCATAAACATGAATTTTATGAACAATCCATAATTATTATCGAGTTGATGTAAAAAGAGAAATTGTACATAAGACAGTAATCTATTTTGTTGAAAATTTTCAGAATTTTTGGAACACTGTAAGTTGTTTAACCCGAAGGGAAAACACGGAAACAAAAGCATTCACTCATGTTGGGTAAAGCCAAACACGAGTATGATGAAAAGTATGTGCCAAAGTAAGAGACCTTGAACACTATTAGTTGAAACGACTGAGGAGTACTTGGAAAGAATAGAATTACACATGGAGTTCGTGTAGAACCATCTCAAGCAAAGCAAAGGTCAAAGAATTTTTGTAAACATAAACCAAGCGATAGCAAAGAGAGAAAACGGAGGCTTTGTAGAGTCGAGTCTTTAAACAAAAGTTTGTATGTACTAAAACATCTTGTAGGGGATGCATTAAGGGTAATCACTAGGATGCAAAAGTGTGTTGCCCTGAAATAGCTAAACATGATATAGTTGGAAGGATATGCAATTGTCAGTTCAAATAGTTCGAAGGATGAGAAACTTATTTTTCTTAAGTCAAGCATTTGACACGATGAAAACATCTAAAAAAAAAAATTAAGGCACATCAAATAATGTACACACTTGGAAAACAAAACTTCGTAATAAGGGACTTTTACCGAGTTTCAGAAGTTTCAATTGGAGGATTTAACTAGAACTTGGGTTACAATTAGTATGGATGGGGAAACATTGAAATCGGAATAACCAAGTAGGAAACTAGATGATTATAAAAGATGCATGTGATCCGTCCCGAGACATTTTATTTGTTTTGTTTATTTTAGTTTTCGTTTTTAATGAATAAAACGGCCTTAAACCCGTGTCAAAAGTTGCCCATATGTTAGTATATTGGGCCAGGTGTTTATTTTTAGCAAATAATAGCCGTTTGGGCTTATTAGGGTTGAGTTAGGATTGTTACAAAATAAAGTGGCGAAAATTACTATGTAATTTATCCCACATTGCTTAGGAGTTGGTTAGTCATTTATTTTGTAGCCTATATAAAGGCATTCCTTGTAATTTTATATGCATAATCAATGATGAAATCTTTATAATGAAATTGAGAGTTTTCTCTTCTTCCTTGGTCTGTGATTGATCAAGAACATCGCTTGCGAGCGAGTGATCTCTTTGTCGTAGAGATTGCACCCCCTTTCAAGAGCTTATCAGCGTTCTTGAGCAAAGCGTTGAGTTGTTCTTGGCCCTCTTCCTAGACTGCTGCCCAGTTAGGTTAGGGTTTTTCGGCTCGTATTGATCCTTTCGTCGATCTCCCGGGATCGTATCGCATCGCTGGTAGCGAGCTCGCCGACGAAGGTATCAAATATCCCCGTTTATTTTCCTTCTTTAATTTTCTTATTCAAAAAAAAAAAAAAAAAAAATTAGTTCCTTGTTTTTTATTCATTAATTTCGTCCACCCTCTCCCAAGAACATCCGAAATCTTCAAATCTTCATCCATCCTACCCGGAAAATTTGAAGATTTTTCAAACCTTCATCCCAAGAACCCTAATTATTTTCCAGATCCCGTTTTTTTGTATCAGTTCGTTCCCTAACCAAAACAACTCGAAAAATTCTGCAATTTTTACCACATATACAACACATCTCGTTCTACAATTTCTCTCTTTACACCCAATCCAGATTCAACATAAATCTTGCCTAAAACCGCCGATTACTCCGAACAATCTGTCCAGAAAAACTGCAGCCGTCAAGCGTCGATCGTTTTAGGTTTTTGTGCTTTAGACGACTCCAAATTACCTGAAAATTGGTGATAGTATAGGAAATACTCTGATATACAACTTTTATCTTTTGAGTTTTTCCAAATTCTCTGTAGTTTTGTCGTAATTGGCACCGTAAGACACTGCTACCAATCTGAAAATCATTGACAGATTGCACCAGTTTCCGAAAAACGATTGTTTGAGCGACTTCCGTATCTCCAAAAAATCTGAAAATTTGACATACTTTAGAAAACTCTCAGTTCTACAACTTTTGTCTTTTGAGTTTTCCCAAATTCGTAGTCGTTTGGTGCTTAAATACGTGGGTTTCACACCCAGGTGTAAACATTTTCACACCTGTGAAATTCTCGTTGTCAAAACAATTGTGAAACTAAGGCATCTGGAGGGTATGAATCATTGAAAGGAGAGATGTTTGTGATAAAGAAAGCCTTGAGTAGTGTGGTGAACGTGGAGAATGATTTGCACCGAGAAAATAGTTTTCATACGAGGGTTTTGGTTAGTGGGAAGATTTGCTTAATGAAAATTGATGCGGGAAGCTGTGCCAATGTCATAAGTGCTGGTTTTGTCTCCGATTTAGCTATTCCTACGACACCTCATCCTCAACCATATACGTTGCAAGGACTCGTTGATGTTGGTCAAGTGCGAGTTACCAAACAGCCTTAATATCTTTTAATCTTGGTAGGCTCGATGATGAAGTTTTATGTGATGTAGCCCCTATGCATGCTTGTCATATCATACTTGGGAGGCCATGGCATATGATAGGAGGGTTACGTATGATGGGTATTTGAATAGCTACACCTTGCGCCATAAGAGGATGAGACTTACACTCCGTTCCTTATCCCCCGAAGATGCCCACAAAGATCAACTCAAACTAGCAAACTCGCACACGATGGGAAGCTCGTTTGAAACGTGAATCCGAAAGTGGAAAAAGCCTTGGTTGAAGCAAACAACGAAGAGAGTGTTAACATTCAAGAGGAGGTAGTCCAAGAGTCTATGGTGGCGTATGCAATCACCGAGGAGAATGAGATTGTGGAAGAAGTAGTGGAGAGTCATGTTGACCACGCGGAACCCGAATTTGTGAATGCGCCCGAATTTGTGGATGAGAAATTAGAGAGTGTGCCCAAAGTAGTTAATGATGAGGCGGAAATTGTTGTGGACAAGATAGTGCGCATCGATGAGACAGCTTGTTGAAGAACCCGTTGAGTGTAGTGATGAGCATACTGAGGTTCTTGATACACCATCCGAGGTTCCCGGTTTATCTTTGAAGGTAGTTTGTGGTGAGAAACCGGTGCATTGTTTTATGGATCCTTTTGATGTGCGTGTTGACGACGCCCCTACACCATATTGTTCTGATTACATTGCTTCTACGCCGAGTGTTCTTGACATCAATCTCAAGCCGTTGGACTTTTCTTTTGTTGCACTGATGAAGAATGACTCGTTCGTTCCACGCACCATTGTTGTGATGTCATCTCGTCCACTTCATATTTGATCCCGGTATATCTTTGCTTCTGCTTGCGGGTTGTTCGGGATTGGTTTCGGATGCTAACTTCTATGACGTCCTATTGATTCGAGGACGAATCCTTTCCAACCGGGAGGGAATGATGTGATCCGTCCCGAGACATTTTATTTGTTTTGTTTATTTTAGTTTTCAGTGTTTTAATGAATAAAACGGCCTTAAACCCGTGTCAAAAATTGCCCATATGTTAGTATATTGGGCCAGGTGTTTATTTTTAGCAAATAATAGCCGTTTGGGCTTATTAGGGTTGAGTTAGGATTGTTACAAAATAAAGTGGCGAAAATTACTATGTAATTTATCCCACATTGCTTAGAGTTGGTTAGTCATTTATTTTGTAGCCTATATAAAGGCATTCCTTGTAATTTTATATGCATAATCAATGATGAAATCTTTATAATGAAATTGAGAGTTTTCTCTTCTTCCTTGGTCTGTGATTGATCAAGAACATCGCTTGCGAGCGAGTGATCTCTTTGTCGTAGAGATTGCACCCCTTTCAAAGCTTATCGCCGTTCTTGAGCAAAGCGTTGAGTTGTTCTTGGCCCTCTTCCTAGACCGCCGCCCCGCTAGGTTAGGGTTTTTCGGCTCGTATTGATCCTTTCGTCGATCTCCCGGGATCGTATCGCATCGTAAAAGAAAGGACGCCCTCTCGATACTCCCGCTCCCGATACCGAGCCCTTATCCGGAAGAGAAACGTTCGGCGCGTATAGCATTAAATAAATCTAATATTATACGCAAGCATCTACGTCGTCGTATCAAAATAAAGCAAACGGAAGCTAAAAAGACTCGGGTAAAAACATAAATGCTACTATGAATAGAAAGTAACCATGCTAAAGATGGATAGTTAAATTACAACGACGAAAAACCCAAAGACTTATACAATACGATATCTTAAAAGTAGAAGTACAACAAGTCTAAGAAAATAAATACAACTAGTCTAGTACAACCTTTACAAAGAAATAAACTAAGAGCTTTGTCAAGACTTCAAAGTCTTCAAAAGTCGTCATCTACACTTGGTCAACCTGTTCGTCTTCTCACCCCACAATGCATACAAAAGAAAATGCAAAGGAGGTAAGTACAAAGTACTTAGTAAAAGTGAGAAGCTAATGAATAACTAAGTTATACAATGAAAGGTTATTATTATGATTATTAAATTATCTTTATGAGACCGACTCAATTTAAGGTTCAATCCATGCCCATCGACATGTCATGACTAACCGTTTCTAGCTTAGCTTATCTTGGTTACGTCATCACTCACGGACACTACGCATGACGTTCATCAGCCTGAAGATATACTTGCTAACTAACGGTGATTAGCACCGATTAGCTCCGGGTCTCCCCGGTATGCGTATACGTCCGATGAATTTCCTCCACTACCCTTCAGCCGTTTAAGGCCAGTAGCGTTGTTCACCTTTTATGAACGTATCACATCGCCGATATGAAATAGTGTCTAACCGAGAATAAATGACGTTTTAGCTTTTACTACACTTATGTAATTATTATTGTGAATTAACTAGTCACCTAAATGTTTTCAAGTAAGCTCCCTCACATCTCCTACTCTCGTACTTAGACCACTAGACATGGACAAAGTCTAGCACATACACAGACATTGATGAACTCTAGTTCATCAAAGCACAAGCCCTTTCATGCCCTTCCGACGGATCCGAACTTCAACTCCCTTTAAGAGTACATTCGGTGTTTTAACTGAACGAATCAGAAGTTCAATCGAAGCTTGTTCATATTTAATTAATGTTATTGAATCTTAAAAATAGAAATTTAAAACTCAACACAAATATACCAAAACATATCACATCTTATTAATTACAACTTAGCATGAATTCTATCACCAAACAACACCAAAACTCAACCTATCATTATGAAACTATAATTACTCATTAGGAAGAGCCTCTTACCTTAATTTCCAGCAAAACAGAAAGCAAAACGTCAAGCAACTGCAACAACTGTTGATCTTCAACCCCAAAACCTATTTGATCAACGAGAAACCCTAAAATCCTATTTCTATGCAGAAAACCGAAACTGAAAAGGTCAGTAAAACTGCAGATTACCTGGATTAGCTGCTGTGAAACTATTTTTAGATTAATCTACGCTTCAAGACGATCGTTTCGACTACTCATGGCTGAAAAACAGAGCTACGGATTGAAAGATACGAATTTCTGAAGAATCGAACTCAACGGTTACCAAAAACTAGGGCTAAATTGAAAACTTACGAAATTCAGAGATGTTATTTTCCAAAGTTGCGCCTCATCGTGCTGATCACTTTTCTCTCCTGCGGCATCTTGAACAAATGAACGGATTGGTCACACGGTTGAAGTTTACGTTCTCCCTTTTTCTGGCATCTTCTGCGTCCTTCTCATATGTGCGCCGTTCCTCTTCTATTTTTTTTGTCAGAATATGCGCATGATGAAAATAAAAGATTTTGGGGATTATTTCCTTTTATAGTTATTAATTAAATTCCATTTTAAATAATAACTAATCCCTTAATTAAATACTTTTTAATTAAGTAAAAAGAACAAATAATAATTAGGTCGTAGTGATTAAACCCAATTACTATTTTACCCTTTTACGCAAAGTCAGGATGTTACATTCCTTCCCTCTTTAGAGGAGTTTCGTCCTCGAAACTCGAATGTAACTTGGGTGTACTTGAACTCTGGACTTTGCAAGGCGTTTCATCTTCTAACTCTTACAGTCTTCTTCTTCCATCTTCCCAACTCTTCTACTTGTCTTGAGCCAACTTGAGGTTGCGACGATCCGCTTCAATCTTCACGTCGCCTTGATGTATCAATTTTGGTCCCGTATTATGTTGCCGCTCCACTTCATCCCAGGAACTCACGTTCTTCTATCTCTATCTTCATGAAAGATCATCAGTAGTACTGTTCCAACTCGTGTACATCTTGGTCGCTCCGAGATGAACTGCAATTTCCATCTCGAGGTTTTCATTCTTCATTGTCCTTCACAATCTTCCGCATTCGGAACCCAAAGCTGATTCCGATGCCGACGGTTGCTATCTTCATCTAACTCGTGACCAATGGCTGGTTGGGCTCCAGCCACTCACTTGTAACCGGAGACAACTGGGTATTTGTCTTGCTTCTTTCACGAACTCATCAACTGCCTCGAATCTTGAAATCATCGGTTCAACACTCTTTGCTTGCTCCTGCTGCCCTATACCCGGAAAGCTGAATCTTCCCAACCGAAACCACACTACTGGCACACTTGACATCTTTCGATCCCAACTTCCATCATGGCACCACAAGCTTGATGAAGAACTGCAAGGATCCCAGCGGAAGGACTTCTGAGACTCCTTGTGGGTGGGGAACATGCATTGTCCTAATTTCTCTCTGACGGTCTGATCCAATTCTTATGCCAAAAATAGTTAGCTTGCAAAATAAATAAAATTGAAAAGTGACAAGTTGGGTACTAGTGTGGCATGTCAACTAGGTAAGCCAAGGAATGATACAATGCACTTGAAATAAGAAAGGTTGCTTGGGTTACAAGAAAAACAAGATGATTTCGTGTTGGGGAAAAGTTGAAGGTGGTTCCAAACTGAAGAATGAGACATTGTATCATAATACAAGGGATAGCCATAAAAAGGAAAACAAAAGGACACCTTGCAGTTGATTTTCTTTTTTTTGAGAGAGGAATTCTGCAAGATACGGTGGTCTGCAAAGACTTCAGAGGTAACTTGAAAGGATGGTAATAAGCTTTCATATAAGCCTTGAGAAAGTGGAGACGTTAAAGGTAACATCACACAACAGAAATCAAGGTAAAGGTGCAAGGTCGAGCACCAAAAGGACTAAAAAGATGGAAATAAAAAAGAGCAAGAATCTCAAATACGAAGGAGCCATGGAGACAAAACGAGTACACCAAAAGGTCTCATAATAAAATAAACACTTGTCAAGAAGTGTCCAAGTTTACAGTAGTCAAAGAGAGGTTATCTCAAGATTTAATAAAAAAAAGAAATTCCCTCAAGGAATTGTAAGCGAATATCAAAAGTTTGAATAAGTAAGCAGCAAACAATATATATTTTTTTTTTGTTAAATGAAGAGGAAAAGACACATAAGAATTGTCGATCATTGACGATTCAAATAAAATGTTCAAGGTTGCACTACTCGAGAGGAATAGTACACTGCCAAGGAATAAATGCTCGAGGTTAAAATAAAATAGACTTTCAACCGGTGTAACAAAATTGGAATAGAAACGCCAAACAGAGGATGGAAAATCGAAAGGCATATCTGGCGGTTCATGGCTCTAAATGGCCTGAAAGAGAGTTAAAACTGAATGGTACAAGGTACATTAATCTGGATTGAAATTCAATAGAAGTTTTGGAGAGAACTTGTTTCTTGATTTGAAAAGTAGGAAAGTATGAACTAGTTAAGAGGAAAAGGCTTATAGAGATATATTTCGGAGGTAATTCATGACTCCAAACAGAGAGGACCTATTGAGTTTAAAGGTCTCAAGTGAGGGATTACATGAGAAACAAATTACCAGAAAAGGTATAATTACAAAAGGGCACGAAAAGGGTCTGAACATCAAACATGGCATGCTGGAGGATAGAATCTTGGTTCTTGTTTAAAACTGCAAAAGAAACTATAACGTTAGCTTTACAAGTATCCTACTAAAAGGTTTAACTCAGAAGGAGATCAAACTTCGAGGAACTCCTAAACATAACGGTCGTAACTTACTACCCTCTTAGCCCAAACCCCAAGTCAAAGAGGTGAAAATCCCTTTTAGGTTGCTGTGTATGATATTTACTCCGGATCTGACATTATCAATTTTTTTTTTTACTGAACAAACGAAGAGGAATTTGAGCACGATCCAAAGAGAAACTATTTAGATACTGGAGTTTTCCAGGTGATATAAAAATATTGGATTTTTTAATGAGAATAATTTGGTCAAAAATAGTTATTTCTGACGATTGCACAAGCCGTCGAATTTCCAGATTCATAAACACTGAGTTGAATTGCAAATCGAGATCAAACGAAAAAGAATCTGAGCTTAATTTCAAAAGGAAAACAGTAGATAAAAGTTTTGTCCGCAACATATCAAAAATTCAGATCAATTGAAGGTGTTTAACCTGTTCAAAACGGAAGAAGAAGTGAAAGTGCTGCTGCAGATTTTCTGGACAGAGTGTCCGGCATAAACATGAATTTTCTGAACAATCCATAATGATTATCGAGTTGATGTAAAAAGAGAAATTGTACATAAGACAGTAATCTACTTTGTTGAAAATTTTCAGAATTTTTGGAACACTGTAAGTTGTTTAACCTGAAGGGAAAACACGGAAACAAAAGCATTCACTCATGTTGGGTAAAGCCAAACACGAGTATGATGAAAAGTATGTGCCAAAGTAAGAGACCTTTAACACTATTAGTTGAAACGACTGAGGAGTACTTGGAAAGAATAGAATTACACATGGAGTTCGTGTAGAACCATCTCAAGCAAAGCAAAGGTCAAAGAATTTTTGTAAACATAAACCAAGCGATAGCAAAGAGAGAAAACGGAGGCTTTGTAGAGTCGAGTCTTTAAACAAAAGTTTGTATGTACTAAAACATCTTGTAGGGGATGCATTAAGGGTAATCACTAGGATGCAAAAGTGTGTTGCCCCGAAATAGCTAAACATGATATAGTTGGAAGGATATGCAATTGTCGGCTCAAATAGTTCGAAGGATGAGAAACTTATTTTTCTTAAGTCAAGCATTTGACACGATGAAAACATCTAAAAAAAAAATTAAGGCACATCAAAGAATATTCACACTTGGAAAACAAAACTTCGTAATAAGGGACTTTTACCGAGTTTCAGAAGTTTCAAATGGAGGATTTAACTAGAACATGGGTTACAATTAGTATGGATGGGGAAACATTGAAATCGGAATAACCAAGTAGGAAACTAGATGATTATAAAAGATGATCTTATTAATGAAGACATAAGATTGGAAAATCACCACGCAATCGTTTCTTGCCATCGAGGAGCACTATAACGACAACACCTAGTCTCTACCTACCAAGCTTCTTATCCTGGGTAACAACTAGCTTAAGAATCGATAAATCAAAGTATTCTCATCTCCTATAACCTACTACACTATAACCTACAAGGTGGTGAAAGAAAGACATCTATCCTTCCTTGACCAAAGGACTTAAATGGTTTTGAGAAATTCGGGTGCATACATAAGCCACGAAATAATTGATTTGCACAAAACAAACCGAACTGATTTTGAACATTAGGCAAAGAGAAAATCTGTGAGTATATAAGTTTTACATATGATGCTCAAAAATCAAAAAAAATTGGGAAGCCATAGGTCGGTCAAAATAATTCTTTTCATCTACTGCTATAAGCTGTCAAAAATTTTCAGGACTTCATCAACTGTCGTGTGTTGCAGATTGTGCTCAAACCAAAATGAATTTGCACTTGGTTCCAAAACAAAAATTATAGTGCAGGATGTTTTCTACAACATACCAAAAATCCAAGTCATTTGGAGGTGTTTAGCTTATTCAAAACAGAATGATAAGTAAGAGTACCGCTGCAGAATTTTCTGAACAGAGTACCCTCCTTGTTAAACAATTTGTGAACAATCCATAATGAAAACTAAATTGATGTAAAGAGAGAAATTGTAGATAAGACAAATTTCTAAGTGGCTGAAAATTTACAGAATTCTTGGAACAAATAAAATGATATAACATGACATGTAGAAACGTGAACAAAATTGTTTACTCATTTTGCAAAACACCAAGTTACAAGGAAGTGATTTGAACCAAATGTAGCATTACGAAAGCATTAAAACCTCAAAAAGGAAGAAAAATAGAGAAAGATTCGAAGATTCCAAAAGGAAAGAGGGATCCTAGTAAGGGTTCTCGAAAGGAACAAAACTTAAGAGGATCACATAAGAGATATGAGCTTAAAACTCAACCTAACCTTCGCCTAAGGAGACTTTTCACTTGGTCCTAGTGCAACTTAACCACGTTCTAAGGATTCCTAATCCTACGAGAATTTATCACCAAGATCAAGAGAGATTAGAAGGGTTCAAAAAAGGTCTAAAGAAGTCTTATCTTAGAGGGAAGAAGCCTAGGAAAGAAAGGACGCTTCTCTCTGATACCAACTGTAACGCCCCGCTCCCGGATACCGAGCCCTTATCCGGAAGAGAAACGTTCGGCACGTATAGCATTAAATAAATCTAATATTATACGGAAGCCTCTACGTCGTCGTATCAAAATAAAGCAAACGGAAGCTAAAAAGACTCGGGTAAAAACATAAATGCTACTATGAATAGAAAGTAACCATGCTAAAGATGGATAGTTAAATTAAAACGACGAAAAACCCAAAGACTTATACAATACGATATCTTAAAAGTAGAAGTACAACAAGTCTAAGAAAAGAAATACAACTAGTCTAGTACAACCTTTACAAAGAAATAAACTAAGAGCTTTGTCAAGACTTCAAAGTCTTCAAAAGTCGTCATCTACACTTGGTCAACCTGTTCGTCTTCTCACCCCACAATGCATACAAAAGAAAATGCAAAGGAGGTAAGTACAAAGTACTTAGTAAAAGTGAGAAGCTAATGAATAACTAAGTTATACAACGAAAGGTTATTATTATGATTATTAAATTATCTTTATGAGACCGACTCAATTTAAGGTTCAATCCATGCCCATCGACATGTCATGACTAAACGTTTCTAGCTTAGCTTATCTTGGTTACGTCATCACTCAAGGACACTACGCATGGCGTTCATCGGCCTGAAGATATACTTGTTAACTAACGGTGATTAGCACCGATTAGCTCCGGGGTCTCCCCGGTATGCGTATACGTCCGATGAATTTCCTCCACTACCCTTCACCGTTTAAGGCCGTAGCGTTGTTCACCTTTTATGAACGTATCACATCGCCGATATGAAATAGTGTCTAACCGAGAATAAATGACGTTTTAGCTTTTACTACACTTATGTAATTATTATTGTGAATTAACTAGTCACCTAAATGTTTTCAAGTAAGCTCCCTCACATCTCCTACTCTCGTACTTAGACCACTAGACACGGACAAGGCCTAGCACATACACAGACATTGATGAACTCTAGTTCATCAAAGCACAAGCCCTTTCATGCCCTTCCGACGGATCCGAACTTCAACTCCCTTTAAGAGTACATTCGGTGTTTTAACTGAACGAATCAGAAGTTCAATCGAAGCTTGTTCATATTTAATTAATGTTATTGAATCTTAAAAATAGAAATTTAAAACTCAACACAAATATACCAAAACATATCACATCTTATTAATTACAACTTAGCATGAATTCTATCACCAAACAACACCAAAACTCAACCTATCATTATGAAACTATAATTACTCATTAGGAAGAGCCTCTTACCTTAATTTCCAGCAAAACAAAGCAAAACGTCAAGCAATCGCAACAACTGTTGATCTTCAACCCCAAAACCTATTTGATCAACGAGAAACCCTAAAATCCTATTTCTATGCAGAAAACCGAAACTGAAAAGGTCAGTAAAACTGCAGATTACCTGGATTAGCTGCTGTGAAACTATTTTTAGATTAATCTACGCTTCAAGACGATCGTTTCGACTACTCATGGCTGAAAAACAGAGCTACGGATTGAAAGATACGAATTTCTGAAGAATCGAACTCAACGGTTACCAAAAACTAGGGCTAAATTGAAAACTTACGAAATTCAGAAATGTTATTTTCCAAAGTTGCGCCTCATCGTGCTGATCACTTTTCTCTCTTGCGGCATCTTGAACAGATGAACGGATTGGTCACACGGTTGAAGTTTACGTTCTCCCTTTTTTCTGGCATCTTCTGCGTCCTTCTCATATGTGCGCCGTTCCTCTTCTATTTTTTTTTTGTCAGAATATGCGCATGACGAAAATAAAAGATTTCGGGGATTATTTCCTTTTATAGTTATTAATTAAATTCCATTTTAAATAATAACTAATCCCTTAATTAAATCCTTTTTAATTAAGTAAAAAGAACAAATAATAATTAGATCGTAGTGATTAAACCCAATTACTATATTACCCTTTTACGAAAAGTCAGGATGTTACACTCTTTCACGAGAGCCATGGACACGAAGATGACCGCAAATTGCCGGCAAGTATGATTTGTAAAAAGTCTTCATTGTATATGATATTGCTATGAATATCAGGTTTACGGCAACAGTAATATAAGGAGGATATAATGTTGTTTATATGTGATTTCTCAAGTGAGAAGTGGTGGATATCAAGAACACTGATGGTCAGACAGATGCTTATAAATGGAAACACAAGCGAGTCGATAAATTGACAGAGTAGCTCTGTGTATATTAGTTCTTGAATCCCTTTCTATTACATTGTGCACCCATATATATATAGCCAAAGGCTAAGTCGGTTTAGCTTAAGCATGACAAGACATTATAAACATATAATTAGAAATAATTATACATAAGTTGACCAGACAACTCTCACGATAAGATGGCGGACAGCGGACTCGTCAGGACGACGGACTCATAACCTCCTTTATCTTGTTGTTATCAATTCAAAGCTCAGCTAGCTTGATAATATGGGGACTCCCACAGTCCCACTACGTCTGAGGTGTCGGAGTGGAGATGAACCTGGTTTATGGAATGCGGACTGGCAGGATGGAGGCCCAAGGTCTGTTATTAGGCTTGGATTCAGGCCCAATCTAAATACTCGGGTTCCGATCCGGATCAGGTATATCATTATAGTTCTCATTGTAGTCAGAGAAAATTGATGGTTGAAGACTTGAAAGGTTTGGTATTTCAATTACTTATAATAACTTGCTGAAAGTTTTTGTTTTTGTTTTGCTTTGGTTTATTTTTTTTCGGATAATTTTTTCCGGAAAGTTTGAAGGTTTGATGAGGCGGTGAAATGTATTTTGGTTGTAAAATTTAATTGATGGCTGTTAAAATCGTTTTTTTATTTTTTTTTGGCTGAAAGCTTGAAGGTTTAATGAGTTGTGAAATGTATTTTTGTTGTAAAATTAAATTTATGGCTGTTAAAATCGGTGCAAAATTGCATACTCCTTCCGTTTCAATACAACTGATGCAGCTGTTAAAAACACGCATTTGAAAGTTAATGATTTAATTTAAATGCCGAATAAACTAAAAAACTTTAGTCTATAATAAATGCAATTTGTATTATTCTTTCACTCCATAATAAATAAATATAGATATAAGAAAAACCACAATAATGCTTCACTAATTATTTTGAAATAAAGTTTTTTGTCAATTGACCCAATTATTTCAAAAGAACGAAGTATTTTATTAGCAAAAGTGGAAACTCTTATTTAGTCCATTGTAGCTGTTCGAGAACCGAGAAAAATAAGAATATGTCACTAATATTGTTATTATAAATTAAAGGGGGAATTAGGGAGAATGACAGAAATATTTCATCAATTGAGTAGAAAGACAGTCTTTTAAAACTTTTGCACAAAGACAAAACTATTTACTCACTGTCGAAATTCACTGCCGAAATCCACTGTCGAAATTCACTAATTTTTAAAATTCATTGTCGAAATTCACTGATTTTTGGGATTCACTGTCGAAATTCACTGATTTCGGGATTCACTGAGAAAATTCATTAATTTTCGGGATTCACTGTTCGACCTTCTTGCTATAAAAATTCAGACTGTGTCCTTATTCCCTAATTTCCCATAAATTAAAACGAATATTTATCTATCACATATTTTTTATGGATATATGACGATAGCTAAAATGAGTTGAACAAGTACCCTCGTTGACAAATTGTGAAAGGAAAATGACCAATAAACAGCTCGATAATTGCAAGGAATTGAAGTCGTGGTGCACGCAATATTCCAATTCCAACCGGCTATAGCCGGTAAATCTTCCTACAAAATCAACGTAGTACTGCGTACTTTCCGTAGATAATGCTAGTAAACGGACCCGTCTCCTTTCCATTCATTTTGCCTATAAATACTCTGCTCCGCCATGAAGAAAACTTTTCCCCCTCTTTCTCTCTCCTCCTCCTTCACTTTCACCTCTCCGGCATTCTTCGCCGTCGACCTTCCCTTTGACCAGCCTCCCCTGCTGTGCATTCCGGTCCCGGCCTTACCCTCCAGGTCTCCCTTCATCTTTTTTTCTCTTGATTGATGTATATATAGTTCTTAATGTTCGTCATCAAGTATAGATCTGATGAGGATTGATAGATAAGTTTTATTTTCTTTTTTCATGTAATTTATATGCATTAGAAATCAGTAAAAGATCATAAATTTTCATTGTTTTTGGATTTGATTTTCCTCTTTCATGATTTTTCTTCTTTACTTGTAATGTAGTTTTTGCTGTGGATGATGATGGTGCATTATAGTTGGAGATTATTGGCTGTTTTTTTTATTATCTTTTTAGAAAATGGCTAATGGGTTTGTAAAGTTTGTCATTAATGGTTATCCAGTGGCCTATTTGTCCATAATACAAGTTCTATATAGTTCCCAAAATGTGTGCATATCCTTTTCAAGAAATGAGTAAAAAGTGTTTCCTTTTTGTGGGTGGAGTGGTTTGTTCTAATATTGGTAGTTGAAACATTCATCTTTTTTGCAGCTATTGGGTTATATGCTATATATGATTTTACGGTTTGGTCGTTTATAGTAGTGATGCTTGACATGGTGTGCATTTGTGTGCATATTCATCTCTCCCTCTGAAATTAGAGCATCTGTTTTTGGATAATATTAGGTAGGAGTTTTTAGTGAGAGGTAAGATTATGTCTTATTTTGTGATCCCTTTGTTCTACTTTGCACTTTATCGCTCATATCCGTTATATTATGAAGGAATTATTTTCCCAGCTTCTGGATTGTATTGGTTTTTTACAGCCTCACTTTTTTAACTAGGTGCATCAGTATATACATATGTATCTCTTACTCATAAGTAATGTGATTCAGGTTGCTAATAGGCCTTAAGGGTTTAGGATGGAGTATGTTAGAGAGTATCCTCTGCGGAATGTAGATTCCCATTGTTCTATCTCAGAAATGGATGATTTTGATCTCTCAAAGCTTCTTGATAAGCCAAGATTGAAGATAGAGAGGAAGAGATCATTCGATGAGCGATCATTGAGTGAGTTGTCTATAGGACTATCTAAAGCTTTAGATGCTTGTGATAGCGGTTACTCGCCTGGACATTCTGTGGTGGATACGCCGGCGTCTTCCACCCGGAATTCCTTTGAGCCTCATCCTATGGTTGCCGATGCTTGGGAAGCTCTACGTAGATCCTTGGTCTATTTTCGAGGTCAACCTGTTGGCACTATTGCTGCTTATGATCATGCTTCTGAAGAGGTCCTAAATTATGACCAGGTGATATTTAAAGCTCGTGTTTTGTTTTTACAACTACTTTTATCAGTTGTGTTATTAGCTTATTTCTTGTCCACTTTCAGGTATTTGTTCGTGACTTTGTACCAAGTGCTTTGGCCTTTCTAATGAATGGAGAACCTGATATTGTAAAGAACTTTCTTCTGAAGACACTTCAGCTTCAAAGTTGGGAAAAGAAAATAGATCGGTTCAAACTCGGGGAAGGAGCTATGCCAGCTAGTTTCAAAGTTCTGAAAGATCCAGTTCGAAAGACGGATACAATTGTTGCAGATTTTGGTGAGAGTGCTATTGGAAGAGTTGCACCGGTCGATTCTGGATTCTGGTGGATAATTCTTCTCCGTGCATACACGAAATCCACTGGTGACCTATCGTTGGCTGAAAAACCAGAGTGCCAAAAGGGGATGAGGCTTATATTAAGCTTGTGTCTATCTGAAGGATTCGACACTTTCCCAACATTGTTGTGTGCTGATGGATGCTCAATGATTGATAGAAGAATGGTACATTGTTTCCAATTTTGTCCTTGGTTTCTTTTGCAGTATTGTAGACGTCTAAAGATTGCATTTTTTTCCCCCCTTCCCTTTTTCCATGACAGGGAGTATATGGATATCCTATTGAAATCCAATCACTATTCTTTATGTCATTGAGATGTGCATTAGGAATGTTAAAGCCTGACACTGAAGGAGGAGAGTTCATTGAAAGAATCGTGAAGCGTCTGCATGCTTTAAGTTATCACATGAGAAGTTATTTCTGGCTTGATTTCCAACAATTAAATGACATATATCGTTATAAGACCGAAGAATATTCCCATACTGCTGTAAATAAGTTCAATGTCATACCAGATTCGATACCAGAGTGGGTGTTTGATTTTATGCCACAGAGAGGTGGCTACTTCATTGGCAATGTAAGTCCTGCAAGGATGGACTTTAGGTGGTTTGTTTTAGGTAATTGTGTAGCGATTTTGTCTTGTCTTGCCACTGGTGAACAAGCTTCGGCAATCATGGATCTTATAGAAGCTCGTTGGGAAGAACTCGTCGGGGAAATGCCTCTAAAGATATGTTATCCTGCAATCGAAAGTCATGAATGGAGTATCGTAACTGGTTGTGATCCGAAGAACACTAGGTGGAGTTACCATAATGGAGGATCTTGGCCAGGTTCTTCCTTTACTTTCTTCTTTGTTCTCATTTCTGGACCAAATATAGGCAGGAAACGATCCGAGCCGTTCGACGCTCGGCTCGTTAAATGCTCGTTCGAATATGGTTTTTATCGAACTCGAGCAGCTCATCATAGTTAACGAGCCAAACTCGAGCAAGTTAATGCTTGACTCGACATGCTCGCGAGCCTTATCGAGCATTTTTATATTATAATATATAATATGACCTATTATTATGCTCTTGGAACTAATATTTTATGTGCACATATTCGCATTTGTACCATTTTTCCGAGCTGCTCGAGTTTGAAAGTGCTCGATTTTTTTCGAGCATAATCGAGTCGAACTCGAGCATTATTAATATGTTATCAAACCAATCTCAAGCAATTTTTTTCTTGCTCGAGCGATCTCGAGCCGAATTCGAGCATCACTGTTTTAAGGAGGTTGCTCGACTGGATAAGTAAATACTTGATTCGGATCGGATCGTTACACCCCTAGGCAGGACGTTTTTCATGCACCAGTCGATCTTTTTACCCCTATTAATCTGTTTTGTTAAGGATTTGATGTTCTTTATTAAGAGAAGCTGTTTTTGAATGGTATTGTAGTTCTTTTGTGGTTGCTTACCGCGGCATGCATAAAAACGGGACGACCCCAGATAGCTAGACGAGCAATCGATCTAGCTGAAAGCCGATTGCTAAAGGACGGGTGGCCCGAATACTACGATGGAAAGCTCGGTAGATTCATCGGTAAACAGGCAAGGAAGTTTCAGACATGGTCAATAGCTGGATATCTGGTAGCAAAAATGATGTTAGAAGATCCTTCACACTTGGGAATGATATCTTTGGAAGAGGACAAACAAATGAAACCTGTAATCAAGAGATCATCCTCTTGGACTTGCTGACAAGGCTAATTCACAAATTTAAGGTAAAAGGCAGATAACAGTTAGATTATTTAAAAAGGACCAAAGGTGTTTCTATTCTTCTTTTTCTTGAAATAAAGGTGGAAAAAGTGAATTTTTTTTTTTTTTTTTTGTTGTTGTTGAAGTGTGTGTACATTTTTAGCATCTTCCAGGACTAGCATCTTGCTGATCAAAGACTACAACTTTGATTTTTATTCCTCTTGATAGCTAATTTCAAGTTTGATATGTCTTTTTTCTTGTTCATTTTGTCTTTGTTGGGTAGGGGTAGGGCACCGGCGTATCCAGAAATTTGTTTCAGTAGTGTCACTAAAACTTGAAACTACATTTTTTGTCAATAAATTTATTTCAGTGGGTCATCGAAGCTTAAAACTATATTTTTTTAACCATAAATGACATTTTTAACAATAAAACTATATTGTTTTAATACTAAAAAATAAATCCCCGAATCTCAGTGGGGTCACTTAAACATGTGCATCCGACCCAGGGGATGGAGGGGGAATAGAACCCCTGCCAGGTGTGATGATCCCAATATTTCGAAGAGTAGTTGACCGTTAGGAGGAGCTGATGTCACTTAACCGGCATATGACATCATCAGTTTAAATACCTTATGTTTATTTCTATTTTGTAATTCTGCATCACATGGTTCATCTGTCAGTATTGTGCTTGAATTACAAGAATGTAGAAAAATACCGAATGAAATGCAGGAGAGTGAAGAATGTGAATGAATTACTACCCTAAACACCTGCTTCCGGTGACGTCACTATCCAGGATATCGAGTTCTTATCCGAAAAAAAAACTAATTACATTAAATTTTAATTATATGCGCGCCGGACGTTATTTTCCGGATAAAAACTCGGTATCCCGGACATTGGCGTCACACTTCGTCTCAGGTGTGAACCGAAATCATGTTCCCACACTCCCATAGAACACCCCCCACATGTATGACTGTAACACAGTATGAAAGCTCATAAATATGAAGCTGGGATCAAAAACACCTAAAATCGGTTACCCCTTGGTTGTTGGACATGTCCACAAGGAATGGATTAGGAGAAGAGAACGATACCGTTAGAATGTATTATGTATATACTATAATTGACTAATTTTAGAATAGTAGGTATTGGACCACCATGTCATCATTTTCAAAAAAATTCATTGATAGTTTTTTTTTCTAAAGGTAGGGGCCTAATTTGAAAACACTAATGCGAGGACCACCAACTAGAATTTGGTCAATGACCAACCTAAAATTTGTGATCATAATTAGATAGTCAAAGATTTAGAACATCTTTAATGTTCGGTTTCCTATTCTAGAGCCTAAAATCAAGGTATTGTAAGTGTAAATGAATTGTATATTATACCATTGTATGAATGAGAAAACACACAGGAAAATCAGAAATACGAGGGGAATCAATAAACTTATTATTATGCAACGAACTCAAATCGAAACTCCGGGATGGCCCAATCGATCGTGTCATAATGTGGGAGAAAGAGCCGCAAAAGTTGAGGGTGACGTAGTGGAGGTGATAGGATATAGATCCCTAGTGCTATTACATCTAATGATTGACACCCCCATCGGTGGATCCTTCATAGAAAAGCCAAAATGGTCAAATTCAACATACACGTTATTATCATTGGTGTAACGACGAACAAAAACTAAATTTTTTTATAAGTTTCGGGGCATGGAGCACATTATTTAAACATAAGGGTGGGTGGGGTGAAGGAAAGGTCGAGTGTCCATAACCGAGAATGGGAATCGCCTGACCACTTCCAATAATGATATTATGATTTAAATGACTCGGATTGAAATATGACGAAAGGTTGCACCCGTATCCAAATACCAGTTATCATCCGGCACATTAAGTGTCATTGTATGCATAGCCGAAGCAATATCAGTCGGGATATACCCGGGGCTTGTGTCTTGCAAATTATACGACTGATGGGGTGAAGGCCGAGCACCCAGAATTCCTTGCTGTTGTGTCTGCGGGGGCCTGGTCTAGGAAGAAGTCGGGTATGGGCATGGCGGAGGAGTCCACGCCGGTTGTTCCCAGGGGGTCCACGGTGAAGCTGGCTAATACGGTGGTGGCTGAAAGCCCGGCTGCCATGGACGAGGAGGCTGAGAGGCGGGCTGTTGGTTCTGCTGCTGTTGTCCGCCGCCTCCTTGTGTGCGACCCCTACCAGAATTTCTGACTCTATTGCTGCTGCGATTACCTCGACCACGATTGTTGTTGCTGTTGGATCGAGAATCGGGCTCGATTTGCTGATTTTTTGGATTCAATTCATTTGCCATTAGTGCTGATTCGCCTCCGGCAGCAGTGCGTTTCCCTCGCCGTATTTCTTCGAGGATGAGTTTGGATCGTGCCTCATATAACTCCGGTAAGGGCTAGGTTTGTTGCAAGATGGCGGCAATGCCATCATAGCAAATAAAATTTCCATTTTCTGCTTCCACTACAAATACATTAATGCCGTTTGATATTATTCATAGTGAGTTATGGACTTCTCCGGTTTAAAGTTGTGTTGGCCATCGGTATTATATTATATTTCTTGATGATTTTACCCGATATTTGTGGACATTTCCGATTGATAAAAGACCTCAAGTATTTCCCATATTTTCCCAATTTAGTGCCCTCATTAAAACACAATTTGCCCTTAATATAAATTTTTTTCAATGTGACATGGAAAAGAATTTGATAATGACTCTTTCAAGTCTTTTTGTGCCATCAACGGGCTTACTTTCTGTTTCTCACGTCCCCACAAAATGGTAAACCCAAATGGAAGCTCCGCACCATTAACAACTTAATCCGTAGCCTTCTTCGTTATGCCTCGGTTCCCTCCTCCTTCTAGCACCATTCTCTTGTAATGGCCACGTATCTTCTGAACATTCGTCCACAAAAATCTCTCAACCACAAATCCCCAACTCAACTTCTTTATCATCGATATCCCTCCTACTTGCATTAACGTGTCTTCGGTGGTCTTTGTTTTCCTTTATCTCCCTTCCACGAACATCCTTCCACGAACATCCACAAATTACAACCAAGGTCCACACCATGCATCTTTTGGGATATCCCCCAACCATCGAGGGTATAAGTGCTTTGATATATAGAGTCGTAAAATAATCATTTCTCGACATGCTAGTTTTGATGAGTCGCAATTCCCCTTCAAAAAGATTAATTCCCTTCCACCAGCCCATTATGAATTCCTATCGGATAATCCTCATCCACTCATTTTAGAAGAGTTTTTGGCCCAGCCCACTGAGTCTCAGTCCGATTCGCAGCCCTCCTCTCCACCACCTTCCTCTTCTTCGGTCTGGGCAACCTCAAACCGGCCCTCAGCTGTCCAGCATGCCCGCTCTACTTCCCCCCATCCAGGCCCACCATCGAAAATCACCCCATCAGCCCGAATCCCCCTACAGCCCCCCGCACCATCACAACCCGGGCCATGCATGGAATTTTCAATCCAAAACGCCACTATAACTTATCTTCAACTGTCACACCGTCCCCGCTTCTTCGCAACCCGAAAGCTGCCTTGTCCGACCCGAATCAGAAGTCTGCTATGACTGACGAATTTAATTCTCTTATTAAAAATGATACTTGGGACCTAGTTCCGCGTCCTCCTGATACTAATATAATTCATTTGATATGGATTTTTTGAATTAAAACGAAATCTGACGGTTCTTTTGAGCGGTATAAAGCCCGCCTTGTTGGTGATGGCAGGTCTCAACAGGTTGGTGTGGATTGTGACGAGACTTTCAGTCGAGTGGTCAAACCAGCAACTATACAGACTGTCCTCATTATTGCTCTCTCTAAGTCCTGGCCTATTCATCAGCTTGATGCCAAGAATGCATTTCTCCATGGTCAGCTTCATGAAACTGTCTACATGCACCAACCCATGGGTTTTCAGGATCCCCAACTTCCGGATTATGTCTGCCTCCTCAAAAAATCTCTTTATGGACTCAAGCAAGCACCCCGTGCCTGGTACCAACGGTTTGCTGACTATGTTTCCCGCATAGGTTTCTCGTATAGCACTTCAGATCACTCACTCTTTATTTATCAAAAGGGGAAGGATATGGCTTATATTCTTTTATATGTGGATGATATCATCCTTACTGCCACTTCGGATGCTCTTCGCCACTCTATTATGTCACTTATTGCTTATGAGTTTGATATGAAGGACCTTGGTCCACTCAGCCTATTTTTTGGGGATTTCCGTTACCAAACATGCGGGTGGTTTATTCCTAAATCAACGCAAATATATATGCTGAAGAAATTATTGAGCATGTTGGCATGGCTTCATGCAAACCTATCTTTACACCAGTGGATTCCCAGTCTAAACTTGCAGCTATAGGGACTCCATTTGATGATCCTACCTTTTATCGCAGTCTAACAGGTGCCTTACGGTACCTCACCTTCACTAGACCTGATATATCTTATGCGGTCCAACAAATTTGTTTATACATGCACGATCCTAAAGACAATCACATGCATGCTTTCAAGCGGATATTGCGGAATCTCAAGGGGACTTTGCATTTCGGGCTACACCTATACAAGTCCTCACTTTCTTCACTTCTATGGTACACTGATGTTGATGGGTTGGGTGCCCCACCACTCGCCGATCCACTTCCGGCTACTGCATCTTTCTCGATGATAATCTCATCTCTGTTGGAAGTAGCGTCCGAAAGACAATTTATGTAATTGTTTTTAGAATTAATAAATGACAGATTTATTCTCATCTTATTACTTCCTTCGTGCTTGTAAGTAATACGCTACTGAAAACCCTAAGTCGTATCATATGTAGCCATATAACTTAGTGTGTGTGTCACACATGAGGATTAAGTTTATGGTGATACACTTGAAATGTTAGTCCGTGGTGAAGTTAATCAAAGTATGAGGTCTATTGATTAAACCACCAATAATGCGCCCAGAACACTTTATGGTGTGACCGTCTTATCCGGACCGTCGACATTGGTTGTCTAAGTGGGGCATTTATATATGATGAGAGTCATATAGGACTGGACCGATTTAATCTGAGTTTCTCATATAATTCCGTGATTGAGAAATCTTATTAAATCACAAGATGATCATATATGGATTAACCTTAATCCTGAAGTGATTGCATACTCCTACTAGTTTCAGGATAGGGTTTGATGTGTTCGTTAAGGATCGCTAAGTGGCGCGGTCCGAATCACTTTCACGTTGGCACTATTCTGGAATGAGTGAGAAGTGTGTGTCTCACAGATATGAAATCCATTTCTTCATGCAGGAAGTAGAAAGACAATCCCCTTATTTGTTGATCCTAGAAACTGATCGATCCCGGGAGTTCGTATTGGTTATGAACTAATTGATCACTGGTGGGTTAATGGTAAATAAGGATAAGATGTAGTGAAGAAGGTTTACGGAAATAATCCTACTTTAGTACGGATAGTCTATGGAGGGTTAGTTTATATGAAATGATTATATCAATGGACACTTATCGACTCGACTCGACGTTTTGAGAATAAGTTATATGTATAATCGATAGAGTTCAGTTTCGGATTTATGATGGCGTAATTCCGGAATTAATGAATTAAGTAGAAATATTTTGTTCGATGAATATTTTATTTAATTTATTGTAGCTACTGGTTATAGGTCCATGGTCCCCGGGTTGTCTCCTAACACGCTCGTTTTATGGAACCTCGAAAATAAAATTAAATAGTTGGTCTATTTAATGAATATGCAATATTATTTATCTGGTAAATAATATGTAAAATAGTAAAGACATTTTCTATTAAAATGACTAAAAAATGGAACCACATTTGGGATAAATTGGAGAAGAAATTTTCCTAGATTATCTCATTTGTGTAATTAATTAATTATCTATTTGTTGGATAATTAATGGAAAAAATTAAGAGATTGATTTTTTGGAAATTATCTCTTATTTTGTTGCAAAAATATATTTTCCTTATGGGAATATGTTTTTGTATTGTGAAAATGATAACTCTCTCTTTACTAGTTATTTTCCTATATAACGAGAGTTCCTCCCAACACAATGGACACTACAATATGGCGCCACACTAGTAAAGAAAAGGAAGAAAAATTAGTTTATTGCCTTTGTCATTTAGAGGAGAAAAACCTAGCCCCTATTTGGTTTCAGGCTGGGTTGGATCCATTTCTCAATATTTATTCACCTATTATCTATTTACTATTAATTTATTATTTTATTATAATTTCTCTCACCAATGATTTCACCATCAACAAATAAAATAATATTAATCAATTCATTTTATTTACTACCTACAATATTCAACCATTAATTTATCAATATAATATTTCATTAAAATTTCTCTCACCAATCATTTCTTCATCTACACAAATTTCAATATAACATTTCAACTTTATATCATTACTTTACATAATTTTATTTTATTTTCTCTATCATGACTCAATCCAATCCCAATCCAACCCGAAACCAAACACGCTCCTAGGGTTTTTCTTGTGCATGTTCGAGGAGGTTCTATGGCGAGGATCGACGTCCACCGGTCGTCGCTTGAAAATACAATCCGGAAGATCTCGGCTTCTCCCTTTGGTTGATTATCTCTTCCTCTCCGAAAAGGTAAATCTTTAACCTTCTCGTAGGATTAATTAGTTATGTCTCATATCGTAAATCGCATAAGCTTCCGCTGTGCAAAGATCGAGTGTCTCGATCGGTGTTATTACTCCTAGCATGTGGTATCGGAGCCAAGGTTAAATTTTTACGATATCGAAGCATAATTAATTAATTTAGGAGTGGAATTGCATATAAGATTGCATCTTTTATTTTTATGGGCCAAAGACCCAAAAGTACACAAAACGGACTTATTGGACTTATAAGGACAAAAAGGAATCTGGTGGACTTATAAGGACACACTTTTTCCTTATTCCCCATTCTACCCTTAAATAATAAATCACTGCAGTGTTCATTATTACAAAGATATTTCTGTGAAAATTCACGCTGAAAAAGCGCCATCATTAGCATTTAATAGCGCTATGAATATGAATATATTTCTGTGAAATTTCGTGTGTTCATAGCTCGAAATTATCTGTGTAAGCATAGAGATTCGTTGCTCAATCCGCCATATTCGTTGATGAATCCGGCCTTTTTCATTTCTGCAATTCGTTTAGCTTGAAGAGGAATCTGTGCATTGGATCTACATTAATTAATAGAAGTGGTTTCTGTCATTGCTAAGTTTTAAATTGTTGAATCCGCCATTGTTGAATCCTTCATTGCTAGTACCAGGTTTCATTTATTCTCAGTTTGTTGAATCGTATTTTTTTCTCCTGGACGATTTTATTATAATTCTTCTGTATCTGGATAAAGCATATTTCTCTGCAAATTTGCAGTGTTTCTGTTTATTTCTGAACGTTGTTGGTTTATGGATCTCATTTTGATGAATTTCTACGGTTGATTGATGATTTAGCTGAAAGATGTATACAGTGACATGGTTTAATGCTCTGGATTTTGTATCTTCGTTTTTTATAATTTCTTCATTTTTAGGACTATATTTGCTTGTGCTGTTGATTTTCATATTGTTATTGGTAGTATGAGAACATATTTGTAGTGTATGCTTTTCTGATGCTGGTTTATGCATCTGAATTTGAATAATTTATGTAGTGAACAAACTGTTTTCTATGATTGATTGATGACTTACCTGAAAGGTTTATGCGATCGATCACATAGTTCAGGGATGCAGTGACATGGTTTAATGCTAGACGATATGTCTTCTTTCTCCCACAGGTATTTAGTCATGAGTGTGTTGCTGCTTATGTGTGGGTATAAAGAGGAAACATGCGTTGTTTCCGTTATATACATTTATTCATGATAAACTTTCACATCGGTGGTCTGATTTGAAGGATGGGTGCATCAGTTTGTACTACTTGTTGCATGATAACCCTAAGTGGTTAATATGCTCTGATGATGATGTTCAGGCAATGATATCAGTTTCTGAATCATACAATAGTAGTCGTGTGAATATGGAAGTTGTTGGGAGTGCTATTGTTGGTTCTTCATCTTCGTATAATGCTGGTAGTGTTCTTGCACTTGAGGATAATGTGGAGTCTGAAGTTTCTATGTATTCATCTTCGGTATCTATGCCTGAAATTAGTCGTTTGACTGCCGGTTGGGATAAAATACTTGTGAAGGAGGGTCAGCGGTTCAAGGGTGGTGTAATTGCTTTTAGGGAGGTGTTGCAAAAACTGTCTGTGGAAACTGGTTTTAAGTATGTTTATACCAATAATTCCAATGATAGGATTAATGCTGTTTGTGCTTTGAAGGATTCATCGAAATGTGGATGGAATGTTCGTGGTTCGGTAGAAAAATGCACAGGACATTTTGTTGTAAAGCAGCTCTGCAATGTTCATACTTGTGGTACATCTTCAAGAGATTTTGGCCGGGATTGTCGTATGACTTCTGATCTTATTGGCAAGCAAGTCCTTAAAAAGGTCCGTGATGATCCTAGTTATTCTGCAACGGATTTACGACGTTCATCAGTTACTGATTATGGTCGTCTAATGAATTATAAGCTTGCTTGGCGTGCGGTTAAAAAGGCTCGGGATTCGTTATACGGTGATGTTAAACAGTCTTTCAACAGTTTACCAGTTTATGTTCGTATCTTGTGTGAGACAAACCCTGAATCTGTTGTCCATTTAGAGATTCATCCTGTTACACGCCATTTTTTTATATATATTTGGACTTGCTTTTAGTCACCGGTATATTTTAATGTATTCACGGATTTTATCTAACGAAACAAACAAGTAATAAAATTTATAAATCCGGTATTCCCCAAGTGTAGGGATCGTAGTATAGCGATTAATACCGGAGTCGATCTAAGGGAATCGAGGTATCTAGTTCATTAATTTTCCTAAGATTGTCACTACTATTTATTACTAAACCTAAATTAAAACGGAAAATAAACTGGACAGAGGATTGTCAGTCCAAAGCCAGGAAAACATTGTTGCGAACAAAAGTAAATAAAACTATAACTAGGAAAACAATAAAACTAACGAACATGATAATGACTGAAGCAAATCAACATAGAACAAACCATGATCCACCATCCCGCAACCCTTAATTTCCTGCCTAGATTATCTTGTGAAGATTTAATCAAAGATGTGATTCACCTCTCAAAAGTATGAATTCCTACTCTCGTAGATAATTCGCCTATCAATCTTTTATCTCTCGATCTTAAAGATTAACGTTTTCAAAACAAGGTGCAAGATTTATTAGATCTAACAATCTAGATATTCTAACCTATCAACTCTCGTTATGTTTAGGTTAAAAAGATCTATTCTTTCCTATGGCGATCTAGCGTTTACACCGACTCTCGTCATACGGTAAGCATCAATAACAACAATCTTTCGATATACTTTGCATAAACAAATAATCAAAGGAAAGAAACAAGCTTTAATTAAAACACTCACAAAATCATCCAAAGAAAGAATAAAAGCACTGCTGGAAAATCTCCCATGGGTGCTCCAAGTTCACAGCTTCAGGACGGCACCATGGAGTCGAACAAGAACAGAAAAAACGGAAACAAAAACCTAACTTATCCGCAACCCCTGCCTCCCCAAAGGGGGCTGGGGCCGCCTAGGGTTTTTCTCTAATGATTGTGTATCAATAGGTCTCAATAATGTATGTTTAGGGTTGGAATACGCGCTGCTATTTATAGATTTTTTAAGTCGGTTTTCAGCATGTCGGCCGTGGACGCCCGTCCGGAATTGTGGACTCCCGTCCAAGGTGCCTTGGACTTGCTTCAGACGCCCGTCCGACCAGCGTCCAAACTCTCTGAATCAACTCCTCTTGGACGCTCGTCCACTTATTTGGACGCCAGTCCACTCTGGACGGGACTTGGACGCTCGTCCAATGTGATCCAAATTCGAAATCTTCAACTTTATCTCTTTTCTTCTATCCAATTCCATCCTTATCTCTTTCTCATCAATTAAATCCGACTTGATCATCTTTTAATCCTCTCTTTGGTCGAAATTTTGCTTTATGAATGTGCTTATGCTTCAACCGTTGAAGAGTACCGAAGCATATGGAAAAGTTTTTACTTGAAGGTGGAAAACGTGAACCGAAATTCTTTGAGAATTTACGTCCGGAGAATTGGGCTAACGCTTATTTTGAAGGTTGTCGATATGGTCATGTCGCTTCCACTTTAGCGAGTCGTTCAATTCATGGATCCGTCGGGAGAGGCACCTACTGTCTTAAATATGGTTGATGGCATCCGTATTAAGCTAATGGAAAGATTTTCAGAAAGGCGTGCTCTTGCTGCAACTTTCAATTCATCAATCTGTCCGAAAGTTGATGCTATTTTGTATAAGTTGATGGATGCAGGGAGGGCTTTTGGTGTTTCTACTTCCATTTATTATAAGTACGAAGTTTTTTCAAATCCTTCTGCAAGTGTTGGTCAGAATCTTCGCAGATGTTCTTGTAATGAGTGGCAACGCAATGGCTATCCTTGTGCTCATATTTTGGCTGTGATTAGGAGTGCGGAATTTCCATTGGCTGATTATGTTGATCCATGTTTTTTGTCACAGTCATTTGCTGCTTCTTATAAGTTTAGTATAAATCCGATCCCTGGTCCATTCTTGAATAACAATCCTGAAAATCTTGTGCTACCTCCTGTTCCACAGAAGAGGCCTGGTAGACCAAAGATCAAGCGTATTCGATCTCGTGGTGAGTCGTCATCAAAGCGTGCTATCAAATGTGGAGGTTGTGGAGAGTTTGGACACCATAATAAGAAGACATGTTCTAGTTCAAAGTCTATTTGAGTACCTGTGATAGGTTTTTTGGATTTGATCAGTAATCTGTTGCAGTGACATATGTGTCACTGCATTTCTGTTTATGTTTTTTTTTCTTGGTTGTAATGGAATATTATTGATTTGAATAAGATTTAATGTATTGCAACATATTTATTTCCAATATTTTGCTGTTTTTATTGATTATAATTGTATGTTTGTGCTATAGAATTCCTGATAATACATGTGTCACTGCACCTGGTTTCAGTACAATTAGCCATTTCTTTTTTGTTTGTTTGTAAGGAAATGATTAATTATCCATTTCAATATGAGTTCATACGTTCCAATGCATTTATTTCCAATTTAATAACTAATGTTAGTTTGAAAACAGAGTGTAGAAAAAAAATGCAACTTTCAGTCATTAAATAAAGCAAAATAATCAATAAGTGTTCATTGATGATATGTATCATACATATAACCAATTGAACTATTAAAACAGTCACTGTATGATAAAAAAAATATATATTCAACATAATAACAACACATTCATTGTCTCAAAACAGACTCTTAGGCCAAACAACTAGAGTCTACCAAATAACCATTCAATGAAAAAGTCAAATTACACTATATTTCATATTGCCTTTTGTATAACTTGTCAAGCACTAATGAATTCACAACCTTCCCTTTCCACTCCTGTACTTGTTCATCTTCTAGTACTGGTGGAATCACCCGATCTTGTGCTAGTTTGTAGATGTAATATGCTACGTACAAAGCACAGTTTATGCATTACGTTTATAAAATGCTGTTAGTTCATACATACTGTTTTGTTTAGTTTCTTATGTAATAGAAATTAGACTTACGTTTGATTGTCTTGTAACGGAAGGTTCGAAATCTTTTCAACTTCTGCTTCTAATGTTTGCTGTTGGCTGGTTGTTCCATCTGATATTGATTCAATGCTTTTCAAGAAAATCTGCACCTGTAAGTACATGTAGAATTTTTTAGTAATATTTACAAGAACACAGAGTTACATTAATGCATTTGTTTTCTTTGATAACTTACTGTTCTTTTGCACTCTTCGATGAATATGTCGAATTTGTTTCGTTGTACAGGTGCAGAATTATACAATTTCCATGAATTATCTCCTAACTTGTAGGTTAGCAGTACCCAGTGGTATGGTCTTGACTCTTTTCCCAAACAGCATAACGGTAGCAATACCTTCTTTCCTTTGAGGATTGTATGTACAATGTTCGTGATTCCTTCATTTGTGAATGTTTCACAACGTTCAGTCTCCTCAATAACAGCCTGCAGATTCAATGTCAATTAAATTGTAAATTTAAATTTCACATATTGCAATAAGTTTATTTGTATACATTTATCTTTGTAGAGAATATGTAGATTGAATCCTTCAATATGCTGTCTCGATTTATCAATTCAATGACTCCTTCAAGAACCTGTTTGACATTGCATTCAATGAAGTTAGTTCATGAATTCAGGCATTTTGGAACATTAAAATGTATTTTTATGCTTTTTCTGATGATGCAGTGACATGATGCAGTGACATGATGCAGTGACATGGAATGACAGTAATAGTTACCGCTTCGTCTACGTAGAGGTCATTCAAAATGTACATTATGGAGTCCACATTCACAAATGGATAATCACCGAGTGTCTTTGCCCAGACTAGTGCCCTGCATTTGTTAATTTGTTGTTAGTGTAGAATATATAAATAATTTAAATAATTTTGGATGATTAGTTCGGAATGCTTACTCTTTGCCTTCCTTTGCATTTAGTTCTTGAATTGCAGCGTATACTTCTGGAAGCATGTGTGGTCCACAAGCATAATAATCTTTTTCTTTGTGCACAATGAGTTTGCCTTCTTCATCACATGGATTTTCATCAGGTAAGAAATATGGTTTATTTTTTATCGACTTCTGAATTCTCTTCTTCTTCTTCTGTGCTGAGTAGTGAAAGTCGTCGTCTCTGTGCATTTTCCTCTTTCTTGGTTCATGCTTCACCCTCTTTTCGATTGAGAACACATTGGTTGCTTGATCTGTACCATCCTTCTTCTGTTCAGCTGCATGAGTGGCGGGGCTGGATGCACGAGTACTATCATCTGATTGTTTCCCTGCTTCCAGATATTGGGACACCTTATGAGTTTCCAGAGAATCATATTCATCTTCCAATTGTTGGATTTTGCTATTGAGCTCTTGAATTTCACTTTCTTGCCTTTTCATCTTTGCTATCAGCTCATTATCTCTTTGGTTCTTCTCCACAAGTTCAGCTTTCAAAGAGCCAATTGTTGTGTCTTTTTCAAACACGTTATTCTCGAGTTTTTTGACTTCTTCATTTAGGGCCTCAGTTAATTTCTTGCTTTTCTCTAGCTCTTGCAATAGACCGGCAATCTTTTGCTGTTGGTCTGATTCTTTTTTGGTAGCTTCCATCAGTTCTCCTATATAAGCATTTTTCTTTCTTTCATTGTTTTGTTGCAGCTGAATGGTGGCCATGGCATTTTCATGCTTCTTGCTCAACTCTTGAATATCAACTGTCAGTTGTGCTTTTTCCAGAACTCTCTCCTCTAATTCATCAGTGAGCTGTTTACTTTCATCCTCTAGTTTTTCATTCTTTGTTTGCATATCAGCTGCTTTTTCCTTAAAATCTTTCAGACTCGATTCGAGGATTGCATTTTCAGCTTCTAGTTCCCCCACCCTTTTAGACATAATCTCTAAGCTATCTTGAGAAGTTTTTCTTTCCGCCTGCAATATATTCTTGTTAATTAATGAATTTGGATAATGAAACTGTCATCAGTCATCTTATGTGCTGCAGTGACTTGATGCGGTGACATCGTGGTATGTATTTGCATAAAATAATTTAGTGTGAATTGCAATATAAACAACATACTTATCAGTTCTTGCTTGAGTTGTTGAATGTTTTTGTTGGCATCTTCCAATGCTTTTGATAGTGTGCTGTTTTGGTCTTTTAATTTCTCCATCTCATTATCTTCTTCCTGCATGGGTTCTAGATAATGTCAATTCAAATTTTATGTATTCATAGTACTATGTATTTTATTGCAGTAATTTTTTGTACCTCTGCTGTTGTATGGTCAGGACCATCTGGTGATGATGGTGTCAGTAGTTCGAATGATGGAAGAGGTCCTAATTTCGGTCTGTGTTCCTTTTGAGTTTGATGAGGCTGCTGTTGTCGAACCGCTTCATTTTCTGGTTCTGGTTGCACATTGCTTTCACTATCTTCCTTGCTCTCTTCACCCTGCGTCTTCCTCTCCAATATGTTCTTCATCATCTTCCAATTGTCCTTCATCTTCCATGTTGTGGCATTGATCTTCCATATCCTCATTTTCAGAATATGCCTCTTCGTTTTCAGACTCTGCGTCACATTCTTCTTCAGATTCTCCTTCAGATCCTGTTCCAGATTCTTCTTCTTCTCCTTCAGAATCTTCTTCTGATTCTCCTTCAGATTCTTCTATTGATTTTCCTTTAGATTCTTCTTCTGATTCTCCTTTAGATTCTCCTTCAGATTCATCTTCTTCTTCAGATTCTTCACTATTTTCTCCCAGACTTCGTATCATGAGTAGCTCATTCATTGTTGGAGTCAATTCTACTGCATTGAACTGTTTGATATTGCATTGGAAAAGTTTAAATTAGTTTAGCATTAGAATTGCATGCCATAGGAATGAAGTGACATTGTATTGTAATGAAGTGACATGATATTTTAATGCAGTGACATAGAATTGTAATCAGTTTAGTATGAGCTATCAACTACATTATGAATCTTGTTTTTATTACTTACCTCATCTTCTGCCATTTTTTGTAGCTTGCTCTTTGTTAGAGTGCCTTGAAGGTCTTTCAAATTCCATTTTGTTATCCTTGGAATTCCTCTGCTTGATATACTCTTCGTCCCCTCTTATTTTTTCTACTTTTTTTCCTGTTTGAAAACATCTTCTATAATCTGTGTGTGCTCACAGAACCAGTACTGTAACAATATAATATAGTATTGTTAAATAGTATACATTTTTCAATATAATTCAAGTTGCAACAATAATGAAAATAGAGTTCTTACAAGGAGGAAGACGGTTGCATCCATTGACGTATCTTGGATGTGACCATTGTCGATTCAGTCCATCTTGCAGTTCTTTTAATATATGAGAGGACCAATCGTATGCACGTAATCTTTTGAGCTTGTCCACAAAGTATAGATACGACCAAGCAATGTTTTGGCCTGAGGTGGCAAAGAATACCGTACCAAGTAATAGAAGGCATAGTAGCTTGACTGTGTCTTCAATTGACGTTTTGTCACTTCCCTTCACAGTCTCTTTTATTGTTTCTTTCAGAGCACTAACTTTTATTCTTCCAACATCAAAGAACAACCTTGTTTTCAATGAAGTTTCTTCCGTTGAGTGCTTGCTCATGTCTCCAACTTCTTTTTTGCCATCTTCTATGGCAAAAATTAGCTTGACATCACTCCTAGTTGGCATGTGATAATGCTTTCCAATCTTGAATGCTTGCTCTGATCTGTTGTATGTATTTATAAGTTCATCTAGTATGTCATTCTTCTTTTTCTCCAAAATGACCTTTTCATCTTCAAATGCCTTGAATATATGTTTAAACGGAGTTTGTCCATCAATTCACGATGCTTTGGTTTGATATGAGCCCTTATACTTTTGAATATCTGATGCATGCTGTTTAATGTAGATCTGTATTGTTCTCTTGTCCTGTGAATAAAAAAAGTATGTTAGTGTAAATCCATGCAGTGACATGGTGCAGTGACATGGTGCAGTGACATGGTATTATATTTTCTACTACAGTTTCAGAGACCTTAGAAACCAAACAACACAGACATTGTACTGATATCCTGCTGATTACTTTAAAAAAATATATCAATTACAAAGTTACTTCAACTTCACAGAGTTTATATACACAACAACACAGATATCTAATGTCATGCTGTTGAGCAGTTTAACAACATCATAACAATTATACAGTGACTTGATATTCTGTACTAATTTCATTTCAAAACTTATGTAAATGAAAATGCAGTCACTACAACCTCTTTTTATATGTATGTAAATGGTTTTTAGTCATCTACAACAACTTGCACTGTGACTTCACCAATTTCTGCAATTTTAAGTAAACATAGTACAGTTTTTGCAGTGACATCTGCTATTACATATCAATTTCATGTAAATATTTGTTCTAGACAACATGCAGTTACTTTATGTTCTTCAGAAATGCATTTATATGATCTGGAACACGTTTTCGAAGAAGTTTCAGTACAATGCCACTAATTTTTGAACTACAAGTGACCTAATTCGAAATTAAACAAAATAAATTCATTTTTGTCAAAATTGCTCAATGTAATTAAGGTAAATGATTTCTTACTCGGATTTCTTTGGTGCTTCTTTTGTTCTCCTTCTTCGTACTTGTTTATGCTCTTTTCTAACCACCTGCTTCTTTCTCACCATGTTCCTCAATTATCCACTGCTTTTTTCAGATTTTTTCTTCAGTTGTTCTTCCTTTGTGAAGAAACGGGGATGTGCGGTTTGATTTTGAAGTCTGATTTTGATTTCCGGCTGTTAATCCTCTTAATTGCTGTTGAAGGGGAATTGAAGGCGAATGTGGACAGTTTTTTTCAGTGATTGTGGGAAGTTTTCTTCAGTTTTTTCGGCGCAAAAGAACGGTAAGAACATTAATGCCGTGGGTTTAGCTTATGTTATTAGATTAGGGGTATTTTGGTACATGTGGATATATTATGTCCTTATAAGTCCAACAGATTCTTTTATGTCCTTATGAGACTAATAAGTATAAAAAACTATACTTTTAAGTAATAAACCCTAATTAATATTATATGAGTATCTGATACATGTAATTTATTTTTGCAATTTAAGTTTCATAGTAGTAGTATTTTTTTTCCAGATCCGTCGGCCCAAAATCATCAAAGAAGAGGAGAAGGGGCGCTGAAACAATTTATGTAATTGTGATGTGAAGATTTCAAGGCGCAGTACGAGAAGAAGGGAAAAAAAAAAAGAAAAGAAAAGAAAAAGTGGCGGCTGAAGTACGTGTACAGGAAAAGGAAAAGGGCATCAAAAACCTTTTTTTTTTCTTTTAGATGCTGCAACGAAGAACTTTATAGAATTATAATTTTTTTTTTTTTTTCTTTTCTTAGTTTAAATAGGTTAGATACGGGGTATCAACGGTTCATCTCAGTGGTTTATTTTACGCATTTATTTTCATGTTCGATTATTTATATGATATAACCATGCCATGACATACATCATATTCATTAATTTTTCTCCTAGCATATGCATACATGTAGATAGTTAATCATGATATTAATTAGGCATGTATGAGACGTAATTAATTTAGGTAATTAATTAAATTAATAAAAACGAACGAAATTTTATCGGGATATAAAATTCACATGATAAACTTAATTTGGCATAATAAATCCTCAGGGTTTAGGTTATGTAGTGTCTATATAAATTTTGAATTTTGATAATCAAAGATTGGAAAATCCGGAAAAGTTGGACACCAACTGAGCAAAAGGTTCTAAAATTGGTTCGGGCGGTCGACAGGGCTTCGGCTCGACTCGACTTGTTCGTCCAAGTGCGACGTTAGCGTCGGGGGTCCGGCAAGGTCAAGCTTTCCGGCGAGCTGAGGCTCAATGTGGCAACCTTAGCCCGATTCATCCAGCAGTCGTACATGAACCAACGAAGAGGACGGGTCGGCTTAGCCGATCCCGACACCATTCGGTGAACTCGGTTAAAGCTCAGCCAGGGTTTAAAACCGATGAGTTGGTGGTTGCTTTTCTAAATTTATTATTTTTCGATTTATTCGAAAAATTCTACAATCCCAGAACTTTTATCATGACAATATCAGGACTATAAAATTCTTTTAGTGAATTTTAATCGTGTAGTGACTGCACGAGAGAATTTCTAAATAATCGATAAATTGGAAGATCATGAATATAGTGTTACTAGTTAGACGGTATTTGGAACCGATAAACTAGTGGGAGCTTTAAATTTGTGATTTATTGTTTTTTGATTTGGTAGAAAATTCATAAAGTTCTAATGTATTGGGATTATAAAATTCTTAGTAAATTTTAATTGTGTAGCGTCTACACAATGAATTTTAATTAATCCATAAAATTTGAAAATCGTGAATATAGTGACACTAGTTAGACGGTATTTGGAACCGATGAACTAGTGGGAGGATTAATTTAAATATTCATGATTTATTGTTTTTCGGATTGTAAATAAATTCTGAAAATCCTAAAAGACTACCTAATTTTCAAAATAACGAGTGGGAGCGGGGAAGGTGACAACCGACCCCTCGGCCTCTACTGTTGACACAAGCACCATGAGAGAATGGTGACACCTTGTGCCGCTTTGATTTCGTCCCCCTTCGGATGGCCTTCACCGCTATCAAAATTCAAGGCTTGGTTTCCGAAAGGATAGGATTTTGAGTACTCGTCGGGTCACTGACCTACCCTTCGGTGGCATACTTAGGGTCTACAAAAATCAAACAGTAGGTCACACTCTAAAGGGTATTTTTGGAAATATCTTGGCTGAAAAAGGAAGGTAATCAACAATTAAATTGGGATGTCGATTCTCAGTTAATTGTTGAGAGAGATTGTCTCAATTTAATCGTCACCTCTTTGACCTACCCGTCGGCGGCACTGAGGTGTGAGATTAAATCCTTGGAATGGTAGGATAAACTGCATGCATGACATCACGTTTATTATTCCTAAAATTATTATATGTTGTGGTGTATAATTTGATTTTTATTTCTGTCATAAATTATTTTACAACTACATATCATCTCAAGGTATCTAAATTGCTAAACACAATAAATTGACTGATGATGAATTCGTAAAAGTGGAAAAGTAACAAGAACGTTAAACTCGATAATCGAGAATGCAAAATTAATTTTTCGGAAGAGGAAGTTCCTTTTGAGCCTACAAACTTAAGTGACATTGATAAGAATGTCACTGCTGTCACTTGTATTGAACGAGAGACAAAACAAAATTAGTTCAAAGATGACGAGAATGATTTGAAATCAATCTCACCATACATCCCACAGTTTACGAGTAGTGTCTACTCTTATAAACTGCTAGTTCGATGCCATTTCCTTTAAAGAAAGCCAAGAATGGGAAGGCAAATGTCTACACACGCAAGTCATCTAAACTGAATAAGTTAAAGGCTAAACCGAAATATTAATAAAAAGAGAAATATAGGATAAGGAAAGTGATTTCGGATCACTAACCTATGAATCCTTAGAGACTTTCTAATCCGATTAATTTGACTCGGAAGCTAAAGTTCTTTGTAAGAACAAGGTAGCTGGGCATTCTTGATGAGGAGTAGACAACATGTAGTTATTTCAGCTAAAATAATGGGAGTGATATAAGGAAACAAACTGATTTTATTCCTTGAATATCAAAGAAATATAATTTATGTTTTCAGATTCGTTGGAACAAATGGATTCACTTTCACATCGATAATATAGTTGCCTTAAAGAAAATGAATATGACGTTTGTATACGATTCTGAGACTCAGACTTTTGTCTGATAAAGTCAAAACCACTAAGTAATGCTGAAAAGGTATATGTAACACATCATAAACTATTAAGACAAATGGTTACCGTATTTAGATGAACAATTCTTCGGCATCTATTAATTCGTGCATATATCCTAGAGATAATATTTGAAGACTGGCTAAGGGTGATTCCTATCTCCCAGTCTAAGAACACTATCTCAAAGGAAAAATGACTAAGTTACCTTTCAATTAGGAAAAGGTAATAGAGCTGAAGAAGTATCACTACTTGTTCATATTGACCTTCGGGGCCTTATGAAGGATACAAGCTAGTGGGAGCTTTTGAGTAGTGGACAATTTGTCTGATAGCTACTCGAAACGCCGATTAGTTTATCTAAATATTTTGGAGAAATCTCTGATATTACCAGAGAAACGAGTATTCCATGCTCAAATATAGGCTATAGCATAGTTTTGCCACTGATGCTTGGCCTACCTCCGGGTGAAATGATTTCACTGAAAGGATAAACCATAGACTGTCTTGTATAGTTATTGATATGCTACAATACACTGCTTAACGCAACTAAGATATTGGTTGCAAAATAACGGTTTACATTATTATGTAATACCGAGAAGTCTACCTAGAAGATGCCTATGAATTTATGGATAAAGAGAGAACTACGTTTACTCCACTTCCGTAAATAGAGGCGTTTAGCACTTGGTGCTTGAAGGTAGGACTGGAGATTTCGTATAAACGTTCAGATGGTGACTGTTCGTGAAATATCTTAATACAATGAGTAAAGGCTGGTTATAATATTCTTAAGATTGGATAGTGATGGTTACACTGTTACAACCTTTCTAAAAGAATGTTTAGATAACGACTTAGACCTTGAAGTATTGTTACTCAAGGAGTTACTATCTGATTGAATCAGACCACTTCCAACATTGGTTGTTGGGGATTACACTGTTAAATACTACTGGACCAGATCAGAATGTCAATCCACCCGAATGCAGTAGGAGTATGGTTTATCCATTGACTCGCTGTGATTGAGCAGACTTTACAGTCTGCTAGGGGTGATTTATAACATATGGTCTTCTCTGGAGGGCTGTATATGATTCTGATAATAGGAGGTTGGTTTAAAGAGTTTTGGTACTCCATCTTTGTTCCTACTCTTGTAGAACCACCTGAGTGTCTCAGGCCCAATGGGAGTAATTGGATCTACGTGGAAAAGAGTTGAATGAATAAGAAAGTTTATCTTTCCAAGCAAATCCAAGTGGTTTTAGGGGTAATTCCTTGAGAAGTCGAGAGTTAACCAGGGGTGATGCCCTGAACTCTCTCACCATTCAGCCTTGCTTGACTCCATGAAAAGCAGAAAGACTAACATGGGTGATGCCCTGGAACTTTCTTGCCTTACAAAGGAGCTTAGATTCATTCGGAACAGAAGGGTTTTAGCTTAAATCCAATGGCAGATTGACTGCCTATGCTTATATCCATATGTGGATTAAAGTAAACCTTCAGGTCATTAAAATTCACATGTTTTGAAATGTGTGGGCTTGACCAGAATATTGATGAGTATTTTGTAGACTGGAGAATCAATATTGGTAAAATAGTAGACATTAGTGTTAATAAAAGATAACACTGCAACAGTTGGAAAAAATATGAGTTTGTTATCTGAAGTCAAGAACTGACGAGCCAAAGCTTCTCT
Source organism: Gentiana straminea (assembly GCA_036785695.1). Lineage (NCBI taxonomy): Eukaryota > Viridiplantae > Streptophyta > Magnoliopsida > Gentianales > Gentianaceae > Gentiana > Gentiana straminea. The sequence continues at coordinate 1,741,264 of JAVUPR010000256.1, read as the reverse complement.
GAATTAGAGAAGTGGACTATATTCTTAGAATTTGATTCGGTCGAATTCATGAGAACAAGTTGTTGGCAATATCCCATGCATATTATTGGTTAAGATGATAATGCATTTTCGTATGCAATATTCAACGAGAGGTTTCCTACCCAACCCCTCACAGAATAATTCTCTCAATCTTCGGATATAGGGAAAATGGGATAAATTCTCTTTTGGATAGAGAAAGTCAGGTTATTAAAAGTCAAGAAAAGTCGAGTCTTGGATTCGGACGTTGAAAGCAGTATAGTGCATCCTCAAGTATCTTTAGAGAACGAGGAATCATATGCTTATGTATTCGGGTACGAACCTGAGTACTGTTGACTACACTGATTCTGATTTTTTGTCGGATTAAGGATGATCGTGAATCGATCTCAGGCTCAGTGTTTACTCATAGTGATGGAGCTATAGTCTGGTGCAATCCAACAACTCGCCAATTACTCTGGTTAGTCGAATACATAGCGGCTTTCGGAGCACTAAAGAGGCAGTGTGGCTTGAGGAGTTCTTTGTTGGACCGGGAAATAATTCCAGGTCTCGATGAGCCGATACCATTTTACTGTGAAAATAGTTGAGAGGTAGCTCATGCAAATGATCTTCGCAATCACAAAAGGTCAGAAGCATATTGAGAGAAAATACCACCTGGTTAGACAGACCGTGCAGAGAGGCGACGTTTTGGTCCTAAAGATCGCCTCAAAACCGACAACCTGCTGATCAGTTTAACCAAGTCTTGTGGCATCTAGTGTCATTGATGAGCGCTTGAAGGGTATAGAATTGGGAGATATGTCTCATCTGCTTTAGAGCAAGTGGGAGAATGTTGTGGATAGAAAGAATAAGGGTGCGGTGCTCTAAAAACAATCATTGCTTGTCTTTACGGGCAAGTGGGAGATTGTTAGATATAGTGTGCCCGAAAGACAATTGTTGCTTGTCCTTACGGGCAAGTGGGAGATTGTTGGAAGTAGCGCCCGGAAGATAATTTATGTAATTGTTTTTAGAATTAATAAATGACAGATTTATTCTCATCTTATTACTTGCTTCGTGCTTGTAAGTAATACACTACTGAAAACCCTAAGTCGTATCATATGTAGCCATATAACTTAGTGTGTGTGTGTCACACATGAGGATTAAGTTTATGGTGATACACTTGAAATGTTAGTCCGTGGTGAAGTTAATCAAAGTATTGGGTCTATTGATTAAACCACCAATATTGCGCCCAAAACACTTTATGGTGTGACCGTCTTATCCGGACCGTCGACATTGGTTGCCTAAGTGGGGCATTTATATATGATGAGAGTCATATAAGACTGGACCGATTTAATCTGAGTTTCTCATATAATTCCGTGATTGAGAAATCTTATTAAATCACAAGATGATCATATATGGATTAACCTTAATCCTGAAGTGATTGCATACTCCTACTAGTTTCAGGATAGAGTTTGATGTGTTCGTTAAGGATCGCTAAGAGGCGTGGTCCGAATCACTTTCACGTTGGCACTATTCTGGAATGAGTGAGAAGTGTGTGTTTCACAGATATGGAATCCATTCCTTCATGCGGGAAGTAAAAAGACAATCCCCTTATTTGTTGATCCTAGAAACTGATCGATCCCGGGAGTTCGTATTGGTTATGAACTAATTGATCACGAGTGGGTTAATGGTAAATAAGGATAAGATGTAGTGAAGAAGGTTTACGGAAATAATCCTACTTTAGTACGGATAGTCTATGGAGGGTTAGTTTATATGAAATGATTATATCAATGGACACTTATCGACTCGACTCGACGTTTTGAGAATAAGGTATATCTATAATCGATAGAGTTCAATTTCAGATTTATGGTGGCGTAATTATGGAATTAATGAATTAAGTAGAAATATTTTGTTCGATGAATATTTCATTTAATTTATTGTAGCTACTGGTTATAGGTCCATGGTCCCCGGGTTGGCTCCTAACACGCGGGTGTTTTCTCGTTTTATGGAACCTCGAAAGTAAAATTAAATAGTTGGTCTAGTTAATGAATATGCAATATTATTTATCTGGTAAATAATATGTAAAATAGAAAAGATATTTTCTATTAAAATGACTAAAAAATGGCGCCACATTTGGGATAAATTGGGAGAAGAAATTTTCCTAGATTATCTCATTTGTGTAATTAATTAATTATCTATTTGTTGGATAATTAATGGAAAAAATTAAGAGATTGATTTTTTGGGAATTATCTCTTATTTTGTAGCAAAACAATCTTTTCCTTATGGGAATAGGTTTTTGTATCGTGAAAAGGATAACTCTTTCTTTACTAGTTATTTTCCTATATAAAGAGAGTTCCTCCCAACACAATGGAGACTACAATATGGCGCCACACTAGTAAAGAAAAGGAAGAAAAATTAGTTTCTTGCCTTAGCCATTTAGAGGAGAAAAACCCAGGGTTTTTCTTGTGCATATTCGAGGAGGTTCTATGGCGAGGATCGACGTCCACCAGTCGTCGCTTGGAGATACAATCCGGAAGATCACGGCTTCTCTCTTTGGTCGATTATCTCTTCCTCTCCGAAAAGGTAAATCATTAACCTTTTCATAGGATTAATTAGTTATGTCTCATATCGTAAATCCCATAAGCTTCCGCTGTGCGAAGATCGAGTGTCTCGATCGGTGCTATTACTCCTAGAAATCTCTTGGTCCTCCAAACGACAACCCACTTTGTCCCGATCCAGTGCCGAGGCAGAATACCAGGGTGTAGCTAATGTGGTTTCTGAGTCCTATTGGCTTTGAAACCTCATCTTGGAACTTCATTTTCCCATCAACAAGGCTATGGTGGTTTACTATGATAACGTTAGTGCAATTTACCTTTCCAACAGTCCGGTGCAGCACCAACGAACAAAGCATGTTAAAATGGATATTCACTTTGTACGCGAAAGGGTAGCACGAGGTCAAGTTCGTGTTCTACATGTTCTTTCCGAGCCAGTCTCAGCGTTCGAGAACCTCCAGCTTCGACTGCGGGGGTGTGTTAGAATATATTGTGTATATACCATAATTAGGTAGTCAATGATTTAGAATATCTTCAATATTCGGTTTCCTATTCTAGAGCCTAAAATTAAGGCATTGTAACTGTAAATGAATTGTATACTATACCATTGTATGAATGAGAAAACACACATGAAAATAATTTCCTTTCAGATATTTTTAGATGCATAACATTTTCCAAGGACAAAGTAGGCTTAGCTAAGGTGCATCTAAGAGGGCGGGCTAATGTGTGGTTTGGTAGTCTAAGGATCAGTTATCCAGATATTGGTTGGCCACTAATAAGGGATGAAGTAATGAAGAGATTTGGTACAAGGCAATTGGAGTCTACTCTCAATTAATTTCATCACTTCAACTGTTGGCATCTTTTTACTGGCCAAGGGCAATGACCATCATAAGGGGGTGTAGGGGGTTGAACAATTGCTAGACAAATAGTCTACTTTTTTTTTTTAAAATTATTTTCCAGCACCATTTAATAATCTTGACAAAGATTAAGTGTATAATCAAGTTAAAAATTCGGAATTATACTTTAACTTGACGTATAAACACTTGTTTTTGAAAGGTCTGTTTTGAAGAGACCAATCTACTCAATCAAATTTAATCATATCAACTGAAGCACAATTCAATCAAGATCGGATGTAGTAACACTGTCAAGACAGTTATATTGACTCTGAGTTGTGAGCTGAATTGAGCTTCAAAAGCTTATCAAGATATATTCTAAGCAATATAACTTTACCAAAAGATGTTAAATGAGTTGTGTGAGCAAATGCAGCAAGTACGTTAGAGAAGGTTTTAAAGCTAGAACAGACTACGTGGTCTCGTATCGCCGACTTGATGATCCGTTCATCTTGGTCACTCATGAACAAAACAAGTCATCTCCGACCTTCAGAGGCAGATACAACACATTAATGGGCAGATCCCACGATTGATTCCACATTAAATGCCACAATCCATGATTGGTTATATCCATGGTTTTAGCTTAACTGAGCCATGATTGCCCACGATTGACATCATTCTAGCCCTCAATCACATGCCTCATAAATCATAGATTATTACATTAACTCTTTCATGAGGAAGACTTATAAAAGGACCATCATCCTCACAATTCATAACTACGTTAGTTAGGCTTGATCCTAGAGTACAAAGATAGTCTTCTCGACGCATGCATAAATCTTTAAAAACACCGTCACTTTGCCAGTTTGATTTCACCCAAAACAATCCAATTACCAGATTACAGTACCTACGATTTTCCATAGCATCGTCATTGTTACGAAAGAAAAATATATTTATACTTTGAAGACTAGTTGTCCTTATTTGATTTAAAATAATTAGCCCAATTTATTTATTTTACTATTTTTCGACAATCATAAATAAATAAATAAATAAATAAATAAATAAATAATAATTAATATTAATAAATAAACCATACTAAAAGAACCAGTTGTTTACCACGTAAGTGTCTCTCCTTCAGGTGTTTCCCCTAAAAAGTGTTTCTCCACAATTTAATATATTTTCATCATAATAATAATTTAATGTTTTCTTTTTTTTAAACAATAATTTAATATTTTCAATAATCAATAATAAATAAACAAAACATTCACGTGAAAAAATAAGATTGGAATAAGGATTACTGTAATACATTCACTTGAGAAATTAAGATAGGAAAAAGGATTACCTTAATAAATATATATAAAAAAAAAACTAGATAGCATTGGAAAAAAAAAGGATTACGTTAATGGATAAAAAATAAAAATAACTGATTTACGTTATTCCTGTTCCTCTCTCTCTCTCTCTCTCTCTCTCTTTTTTTCTGTTTTTTTTTGTTGGAGAAATCGTATTCCTTTTCAAACTAGAAGATTTACATCATTGACATGTTAAAGAAGCTATCTATCAATACAAGTCCCATAATATCAAAAAATCAATACACACCAAAATTTCTCCTCATAGTCAAATGGGTCAAAGGGACTCAGGACTCGAAATTTACATAGGTGCGTACGATTATGAAATTTATATTCCTTTAATATTCTGCATGCATTGGTTCCATATAATTTTCTTCTTCGTTTTCTTTTGATGTTTGTCTATGAACCACTTCACTCAGCTTTGCTCTTGCTTGAGTCATGAACTTCAACTCTTGCAACATGTTATGTTAGTTAAGGAAGAATCTTTAGTTTTATTTTTATTGTTTAATTTTATTTTGTTGCAAAGCACAAGGAAATATACAATATCATCAAGTTTGGAAAGTACAGAGGGTGGACAAATTATGATAATTACTAACGAAACAGAGTTAATAAACTATGAAAAGACATTAGGAAACTTCATTATGCACCCATATGAAGATGCTCATGTTTTATAATGCAAGAAATAGTATTCATAATTAAGCAAGAATACATTATGCCTATGATGAAATAAAGTAGATTGGAGTAGAAGGATAAAGAATAAGGCTGTCGGACCAAAGATTTCAATTTTTTGTTTCTGACGTTAATCATAGGTGACTTTGAGTATATAGATAAGAATATAACAATTTAGAAGAAAGGCTTAATCCTGAACAACAAAATATATTCTAAAAAATTCTCTATAAGGTTGATAATGGACACGGTGCGGTATTTTTTATTGATGGGCCTGGTGGCACAAGGAAAACATATTTATACAGTGCTCTACTGGAAAATCTAAGAATGAGACAAAAGATAGCTATAACAACAGCCACATTCACGTTTAAAATTTCAATTGATGCACATGAAACAAGTATGTGCAATATTCCAATGCAGAATTACTACGAAAAGCAAGTCTAATCATATGGAATGAAGCACCAATGGCAAAAAAAAAGGGCAATTGAGACACTTGGACCAAGCTTAAAGGACATCCTGAGAAATTTTAATGCATTTGAAGGAAAGATGGTTGTATTTGGAGGTGATTTTAGGCAAGTGATTAATGTTGTACCAAAATGCACAATACTACAAACAATAGAGGCAAGCTTGGTGAAGTCATACTTGTAGCCAATGATGGAAAAATATGAGAGCAAGCTGTTATACCTCTCTAAAAATATGAGAGCCAGATGAGATCTACACTTTAGCCAATTTTTATTAAGAGTAGGTTGTGGAGAAGAACCAACAAACACTGAAGGAGACATCGAGTTACCAAAAGAAATGGTCACTGAATATGATGAAAACAATGATGAGGTTTCATAAAATAATTTAATCAATTCTATCTTTCCGTCTATACACGAGAACGTATTGTCAACAGATTACATTATAAGTAGAGCAATATTGGCCACGACTAATGAACATGTTGATAAGTTAAATGAAAAATTGATTTCAACCTTTCTAGGACAATAATATTGTTTCAACAACTTTGATAAGGCTATCGATGATACTAATGATTATTATCAAGAAGAATTTCTCAATACTTTGACACCAAACGGATTGCCTCCTCACAAATTAGTGTTGAAAAAAATTTACCGATAATGTTGTTAAGGAACTTAGATCCAGCGGGAGGATTATGCAACGGTACAAGGATGGTATGTAAAGGGTTCAATGGAAACGTGATTCATGCTGAAATCACAGTTGGGCAGCATTGTGGAAAGCATGTTTTGCTCCCATGTATTCCTCTATCACCGACGGAAAATGAAGGATATCCGTTTCATTTTACAAGAAAGCAATATCCTATTGTCTTTGCTTTGCAATGACGATCAATAAAGCACATGGACAAACGATACCATTTGTAGGTGTTTATTTACCTCGACCGGTGTTCTCTTATGGACAACTATATGTTGCACAATCAAGGGGAACTTCTATGTCAGCAACTAAGGTGTTGATCAAACCCAAAGATCAACTAGACAACACTTACACATGTACAAAAAATATAGTATACAAATGATATACCCGAATCGGAATGGGGCCCTGTTCGTCTAGATTGGGCCTATTATCATGGCCCATTAACATAGATATTGGGTCTCTATCCGCTGTCACTAGCTATATCCAACCCGCTGTTCATTAACCAAGGCCTGCCCGCTAACAGTAAGATGGATCTTGTCCGCAAGTCATAAGCCGGACTCCGCCTCTCCGTGTGATTTCTACCCATATGGTCAAGATGATCCCAAGACAAGGCACAAATGAGTCCGCTATTCGCTGCACTTATCAATCCAGCTGGCCAATCCAGCTGGTCAATCCCGACAACTGGCTAGGACATTTATATTGCATGCGTATTTATCTTTATTTATGTATACTTAATGGTCTTGTCAATGAACAGTAAACCGACATAGTATTAGCCTATAAATATGGGATCACAATGTAATAGAAAGTGGGGAATCCGAGATCTAATATAAGCAGATACACTCTGCCAATTTGTCAACTCACTCAATTGTTCTTCACAAACACTTATCCGCCACCCACGTTCTTGTCCACCACCATACTCTCACCAGAGAAATCACTCATACTAAGCCTTTTATCCTAAAGATAAACACTGTTACCGCAAATCTGGTGTTCAGCGCAACATCAGTTGGCTCCATTACCGGGAAAAATCATCATTATTTAGCTTTTGGAGATCATTTGCTCCACCACAATGACGATTTCACGGTGTCTCAGGCGGGGATGCCATCACCTTTACTCCACCGGTCACCAAAGCTTTGATTTTCTGGGGTAATCCAGCCCAAAAACCGCTGCTTTCCTCATCTCGGCAACATACACAGAGAAGAGATCGTCAAATTCACTACAAACTCGGACTCGAGTCCATCTTTAATACCCAGGTTGGTTTGTTTGTCATTTGTCGGTTTCAGATCCTCAAGTAATAAGAAAATTTGATTATTCAGCCACAAACCACCTGGAAACGCACACCCCTTACTTTAATATTTTGAGCCAGAAATATCTAAAATCCATAGCCAAAATATCTCCGGAAAAATACCCACATAAATACCATAAACCATGGCTGGCGGGAAAAACCTAAACCCAGCAACACCGACTAAGGCAGTCAATCAAGGCCCGCCACGTGGAGCGAGCACGCTCCGTGGAGAGGCTAGTAGGAGGGTTATGTCTGATGGGGCAGACGCCAGACTTGCCCTCACAACTGACATGCGGGCATACATCCGGGAAAGAACCAGAGCTCGCGAAATACATGAGGAGGCAATTAGAAAGAATAAAGGAAAATGAGTTGCTGGGACTTCTGACCCGAACAACAAACAAGAGGCTGTTTCGGTAGGGGAGGCATCCCCACAGCAAGACTCGTATAAGATATCTCTACAAGCACACATGGAATATGTAGAGGAAATGCGAGTAGGAAATGCTTTGCTGATTGCTGAGGGACTACCACCCCAACCTATCCGCAAATTCAATCCTCCTCAACCCGCGCAAACAGAGCTACAACCCACTTTTATTCCCCCAAAAATAGTTCAACCCTAATGGTCAGAAATGGAAGGAAGCAGCCATGCAACCTCACATCCAAGGGGAGACAGAAAATCAGCACTTGGTCGACTGGGGCCCGTGGTTGACGATCACGGTGCAGCCCCAGGGCGACCAAGGAATCCTCGATAGGTCCGTACTCGCACAGAAGGACATGGGGAGTCACAGGATCAAGAAGGGCATCTTGCGTTCCCGCCTCTTCCCCCTAATCAAGTGGAAATGGGCATATTGAAAAAACAGACAGAGGAGCTGCAGAAGAGTACGAAGGGTGTTAAAGTGGTTCCGACATGGGGAACAAGTGTGCTTCATCCTAGTATACTAAAAGCGGCGCCGAGAGGGGGAACTCACTACCCCAATTTCATTAACTACCATGGAGCTACAGATCCTCTGGATTGGCTATCAGCCTTTCAAAGCAGAATCAGCTTATGTATATCTAGCGACGAGGCCTGGTGTATAGCATTTCTAGGGTCGATGCAAGACAGGGCAGGATCATGGATCCGCAGCCTTCCTCCGGGTTTGATTCTATCATGGGATGATTTGATCAACAAGTTTATAGCAGAGTTCAAGTCAGTAGGAGGACCTAAAAAGACACATATCGACCTGCATGAGGTCCGACAAGGCGAGAACGAGGGTACTCGCAGCTACTATGAGCGGTTTTACAAGGTGTATGAGCTAACAATGGGTTTAGCGGACAACGTCGTTATGAGCAGCTTTGAGACAGGACTGAAACCGGGGTACTTGAAATCTTATTTTGCTTTATCCCTGCCAACGAACTTACAAGAAATGTTGAGCTCAACTAGAAAATACATTGCCACAGCGGGAAATGAAGGAGCGTCTTCGTCTGTTGGACTTATTTCTATGTTTTGATGATGAGTGCAAGACTAGCTGTTATAGTGCAAAGGCAAAAGATGTCTAGATCAAATGTATAGGTTTATTAGAGTTTGATTTATGAATAGGTTTGATCAAACAAGCACTGTAATGGTAAGCTGATTTATATCAGCAGACTGGTCCATATCAGTAGGGTAGATAGGTTAGTAGACTAGTCTGGAACCCGCTGGCGAAGACCGAAGGGCCGAGGGCTCAAACTCGATTCTGAAGGCTAAGGGATCAAACTTAGTAATTTAAGTCAAGGATATGGAATCAGAATTTAGGCAAGTCTGTGATGACCTAAACTGATTACATATACCTTGTGTACAAGGTCTAAGTTCCATAAGTTGGATGATGTTTGGAACTTGGTTATATTTAAAAATGTGTAATCTAACTTCACAAATAAAAGTTAGATAAAAGAAATCAGCTGCATTATATTTTATACACAAGAAATTGTCGTTCGACGGATCGATGGGTATCTCGACGGACGATGAACCCGCGATAATATACCTCGATTAATTCAAGATTATATTGGAAGACTACATGGATAAGGACAACGAACTACCTCTGACTTATCAAACAAATCAAAGGCTGAGATCAAAAGGACGTTGGGATGATTCAGATTTTTATCCAATGGATATAAGTCAAAGGGTGGACGGCACCGTTGTCAAAAGGAATTCGACGGTGTCGATCCTATAAATAGTGACAGAAAGCAAATCAGATGGGACAAAAACCAGGAACGGTTACATTTGAATTTCAAATGCAAGTCACATGCACTCCTACCTATAAATAGAGGACCTTCAACTCAGAAAGAAGAGGATGATTGTTGAACTTTAAGAGAAAAATATAAGAGGCAATTCTGAGCTGAAAAACACCCTGCTGAACTTACTGAACTTGAAACTACTCATCCAGATTCTTCAAGTGTATTCTGTATTCAAGCTACATCAAGTATACACACTTGAAGACTGCAAGCTGCTGATTATATCATCCTAATCAAGCTGCTGCAACTGAATCATTTATTTGATTCAATCTTTATTTTATAAAGAATCTCGAAGACAGTGAAGCACGGTTGTGTGAAAGACTCGTTGTTTGTGGTGGAGCCGGTGAAGAGGCAATCCTACCCTTCAAGGACCGGTGGAAGACTCGGGAGCGACAATCCTACTGTTCCCGAGTTTCGGTTTGTGAAGCCATAGTTATTGGTGAAGGACAAGCAACCTTAGGAATCTTTGTAACTGCCACATCAAAGATCTCTAGTGAATTACCTCCAACATCACAGGAGAAGAGTGGACTGACAGGATTACACCACCTGGAACCACTATAAAATCTGCCTACTTACTTTCAGCATTTACATTCTGCACTTAGTTTATTATATTCATCAATCAACTGAATCTAGCAACTGAAATCACACACACACACTACTGAGTATCTAATACTTAGTATCATATTTAACAACATGTACTAAGGCTTAATTTTGATATAATTCCGCTGCACAAATTCAGTAGACTGAACTATCAGTAGACTATCGTCTATCGAGAGCTGCGAGATATCGACGGACTGCGAACCTCGGCGAACAGCTGGCCGAAGTTGCTGAATTTGTTAACTCCAAAGTTTTAAGTGTTAAGTTTATTCACCCCCCTCTAAACTTAACCAAAGCCTTTTCAAGGGACCAACAATTGGTATCGGAGTAGTGCTTCTGTTCTGAAGAAATCCTACTTGTTGTGCTTGTGAAAATTCTTTGAAACTTTCTTTGAAGTTACTGATTTTCAAAGACTTGCATCATGGATAACACCCAGTATGCTAGAACTATGCTGATGTGTTCTCTAGATAGATTTGATGAGTATAAACGTCGAATGCAGGCTTACCTTGCGCAACTCATGATGAGATGATGGATGTACTAACTGATGGACCACTGGAGATTACCAAGGCAGTGACAGTGGGTGAAACTACAGAGTACATTCCAAAACCAAAAAGAGAATGGAATGTAGAAGATAGAAAGAGAGCAAACCTCAACAACATTGCTATTGATATCATTTACAGAACATTGGATAGCAATATGTACATGAAGGTTAAAGATTGCAAAACTTCAAAGGAACTTTGGGACAAGATACAGTTGATATGTGAAGGCACTGATGCAATAAAGAAAAATAAAATCAGTGTGGTCAAAAAGAGATTTCAAAAGTTCAAGATGCTACCTAATGAAACCATTGAGCAAATGGAATCAAGATTTAATGCTATCCTGGATGAACTCACCCTGCTGAGTGTAAGTTATTCAAAAGAGGAAATAAACACAAAAATCTTGGAAGCACAACCTGCAAAAGATGTTTGGAAAATGAAGGTGACTGCAATAGAAGAAATGAGAAAGCTGCATGAAGAAGACACCTTCAAGTTATTTTCAGATCTTAAGGCTTATGAATTTAGCAAAAAGCTTGTACTTGAGACTGAAAAAGAAGAGCCAAAGACTACTGCATTGGTTGCTTCACATCAGGAAGAAACATCTGGAGGTCAAGATGATCTGCTGGATGAGATGTAAGAACAGATTGCTCTACTGAGCAAGAAAATCAGGATGATGAAGACTGGAAACTTCAAGAAATTTCACAAAAAGGCCTACTGAAAGTAAGAAAGAAGAATCAAAGAAAGACAATGACTATCTGTGCTTTCATTGCAAGAAACCCGGACACTTCAAACCTGACTGTCCTGAGTTAAAACAAAGTAAGGAACCTGATTATCTTTGTTTCAACTGCAAGAAGCTCGGACACTTCGGACTCGATTGTCCGGACCTACCGAAGACCAAGAGTCAACAAAGAAGACATGGCAAGAAGGCTATGGTTGCTGAAGATGAATCAGGGTATGAAGTGGAATCTGAAAAAGGAAATGAATCAGATGACACAGCATTGGTTGCTGATATGGAAGATTATGCTTTGATGGCCAATATGGATGAAACTGAAGAGGTATACAATACTGTATCAATTAACACTCCTGCTGGAAGCGATTGTGAATCAACTTGTGGTTCAAATCCTAGAAACTCATACAATGAAGAAGCTTTGGATGCCATCCTCAATCAACTGAGGACAATACAATCTGGTTATGAGATTGTGAAGGCTGAAAAAGAAGCTTTTCAAGTAGAAGTTGAAAGATTGAATGCTGAATTAAGGACTCTCAAAGGTAAAGAAAAGGAGGCTGGACAGAATCAGTATAAGCCTACTGAACATCCAGTAGCATCTGAATCTGCTGAACCATCATGTTCCTCTACTGCATACAAATCTGGAAAGCCTTATGGTGATAGAACAGGGCTTAGATTTGGAACTCAACAATCCAAAAAGAGTGGATCCAGTAAGGTCACTGAACCTAGTACCAGAATTGGTCCTAAGTTTGTACCTGCATAAGTTCCAACTCCAATTAAGGTTGCTGAGGCTGTAAAACCTACTGAGAATACTTCAAGGAAGCAAAATCAGAAGTCAAAAGTCAACAGTTCCTAATAAAAAGGACAAATCCAAAAACTTGGGGCGGGCCAAGAGCGAGTACTCTTCCCTGTGTGATGGATTTTCCTACACTGGGTTTGCCACACACAGGGTTTAAGGAGGCCATGCTATGCATTCTATCACGCAAACTTGGGGCGGGCCAAGATATGGCAAACTTTTTGTAGCACTTTATTTCTTCCATTAATAAAAATATAGTTTTATTTAAAAAAAAAGGACAAATCCAAAAACAGGACTGCTGGACCTTCTAGACCTACTGATAGCAGACCTGCTACCAAGTCTGCTGGACCACAAAAAGGTAAAGGTCAGAAATATTCCAAGGATAAGAATCCTAAATCTAAAAATGTTAGTCATTCAAGGGATACTTATCTCAGGGGGAAAGGTAGACTGTTCCCTACTGATGATGATTGGAATATTCCTGTACCTGCTGATAGAAACAACCAAGGTATAACCATGCTTTGCTAGGGTAAAACCTAAGCAATGGAATCGACAAAGGACTCGGCGAGAGGGCTTATAAAAGGCCTCGGTAGGGACCTCACGGACTCCATACTACGGGGCCGTTCCTAACGGACAAAGAAACAAATGGTTATACTAATGCTTCTAACAACAAGAGTCACTTCAAACAAGATTATAAACCAAAAGGCCGAAAACATATGTGAATCCTACACAACCTACTTGTTAGAACTTATGGATGTGTGGAATACATGTATGAACCAAAGTATGACACTTTCAGGAGAAGACCTTATGGAAACTTACCAAGGGTCATGCTTACTACTGACCACTATGGACCCAAACAGGTTTGGGTACCTAAAATGTATTAACTTTGTTTTGTAGGGTGTCTGGTACTTTGACAGTGGATGTTCCAGACATATGACAAAGAACAAACACTGCTTATCAAACTTTGTGGCAAAAGATGGTCCAAGGGTGAATTTTGGCAACAAGAATACACCTTGATATACAAGAGGATATGGCACACTTATGAGAAATGGACTTACAATCAAGAATGTAGCATATGTGGAAGGACTGGACTACAACTTGTTGAGCACTGGACAATTCTGTGACATGGGATACAAGGTCACTTTTGACAAAAACAACTGCATTTTCATTAGTGAAAGAGGTGATCAAGTTGTATTGGCTGGCAGAAGACAACAAAACATGTATGTTGTGGATTGGTCTCTCATAGCCGAAAACCTTCCCGATTGTGCATACCAAGTCTGAACTCAATTGGTTATGGCACAAGAAGTTGAATCATCTAAATTTTGATGATATCAATCAGTTGGTGAAGAAGAAGCTGGTGATTGGTTTACCTGAGATCACATTCAAGAAGGATGCTATATGTGATGCATGTCAGCTAGGGTAAACAGATAAAGTCAAGCTTCAAGTCAAAAACTAAACAATCAACTAATAGAGTGTTGGAGCTGATGCATATGGATCTATTTGGACCAATAACTCCAACAAGTGTAACAGGAAATAAATACACCTTAGTGGTTGTGGATGATTATTCAAGGTACACTTGGGTGATATTTATGAACAAGAAAAGTGAAACACTCAAAAGCATGCCTAATCTTCTAAAGAGATTACAAAATGAGAAAAGTTTGACAGTAGTAAAAATAAGATCAGATCAGGGTACTGAATTTCTCAACAAAGTCATAAGAGAATACTGTGAACAGAATGGTGTACTACATCAACTTGCTGCTGCTGCTACACCTCAACAAAATGGGGTTGCTGAAAGAAGAATCAGGACTTTAAAGGAAGCAGGAAGGACAATGATTTGTGAAGCATTGCTACTTGAAAGATATTGGGTGAAGCAGTTAATACAGCATGTTATACACAAAACAGAACTTCAGTGAACAAGAAGCTGCTGAAGACACCTTATGAGATTTGGAATGGAAGGAAACCAAATATATCCTATTTCCATCCATTTGGCAGTAAATGTTTTATCCTAAATCACAAGGTACATTTGAAGACATTCCAACCAAAGTCAGATGAAGGAATTTTCTTGGGATATTCTTCAGTCAGCAAGGCATTCAGGGTACTGAACAAGAGGTCACTGAAACATGAAGAAACAATCCATGTTGTATTTGATGAACCTAAGTTCACTGGCATGGAAGATGAAGATTGTGAACCTGCTGAGAATCAACAAGTCACTGATCCAGATTGTGTTGAAGTTTTGGAAAGATTCAATGACTTAAAGATTTCGATACTGCCCCTGCTGAACACCCTGCTGGTAACATCACTGATGCAACAACTGATGCAATTCAAGGATCTGCTGAACCCCCGTTTGTTGAAGAAGCTACGGCGGACCCTACCGAAGATGAGGTTCCCGATAATCAAACTAACCGAGAATCCACAATGGTTAAGGAATCACCTGTTGAACAAGTTATTGGCAATGTACGGCAAGGTGTAAGGACTAGAAGACAACTGGAAGCTATGTTTACTTGTTTTCTATCTCAAATGGAACCTAAATTTGTTGAAGAAGCAATTTCAGATCCAGATTGGATAATTGCTATGCAAGAAGAATTAAATGAATTTGAAAGAAATCATGTTTGGACACTAGTTGAAAAGCCAAGTCATGCAAATATCATTGGTACTAAGTGGGTATACAGAAACAAACTTGATGAATCTGGTACCATTGTGAGGAATAAGGGCAGACTAGTTGTAAAAGGCTATTCTCAAGCAGAAGGAATAGATTTTGATGAAACTTATGCACCTGTTGCAAGACTGGAAGCTATCAGATTATTCTTGGCACATGCTGCATATAATAATAACTTCAAGGTATATCAAATGGATGTCAAAAGTGCATTTTTGAATGGCATTCTAGAGGAGGAAGTGTATGTACAGCAACCTCCTGGATTTGAAGTTAAAGATCAAGAAGACAAAGTGTATAGACTCAACAAAGCACTTTATGGACTGAAACAAGCACCACGAGCTTGGTATGAGACTCTATCTCAATTCTTGGTGGACAATGGTTTTACAAAAGGGACCATTGATAAAACTTTATTCAGAATCAGTGAAGGTGACAGCACCCTGCTGGTACAGATTTATGTTGATGACATAATCTTTGGTTCTGAAAATGAATTACTATGTGAAAAGTTTGCAAATCTAATGAAGAGCAAATTCCAAATGAGTATGATGGGGGAAATGAACTACTTTTTGGGATTGCAAGTTAAACAAATGAAAGATGGTATCTTCATTCATCAGACCATGTACACCAAGGAGCTGCTGAAGAAGTTTGGTATGGAAAATAGCACTAAAAGTTCAACTCCTATGAGTACAAATATCAGATTGGATGAAGATAAAGAAGGCAAAGATGTTGATCAGACCTTATACAGAAGGATGATAGGCGGTCTCCTGTACCTTACGCCAGCAGACCTGATATATCCTTTGCTGTAGGTGTTTGTGCAAGATTTCAATCTAAACCTAAAGAAAGTCATTTAGGTGCATTCAAAAGAGTCCTTAAGTACCTAAAAGAGACTTTGGGAGTTGGGATATGGTATTCCAAGGATGGAAGCTTCAAGGTTATATCCTACTCAGATTCTGATTATGCTGGTTGCAAGATTGATAGAAAAAGCACCTCAGGAACCTGTCAGTTAATGGGAAATAGACTGGTCTCCTGGTTTAGCAAGAAACAGAATTCTATTTCAACTTCCACTGCTGAAGCTGAATACATTGCTGCTGGAAGTTGCTGTGCACAAGTATTATGGTTAAGACAACAGTTAAGGGATTATGGAATTGAGGAAAAGGAAATTCCAATCTTGTGTGACAACACAAGTGCAATTGCAATCACTGAAAATCCTGTGTTGCACTCAAGAACCAAGCATATTGATGCGAGACATCACTTTATAAGAGATCATGTTGAAAAGAAAGATGTGATGGTTCTATACATCCCCACTGAAGATAAACTTGCTGACATTTTCACTAAACCACTTGATAGTGAAAGATTTGCCAAATTAAGGACTGAACTTGGAATTATAAAAGTTGACTAATAATCAGCAGTGTACTGGAATTCACCAAGGGGATTAGTCTTTGCTATGTTGGGTGAGCTCACTTAGCAGATTAGTCATTGGTATCAACAATTCCATGTACTTATGTTTGGACAATTGAGCAAATGAGGTTGCCGAGGGGATTGGTCTTTGTCATGTTGGGTGAGCTCACTTGACAGATCAGTCATTGGTACTAAACTTCATCTTGTATTATCAATTGAACAAAACAAGAAGAAATCAAGGATCAGCAGAGTCACTCTGTCAGCAGGCTGCTGAAGCTTCTCTATCAGCAGACTGCTGAGCCAACCCTGCTGAGGACAACCCTGCTGAATGGAACGTTACATAGTCAAACTTTATTAAAGTCAAAGAGCAATTGACGGGATATTTATTTTATCCATTATTACCATAGTTAACACGATCTAACGATTACAAAACGTTATGGAGGAGTTATGGAACACGTGTCACGACAGGATTCACTCAGACTAATCATGGTTAAACATCAATGTACGTGCACTGACAGTTACAACTACCCACTGTCTATAGATATAGACCTACACACAGCAGATTCTCTCTACTTGCAAAATCTGCTTTATCACTGCAAATTTTACACTGTGTGAACACAGATTTACAATCTATCTTCTTCATCTTATTCTTCTCATAACAATGGCGGAAAAGGTTGATGTTCAGATTGAATCAAGCCAAAGTGTTAGAGGTTTTGTTGTTGATGCTAACCAGACTGAATTAGCTATCAACATTGTGTTAAGGGTGATTTTATACGTTTTATAAGGATATATTTTATATCAATTTCCCCCATATTTGGATGTTTTTCGTAGAAATCGAGCTTTATATTGAAATATTGAGCAAGTGATGTTTTTAATGGGTTAGTTGCAAAATTGTATGATTTATGTGTAAAATTGATGGTTTTATATTGATTTGGAAGATACTACATTTTGCAATGTGTTTGATGTATTGTAGGTACACAATTTCGACCAAAAAGAGGATTAAAAGATGATCAAGTCGGATTTAATTGATGAGAAAGAGATAAGGATGGAATTGGCTAGAAGAAAAGAGATAAAGTTGAAGATTTCGAATTTGGATCACATCGGACGAGCGTCCAAGTTCCGTCTAGAATCTTGAACTGGCGTCCATAGTGGACGGGCGTCCAAAGAAGTGGACTGGCGTCCAGGAGAAGAAATCAGAACAGAGAGTTTGGACATTGTATGGACGAGCGTCTGCCCTAGCGTCCAAAACAGCTGAACTAGCGTCCAGAAGGAATGGACGGGCGTCCAACACCGACTTCAGCAGCAGCCGACCTAGTTTTCTATAAATAGCAGCGTGGATTCCAACCCTAATGACACATTATTGAGACCTATTGATACACAATCATTAGGAGAAAACCCTAGGCGGCCCCAGCCCCCTTTGGGGAGGCTGGGGTTGCGATTTTTCTTGTTTTTATTTCCGTTTTCTTTCGTTTTGCTGCTGTTTTTGTGCTGAATGCTTGGAGGCTGAGCAATTGTTCAAGTTATTTAAATCCGTTTCAGCAGGTTCTTTCTTTTCAATCTTGAGTTTGTTTTGTGAATTTGATTAAAGTTGTATTTTTCCTATGCTTATGTGCTATGCAATCAATATCGAAAGATGAATTGTTATTGATGTTTACCGTATGATGAGAGTCGGTGTAAACCTTAGATCACCATAGGAAAGATGGGATTTTTAACCTTGACATAACGAGAGTTGATAGGTTAGATATCTAGGTTGCTAGATTGAGAGATCTTACACCTTGTTTTGATAGCGTTAATCTTATATATCGAGAGATGAGAGATTGATAGGCGAATTATCTATGAGAGTAGAAATTCATACTTTTGTTAGGTGAACCACAACTTGAATTAAATCATCACAAGACAACTTTAGAGAGGAAATAGAGGGTTGCGGGATCGGTGGATAATTGTTTGTGCATTGTTCAATCACCATGATCATCTTCTTGTTTACTGTTTATTATATAGTTTATAGCTTAGATTTCGTTTTCGCTTTTATCTTTCCTGGCTTTGGACTGACAATCCTCTGTCCAATTTATTTTATCGTTGTTAGTTTCGTTTTAGTAGTAACAACCTTAGGAAAATTAATGAACTAGATACCCCGATTCCTGTGATCGACTCCGGTATTAATCGCTATACTACGATCCCTACACTTGGGGAATACCGGATTTATAAATTTTATTACTTGTTGTTTTCATTAGATAAAATCCGAGACATATTGGTCGAAGAATAAGAAGATTCGCAGGATTGGAGAATGTGCTGAACATAAGACTGGAAACAATTTCATATACAAATGTTGTTAATTTTTGGAGAAACATTGTAATACAAGAAGGTACAGAGGCATTCAAAACCACTGTGAATGCCCAGGAGATTGAGATTTCCCCAAGTCTACTGAGGGACGTTTTTGGATTTGAATAAGTAGTGGATGGTCCAGAAAATCCTGAAGCAATAGGATTGTCCAAGATGGCTTTTGTTGATCAAATCAAAACAAATGAAGACACCAAATCAATTCCAGGCATCAATTGTAGACACATTGGGAATGAGTACAACCTGCTGAGCAAACTCATTGCAAAGAACATACTTGGATTGGTTGGAAGTATGGATACTCTGTCAGGACCCAAGATAGAACTGATGATGATCATTTGCAGAAGCATGAAGTTTGATTGGGCTGGATATTTTATCCTTTATATGAAGAAAGTAGCCAAGGAAGAAAGAGAAGGAAAGAGGAAATCCAAGGCCTTGCCCTTAGGATTGATGGTTCAGACCCTGCTGAATCATTTGGAAATCCCTGATGTAGCACCTGAAAAGATTAATCAATCTAGATACAAGAAAGAGATTGATTATGCTATCCCTGGTCTGGATGATGATGAAGAAGGTGCTTCTGAGGCTGCTAATGATGACAGTAATGGAGATGATGGTGATGTTGGTGGTGAGCAGATTAAGAAATCTGTTAAGTCTGCTGCACCAAAGAAAACTGCTGGAGAAAAGAAAGGCTGCAGATACAAGGAAGATCACTGAGATCTTAAAGCCTAAAAGAACAAAGAAGCAAACAGCACAGACTGTTGTGTCTGCTGAGGGTCCAGCTGAAGTTGAGATTACTGACCCTGCTGTGGCTGCAAGAAAAACTGTTGTTGAGATTCTGAGGGAACAACAGAAGGAAGCAAAGAGAAAAAGGAAGTCTACTAGAACTGATGATGATGAACCCCTCTCCAAGAGGATGAAGGAGATTGCCACAAAGAAAAAGTATGGCAAAGGAAAGGAACTGAAAATCTTGGAAAAACAAAGAGTCCAAGAAGAAGCATTAGTAGAAGAGGAAGAAGAGGCTATTGAGGCTGAGCCCTTAACTATCATCAAGCCTCGTGGAAATTACCGACTCCTCACCAGAAGAGGTTGTTAAGCCTACGGTAGTGAACAGTTGTTGTTGAACAATCGTTGAAGAATCACGACGGTCTACGCACAAAAGCCTCTTTGTAGAAACCTGTTCAATCTACCGAAGCCGCACAGTTGTTGTTGAGCAATCTGTTGGAGATATACGGCGCCTACCGACCCCGAGCTGCCGTAGTATCTATCGAAGAACCACAAAGCAAATCACCGAACCTGTTCTGCTGTGGAAGTTGAAGAATTAGTTGAAGACCCTACAAATGTTGCAAGAAGTCAGGAGGAAGAGCAGTCTGCTGCTAACCCTCCTGATGAGCATGTAAGTCAGGGGGAACCAAGTGTTGTACAGATGGAGGTAGTAGGAACAAACATCCAACCTGAGCAACCTACTAGCCTTGAGCCATATGTGGAAGAGACATTACATTTACTTGTAGAGGCTTTTGGAGGTCTACAAGGTACTGAAACAGCTCTCAAAAGATCATACTTACCCTATGAAAAACATGAGAAGAAGAAGAAAGAAGGGTATGTTGATCCAAAACTCCTGCTGGTGGCTGATTACTTCCAGTGGAAGTTTGGCTTCTATAAGAAACAAAAACCTGCTGCAGAACCTATGACAGACTTTGAAGAATGGGTTTTTGAGGAGTTGGGAGTGGAGAGCTTGTTGGATCTGATTGATACCTCCCTGCTGCAATCAAGGTTGATGGATCTATTTGATGAACAACAGAAAGAGGAGGGTATCAAGTTTAGGGATCCAAGAGGAGATAATGATGATTCTTCATCATCTGATTCTGATGATAATCATCCATCTGGTCCAGGAGAAACCAGTAGGACTGCAATGTTCATTGACCCTACGTCGGGCGATCAGGTGTTTGGAGAGTCTGCGAGAGACAAAGAACCGGGACAGATAAATGAAGAAGAAGAAAATCTCACCATTGAAGATATTGAGGCACAAATCAATGAAGGGATAGATATTGGTGCAAACAGAATGGTTGGTGAGATAGATCCACTATTTGTTGAAGAACCTACTGAGCATGTTGATGACCAGCAGACTGTGGATTCAAGTGAAGAAAGAGTCACTGACCATGATGAACCAAGTGCAAGTTCAGAGGACTCAATGCAATATCAAGATGGATTTGACATTGAGGGCACTCTTGCTAAAACTGCCATTATCCTAACCAAGATTGGTCATGCTGAAGGGTTTTAAGTGGATAATGAGGATATATTCAATCCTCAACCAGTGGAACAGGAGGTACAGGTTGCTGGGATACAAACAACACCTGCACAAAGGTTGGAACTGGAGGTACAGGCTGCTGAGTCTCAAACAGCACCTGGACAAAGGTTGGAACAATCTTTGGGTTTGGAGGAAACCCCTGTTGTTGCTGTTGTTGAAGAGGCTGCTGTAGTGGAGCCTACTGGAGTCAAGACCACTAAAGGGAAAGATAGTCAGCAGGCTGCTGTTGTTGATGAAGAAGAACAACTGCTGGACTATGACTTTAGTGATGAGGAGTTTCAAATGCCTGAAGAAGAAAATATTGATATTGATCCTCCACAGGCATTTGTACCTATCTTTGAAGAACTAGCTCTTGATCCTATCTTGGAAGAATATCAAGGTCCTAACCCTGCTGGACTAGATAGGAGTTGGGCAATGGTTGTGAGCAATCAGAGGCAACAATATAATGTTGAGGAGCCTGCTGATGGAGCTGCTGGAGGAATGGCTGGTGGAGTACCAAAGACATGTCCTGGAAGAGTTGGGAACTGTCAGAAATGACATTGCAAATATAAGAACTCAACTGGACAGGCAAGAGCAGAGGTTTGATGATTTGATCAATTTGGTGGAAAATAGAGGGAGGACTACAGAAACAGTTGCCTCCAATATTACCTCAAATCAGTATGCTCTTGCTGATCTGACAATGGAAGTGAAAGGCATCAAGCAAGGAAATTCACTGAAAGACAAGTTTTTGAAAGAACAGTTCATATCCATCCATCAAAAACTTGACAAGCTTGCTGAAACACCTAAGCCTGCTGAGGCTTCTGGAACATCTCAACCTGCTGGATTGGATCCTAAGGTTACTGAGAGGATCAATCTACTGGAACAAACTTTGCAATCCAGGATTACTGCAGTTGACACAAGAACTGAGATTATGGAAGGGCAACTGAATAATCTGGTTATCTCACGGAGAGTGTTCATGGCCTAATGTCCCGGTTTGTTGATGATGTCACTAAAGGGGAAGAGGGCCAAACGAAGCGACGGAAAAGAGGCCGCAAGACTTTTTGCACAAAAGAGATGGATAGATGAAACTAATGCTTACGAGCAACTCGCACTGCGCAGTTCAACTTACGATGATCTCTTTAGGCAATACAAGAAAGAGTACTACAACGGAGAGGAAACCTTATCAAGACAAGGGGTTTCATGAAGGACTGAACTCTTTCTTGGGATTGAAGTTTTGGGAGGCAAGGATTAAAGCCTTAAGGGCAAGCAACAGAGGTGGCAGAAGTGGAAGAGGTGGAAGAAGTGGCAGAGGTGATAGGAACTTGCCTATCACAAAAGCAAAGGATTCACTTGATGAATTCAAGGAACTGTATATGAAATATGGATTCAAAGTGAATCAGATAAACCTTCTCCTGCCGGAAGCATGGAATTGGTGGAAAGAAGTCAATCCCTACATTGATTTTACACTGATTGAAAATGAATGGATGAGGGATATGATAGCAGAAATCAGAGCCTACCAAGAAGAAGTGGAGAAGGCCAGACAAGAAAGAGAAAGAAGACAGTAGATCAACATACTTATCATATTTTATCTTTGCTGCATCTAGACTGTAATAACTGTGAACAAATGATTATAATGACAATTGACTGGAATTTGTTCTGTTTTTATTTTTATCTTTTTGCTTTGCTGTTAGGTGAGGGTAGTGGCATCATCACCAAAAAGAGGGAAATTGTTGGACTTATTTCTATGTTTTGATGATGAGTGCCAGACTAGCTGTTATAGTGCAAAGGCAAAAAGATGTCTAGATCAAATGTATAGGTTTATTAGAGTTTGATTTATGAATAGGTTTGATCAAACAAGCATCGTAATGGTCGACCGATTTATATCGCCAGACCGGTCCATATCGAGGGGTAGATAGGTCGGTAGACTAGTCCGGAACCCGCCGAAGACCGAAGGCCGAGGGCTCAAACTCGATTCTGAAGGCTAAGGGATCAAACTTAGTAATTTAAGTCAAGGATATGGAATCGAAATTTAGGCAAGTCTCGTGATGACCTAAACTGATTACATATACCTTGTGTACAAGGTCTAAGTTCCATAAGTTGGATGATGTTTGGAACTTGGTTATATTGAAAAAGGTGTAATCTAACTTCACAAATAAAAGTTAGATAAAAGAAATCAGCTGCATTATATTTTATACACGGAAATTGTCGTTTCAAATAGACGATGGGTATCTCAGCAGACTGATGAACCTGCTGATAATATACCTCGATTAATTCAAGATTATATTGGAAGACTACATGGATAAGGACAGCCAACTACCTCTGACTTATCAAACAAATCAAAGGCTGAGATCAAAAGGACGTTGGGATGATTCGATTTTTATCCAATGGATATAAGTCAAAGGGTGGACGATCGCACCTTGTCAAAAAGGAATTCTGACAGTGTCAGTCCTATGAATAGTGACAGAAAGCAAATCAGATGGGACAAAAACCAGGAACGGTTACATTTGAATTTCAAATGCAAGTCACATGCACTCCTACCTATAAATAGAGGACCTTCAACTCAGAAAGAAGAGGATGATTGTTGAACTTTAAGAGAAAAATATAAGAGGCAATTCGAGTATTTGAAAAACACCCCGTCGAACTTACGAACTTGAAACTACGATCCGCATTCTTCAAGTGTATTCGTATTCAAGCTACATCAAGTATACACACTTGAAGACCGCAAGCCGCCGATTATATCATCCTAATCAAGTCTGCCGCAACCGAATCATTTATTTGATTCAATCTTTATTTTATAAAGAATCTGCGAAGACAATGAAGCACGCTGTGTGAAAGACTCGTTGTTTGTGGTGGAGCCGTGGTGAAGAGGCAATCCTACCCTTCAAGGACCGGTGGAAGACTCGGGAGCAAAGAATCCTACCGTTCCCGCTTTCGGTTGTGAAGCCATAGTTATTGGTGAAGGACAAGCAACCTTGGGAATCTTTGTAACTGCAACATCAAAGATCTCTAGTGAATTACCTCCAACATCACAGCAGAAGAGTGGACTGACAGGATTACACCACCTGGAACCACTATAAAATCTGCCTACTTACTTTCAGCTTTTACATTCTACACTTAGTTTATTATATTCATCAATCAACTGAATCTAGCAACTGAAATCACACACACACACACTACTGAGTATCTAATACTTAGTATCATATTTAACAACAAGTACTAAGGCTTAATTTTGATATAATTCCGCTGCACAAATTCGAGATCGAACTATCGGTAGACTACGTCTATCGCCGAGCTACGAGATATCGCGGACTGCGAACCTCGGCGAGCTGCTTTGAAGTTGCTGAATTTGTTAACCCAAAGTTTTAAGTGTTAAGTTTATTCACCCCCCCTCTAAACTTAACCAAAGCCTTTTCAAGGGACCAACATCGTCTAATAAAGGCAAATAGAGGACTGAGCGTAGTCCGGCTAGAGATACCCGTAGAAATACAGATCGGGACGTAAAAAAGCCCGAAAGATTCAAAGAGGAGCATTTCATGCCGCTCAAAATATCCTATACTCAAATGCTAAATGAAGTAAGAGATGAAATACCTGAGCCCTACCCGATGGTTCCAGATATGCATCACGATACGTCCAAATATTGCGGCTATCACAGAGATAAGGGTCATACGACTGACGAATGTATCCAGTTCAAATGAGCAATAGAAAAATTACTCGCTCGCGGACACCATGATCACTACAAGCTAGATACCGGTGGGCCGGACAGGAGGGGTCAGCAAGCTCGCCAGTTCGACAGAACATTAGAATGATAACCGAGCCTCCTCCCAGTAACAATCAGATCAAGAGCCTCATCGGCTCCATTAACAAACATGTGGAGAAGCCTATAGTTTTGCGAGGGAACGAGCAACCCGTTGCTTTTACTCGAAGTGAGCTAGTGACTTCGATTAATACAGAAGATATATGTTTATGAATTTCGGTAGTCATCAATCGTGCCTGCGTCAACAGGGTAATGGTCGACACAGGAGCATGCCGCGACATCTTGTACTACAACTGCTTCAAAGAATTGGGATTTGGCGACTCTAATTTGAGGCCGCATAATGGCACACTTGAGGGATTCACTAATCACAAAATACAGGTCAAGGGGGCCATCGACTTGGATGTACAGATGGGAGATTACGCACCCTTTCGCACTGAAAAGGTGATGTTTTTGGTGGTCGACCTTCAGTCCAATTATAATATGATAATTGGGACGCCAGCTTTGAAACAGTTTCAGATGGTAACTTCCATTCCGCATCAGCGGGCAAAGTTTTATGTTGGGGACAGGATCGGAACGTCGATCAGCGAGCCTGCAGCTGTCCTGACATATATACATGAAATGAGGACAGGGAATAAGAGGGCACGAGTCGAGTAGCCACAGAGCATGGAAAACATAGACATGATCAGGGTCGCTGTCGAGCCTGTGCCAGTTAAAGTGGAGTGTGAGACATTGCAAATTAGAGATGAGCCCGATTTTACAGCAGAGGATGAGTTAATCGAGGTAGTCATGAACGACGAATATCCCGAGCAGAAAGTCAAGATAGGAGCTCGGCTGAGTTCCTTCGAAAGAGAGAAATTGATAAAATTACTCAAAGAAAATTTGAGTGCATTTGCCTGGGTAGTCACGGACATGCGAGGGGTCGAGCCCAACGTCGCCCTTCATCATCTTAACGTCGACTCTACTTTCAAACCGATACAGCAGCGAGCACGCCAGTTTTCGACCGAAAAGGAAGCGGCGGTGAAGGTTGAGGTCGAAAACTCCTGGAAGCAGGAATCATAAAAGAACTCGCCTATCCTACTTGGCTGGCAAATGTTGTTATGGTAAAAAAGCACAATGGCAAGTGGAGAATGTGCGTCGACTTCACAGACATCAACAAAGCCTGTCCGAAAGATCCTTATCAGCTTCCGCGAATTGATCGGTTAGTAGATTCCATCTCTGGTTTTGAAGTTCTAAGTTTCTTGGATGCATATTCTAGGTATCATCAAGTGCGGATGGCTGAGTCCGACAGAGAGAAAACGGATTTCAGAGCCGCTGGAGGTTTGTATTATTATGAAATGATGCCATTCGGGCTGAAGAATGCGGGTTCGACTTATCAGCGAATGATGCCATTCGGGCTGAAGAATGAAGGTCAACAAGGTCTTCAGTTCACAAATAGGCAGAAATATGGAAGCTTACATCGACGATATGGTTGTCAAGTCCGCTGGGGACGGTCACGTCGCTGACCTTCAAGAAACTTTCAACAATGTCCGAAAGCACTCAATAAAACTCAATCCGGCCAAATGTACTTTTGGTGTCCAGGCGGGCAAGTTTCTTGGATTTATGGTTAGTCGTCGTGGCATCGAGGCTAATCCGGAGAAAATTCAAGCTTTAATCGACATGCAATAGCCTACGACTATCAAGGAAGTTCAGAGGCTTAATGGCCGCATCATTGCGCTAGGTCGCTTCATATCAAAATCAGCGGAGAAGTGTCTTCCCTTCTTCAAAATTCTCAAGGGCGACAAGACTTTTTTGTGGAACGCAGAGTGTTCACAAGCATTATAAGCTTTGAATGAATATCTAGGGAAGCCACCTCTTTTGGTTAGCCTTGTAGAAGGAGATATTTTGTTTTTGTACCTGGCGGCTTCGGACCGGGCTGTTGCTGCCGTTCTTGTTAAGGAGGCCGGAACCCTCCAAAATCCCGTCTATTATGTAAGAAAGGCTCTCATTACGGTGGAGAGTCGCTATTTTAATATTGAAAAATTAGCATACTCGCTTGTCATCGCTGCCCGCAAACTCAGGGCTTACTTTACTTCACACACAATAATTGTTTTAACGGATAGTCCAATGCACCAAATACTGCATAAACCGGATCTTTCAGGTCGACTCCTCAGGTGGGCTATCAAAATTACTGAGTTCGACATACAATATCAACCAAGAAAAGCTATCAAGGGTCAGGCACTGCCAGATTTTATTGTAGAGACAAGTTTCAGCTCGCCACAACCCAGTTTGCCTTCATCACAAGAGCCCGCTGTGGCCAGGAGTAATTTTGATGGAGCCTGGAACAACGGAGGAAATTGAAAAAGATTTAAGGTTCGAGTTCCTGGCCACGAATAATCAAGCCGAGTACGAAGCAGTTATAGCTGGACTCAAACTAGCCAAGGAGTTAAACGTGGAAAATGTTGAGGTCTATTGTGATTCCCAACTAATCGTCAACCAAATCTCAAGGGACTATGACATGCACTGTGGTATTATCGAGAATTATGGTGAGATTGTTCGACGATTAAAAGCCGGCTTCAACTATTGCGAGTTCATCAGAATTCGGAGAGAGGACAACGAACGAGCAGACTATCTCTCTAAGCTATCACTCAAAGAAGAGCTTGCGGACCCTTCGATAATGATAGAGTATCTAGCTATACCCGCTATAGAGGTAACACAAATTATGGAAATCGACGCATCAGTACCGAAAACATGCTGGATCGACGAGGTTCAGGCTTACATAGAGTCTGGCATCTTACCTGACGGAGCGGATAAGACTCGCGCGCTTAAGAAAAGAGCGGCCAGGTATATTATAAACAACGGAATACTCTACAGAAGGTCCGTAACAAAGCCTCTATTGCGATGTGTTCGAGAGGAAGAAAGCAAGACAATCCTTATCGAGATTCACCAAGGGGTGTGCGGGGGCCACCCCGCTAGCCGCTCCTTGGCCCAGAAGGTTATAACCGCAGGGTATTACTGGCCGACAATCCTTAAGGACTCATAAAAGTTAGTCAGAGAATGTCCAGAGTGTCAAAAACATGCGGACATTCCCCGGATACCATCTGTCGAACAGAGCATCGTAGTCGCACCTTGGCCTTTCGACATGTGGGGGCTCGATCTCATCTGACCTTTTCCACCAGGAAGAGGCGGGTGCAAAGTTATCATAGTGGCTGTGGATTACTTTACAAAGTGGATTGAAGCAAAACCTATGGTCAAGATAACCGCGAAAGCCGCGGGTTACTTCTTACACGATCAGATTTTTTCACGTTTTGGCGTCCCACGGGCGCTTGTATCGGACCACGGCCCACAATTCAGAAGGACTTCTCAAATTTTTGTGAGGAATTCAAAGTCAAACACTGGCAGTCGTCCGTGGCTTATCCTCAAGGAAACGGCCAAGCTGTGGCCGACAACAAACAAATAATCAAGATGCTCAAAAAGAGCGTGGATGACAAGGTAAAATCAGGAGGGTGGGTTGACGAGTTACCCGATATACTTTGGGCACTCCGCACCACAATCAAAACACCCACAGGAGAAACACCTTTTGCTCTTACTTATGGATCAGAGGCCATGACTCCCGTCGAAATGACTCTACCCAGCATCAGGGTCGCCTTATACGACCCGGTGGACAATTTATTGAACGGACGGATCGACTTGGATCTAGTGGAAGAAAAAAGACTAGCGACTGTTGGTCCCAAAGAAGGGTGAAACTATAGTCAGAGGGGGGGGGGGGGTGAATGACTATAGTGGAGTTTCAAAAACTTTTCTCTTATTTAAAAGCTTTTGGGCAGCGGATAAGTCCCTTCTTACTACGTTGTTTTCAAATCAGTGTAGGCGATCACGGATATAAGTTATGATGTAGGCTAAATAAATAAATGCTTTGTAAAGTAAATTGCGAAATTAAATTGACACAAGGCTTATAGTGGTTCGGGGTGGTGTAATCCCTTAATCCACTCTTCTCCCGTGATGATTGGAGGAATTCACTATTGTTTTCACGGATACAATAGTATGATTGTCCTTGGCTTCCCAAGCTTCACAATCTACAAGACTATCACTCCTTGATCGCAACATCTTCGGTGATTCGGTCTTCCTTTTGCTTTGCTCCTTGAGATCAAAATCCTTCAACGACTATCACAGATTCAACTCCTTCTCAGATTGCCTCTGATTCAGTTGCTTCAGTTTGATGTGAATGTGATTCACACACTTGCTTGATCAATCTCAGTTCTGAATATGACTTTGTAGTTCTGATACTTGTGTTGATCACTGGATATAACTTTGTAAGTTCAGAGAGAAGGCTTTTCAAATTGACAGAGTTTCTGCTTTCTTTCTTTTTGAATCCTTGTATTCTTTTTCTGTCAATGCCTTCTATTTATAGCCTTGAATAACCTTGGTTTTTGAAATTCCGTCCGTTGGCTATATTAATGAGGGAATAATCCTTGATTTCATTCTTGATTCCCCCTTAATTGTATTCTCCTTGATTTCAGTGATCGGATTCTTTCTTCAAACGTAAAGCAGAAAATCCGTCCTTGATTGATCCTTTAATGATTGTGCATTTAATGCATGATCTGCTGAATCTTCAACGTATATTAAATCTGATCTTGTAAGTGTCTCTTCACCGTTTGTAGAACGGTCGAGTGAGCCTTCTGACTTAGCCGTTAGTTCTTTCTTCGCTGTTTTGTTTTCTCTTTGCCGAAAGTCAGTGTACTCAGCCGATTCACTGTTTTCTTCTTTGTTCTAGTTATTGAAGAGTCTTTGTACTTCACTGATCCTTGATTTGGGTGAGACCAGTGTACACCATATTTGAATATTGAATTTCATCACTTAAAACATAACTTATACTTATCCAAGGTCATCACAGACTTCCTTGGTTATAAGTCAGACCATAATGTCTTCATTTCTTCTCTGCTGGTGCTTGGCTGGCTTTACTTTGCCGAATATCTGTTTTTGCTTTGCCGTCCTACCAACTAGTACAGTACTTGTCTGACTTAACTTATACAACTTGTCAGACCTTAAGTAAAGACTTATACAGAGAATTCTAACTTATTTCAGGCTTGCTATAACAGCTAGTATGGCCATCATCAAAACATAACAAAATGTTCCTAACAATTTCCCCCTTTTTGATGATGCCAAAACCCTCATAAGCCTGAACATAAGTAATCAAAATTTTCATAATACACAACAGATTAAAAACTCAGCAATTTTATTTATCCATCATAGGGCAATAAGTTCTAAAACTTTATTCAAATGTTACAGACTATATTTTGCTTAATTCAGCCTTGTACCTCTTGAACTTTGTAGTCTGAACCTCTTCAATGTCTTTCCAATCAATTTCTGGAAACTTCCACTTCCAGTAAGCCAAAGCTGTGTATTCAGATATACCCTGAAAAACTCTTTTGGCAAAAAGTCTGTTGAAATCAGGCATGGTCTCATTTGCCTTAGGTTCTCCAAAATATTTTTCAAGTCTTTCTCTAGCCTCAGCAATATGTGAATCGCAAACTTGAGGCTTTTGTAGAGACTCCACTTTGCTCCCGTTTCTCCAATCTTCCCATAGGATTGAAGAATTTTGCCATATATTTGAATTCTTCTTGTTGTTCGGTAATTCGGCAAGTCTTCCGGTCCTTTTGCCGATAATGGTATGGCCGAGCTTGGTTTGTTGTTGGTTTGTTTGAGAAGTGCAAACTCCCTTTTTACTTCATTGTAGAGTTTGGCCATATCAGTTCTCATCCTTTCATCCTGATACTTTAGCCAATCAGCCCAAGCTTCATCTTGTGAGAGGTGAGGATACAGTCCTTCCTGTACTCTGAAAAATTCTCTTACATGGTCCAGTACATCTGCATCATATTCTGCTTTGCTTTGGTGACCAGTGTAAGTTTTGTGTTCCCCAGTATATCTGGAGCTGCTGCTGCCTCTGCTGGTGTTTCCTCTGGTGCTGGATTTGTGTTGACTGGCTGATCCTCTTTGCTGACTAGATCCAGGCCTTTGTTGTCTGCCGGATATGTCTCTATCATCATCTCTTCTTTGCATAGGATGAGGAAATCCAATGCAGGGTTCCTTTAGGGCCTTTTCTTTTTCTTCTCTGATTCTTCTTTGCTGTTCTTCTGCTTCATTTCTGATTCTTATTTCTCTGTCTCTTGCTCTCAGTTGTTCTTCAGTAAAATTTGGGGGTCTGATTGTTGATCCTTCAATTTCAGGCTTATCCCGATTTTCCCCCTTTTTGGCAGCATCATCCCTTTGCTGGAGTAAGATGCTATTTGTGGCCTCTGCCGTGCCGATCAGAGAGTCAAGCTTTGATTCAATAGATGTGAATCTGTGGTGATGATCGTTCAGTTTCTCATTCACACTACGAAATTTAGTGCCAAAGGCCACTGCCATTGATTCATTTTCTTGGGAAATATCTTTCGTCTCGAGCCCCGCAAGATTGTTGGTGATATTGATATTAAGTCGCTTCATCGTACTTCCCCGTTGTTGAACCACAATGTTTTGTGCATCAATGTACTCTGCAATGGCCTGAAACTTGTGTTCAATGGAGGAACTTTTGTCATTAAATGCTGAAGTCATGGATCTGAGATACATGGCTTGCTGCTCCAATTCTTCAGCCAGCAGGTCTGCTGCTTTCTCAAAAGTTTCATTTGTAATGCCGCTGCCACCGAGAGAGTTTGTGCCTTGTGTCGACTCGGTTCTCGGTTCGCTTTACGTCCCTTGTTTTGATGTTGAGTGACATCTCGCTCCGGTTTTCCAAATCGTCAAGAATTTGGGTAGATGTATATCTTTGGGGTTGCTTGAGCTGCAGTTCCCCTATCTCTGTGCCGGGGGTTGCTTTGACTGGCGTGGCAGCAGCTGAACCAGTGTCCACAATGTTTGTGCTGTTAGCTGGAACGTTGAAAGACATCGGTTGTGTGGATGTCTTTGCTGGAGTTGGAGACTTACCGGAGGCTTGTGGTTTCAAAAATGTACGGAGAAGAGTAGTGTCATCAATTGCATCTGGTGCATGGGAGTCCTCTTCTTTATCTTGACCAAGATCATCATCATCATCCTGATCATGATCATTATCATCATTGTCATCATGATCATCACCATCATCCTGATCATGATCATCTTCATCATCTTCTGAGTCGTTACTTTGTCTCCCAGAGATCTGAGGCAGTTTTGCCTTGGCTGCATCAACCATTTCCCATAGAGGTGATTCGTCAAGTACACCTACCAGAGTTGTGATTCCTAGAAAGTCAAATAGCCATGCTTCTTCAGCGAGCATGCGATCTGAGTCTTGAAGCTGTTGTTTAGAATCGCCTTCCTTCCACTCAAGATATTCTGCAATTCGATCATCTATATCGTTTGCAGAAAATTGTACAGCTTCTTCTGGAGATGATTCCTCATCCTCTCCAGTGTTTTCTTTATTAGGATGCTGTTCATCCTCACTGATTTCTTTTTCTTGTTGTTCTGCTTCAGTGTCAGAACCTTCTTCCTCTTCTTCTTCATCAATCAATTGTCCAAAGTCTGTCTTTTCCAGACTTCGCTGAATCTTTTGTTTCTTTCTTTGACTGGTGGTGCTGCGTGTGGATTTCTTCCTCTTCCCTTCCCCTGCCTTCTGTTGTTGTTTAACATAAGTAAACATGACTTTGGATTCATGCAGTTTGTGGAGTTGTACTGTGGGGACTTTGAGACATTGCAACAAGTAGTGTAACTGAATGCCATATGACTTTTTCACCCATAATTGTCCTTTCTTTGTCTTTCCTTATTTTGCCCCCTTGTTTGCTGCCTTTACTTCACCTTGGATTTGCTCTTTGAGTCTTAGAAAGAAGTATTTTGCCCAGTTGAATTGCAGATTATTGTAGATGATTCCCATCAGCCTCATCCTGATTTCTGTCATTGCATTATTTGCTCCCAATTTTCCTTCAATGGTCTTGCCAATTAGGGCACTAAACTCATTGAATGGTTTCTTTAAAGCAGATCTCAAACAATTGACCTTTGTAGATCCTGGGTTTGCCATTTTGGCAATGGTTGCCCAGAAATCATCCAAGTTTTGTGATACATATGTCACTTTTGCTTGACCTTTATTTGAAAGTTTAAGATGTTTGTGAATTACCTTTTCTGTAATCGCCACTTCTTTTCCGTGGACAGATGCTACAATCTTGTCTTCCTCCCACTCGTCACCTTCTTCAGTAGGGAGCCCAGGCACGTATTCTGCAGATTTCCAGAAGGAAATCAGACTTTCATAGCAAACCTCGGTTATAGGAGGATTGAGAAAGGTCGATAGTTTTAGGATTTTGCAGCCTGCTGCTAATCGTTTGGCATCTTCGTCATTTCCACACAGTTTCAAGTAGTGTTCTTCTTGAAAGAAGGATCCCGTGGCAATCGATTTTTCATATCCAGCTTGGGTGTTTGAGGAGGATGATGCCATTTTTGAACGGGAGAGAAGTTTTGAAAATGATCTTGAGTTTGCAATAGAAAGGAACAAGAGTAGGGTTTGTAATTGGCAAGAAAGCGTAAAGATTTCTGAAAATCTCTAAGTCTTGTTTTTATAGTGTGATTTGGGTAGTGTGAACGTGGTTTTGAATATGGAAGGATTTTGTGGCATAATGGCATGATTTTGTGTATGAAAATCGCGATATTCGAGTGGAATGGGGGTGTGGTTTGAGGCAAGTAATGATAGAGCCCGGGAATCGAGGAGTTTATAATTCGAAAAATAATATAATTACCTCCATGATCATAAGTTGATCGCCACGTGTGTACAGAATAATCTTCCATAATTTCCTTATTCTCCACGTGTAATCAGAATTGATTTTGTTCACACTTTTAATTTGTCCAAGCCTTTATTTTGGTGAAGTGCCTTTGCTGGTCACTTAGCCGTTCCAATAGGTTCTTCACTGAGCTGTTCCATGTAACTGTTCCTAACAATCAGTTAAGTTACCTTCGCTGGATACCAGTGCCTTACTTGCTGCATCTCCTGTAACGGCAAAGGTCGTACCGAGCTTAATGAAGTCACTTAGCCGATTACTCCAGTTAGCCGCTTTTTGATACTTATTCAATTTCAATCATTCCTAACTCGGTTCTTAGTTTACCGAATCTTTCTTAACTCGAGTGGTTTAGTGAAGATGTCACCAATTGATCTTCGGTGGGTATGTGTTTTAGGATGACATCCCTCTTTTCAACATGGTCTCGATAAAATGATGCCTCACATTTATGTGCTTTGTTCTTGAATGCAATCTTTGGATTTTCTCGTAATAGATATTGCACTTGTATTATCACACATGATTGGAATTGTTTTTTCTTCCACTCCATAGTCCCTTAGCTGTTGTCTTATCCAAAGTACTTGTGCACAACAGCTACCTGCTGCT
Organism: Gentiana straminea; assembly: GCA_036785695.1. Classification (NCBI taxonomy): domain Eukaryota; kingdom Viridiplantae; phylum Streptophyta; class Magnoliopsida; order Gentianales; family Gentianaceae; genus Gentiana; species Gentiana straminea. The sequence continues at coordinate 1,706,793 of JAVUPR010000256.1, read as the reverse complement.
ATATATTCTGCTTCGGCTGTTGATGTAGATATGGAGTTTTGCTTTTTACTGAACCAAGAGACTAGTCTGGTCCCTAGCATTTGGCATGTACCAGAGGTGCTTTTTCTATCTATTTCGCATCCAGCATAGTCAGAGTCTGAATATGATATCAATGTAAATCCTCCATCTTTTGGATACCAAATACCAACATTTATAGTGTTTTTCAAGTATTTGATTATCCTTTTAGCTCGCTAGAAGATGTGATTCTTTTGGTTGAGCTTGAAATCTTGCACACACTCCTACTGCAAATGCTATGTCAGGTCTGCTTGCAGTTAAGTATAATAATGATCCAATAATTCCTCTATACATTTTCTGATCAACATCTTTTCCTCCTTCATCTTTTCCAAGTATGACTCGGCACACATTGGTGTGTCTGTGTGCCACTTGTATCCATCCCATACTTGTGTATCAAATCTCTTGTATACTTGGCTTGACTAATGAAAATGCCCTCCTTCATTTGCTTTACTTGAAGGCCAAGGAAGTAGTTTAATTCTCCCATCATGCTCATCTGAAATTTGCTCTTCATTAGGTTTGCAAATTTCTCACACAGCTTTTCATCTTCTGATCCAAAGATTATGTCATCAACATAGATTTGTACCAGCAATGTGCTTGCTCCTTCCTCCAGTTTGAATAGAGTCTTGTCAATAGTTCCTTTGTTGAATGCATTCTTGATTAGAAATTGTGATAGTGTTTCATACCAGGCTCTAGGTGCCTGTTTGAGGCCATAGAGGGCCTTCTTGAGTTTGTATACTTTGTCTTCTTTTCCTTTAATTTGAAATCCAGGGGGTTGTTCTACATAAACTTCTTCTTCCAAAAGTCCATTTAGGAATGCACTCTTTACATCCATTTGATAGACTTTGAAGTCTTTGTGTGCAGCAAATGCTAGAAAGAGTCTGATTGCTTCCAATCTTGCTACTGGTGCAAATGTTTCATCATAATCTATTCCTCCAGCTTGGGAATATCCTTTTGCAACTAGCCTAGCTTTGTTTCTGACAACAGTTCCTTGCTCATCCATCTTGTTCCTGAATACCCATTTTGCACCAATGATGTTGGCCATTTCAGGTCTGTCAACAAGTTCCCAGACTTCATTTCTTTCAAATTCAGTTAGTTCTTCTTGCATGGCTGTGATCCAATCTGCATTTTGGATTGCATCATCTATGGTCTTGGGTTCCACTTGTGATAGAAAGCAAGTTAGCATGTGCTCCAGGTTGTCTTCTCGGTTCGACTCCCGTGTGAATATCTCCAATGACTTGTTCTTCGGGATGGTCTCTTAGCCAATTTAGATCTGGTTGAAGTTGATCTTCACTTGGTGCTTCCATACCTTCATGCTGAGCATGAACTTCAACTTCAGGTGCTTCATCTGTTGTATTGATATGTGGTTCCTCTTGATCTTTAAAATGATGATTTAGGATAGTAGTTGGTATGGTTGCATTTGTATAGATTTCTCTCTGTGGTGCTTTCTCTTCTTGATCTTGAAGATCTTCACCATTTGTATTTGGTTCATCAAAAACCACATGTATTGATTCTTCAATCACCAAAGTTCTTTTATTGAGTACTCTGAATGCTTTGCTGGTGTCTGAGTATCCCATGAAGATTGCTTCATCAGCCTTCTCATCAAAGGTATGCAGCTGGTTCCTGTTTAAGACAAAACATTTTGATCCAAACATATGAAAATATGAGATATTGGGTTTTCTACCATTCCATATTTCATATGGAGTCTTTTCATGATGTTTGTTGATGATTGATCTGTTTTGTGTATGGCATCTTGTGTTTGCTTCTGACCCAAAATCTCTTTGGTAAGCATGCTTCTGCTATCATTGTCCCGATCGCTTCCTTGATGGTTCTGTTTCTTCTTTCTACGCTACACCATTTTGTTGTGGAGTTCCCGCTGAGATAGTTGATGTAACACTCCATTTTCTTCACAATAGGTTACGATGATTTCATTTAGAAATTCAGTGCCTCTATCTGATCTGATCTTGATAATCTTTAGTTCTTTTTCATTTTGGAGTCTTCTCAGCAAATCTGGCAGCTTCTTGAGTGTTTCTTTCTTCTTGTTCATGAAAATGGTCCAGGTGTACTTTGAGAAGTCATCCACCACTACAAGAGTATATTTCTTACCACTCACACTTACTGGTGTGACTGGTCCAAACAGGTCCATGTGCAATAGATGTAGAACTCTTGTTGTAGATTGATGAGGTTTTGACTTGAATGAGCTTTTTTTTTGTTTTCCTTTTTTTGACAAGCATCACATAGACTCTCTTTCTTGAATGTGATTTCTGGCAGGCCTTCAACCAACACTACAAGAAAACGGTGTTTTAATGACGAAAACTTAATGACGGTACAAAATACCGTCATTATATGATACTTATAATGAGAGAAAATTGTTTTTCTGTCGAAAAACTAATTCTTAATGAAGAAAATTTACATCCCGTCATTAATGATCACATTTCCCATCACTAATTTCTAATTAATTTTTTACCATAAAATAAAGCATTTTTTTAAATATTTTTCTTATAACAAAACTCCACCACCCAAATTCATTTCCATCGTTCCCAAATCCCAAATAAACCTTCCCAAAAAAACCCCTAAAATTCCTCCAGGCATATCCCGTCGGATTGCCTCCTTCATCCTTCTCCAGCAACTACCACTCGCCGGCGACCAATCAACTTACTCTCGTCGTCGCACTTCACCACCAAAAGCTCCTAGGCGACAGGCAATGCACGAGTTCCGGCCAAAACAGAGCGGCAGAGGCTCCCTGCAATCTCGTGACTCCTCTCATCGACTACACCACGATGGTTCACCAGCCACCAGTCCTATCCAAGGACGGCCTCCATGGATATCTTCTCTGGTGGTCTTTCCTACAGCAGGACATAAGGTTTATTTTGTCTTTAAAGCAATTATGTAGGAAAACCTAGTGGTCGAGTTTTATTTTATTGGATTTTGTATGTATATTGCCCTGTGGAACAACTCAAAAAACTTTATCACATTCTTATAAAGAGTTACATTCTCATAAAAGTCCACACCGTTGCCCCAGTCGCACTGCGAACCCCACTAGGTCTGAACTCTCTACATCGTCAAATGGTCGAAATGTTTCTATATTGAACAGAGATGGATGTTCTCGGTACTTCCATGTTCATACACATGAGGATGGCGAAATAGCTCCATCTTCTAGCTCAAAATCAGTACAGTGTGAAGTTGCCCACTAAGTGTTCAATGAATTGCAACAAAGCTTCTCAATGGGTAAAATCAAACAATTTTTTGATGTAATATTGTTTTTTTTTAATTTGGTGTTTTTCGTTGTGTTCTGAGAATATCTGTTAATGAAAATGTTTGGTGTTTATGGTCTGCTTCTCTGTTGTCGTAGTTGCGAAATAGCTCCATCTTCTAGCTCAAAATCAGTACATTGTGAAGCTGCCCCCAAAGTGTTTGGCGAATTGCAACAAAGCTTCTCAATAGGTAAACTCAGACAATTTTTTGATGTAATATTGTTTTGTTTTAATTTAGTCTTTTTTGTTTTGTTCTGAGAATATCTGTTAATGAAAATGTTTGATTTTTATGGTCTGCTGCTTTGTTGTTGTAGTTGCTCTTTATTTATGGTCAGTAGCTTGCTGGTTCTATATGTTGTGTTACTTACTGATCATGTTGTTTTACATCTGATTTTTTCAATTGAAATCTTGATGAGTTTTTGTAGAGGACTTTTACTAAGTTCATTGTTGGTGTTCTCTTATTGAATTCCTAAAGAGGTTATTTTCTATTGGGGAAACATTTGTTTCAAAAGGCACATGCATTGGGTGTTATCTGTGCGGATACGTCATTAGAAAGAAGAGAGGAAGTCAAGCACTTGTCTCATGATTAGCTGAATACTCATCAACTGAAATTTAAGGTGAGATTTTCTTAGTCCATGTGTTGATTCGAAGAACGCCACAGCTTAATTCATGTAGTTTTGTTTTAAATTACATGTTTTTTATATGTGAATTGATCCTTATATAGTGTTTTATGGCTGTGATTTTATATTTCGTTAATGATGTGTCAATGAAGTTGCTTTATCTTCCTGTTCTTATTATTGTTAATGATAGATATGGTAATAAGAGCTTCGTTGATGAAAGACATCGACAAAGATATGAGGTGTGTGTGCATATTGATAGATATTTCTGGTACTTGTGGCATAATAGTTTATTTAGTGGTGAAAATGTAAAAGCAGCTGCCTTGATGAAACTACCATTACAAGAATATTTGCTTACCACAATTCTGCCAGTGACTTGGCCATAGATATTGCCTTGTTTAATCCTCTGATAAGGCCAAGGTAATAGAACAACCATAATTACGATCCATATCAAAGTAGTGATTATCAGAGAAACGAAACAAGCAAGAATTCTAATCCATGATATCTTCATTGACAACAATCCATTATCATCATCATCATTATCATCAACTTCATTGTTTTGATGCTTGCTATTTCCTCCCAAAAGGGGTTCCATAATAGGTTCCTCTTTTGAATTTGATGGTGGATGAAACTTCAATGAGCCACTGCTGATTTTTTTTTTGAAAGACTACTGATTTTTCTATCCTTAGAAATGAACTATGCCCAGAAGATGTCTCCATGATGAAGTCAATTTATGGTATTTCAATAAAACAACTCTTAGCTGTGTGATCTGTAGTACCCAACTGTTCAAGAAACATTTTTTCGAAGCAACCACATCATAAAACATACCTAGTAAGTATTATGGTATATTGCACGCTGGTTCTAATTTCATCGGAAAAAAAAAACTTTGGACTAATACCTGATATGACATGCAGGTAAATCCTGATGTGGTGCAAAAACATGAGGCTGCTGGCATTTGTTTTTCGGGGAAAGATGAAACTGGTTGCTGCATGCAGGTTGAACTCCATCAGCTAAAAAAATTATTATTAATTTAATTTTTAGTTATTGCACTGTTTTACTTATTTATCTGTTCTTGTGTTTTGATAATTTGCAGATCATTGAACTGTCGAATCATCCTTACTTTATTGGTGTTCCGTTCCATCCTGAGTTCAACTCAAGACCTGGAAAACCATTTGATGTTTTCATTGGTATGTTGTTGTACTGTTTTCTACTACGTTTTTTCTGTTTTCATAGTTTTTTAGTTAAGCACAAAATACATACAATACAGAGACTCGATAACAAAATGACTATTCTTGTATCAAAGTTTAAGCATAGAAAGTGTAGTTTTGGGGTTATACTTATACACATCAACTTTTCTTGAATAGTTTCTAAAATGTTGTTTGTCCTGGATTAAACCTTAAGGATTTGGAACGCCGTTATGTTGCTATGTTGTGTCTTATATCTTCCCATAATGTATACCCAAGATCAGCTGTATGGTTTTTTTTGTTCAAGTTGCTTTTTTTACTTTTGCATCCGCATGCTCATTTGATGATTGAATGTAGATTTATATTTTTGTATTACATGGAAAAATGAAAATGATTTACTTTTATATGATGGGGTGGGGGTAGGGGTAGGGTGGGTGGGATGAAGGTGAGGGTGAGGGTGGGGTTGGGTGGCTATCTTTTTCTGTTTATTTTTCTGATCCGAAGCAAAAGTTATTTTTGTAGTAGTGATATATGGGTCTTGCCATGCATTCTTCTTTGACATTTGTCTGGGTTTTGAATATAGAAAAATGTTCCAACAACTTTGGGATTTCTCATTAGTTGATCAATGAAATGATAGAGCTCACATGTGACCAAATTTTATATACACGCAATCCTTAAACACATGCACATTTTTCTCTTTAATACATAGCATTTGTGCATATCTTATTCATTGCTTATGAATCGTCCAAGTTGACTATGTTCATGGGTTTTGTTTCAGTATGTCTTCTTTTAGGAATGATTAAATAGATAGATGGAAATATAAGACAACTAATGAAAATCTAGAACAATCTTTAGAGGTTTTAGTTAATATTATTTCACTGGTATATGCTTTTCAATGGTTTTGGGTCACATTTATTTGTTCGTACCATTCAGCTCCTTTTATGCAGTTGTGAATATATACTAAGTATTAGTAGTAAAATCTCATTCACTGATTTCATGATCTTTTCCAGGTAGTAACCGATTAGCATCTCACATTTGGACTTAATTCATGCTTTACAAGAAATATGGTAAGGTATCAACAATGAGATGGCAATGCTGGCTACATAATCAAGGCGAACTGATCAGTTTATTGGGACTTTAGATTCATCAATTTATGACTTATGCACATTTTTTCCCTTTCTTAGAATGGTTGATGACTTGCACAATATTGTTAGTTTTGTTTCTTATGATAATGACTTTCTAATTAAATTTGTAGCCTTTAGTGACTAGCAAGCTAGTGGTACAATAATGGTGCATTTTGTCTTTATTATAATTACTTTTAAGGATGTAACGATCATGTAGGAAGGATTTTTGTGATTACAACATGATTTAATGAGGGGAAAACTACCCCTACAGTGGGTATTTGTTGTCATTAAAATAATGATTTAATGAGGGACAATAAAACCACTAATGAGGGGAAATGTGTCATTTAAAAGTTATTTAATGAGGATAAATAACCCAACAATAAGGGGAATTGCCCTCAATAAATCATTATGTAATGAGGAGAAATTACACTATAATGAGAGGATTTATCGTCATTATAAACGGTTTCAATGACGGGTAATCCTCCCATTGTATGTATTTATATTAATAACGGGAATCCGTTCCCGTTATTATTACCTTTAACGGCAGAGGCAGCAATGAAAGGGTATTTCCTGTCATTAAAAGCTTTTAATGATGGGAATCAGGCATTTAATGAGGAGAATTCCTCTCATTAAAAGCCGCTTTTCTTGTAGTGCAACTTGCTCCTTGATAGTTTGTTGATGGTCTTGAAATTCAGGTGATTTAATCTTCTGTGCCAAATCCAGCTTGTTGATTGTTTATTCTTGACAAGTAGACATGTTTCTGCCTTGGCTGTTCTCTAGTCCACCACATACATGTTGTCTTGTCTTCTACCTGCAAGAACTACTGTGTTGGTTTGACTGTGAATCACTTTGCATCCTTCTTTGTTGAAGTGCACATTGTAGCCTTTGCCACAGAATTGACTGATGCTCATCAAATTGAAGTTAAGTCCCTTGACATATGCCACATTTTGAATCTTTAGATTGTTCTTGAGTATTGTGCCTTCCCCCTTAATCTTGCCGGGTTTTCTTTTCCTCCAAATGTGACTTTGGGTCCATCAAAAGCTTTGAAATCGGTGAGCCATTTCTTGTTTCTGTCATGTGTCCGGAACATCCACTTTGTCTATGTACCGGACATCCTACAAAACAGATTAATTAAATTTAGGTACCCAACACTGTTTGGGTCCATACCTGTTAGCAATCATGCCTCCCATACTAAGGGTGTATCCAAAAGGTCTTCTTTTTGGATAATTGAAGTCATCAACTTCATATGTGTAAGGCATGGCAGAATAGCTTCTTGCATTTTTACTGAAGATATTCTGATACTTTTCTCCACCTTTTGGTGCATTTACATCCTTCTTCACTTTCCAATATGCAGTGGGAAACCTTTCTTGCTTCATGTGTCTAGGAACGGATTGATTTTTCTTAAACACATGATGCATTTTGTGGAATGGTTTCCTTTTGTATTTTGGAGGTACAACATTCCAATCATCCTCTGAAGGATAGTCTGCCTTTTCCTTTCAGATGGCTGTAGTTCTTGATTGACTGGAATGAGGATTTAGTTTGCTGTTTCACTACACTGGGTTTTGACTTCACCGGAACAGGATGATCTGTTGGAACTATGGTCTGTCCCTTTCTAAATTTTGGTCCACTAGTGGTCCTGAATTTAGAATGATGTTTACCGTTATTCCTACTTTCATCCTGACTGTTGTAGCCAAGACCAGATCTGGATCCAAACCTTTTTGGGGGTCTGTAAGCTGGTGCTTTTAGTGGTGCAGTGGATACCTTCACTGGTGAGGAGATTTTCTTAAGCGATCTTTTAGTAACGGATGTATGATCATCTCGCTTTTTGTTGATCATTTAAGTGGGTCTCCTTACTAGTTAATTCGACCTTTGCTTCATCCAGTTCTTTCTTTAACCTCTTATTCTCTTTTCTTAGATACTTGCATTCCTTTTCCAGAATTTCATGATTCTTTTCAATTTTATCGAATTTAGTCATGAGATTTTGGACTAGGTCAGCTGTATCTAATGGGAGACTAGAGGATTGTGCAGTGTTAGATGTGGATGCATTAGATGAAGAACAGGAACTAGATGTTACCTCAGTTTTATCTGATTCTTTAGCCATTAAACATAGGCTTATTTCCTCAGTGTCTGAGCTATCACTTTTATCTTCATCCAATTCTTTGGTCATAAGGCATAGGCATGCCTTTTCATTTTCTGAGCTGTCTTCTTCATCACTATCATCTGAGTCATTATCAGATGATTCTTCATGCTTTTCACTGCTGGATTCTGCCTTAAGTGCCTTTTTGCTCTTTCTCTTTTCAGATGCTCTGTATTTCTTCTTTTCATCATCTTTGTCATTTTCTTCGGACAATCGACCTTGAAGTGACCTCTCTTATTGCGCTTGAAACATCCGTATTCATCATCTTTCTTCTTCATGTCTCTGTTTGAGCTTGACTTTTTGTTTGATGTTGAATTTCCTTTGAATGGCTTCTTTTTAAACTCCGTCAAAACGTTTAACTAATAAAGCTACCTGTTCTTTTAGTTCTTGTGTCTCTTTGCGATGCATTCGGCAAAGTTACTTTGTTTGGGGGTGCGGCTAATGCGGTGATTTTGTGTGTCTCTCGCCGGAGCACCATCTTCGCCGTTTAATTCGAATTCATGAGCTTTTAATTGGGACATCGGTGTCGAGTGTCGTTGCTTGCTAGATTTGTTGTTCCTCGATTACATCGATGTTATGATCTTCCATCTTTCGGGTAGTCCTCTCAAGATCTTCAAGCATACTTCTTTCTCGGGGATATATGTGTCCAAGCCGTTGTAATTCACGATGATGCTTGAGAATCTCGTTGTCCATTTGATCAATGGATTCACCGGTCTTCATTTTAAAGTTCTCAAATTTCGTTTTGCAACGATAATTTGTTTTCTTTTGCGTTCGATCCTTCATTTATCAATGATAGCTTGTCCCACATCTCCTTTGTCGTTTTGCGCTTTAATTCTCATGAACATGTTGCTTGTCTAGGGTCTTCAAGATCATGTCTTTTGCAACATAGTCCAGATTTGCTCTTCTCCTGTCATCCTTGGTCCAATCCTTTTTAGGTTTGTCAATTTCCTTTCCTTGATCTCGCTCCTATGCCTACCACGGTAGTGATTGTGATTGGTCCATCATTAATTACATCCAAAGATCTCTTCATGAGTTGCCGCAAGATGAGATAGCATTCTTATTTTATATTCATCAAAATTATTAACATTAAAAACAGTACTTTTGACAAGAAGTTTGAGGAATCCATCAGTGCAATTGAAGATATAAATGTAAGTGTATGAAAAACTCAGATTTGAAAACTACTTTGAAAATATGTGATCTCCTTGTTACCAGAAATTAGATCTGAACAGGTTCTGATACTAGGAACACTGCTCCGATACCAATTGTTGGTCCCAAAGAAGGGTGAAACTATAGTCAGAGGGGGGGGGGGGGTGAATGACTATAGTGGAGTTTCAAAAACTTTTCTCTTATTTAAAAGCTTTTGGGCAGCGGATAAGTCCCTTCTTACTACGTTGTTTTCAAATCAGTGTAGGCGATCACGGATATAAGTTATGATGTAGGCTAAATAAATAAATGTTTGTAAAGTAAATTGCGTAAATTAAATTGACACAAGGCTTATAGTGGTTCGGGGGTGGTGTAATCCCTTAATCCACTCTTCTCCTATGATGATTGGAGGAATTCACTATTGTTTTCACGATACAATAGTATGATTTTCCTTGGCTTCCCAAGCTTCACAATCTACAAGACTATCACTCCTTGACTGCAACAGCTTCAGTGATTCAGTATTCCTTTTGCTGCTCCTTGAGATCAAAATCCTTCAACAGCTATCACATATTCAACTCCTTCTCGGATTGCCTCTCGATTCGGCTTGCTTCGCTTTGATGTGAATGTGATTCACACACTTGCTTGATCAATCTCAGTTCTGAATATGACTTTGTAGTTCTGATACTTGAGTTGATCACTGGATATGACTTTGTAAGTTCAGAGAGAAGGCTTTTCAAATTGACAGAGTTTCTGCTTTCTTTCTTTTTGAATCCTTGTATTCTTTTTCTGTCAATGCCTTCTATTTATAGCCTTAAATAACCTTGGTTTTTGAAATTCCGTCTGTTGGCTGTATTAATGAGGGAATAATCCTTGATTTCATTCTTGATTCCCCCTTAATTGTATTCTCCTTGATTTCAGTGATCGGATTCTTTCTTCAAACGTAAAGCAGAAAATCCGTCCTTGATTGATCCTTTAATGATTGTGCATTTAATGCATGATCTGCTGAATCTTCAACGTATATTAAATCTGATCTTGTAAGTGTCTCTTCACCGTTTGTAGAACGGTCGAGTGAGCCTTATGACTTAGCCGTTAGTTCTTTCTTCGCTGTTTTGTTTTCTCTTTGCCAAAAGTCAGTGTACTCAGTCGATTCACTGTTTTCTTCTTTGTTCTAGTTATTGAAGAGTCTTTGTACTTCACTGATCCTTGATTTCGGTGAGACCAGTGTACACCATATTTGAATATTGAGTTTCATCACTTAAAACATAACTTAGACTTATCCAAGGTCATCACAGACTTCCTTGGTTATAAGTCAGACCATAATGTCTTCATTTCTTCTCTGCTTGGTGCTTGGTCGGCTTTACTTTGCCGAATATCTGTTTTTGCTTTGCCGTCCTACCAACTAGTACGTACTTGTCCGACTTAACTTATACAACTTGTCGGACCCTAAGTAAAGACTTATACAGAGAATTCTAACTTATTTCAGGCTTGCTATAACAGCTAGTATGGCCATCATCAAAACATAACAAAATGTTCCTAATAGCGACGTATCATCGACTCACGAATTACAAGCAACTCGCTAAACAGCAACACGACAAGCGAATCCGCGACCATTCATTTAAGGTCGGGGATTTTGTTCTTCGAAATAGAAAAGCGACTGGAATGGAGCCAGATAAAGGCAAGCTAACGGCAAATTGGGAAGGCCCTTATCAAGTCGCAAGAGAGATCAAAAAAGGAACTTATGTGCTCAAAAATCATCAGGGTTATGAGCTCAATAGGCCGTGGCACGCGGACAACCTCAAAAGGTACTACATGTAATAAATCGGTTAGGGTTATGGTTATCCTCTCGTTTACGACGTGAGTGGTTAAGCTTTCTTACTTGCTTGTAATCTTCACTCATCTAGAGGGATGAGTCGAAATTAATAAAGCACGATTTCACATTTCCTCTTTTAAAAATGCATATTATTATGAGTATACGCGGGTAGAAAATGAGTGGCGTTCAAAATTTTTTCAACAAAACCTTCGGCCAGACTTCAGACTTTGGTAAAAATGGGGGCAATATTTGGAAAAATTCAAAGCAGTCACGAGCGAGCAAAGTCTTCAAAGCTCGACTTCGAATCTCATCTCAAACAGGGGACCACCCTCCAAAAAATTCGAGTTTGTTAGCGAGCAAGTTATTTGAGATCAGATTCGAGGGGCGGACAGAAAATTAACATGATTCGGACGAGCAGTTATTTCAGATAAGATTCAAGGGGGGCATATCTCGAAGATAAGTCCGCTCAAGATCGACTTGGAATCTTATCCAAAACAAGGGGTCCGGATGCTATTACTATCGGACTCAATTTAGGCAATAAATTCGAGCAAAAGCAAGCATACATTAAGCGGACAGAAAACAAACTTGAGAAATTGTTATTACAAAAACAAAGTGCTAAAGGAAAAAGAGTTAGACAAATACAAATCCAAAATAGTTTTTACAAAACAGAGACTATGAATCTATGAATTCTCAGGCCGCATTTCTTCATTATGAACATTCTCCTCGCGGAGAGAATAGTGCGGCATCTGATCAGCATTTGCCTCAGACTCAGTAGGCTCGATAGTCTCTCCACCGGGTTGCTTGACCTCTTCTCCAGCCTGCCCACCTTCTCCATCAGCTGCGGCTTTCGCCTCGGTAACCAGGTGCACACGCTCCCTTAGGTTCGCTTCCACCACAGCGGGCACCTCCCAATCCGGATCATACATGAGAATATATCGTTCAAGCTCAACATCCGAAAAAGGTATTTGCGGGTGGAAGTCCTTCAGATGATCGGAAAAGGGATGGATGAGAATCCATTCTTGCAAAATATCGAGATCAGGAGCGTCGCCACCGCGGGCTAAGATACACCTTGCGATGTGATAGAACCCTTGGTCATATCCCATCGAAAAATTCTTTCCAGCAGCAGCCTCGCTTGCGGCCTCAATCTGGCCTTGGACACTTGAGCTCAGATCCTCCAGCTGTTTTCTCAAATCCTCGCTTACTGTCTGCTCGGCTTTCCAATGATTTTGAGCCTCGGTAATCTTCTGCTTCATCTCCTTCATGGTTTGAGCGGCTGACCTATCCTGCTCCGCGAGTTCAGAGTTAACCTTCTCCAAATGTTTGGTTTTCTTATGGGCCTCAACGAGCTGCAGTCTTAACTTCTCGTTCTCAGCCTCAGCCGTGCTCAAACTTCCACGAAGCCCAGCCCCTACTTCATCTGCGGCTTCGAGAGCCTTCTTAGTATCTGCCAGCTCTTTTGCGACATTGGTGCTCACAGAAATGGTGCTTCTATAGTCAGTGATGAATTGCGCCAAGCCGGTGCCGACCTAAAAGAAGAAAAATGATCAGCGAGGTCAATATTGACTTGAGAAAAATATAACAATAAAGAAAATAATAAAGCAAAGGGCAAAAGGATGTTTACCATGCTCACCGTGGCACCATATAAACCCCACAAATCCTCGATATTTTGGAGGAAGGTGCGGCGAGGATCGGTCTGATCCGCCATTACAACTCTGTTCGCGATCCCGCGACCTATCTCCAACTGGACGTTGTTGGGGAGACCCCATCTGAAATGCCTCAGCGGGGGCACGTCAGCGATCCCCCTTGAAATTGTCCGCGCAATGGGCATGTCAAGAGGCTGTTGGCGTATGAACTCTTTATCCAACCAGGCGGCGGGACATCCCCCAGGCCCGACAGGGACTCCTGCAAAGGGCACCACCATCTTTGTGCCCGCCGAAACCGTCTCACCGGCCACAGATTTGCCTTTATCAGAGGATTTGGCTTTATCAGCGGCCTCTTTCCTCTGAGAGTCATCAGTTCTGGATTTTTTGGGAGGAGGAACATCTTGCTCACCGCTACCGCCCCCTACCGGGTCAGACTGTTCAACATCGGCTCTCTTCTTCTTATCACCCGCCGGCGGCTTCGTCAGGGTGGTCTGCTTTAGGGTTCTGCTCGCCGTGGCTTTATCCCTTACTGGAGGTTGGGTTGATTTCACAACCTGAGATCATGAGGCTTCAGCCGCCCCCGCCTTTGTATCGACCATGGGAAGTGGGGTTTTGATCCCCTTCAGCTCAGCGGCTCTTTTCACTTCGCCAGTAGTCTTCCTCCTGGTCAGCTGGCTGCGTTGAGATAGTGAGTCCATGGTACCTGCGGAAAGCAATATTTATTAGCGATCAGAAGATATGAAAGAAAACAAGTTATAAGAAATAGCAAAAAAGAATACAAGAAAAAATCCTACTCGGTGCTCGCATAGAAGGGTCTCCGCCACAGATTACGCATTGAGAAGGCATGTACTTGCCGTGATGATACTCCCCATACCAATCTGGGTCCGTCGGCAATGGGTTAACTACAACTAAGGGTTCGCCAACACCGGCTCCAGAAAGTCCGGCTTGTCTAAGATAGGGCTGGCCAACATCTAGCAGCAGCCTCCAGTTGAATGCTCGGGCTTGTTCTTCACCTTTGCAGGTATAACCTAAATCATCTTTCAACTCGGATATAAACTCATCATCGTCGAATTGGGTTTTTATTTTGGTCAGATGGTCTGTCTTAACCGAATTCACCGGTAGTTTCTGAAACGGCCATCCTATCCGAGATTCTACCTTCATGCATCTCTTATCCCAGTCCGCCACTTTGTCAGGAAGGTCGAATAATAACCGGGGCCGACCAGTGCTTGATCTACTATGCCGCTGAATTTGACCGGCCCCGCCTTTCCGGGAAAAGCCATAAAAATACAACAGCGCCGCCATCGACGGTTCGCGTCCGCTTAACCTACTGATTATGATGAAGGACATAACCACGCGGACTACTCCCAGAATGAGGTCACAAGGCATCACCTGCAGTTCCTCCATGAACTTAACAAAAAATGGGTCAAAGGGAGGTCTGAGTCCGGCCACGAAATGGTCGTAATGCAACAACAAATAATCTTGTTGTTCCCGACCACAAGTCCACGACATATTGGTCGTGCCCATGCTGACAAAGCGATAATCTGCGGAGACATCATACGCGCCTAGCGCCAGGGTATAATCATCCCGATCTCTAAACTCCCTCCATCGAGTTATGAGATCGCTGTCTGCTCGCTTTTGCTCCACGAGCTCCCTTTCAACAGCAGCGGACCTCTTCTTGGGCGCCCTCTTCCTCTTTGCGGGCTCATCAGAGGCAGTTTTCCTCTTAGACACAACAACCTTTTGAGACTTTTTTGGTCTCTCCGATGGCTCGACGACTTCCACGGCTTCCTTGACCTTTTTACTATGCTTAGCGGCTCCAGGGGTAATTACTGTTTCCATCCTCTCAAGAAGGCCGCTCAGTACCATCTGGTCATCATCTTCGACCTCGCCCCTAGTGGCGCCCTCTCCAATTACAGTGACCTCGGGGTCAGAGTCTATATTAATAGGACATGGATTTTCCTCCATCTCTTCTTCGACGTCGCTTGAACTAGCATCATCCATGCTCGCCTCTTCTGAGCCATATCCCTCAGCGGCCCTGACCTCATCATCTGATTCTGTATGCTCTGAAGACATTCTGGAAAAGCAAAAGGGCAAGGTGAATCAGTTAATCACCCAGCTATGGAAATCGGGCCGAGGTGAGAGCAATCACACCCGACACCTCGCCCCTCCATCTTCCTTAGCAAAAATCAAGCCCAAAAAAATCCCTAAATCAAGCCCAGAAAAACCCCTAAACTTACCCAAAAAAAACCTCTACAAACAAATGCAAACACAACAATCAGAGCCTACACATGCAAAGGTATCTCTGGGAAAAAGAAGCATGAAATCGCAAGAAGGCATGAAGGTCAGGGCTCATGGTGTTCATCGGAGAAGTAAAAATTACAGGGGCAAATCCTCAACATTGTGATTTCTAACAAGGGAAATAAATGAAATCATAATCAAATCGAAAAACAATAAGGAATTTCAGATTCGTACCTGATTGATAAGAGAAGAGGAAAAGTGTTGATCTTTGATTGAAATAAACGCTTGCCGGAGCCTACTCGTTATTACCGGAACCTGCATGCAAATCGCCGGAGTTTCTTTGCTTCTATCGATGAAAAAGATTATCAGAGATAAGAAAGGGGAAAAAGTGGAAGAGTTGGGGTGGATACCTCTATTTATAGAGGGAAAATCAGGAGGGAATAACGTTTGGGATTTTCAAAATTTGAATGTCATAATGACTGGAACGGTTACCGATTCTCCTTCGCCAATCAGAGCAAAGGACGGTTCAGTTCAACCGCTATGTCAGTGCACGTGACTGACGTGACGTTTCGTGAACCGATACATCAGTTTATCCTTTCCAACAGTTCAAGTCCCCTCTGGCGACCATCCAACCTGTTCGAGCCTACGGCCTCAGCATATTACTCCCTACAGATACTTCTTCAAGCGGCCACCGCCGTTGTGGCCTATTCAACAAACCTCCTCTGATAGAACGCTATCACTTAATTAAGTCCGGTAGAGCGTTGTCGGCGATTGAGCCTGTTCGCTACAACGCACAACATATAATTGGTAATTCTCTACGTGATACTAACACTGATTCAAGCCCGATAGAACATTATCGGCGATCAAGCCTGTCCGCTACGAATGCACATCCTATAGCTAGTGGTTTTCAGCAACACTAGTTCAAGCCCGGTAGAACATTATCGGCATACCTCTGTCACGAGCGACAACATAAAGATGCGGCTCCCATTTTCTTCTTCAGGTTCTACTCTCTGCCTAGGCGGACTCGCCAGGCACAGAGTAGGGGGCCATTGATATACCCGAATCGGAATGAGGCCCTGTTCGTCTAGATTGGGCTTATTATCATGGCCCATTAACATAGATATTGGGTCTCTATCTGCTGTCACTAGCTATATCCAACCCACTGTTCACTAACCAAGGCCTGCCCGCTAACAGTAAGATGGATCTTGTCCGCAAGTCATAAGCCTGACTCTGTCTCTCCGTGTGATTTCTACCCATATGGTCAAGATGATCCCAAGACAAGGCACAAATGAGTCCGCTGTTCGCTGCACTTATCAATCCAGCTGGCCAATCCAGCTGGTCAATCCCGACAGCTTGGCTAGGACATTTGTATTGCATGCGTATTTATCTTTAATTATGTATACTTAATGGTCTTGTCGATGAACAGTAAACCGACATAGTATGGGGAATCCGAGATCTAATATAAGCAGATACACTCTGCCAATTTGTCAACTCACTCAATTGTTCTTCATAAACACTTATCCGCCACCCACGTTCTTGTCCTCCAGCATACTCTCACCGGAGAAATCACTCATACTAAGCATTTTATCCTCAAGATAAACACTGTTACCGCACATCTGGTGTTCAGCGCAACATCAACAAACAAGTTCTACAATCTGGTACGTAAATTTTATATTCATTTTCTTCATTATCCCCGTATTTTCATTAAATAATTCATACTTATGTACTCTTATGAGTTCTTACATTTTTTAATGATCCAGTTTATGCTATGGAAATAGATGACACTCATTAAGGTATGAAGCACACAGTTTCTACAATTCTTAATGACTCAATTTATGCTATGGAAGAGCATGACACATAAAGAATGAAACAACACAATATCAACAACTACCCCATAAAGCATTGAGTTACAACATGGATTTTTGTATTTCTAATTTTTTTTATTTTTTATTTTTGCCGGGAAACGAAAGACCTAATAACTACGGGGGTGGGGGATCGAAACCGGGTCTCCCCACTCGGGAGCCCGGGTAGACCCTAGAAATACATGGATTTTTGTATTTCTATTAATTGATATTGTTTTATTTTATATATTGAACTTCTTACACCTTTAAGTTCATCTTGAAATCCATAATGCTATAAATTATTTTATGTTTTAGCTTGTTTATATTATGTTATAACAATAAAGGGTTTATAATATTATTATTATGTTCTTTAGATTCTGTTTATATTGATGTTAATATTAAGAGATTCATGTAAATTATATTCATCTTATGCCACATACTCCAAATTCAATATTAAGTTTGTAATCAATTATAAAATGAAATTGGCATGCACCAACTATATTTCAAAATTTGATAATGAGGCTAAACTTAGGGTTGTAAGGGGCTTTTATTTTCTCTGCAATTGTTGAACAAGACAATAATTCTTATCTCAACGGTTAAGCTAAGGTCGTTCGAGTTTCATTGTGTGCATTTGTGGGTTATAGTCCTGTAATGCTTGTATAGGTTATGTGTATGACTCACAACATCTCCCATTCTTCATATATAATATAATATGAGCACATGGTATCACTTAGTGGTAAAATATGGTACACCCTCCTCTCACTAACAAGAATTATCATCATGAAGGATCCTAGGGAAATATGGTTAGATCCTGAAGCAATATTTTCAAGGTTAGATGTTTTTAGGATTCTGATTTGTTGGAGGAGGTTCATACCATGAAACAGGGAGAGTGGGTTGTTATTTAATAAATTATTTATCAGAGTTGATTCGTGGGATTATTAACTTATGTTGTTCAAATGCATGGACATAAAAAATACGTCTATCAATATCTAACTTATTAACACTCGAGAATAACAACCGAACATATCAAACAACATCAATAATACTTTAGCAATTTTCAACAATATTATTTTTCAATAATATACACCACATGTAACGCAAAATGCAATACACCACATGCAACGCACGTGCACTTTCCTAGTATATTAAAAAAAATCTTTTTTACTTCTACTCTTTTTCTTTTAGTGTGTGTGGATAATTCCTCATACTTTTTTTTTGTTGTTGAGGAAATTCTTCGTACTTTTTTGTGTGTGGATAATTCCTCATACATTTTTTATTAGTCATTTTTCAGATCATATGATGCATGCTGCTATGGGGAATCATTGAATGAGATAAGAGACAAAACCAGAAAAATATACTTCTTTGTTTTTGCTGGTCTTTTTTTGGTATTTATAAATCATATATATCCGAGTCAATTTTCAAGAACAAGCCACAAAAGCAGATGAAGCTGTTAACATTACTGAGAAAAGGACATTCATAATATCTTGAATTTTATACTCTAGTATTTTATATTCGCATTGATATTTCCGCTGGCTGATGGATTTGTTTGGTCCTATGTCATTGATCAGTTCATATATTACCGAGTATTTAAAAAAAAAAATCAATTTATTCTATTAAAAAATTATTGATTAGATATGACGAAAGAGACAGGTGAAGAAAGAGTAACACTGGACACATCTGTTATTTGTTGGTAAAAGAGTATATATTCTAAGGTATATTAAAATTTAGTTTTTTATACATTACGAAAAAAAGTCATGTATTGTAGGATGAACGTGCACACAATACTACCAGAGATAGTAATACTTAAGAAGATTTACTACATTTAAAATTGTCTTCGAAACCCTAATCTAATCGAAATAAAGAGCACATGCACCACACCTTTCTTAAAGATTGACAAGGGTATGGCCCAAAGTTATATTATATTGTTCATAATTGGGCCTCAAGCGGGTAAACATGGTCAATGTGTCATCTCAACGTAAGCCCGCATTTGGGTCTTTAACTCACTGAAGTGTGGTCCGTTAGAAGCCGACCTCATTCATGTCGTTTTCAGTGTTCAGCCGATCTCATCTCGAGTGTTAATCTGCCGACCCGGCCAAATAGTTCGCACCTTAGCAGAACAGGTCGCCTCCGACCTTCAAATGCTGTTATACGATGGTAGTAGGCATGATCCCACGACCGATCCCCGTAATCGTCTCAAATCCATGATTGTGCACATCACAAGGTTTCAGCCAGATTGGGCCATGATCGCCCCATGATGGCATCACAGTGCTCCTCAAACACAGGTCCTACAATCAAGAGATTCGTGTATTAACCTCCCTAGGCGGGACACCTCCATATAAAAGGACTATCATCCTTAACTTCCAGAACTATATACATTATCTGTCTTGATCTCTTATAATACAAGGGTACGTAGGCAGTCACCACGATGCATCAATAATCCACCACCGAAATCTCCAGTTTTTTTGATTGGATTTCTCAAAAAATAGTGATATTACCCTATTAAATCACCCAACGATATTCCGGTATCGTCATTTGGTGTTAGAAGTAGAACCCTTTGCAATATTCTTGTAGCAAACAACCCCGAATTCAATCAATACTCAAAGCAGAACAAGTAAGTCAGAGAAAGCTTCCAAGAACACCGGGTAGGGAAAGAGAAAGTTGTTGAAACTCTAGAGGATCTTGATGTTGCAACAACTCACGAGAGTGAGGAAGCAGACGAAGGAAACACCGACTTGGTACATGATGTCATTGGTGCGTTAAATGAAGTCCAAACAACCAATCTACTTGACCAAGGTAACATAGGAGTACAAAATCCTGTTATGGCCCATGAGTCTATTGGAGCATCCAATGCAGGACAAACAACCAAACCCCCAACACAAGGAACAACATGAACATTAAATCTCATTCTGGTAGTAAATCCATTGGCACAAGGTGCCATAAGAGCAAACGGTTTGGAGTAGGTAGCTAAACCCATGGCAAAGGATGCCACCGAAACATCATACCTTGGCCCGGCGGCAGATTTGGCTACTGCCCGAGGGATGCTCGAAATCGCTAGACAAGTGTTGGGGGACAACCCAACTTTATATTATGATTTACAAAAACAAGTACAAGCGGGCAAAGGACATGAAGTCCTAGAAACCCCTCAAATCAGGGCGCATCCACATGTTGAAGGGTGGGGTCACTGAGATCCGGGGAAATGTTTTTTAATATTAAAATGATATAGTTTTATTGTTAAAAAATGTCATTTTATGGTTTAAAAATGTAGATTTACGTTCCGGTGACCCACTGAAACAAATTTATAGACCAAAAATGTAGTTTTAGATTCTGGTGCTGGAATAAATTTCTGGATCTACCACTCGCTCAAATAGAACATTTACCCAGATTCACCCAAGAAAAAACAAATTGAAGTCTCTGGCAGACTAAAGAAAGAAGACGAACCTCCACCCATCAATGAGTGCGAAAGACGGTTTGACGCAAATTTGAAGGGGCTACCAAGTTCTTGGGCGCTGATCTTTATGTAACATCTCGTTCACTATTGAGATAGAGAACTTTTAGAGACCATCAAGAATCATTCTGCCTCAAATGGACCCTTATGACAGGAAAGGAGATCCTGGTGATCACTAACACTTTTACGTACAAAAGATGAGTATCTATTGCTTTGCGCACCCAACAAGATGTTGCGCAAAGCATTCCCTAGTTTCCTAACCGGAAGGGCTCGGGAATGGTTCAACAAGTTACATTCTCGCTTTATAAGGAATTTCGCTCGTCTAGCCACCAAGTCCACAATGCTTTTCTAGTTTCTGACCATTCATGAGAAAATCTACTCACCTCTTCACAATTAAACAAAATGAGAAATAAACTACTTAGGAATACATGATCAGGTTCATGGAGAAGTAAAGGACGATCCTGGATGCCAAAGAAAGCACAGTGGTAACCTCTTTTATCAAGGGTCTCAATGAAGGATGACTTCATGTCAAACTTAACGGCAAAAAGAGCTGTACCCTAGCTGAGTGCAGTGGCGAATTCAGAAAAAAATTTCAGTGAGGTCACCCGTCACAAAAGTGTGGTAACCCTAATTTTTTTTCGGGTTGGGTGGGTAATTAGTTCAAAATTTCCAGGTCGGAATTGGGTTGGGCGGGTAATTAGGTCAAAATTTTCGGGCCGGAACCGGGTTAGGCGGGTAATTAGGTCAAAATTGATTTTTTTTACCAATACGACGTCGTTTCGCAATTTTTTTAAAAAAAAATTGAGTGGGGCCACGTGACCCCCTCTGGGTACACTGGATCCGCCAGTGGCTAAGTGTATGGAGGTGGTACACAAACATTTATAGGGAGAAGAAGCAAACCATCTTAAAGGGAAGTCGAGAACGAAGAAAAATCATGTTGAACTGATGATCGGTCCATGTGACAGAAAAGAACGGATGTGTTGGATCGAATGAGCACAACGATCAGTGATTGGCTCGGCAAAAAGAGAGAGCTCAAAGAGAAAGATTTTTATCCCATCGATGCCTCCCGAACTCATATCTTAGATATTATGAATAGGGAAGGACTGTTAGAAATAATTAGATTTTGATGATGAGTGCCAGACTAGCTATTATAAATGCAAGCAAAAAGATATCTAGAATTTAAATGTATAGGTTTTATTAGAGTCTGATGTTGTATAGGTTAATCAGACAAGTACGGTAATAGTCAGCTGATAGAATCCCAGTAGACTATGATTAGAGTTTAGACAAATCAGTAGAGTCTAGGATCCATAGTTGAGCAAAAGGTTGAGGGAACAAACTCAGTAGAGTAGAAGGCCGAGGGAAAAACACACTAGAGTAGAAGGATGGAGGAACAAACTCAGTAGAGAAGACTAAATATAAAGGCCGAGGGAACAAACTCAATATTGAAGATTTAAGCCGAGGCTCTAATGTTAAACTTCAGGTAAGTATGTGATGACCTGAATTAACTTTATAGACCTTGTATTGAAGGTTTGAGATTCAAATGAAATATGATGAAGGATCTCAATTATAGAAAATATGGTTTACTTATATCTTACAATTTAAATCAAATGAGAATCATGTCTGGAAAGCTGAGCTAAATCAAGACAACCAGCTAAGCCAATCAATACAATGAGTCAGCTAGGCTGAGCAAAGCAAAGTAATTCAGCTGAACCAAACCAAAAGATGAGCTGAAATAGTACAAATTTTATTGGTCCTTTATCAAGATATTTTAAGGACAAGATTGAAGATAAGGATCAATATTAAACGTATGATCATCAATGCAATCAATGGTCAAGTTTAAATATCGGTTACAAGCATTTTAGTGTTGATATTCCGGTGAATATCACAATATAATTTTAGTATGAAGATATTAAATGATGATTATCTGGTAAATAAAGGAAATAATCAAGTAATTTGAGAGCTAAATTTGTCGATGAATTGGCTGTGTATTATTGCAATTGTCAATTTTATCATTTTCTTTACAGAGGAATAATGCCGTTATTTATAGGCTTATTATAATACAACAATTACAAGAATGATAAATATGAATGTCAAACGTGGCTGACGTGGCGTGCTCTGATTGGGCGGATGTCGAGATAACCGTAACGGATTGTCAGCAGCCGTACCCTTCGAGCTTTAACTATGTTTCCTGTGTAGCAAGCTTGGTCTGAGTCGGGTTTGGACAGTCAAGTTTGTGGGCGAGCAGGTCGCCCACACGTGCTCCTTGCCGGCCTGTAAAGGGCGGGATAGAGGCTTAGCTGATCGACGCTCATTTGCCTTGCCATAATAAATATCGTTAAGGCGATATGCGAGCTAGAAGATTGCCTGGCCCGGCTAATTAAGGTGCAGACCGTGTGGGCCGAGGACCCAGTGCCTCTTGGGCCTAAAAATAGGAGCCCATTTGAGAACTTGCGGGCTCATTTTATGTCTTTGCGTATCTATGGCCCTTACTCCTTGATCTATTCATGGTGCACATGAATGTCAGGGAGTAAAGTTGAAGGATGACTTGATTTACCATTTTCCGTAGTAGGACGTTACAGGGTGCCCTGCTCAATAGCATTAGGCTAGGTAAGGTTGTATTGAATAGCGAGGTGCTTTGTAGCGATATGCAGAATAAAGACTTGCTGAATAGCGTTATGCTTAATACCGACTTGTTGGAGAGCATTATGCTTGATAGCAACTTGCTGAATAGCATTATGCCTAATAGAGAATTGCTTGATAGCATCGGACATAGTAGCACTGTGCTTAATAGTGACTAGGCTGGGAAATGTCTAGCATAAATAGCAAGCGGGCTACTGGAGTAGGATTACAGCGACCTAGCTCAAATAACGTCGAGCCGAATAGTGTTCAGCCTAATAGCGGCTTGATGAATAGCGTCAAGTTGAACGGCATCGTGCGGAGTAACGAACGAGCTGAAAATAACGGCGAGTTGAACAACGACGTGCCGAATAGCGTTGGGTGGAATGACAATGGGCTAAATAGAGAACCGTTGTCTTTTCCACATGGAATGCGGGATGAAAAGCGTTTTCCTCAATGCAGGCACTAGCTATAATGACTAGTGTATCGAGACGCTAAAGGTTGCATTACATCAATTAGATAGCGTGTCCTGAGAATCATGAATTGTTATCATTTCCTTGGGAGCCAGAGCGACGTAGCTTCCTATCCGTCCATATATAAGCTTGATCGTTCAACACTTGAACACTTTTTGAAAATCCGAGTTTTATATCACAAGAATTCTCCGGTTATCCATGCAGTTTCCCGGCAATCAATGAACTTTCCGGTTTGCTCAAGTGAGATTTCGGCTGTTGCAAGAATGTTTCCGGTAGAGCCTTATCAACTTCTTCAAATCTCGTTTCAGATCTTCCCAAGTAAGCAGGTAAATCGCTGAGATTAGTCCTTATTTGAGCTTTATAACGCACTTTCCTTGCTTATTCCACGATTTCCATGCTTAGTTAGGAGTGATTTCCTGAATTTTTGAAGAACAAACATACAAATCGTCCACTGAATCCCTGTATAAGATTGATTTCTCGAGTATTTGAAGAAAGAACACTTAAATCACCTTTGAATGGGCACTCTTGAAGTACATTTAAGTTTAAGCAATGGTGTTTTCAACAGAATTTAAAATCCAAGATCCCACCATAGTATCACATTGTCTCCATGCTTTAAATTCTGTTGAATCTGATTCAGGCATCTTTATTGTGCCGTCTACGAAACCAAACTTATTCTTGGTACGTGGTGAGCACCATCTCCATCGACATTATCCATAGGTTGTAGTTGTTGCCATTCATCAATGGCTGTACTAGAACCGTGGATGGATTCTCATTTTGATGAACATAAAATGGACTTGAAGGGCTCAACTCTTACTTCTTGGCTACCATGGCTGTAAAGAACTCGAAATTAGCTCTAGATTATATCAGAAAGCGATAAGAAAATGATCAAGAATGCAATGTAATCACAAATTTTTCTCAAGAAACTGTGAAGAGCACAAATAAAATGAAGAACAGTCTCAAGTTCTCCAGAAATCAGAGTAAAAAGAAACACATAAAGCAATTGAAACTCTCAAGTTTCATGCTCTGATACCATGTTGAAGTTGTAAACACATTGAAAACTAAATAATGAAAACTACAAAAAAAACTCGGAAGTATTATTCAGAGAATAATCAAAGAGTTAAGATACAATGAGGCTGACCATAAGATATTTATAGCATCATACACCCCATGAGTCAGTTAGCAGAAGTTACATGGTAGTTATAACATATTACAATATGATAACAGCTCTAACTACACATTATAGAAAACTACTCTGTTTACTGTCTCAGCACTCTACTGAATCTTTAGTAGTCAGCTGGATACATTCAGCTGCATGTTGGCTGCACTTCGTTCAGCCATATTATGTATTGTAACATGATTGGCCAGCTACTAGATCGGAAGGGCCTTTGAGGACCCTGGAAAATGCTCTTGGTGACTGTGGGCTTATTGATATACAGTTTTATGGATCCCCTTTACGTGTTGTCATAGGCACATCTCTGACCCATACATGCATGTGTCAAGATAGAGGGGTAGCCAATGTTGCATGAAGAAACATCTTCCTACATCATGGAATCTTTCATCTTTCTAATACAAGGTCGGACCATTTTCCAACACTTATCGCTGATGAGCAACAAAGGCTTTGGCCTAAGAAGAACTGACATTCTCTTCCTTGGTGTGATCATTTCTGGTTGATGAATGATGATTTTCAAGATAAATTGATTGCTTCCTGGTAGGGATCAAATGACATGGTTGCAACGTATTTGAATATGCAGATTAAAGATACCATGGTATATTTACGTTCGCATGAGAAATTAGGTCACCCTGATTTGTCATTGAAGAAAAAAGAGAAAGAGCTGGCAGACTTGCAGGCTATCACATTGTGTTTTATTACATCGGAACGATCCCTTATTGGTGAGATAGAGCACTTAAGGTCTATGCTGGAGAAATTTTGGCGGTAACGAGGTTGGGTTGTTTGCCTAAGTGCTTATTTTCATCATAAGGCATCCTCCCGCAAAGAGAGGAACCTTATTCAGGATTTTTAGTTGGGCGATGGTCATATTGAGATTGAGGAATCGGGCATAGAGGAATTTTTTCTTAGCTACGTTGAGGGCATTTTCGCGAGTTCGAATCACAATCACCCGAATATTGCAGATCTTAAGTTCAAACATACTTCAGAGCGGGATGTATTGCAGCTGTAGGAACCTTTTTCCGAGGAGGAGATTATTCAGGCTTTTTCGCAACTGTCGGGGCATAAGTTGCCGGGTCTGGATGGTATGCACATTGTCTTTATGAAAAAGTGTTGGAATACTTTGGGTCCGTCTATTATGCCGGTGGTTATGGACTACCTAAATGGTGATGAGAACATTGTTAAGTTGAATGTGATATTTATCTATTGGTCCCAGAGAAGGGTAAAACTATAGTCGGGGGGGGGGGGTGAATGACTATAGTGGAGTTTCAAAAACTTTTCTTGTGTTTAAAAGCGTTGGGCGGCGGATTGAAGGATGCATGTTCTTAGATCTAAACGAATTAGATCTACGCGCAGCGGATGGATCATGATTCATATATCAAAACACATAATTAAAGGACTTAAACTACTACAAGGGGGTTTAAGATCATGTTACCAATAACGGGAAGAGAAGCCTTGATCTTCCGATGTGTTCTCCAAACGGCGGTTGGTGGACACCCTTCTTGATACACGAACCTCCTTGATATGCAACACCAAGAAAAACTCAAAGTTTTTCTTCTTCCAAAAACCCTAGGCAAGAAAGAACAAATTTTCTCCCTTTATTTGTGGTGAATTTCGAAATTTGCCATGTCAATTTCCCTTGGAATAACTCTCCTTTTATAGGAGAGTACATCCTTGGCCTCCAAGTATTAATTACTTAAATAAATAATTAATTAAACAAAATAAAAAGATATTTTCCTTAATGACTAATTGTGGCATGTATTGACCAATAGAAAATCAAATAACAAGTCATCCAACCAATCATATAACAAGAATATCTTTTATTTTCCACATCACAAAAAATTAATTCTTGTGATAATTCAAGGAGAAATGGCGCCACCTAACTAGGGTTTTAGCCCACATAAAATGTCTTTTATGTGTATTATATTATTTAGCCCAACTAAATAATATCCATGCATATCAAATAATTAGCCCACCAATTAATTATCACCGAGGCCCAAATAACAAGATTATCATTCCGAATTACGTAAGCCACATCGGGGACCATGGACCTATAACCGTAGCTCCAATAATTAATTATTCATCGAACATAATAAGTACATTAATTATTAATTCCGGGATTACGCCACCATAAACCCGAAACTGAACTCTACCGATTATAGATGTATACTTATACTCAACCCATATAGTGAATAAGCGTCCATTGATATAATCACTACATACGGATTAACCCTCCATAGACTGTCCATTCTGAGTGGGAAGTCTCCGTGAACCCGACTCAGAATATCTTATCCTTATTTACCATCAACCCCCTGATGATCAATTAGTACACATATCCGACTAGTAGCTAATTAGTCAAATGTGAACTCCCGGGATCGATCACTTTCTTAGGGCTAACAAATAAGGGGATCGTCTCTCTCTTCCCGCGGGAAGGAATGGATTCCATGTCCGTGAAAATCGAACTACTCACTCATCGGAGATAGTGCCAATGAGAAGTGGCTTGGAACACATATATAAGTGAACCGTAACTAACACATCAAACACTACCCCGAGACAAGCAAAGCACCCGTGATCACCTCAGATTAAGGTTGATCCATATATGATCATCTAATGATTTAATAAGATTCCTCGATTACGGAATTATACCGAGAAATTCGATTAAATCGGTCCAAATTCTATATGAATGCCATCATATATAAATGCCCCACGTAGTACCATCTACCGACAAACCGGATAAGACTATCACACCCTAAGGTGTTCGGGCGCATTATTTGTGTTTTAATCAAGAGACCCTAAACTCGATTAAGTTCACCACGGACTAACAGCTTTAAGTATATCACCACTAACTCAATCCTCACGTGCATGCCATGCACCGAGTTAAGCGGTTACATACCGATATACTTAGGGTTTGCAAAAGTGTATTACTTACAAGCACAAAGCAAGTAATAAGGTGAGATAAATTCTCGTCATCCATTAAAAACAATTACACAAATTGTCTTTCGGGCACTACACCTAACAATCTCCCACTTGCATGAAATGACAAGCGACGATTGTTTTTAGAGCACACCCTTTCTCATCTTATTCACAACACTCTCCCACTTGCTCTAAAAGCAGATGAGACATATCCATCAATGCCGTACCCTCCAAGCACTCGACTTGGTACACTGATTAGCTAGGTTGTCGACTCGAGACGATCTTTAGGATTGAAACGTAGCCGGTCCTTCCAATCAGGCGGTATTCTCTCTCAATATGCTTTTGACTTCTTATGACTGAGAAGATCCTTCTAAGCTATCTCTTCACTGTTTTCACGATGAAGTGATATCGGCTTATCGACTCCGGAATTACTCCCGCACCAAAAAGGAAATTCTAAGCACTATGAGTAAACACCGAGCCCGAGATCAACTTAATGATCATCCTTAATCCGACTACAAGTCGAATCGTTGTAGTCAACCATATTCAAGTTTGCACCTGAATATACAAGCATATGATTCCTCGTTCTCTAACGATACTTGAGGACGTACTAAACCGCTACTTATTGCTTGAATCCAAGATTCAACTATAATTGACTCGTTTTAAGCTGACTTTCCCTTATCCCAGAGAGACTCTATCCCATTTTCTCTTTATCCGAAGATTTGGAGAATCATTCCCGAGAGGTAGGGTAGACTACTCTCGATGAATGCCGCAACCGTATATGCATAATCATCTTATTCAATAAGATAGGTGGGATAGCCAATGACTCATTCTCGTGAATTTGACCGAATCAAATTCTTAGAATATAGTCCAATTCTCTCATCCAGAGAATCTTGGCGTGTCGCTTCCGACTTCGATAGCACACCCATGTTGTTTCCAACCGTTTTAGTGTTATCATTTATGAACACTAATGCTACTACTTTACCAATATTGATATCCAAATACGAAAAACTTATCAATATTTTGGTCAAGTCCACATATTTTAAAACATGTGACTTTTAAATGACCGAGAGGTTCTCTTAAATCCACAAAGGATATAAGCCATGGCAGTGCTTCCTACCAATGGTTCTTTCGAATAAATTAAGATATCGTTAGTCTCGCAAAAAAGGTATTAGGGAATCACCCCTATATTCTCGCTTTGTAACGAATCCGTTATTCATTCTCGGCTTCCCTTCTATTCGAATGAATTCGATTCCGTTGTTCGGCAAGAAAGTCTCGTGGGAATCACCCCTATTTTCTCGCTTTCTAACGAAATCTAGCAAGACCGAGTGGTGAGAGAGTTCAAGGTCCGGTTAACTCTCTACTTGTCGTGGAATCACCCCTATACCACTCAACTTTGCGCCGAAAGTTTAAACTTTCCTATTCATTCGACTCTTTTCTATGTAGATCCAATTGCTCCCACCGGGCCCGAGACACTCGTGGTTCTACAATAGGGTCGAACAAAACCGGAGTACAAAAACTCCATTTACAGGGTTAAGGTTTTCAAACCAACCTCTATGATCGAATCCTATACAGCCCACTAAGTGCCATAGGTTATCAATCACCCCAAAGACCGTAAAGTCCACAAAACCACAATGGGTCAATGGTTAAACCATACTCCCACTGCGTGGTGGATTGACATTCTGATCTAGTAGTATTTATCAGTGTAATCACCAACAACCGATGTTGGACGTGGTCTGATTAAATCAGATAGTAAATACCTTTGGGTAACCGTACTCCAAGGTTTAAGGTTGTTACTTATAGATTCTATCAGAAGGCTTGTGACAGTTCAACCGTCACTTTATGATCTCAAGAATCTTATAATCAACCTTCACTCGTCTCATTAAGATATTTCACGAACAAATACAATCTCGAACGTATGCGCAAAATCTCCAAATCCTACCTTCAAGCATTAAATGCTAAATGCCTACATTTACGGAAGTGGTGTGAACCGAATTCACTCATTATCCATAAATTCACTGGCATCTTCGAGGTAGACTTCTCGGTTTACATAATAATGTTAACCGTTATTTTGCAACCAATTATCTTAATCGAGTTTAACAGTGTATTGTAGCACATTAATAACTATATCAGGCAAGTCTATGGTTTCTTCCTCAGTGAGAATCATTCCACTAGGAGGCAGCCCGAGCAAGTCCTTAGACTATGCGATAGCCTATTTCTGAGCATGGAATACTCTATTCTCTGCTAAAATCAGAGACTCCGCCTCGTATTCTTTTGATAAACTAAATCGTGTTTCGAGTAGTTATCAGACAAAATGTCACCACTCAAAAACTCCCACTAGCTTGTGTCTCTCACTAGACCCCGAAGGTCATGATGAACAAGCTATGTTACCCCTTCAAATCTATTACCCTCTCCCGATTGAAAGGAAACTTAGTCATTGTTCCTTTGAGATAGTGTTCCTAGACTGGGAGATAGGAATCACCCTTAGCCGCCGTCGTCAGGTCTTATCTCTAGGATATATGCACTAATTAATAGATATTGAAGGGTCGTTTATCTTAATACGGAAACCATTTTCCTATAACAGTTTAAGACGTGTTACATATACCTTTTCAAAGATTTCTTAGTGGTTCGACTTTATCAAACAAAAGTCCGAGTCTCGGATTCGTACTACAAATGTCATTTTCACTTTCTATGAGGTAACAATATATCGAGTTGAAAGTGAATCCATTTGTTTCAACGAATCTGTAAACAGAAAAATAAATTTTTCTGTGATGTTCAAGGATAGAATCCGAAATTCATTTCCTTATATCACTCCCACTATTCTAGCTGAAATTACTGCCCGTTGTTACTCTATTAATCGTTAATGCACAACTTCCTTGTTCTTCCAAAGAACTAAGCTATCGAGTCAAGTTACTCGGTTATGAAAGTCGCTAAGGATTCATTGGTTAGTGATCCGAAATCACTTTCCTTATCCTATACTTTCTTTAATTAATGTTTCGGTTTAGCCTCAAAACTTCAGTTAAGATGATTAACACTTATAGACATTCTTTCCCATTCTTAACATTCCTTAAAAGGAAATAGTCTTGAACTAGCAGTTCGTATGAGTAGACACTACTCGTGAACTGTGGGATGTCTAATGAAAGCGTTACCCAAAGTGGGACTAATTTTCTAAATTAGAAAAACATAAGACAAAAGCTCCCACTAGTTTATCGGTTCCAAATACCGTCTAACTAGCGACACTTTAATTTATGATTCTCCAATTTTTGTATTAGAAAATTTCTTGTGTAGACACTACACCATTAAAATTCACTAGAAGAATTTTATCGTCCCAATCATCTTTCAAACTGACTATAGTCGTCTTTCGTTCAACACGATTGACAACAGTGACATACTTATTTACGTCACTTAAGTCTTGAAGGCTCAAGAGAAATGTCTCTTCCGAAAAATTAATCGCATGTGAGATTAATAGGTACAACGTTCTAGTTACTAACCAATTTTTAACGAAGTCATTACTAGTCAATTTTACACTAGCAGTCTAGCACCTTATAAAGATATATATAACAGTTGTAAATAAAATTGACAGAATAAATCCAAATCATACACTACTAATAAATTTTAGGAACATAAACTAAGTACTTATAGTCTATCCTACCGTTCCAAGGATTTAATCTAATGTCTCAGTGCCGCCTTAGGGTAGGTCAAAGAGGTTTCGATTAATATTGAAGATCAGATTGAGAATCGAACATCTCATTTGTGATCGTCAATCACCTTTCCTTTTTCAGCCAAGGTATTACCAAAATACCCTTTATGAGTGTGACCTACTGTTTTAGATCTTTAGATAGACCCCGAGTGTGCCGCCTTAGGGTCGGTCGGTGACTCGCCGAGTACCCAAAATCCTATCTTTTCGGAGACCAAGCCTTGAATTTTGATAGCGGTGAAGGCCTTCCTTAGGGGGGCCGAAATCAAAGCCGGCACGAGGCGTCACCATTCTCTCACGTTGCTTGTGTCAACGCAGAGGCCGTGGGGTCGGCCGTCGCCTCTCCCGCTCCCACTCAATATTTTGAAAAAGTGGTGGGTTTACTGATCACGTTTTTGGACTTGATGTTACATTAAGGAACAATAAATCATAGGCCCGAATGTTGTCGGTTATGTGGGCTAGCCCACCCGATCTATTCATTAGAACATATGTGGCCGTCGGACGGGTCAAGGCTAGGAGAGCTCCGTTGAGCCGTAGTGGCTCTTCGGATGGCTCAGTATTGCTAGACCCCCGTGCAAACGCCACACGTGGAGG
The DNA here is from genome assembly GCA_036785695.1 of Gentiana straminea. Lineage (NCBI taxonomy): Eukaryota > Viridiplantae > Streptophyta > Magnoliopsida > Gentianales > Gentianaceae > Gentiana > Gentiana straminea. Next base: position 1,674,851 of record JAVUPR010000256.1, on the reverse strand, counting down.
GTTAAGTCGATTGAGCTGTAGCTACTGTTGACCACCCAACCGTGGTTAAACCACTTTCGAACCTGTTTGCCCGTGATTATCCAATCCTTAAACATCAAACTTTCACGTAGACACTACGGAACAAAAACGTAATCTCGTCTAGGTAAGGTGGAATTCACCGAGAATCCATCACCTTAACCACGAGGTTTCGGGATTTTACTCCTTATGCTTTCGCAGAGTGGGATTCACGGAGAATCCATCACCCAACCTCAACGATTGAAAAAACCCATGTTCCTCGGTTTTTACCCTAATTAGTTTCTAATTAATATCAAACAATTAATTAAAACTAATCGCGTGTTTTATACATGCCTAACTAATTCCTCGAATTAATTTCTACATGTATGCATATGGAGTGAAATTCATGATATGATGCATGTCATGGCAAATTTCCGGTTCTACTCATACAATCTACACATGTATACTAGTGCGGAAAATAAACACCGAGATGGACCGTTGGCACCCCCGTAACTAATCTATTCGAAAATAAATTAAAAACCTAATCTGCAGCTGTTTAGAATCTTCGACGATCGGCATATCAAACGAACTCGTATCGGGACGAAACTTTCGAGATCTGATCTTCATTCTTCGGACTTCAAGATGGACGGTCGGATCGGAGCTTTGACTTGTCAATCTTCCTCAGTGAGCCGCCCAACTTGCTGCTGAAACAGACTCTTACAGCAGCGTATCATTGACTTCCCGAGGCCGATTGGGGATCTAGATGAATCCCGATCGTCCTGAAAATTTTATCTTACGTCAAAAACTCCATGATATGCGATCCGACCGGTCGGATTTTAATTTGAACGGTCCAAGTGTTCCCAGAAAATCGAAGAAGTCACAGTTAGGGTTTCTGTGAATCCTGCGTTTTTCTGTTACAGCAGCCACTTCGCAGCAACGAACGGATACCCAAACGGACTCTGATCGACATCAAAATTTGTGGGATTGTTCATCAACTTCTAATCTTAATTATGACCGGAGGGATCTTCGGTTTAACGGCTCAAACAATGGAAAAAACGAAAAAACTATACAGATACTAAACAGATCTATTTACAGGAAATTAAACTTGCAATAATAAATAAATTACATAATTTCCTATACTCATGTAAACGAAATTTTCATCGTTTATATGAGTTTACAATAGATCTAACGTGTAAACAGTGCCAACCCCCAATCCATCTCTTCAACCATAACAATTTACACTATCAATGCATAAAGCAATAAATAAGATTTACCTACATGCAATTCCACTCCTTTAAGTCGTTTAATTACGATTATGACTATATAAATCGTGGAACCTGGCTCTGCTACCACATGAAGGATGCAGGTTCTTAGATCTAAATGAATTAGATCTACGCACAGCGGATGGATCGCGATTCATATATCAAAACACATAATTAAAGGACTTAAACTACTACAAGGGGTTTAAGATCATGTTACCAATAACGGGAAGAGAAGCCTTGATCTTCCGATGTGTTCTCCAAACGGCGGTTGGTGGACACCCTTCTTGATACACGAACCTCCTTGATATGCAACACCAAGAAAAACTCAAAGTTTTTCTTCTTCCAAAAACCCTAGGCAAGAAAGAACAAATTTTCTCCCTTTATTTGTGGTGAATTTTGAAATTTGCCATGTCAATTTCCCTTGGAATAACTCTCCTTTCATATGAGAATACATCCTTGGCCTCCAAGTATTAATTAATTAAATAAATAATTAATTAAACAAAATAAAAAGATATTTTCCTTAATGACTAATTGTGACATGTATTGACCAATAGAAAATCAAATAACAAGTCATCCAACCAATCATATAACAAGAATATATTTTATTTTCCACATCACAAAAAATTAATTCTTGTGATAATTCAAGGAGAAATGGCGCCACCTAACTAGGGTTTTAGCCCACATAAAATGTCTTTTATGTGTATTATATTATTTAGCCCAACTAAATAATATCCATGCATATCAATTAATTAGCCCAGCCAATTAATTATCACTGAGGCCCAAGTAACAAGATTATTAGTCCGAATTACAGAAGCCACATCGGGGACCATGGACCTATAACCAGTAGCTCCAATAATTAATTATTCATCGAACATAAATAAGTACATTAATTATTAATTCCGGGATTACGCCACCATAAACCCGAAACCGAACTCTACCGATTATAGATGTATACTTATACTCAACCCATATAGTGAATAAGCGTCCATTGATATAATCACTACATACGGATTAACCCTCCATAGACGTCCATTCCGAGTGGGAAGTCTCCGTGAACCCGACTCGAATATCTTATCCTTATTTACCATCAACCCCCGATGATCAATTAGTACACATATCCGACTAGTAGCTAATTAGTCAAATGTGAACTCCCGGGATCGATCACTTTCTTAGGGCTAACAAATAAGGGGATCGTCTCTCTACTTCCCGCGGGAAGGAACGGATTCCATGTCCGTGAAAATCGAACTACTCACTCATCGGGAGATAGTGCCAATGAGAAGTGGCTTGGAACACATATCTAAGTGAACCGTAACTAACACATCAAACACTACCCCGAGACAAGCAAGACCCCGTGATCACCTCGTGATTAAGGTTGATCCATATATGATCATCTAATGATTTAATAAGATTCCTCGATTACGGAATTATACCGAGAAATTCGATTAAATCGGTCCAAATTCTATATGAATGCCATCATATATAAATGCCCCACGTAGTACCCTCTACCGACAAACCGGATAAGACTATCACACCCTAAGGTGTTCGGGCGCATTATTGGTGTTTTAATCAAGAGACCCTAAACTCGATTAAGTTCACCACGGACTAACAGTTTAAGTATATCACCACTAACTCAATCCTCACGTGCATGCCATGCACTGAGTTAAGCGGTTACATATTGATATACTTAGGGTTTGCATCTACTTACAAGCACAAAGCAAGTAATAAGGTGAGATAAATTATGTCATCCATTAAAAACAATTACACAAATTCTCTTTCGGGCACTACACCTAACACACAACTCCTTCTCAGATGGCTCTGATTCAGTTGCTTGATTGAAGTGAATTGGATCCACAGAACTTGTTGACCAATCTCAATGCTTGATATTGATATTGTTGCTCTCAGTTTTGAGTTGATCACTAGATGTCTCTTTTTAAGCACAGATGAAGGCCTTTTTGATTTGACAGAGTTTCTGCTTATTGATCGTATTTTCTTGTTGTTTTCTTTGTCTGTCAATGCCTTCTATTTATAGCCTTGATAATCCTTGATTTGAATTTCCGTCCGTTGGCTATATTAATGAGGGGAATAATCCTTGATTTTATTCTTGATTCGACCTTAATTGTTTTCTCCTTGATTTCAGTGATCGGATTTTTCTTCAAACATTTATCAGAAAATCCGCCGTTGATTGATCCTCTATTGATTGTGCATTTAATGCTTGATCTTCTGTATCTTCTTCATATTTCAAAATCTGATTAAGTAAGGTTTACTTAGCTGTTCTCTGAACGGTCAAGTGATCCTTCTGACTCAGCCTCTTAGATCTTCCTTCACTGCTTTGTCTTTACTCAGCCGATAGTCAGTTTACTTTGCCGATTCATTGTTTCCTTCATTCTTTTCAGTTCAGGAGAAATCTTTGTACTTCAATGATCCTCGATTTGTGTGAGATCAGTGTACACCATATTTAAACATTGAGTTTCATCTCTCAAAACATAAGTTAGACTTATCGAAGGTCATCACAGACTTCATTGGTTATAAGTCAAACCGTAATGTCTTCATTTCTTCTCTGCTGGTACTTGGCTGGTTTTACTCTGCCGAAAATCTGTTTTTACTTTGCCGTCCTACCAACTAGTATAATACTTGTCTGACTCAACTTATACAACATGTCAAACTCTAAGTAAAGACTTATACAGAGAATTCTAACTTATTTTCAGGCTTGCTATAACAGCTAGTATGGCCATCATCAAAACATAATAAAATGTTCCTAACATTATGTTGGTCCCTTGAAAAGGCTTTGGTTTAGTTTAGTGGGGGTGGGGGGGGGGGGTGAATAAACTTAACACTTAAAACTTTTGGAGTTAACAAACTCATCAACTTCAGCAGCCTGCTGACACTCGGTAGTCTGCTGACTATTGACTTTACTGAATTTGTTGCAGTGGAATATATTTAAATTAAGCATTATTACTTGTTGTTAAAATATGATACCAAGTATTAGATACTCAGTAGTGTATGTGTGTGATTCAGTTGCTAGTTCAGTAGATTGATGTGCTAAATGTACTAATGCAGAATATAAGTACAGAAAGTAAGTAGGAAATTTTTTATAGTGGTTCCAGGTGGTGTTATCCTGTTAGTCCACTCTTCTCCTGTGATGTTGGAGGTAATTCACTAGAGATTCTTGAGGTAGCAGTTACAAAAATCCCTAAGTTTCTTGTCTTTCACCAATAACTATGGCTTCACAAACTGAACACTTGGAACATGTAGGATTGCTGCTCCAAAGTCTTCCACTGGTCCTTGAAGGGTAGGATTGCCTCTTCACCAGCTCCACCACAAAAACAGTCCTTGACACCCAAAGATGCTTCACTGTCTTCAGTAGATTTCTTATAAAAGAAAGTTTGAATCAAGTAAGTGATTCAAATTTCACGCTTGATCAGGATGATATGATCAGCAGCTTGAGGTCTTCAAGTGTGTAAACTTTATGTAGCTTGAAAGCAGATTACACTTGAAGAAGTTTACTAGATCAGTAGCATTATGTTCAGTAGGGTCAGCATGGTGTTTAATCGATTTAAATCTGATAGCTCAAGATAAATCCTTAATTTACATCACTTGTATCTGAATTAGGAGTCCTCTATTTATAGGTAGGAATCCTTGTGACTTATGTTTGAAATTCAAACATAGCCGTTTCAGATTTGTCCCATTTGACTTGCTTTCTGTCACTGTTCATAGTACTGACATTGTCAGATTGCTTTTTGACAGTTTTCAGTCTGTCCACCCTTTGACTTGTAGCCATTGGATAAAGCTCTGTTTCTTTCCAACGTCCCTTTAATCTTAACCATTGATTTGTTTGATAAAATCGGAGGTTGTTATCTGTCCTTATCCTTGTATTCTTTCAATGTAACCTTTGAATAACTTGAAATATATATCAGCAGATTCCTGTGGGTATTAGCCTACTGAAATACATATCAGTCAGCTGTTCCAGGGTTGCTGTGTTTATAAAAACACTTCAGCTGACTTCTCTTATATCTAACTTTTTATTATGAAGTTAGATTACACCATTTTGAATATAACTAAGTTTCAATCACCACTTAACTTGTGGAACTTAAACCTTGTACACAAGGTAAATGTAATCAGTTTAGGTCATCACAGACTTCCCTAAATTCTGATTCCATATCCTTGACTTTAAACACTAAGTTTGATCCCTTAGCCTTCAATAACTGAGTTTAAGCCTTCAGCCTTCAGTCTTCAGCAGGTTCCTAAACTAGTCTACTGACGCAGGTACCCTACTGATCTAGACAGGTCTGCTGATGAAAGTCAGGTGATCTTTTACAGTGCTTGTTTGATCAAACCTATATAAGATCAAACTCTTATAAGCCTATACATTTGATCTAGACATCTTTTTGCTTTTTCTCTATAACAGCTAGTCTAGCACTCATCACTAAAACTTAAAATAAGTCCAACAATTTCCCCCTTTTTGGTGATGATGCCAATACCCTCCTTACAGCAAAGCAAAAAGTGTAAAAACAAAAACAGAACAAATATAGTCATTTCTCATTATAATCAGTTTGTTCAAATGTATTACAAGCTAGATTCAGCAAAAATAAAATGCAGGTGTAAGTATGATGATCTAGTTTCTTCTTTCTCTTTCTTGCCTCTCCTTCTCTTGCTGCTCATGATATTCTCTTATTTCTCTTAGGTTTGCTATCTGTTAGGAACAACCCTGTAATATGGAGTCTACTGAGGTCTCTGCAGAGGTCTTATATAAGTTCTCTGCCGAGTCCTCTGCTGATTCCATTGCTAAGATTTTACCCTAGCAGTATGGTTATGTCTGTTGTTTCTAGCAGTGGGGGCAGGAATATTCCAATCATCATCAGTAGGGAACAGTCTACCTTTCCCCTTGAGATAAGTATCCCTTGAATGATTGACATTTTTCGGTTTAGGATTCTTACCCTTGGAATATTTCTGATTTTTACCCTTCTGTGGTCCAGCAGACTTGGTGGCAGGTCTGCTATCAGCAGGTCTAGAAGGTACAGCAGTCCTATTTTTGGGTTTGTTCTTTTTGTTAGGTGCTGTTGACCTTTTCGACTTCTGATTTTGCTTCCTTGAAGTCTTCTCAGTAGGCTTTATTGTCTCAGCAACCTTTTTGGGAGTTGGATCTTGTGTAGTCACAAACTTAGGACCAATTCTGGTACTAGGTTCAGTAACCTTACTGGATCCACTCTTATTAGATTGTTGAGTTCCAAATCCAAGACTTGTTCTATTACCATAAGGCTTTCTAGATTTGAATGCAGTGGAGGAACAAGATTGTTCAGCAGATTCAGCAGCTACTGAATGTACACCAGACTTATGCTGATTCTGTCCAAACTTCTTTTTCTTCTCCTTTGAGAATTCTTAATTCAGCTTTTAATCTTTCAACTTCTGTTTGAAGAGCTTCTTTTTCAGCCTTCACAATCTCATAACCAGATTGTATTTTCCTCAGTTGATTAAGGATGGCATCCAAAGTTTCTTCATTGCCAGAATTTTTTGGATTCGAACCACAAGTTGATTCACAATCACTTCCAGTAGGAGTGTTAATAGATCCAGAATTGTATACCTCCTCTGTTTCATCCATATTTGCCATTAAAGCATAATCATCCATATCAGCAACAAGTGCAGTATCATCAGATTCATTTCCCTTTTCTGATTCAACTTCATATCATGATTCATCTTCAGCAACAATAGCTTTCTTGCCTGATCTTCTTTGCTGACTTTTGCTCTTCAGTAGGTCTGGACAATCAGGTCTGAAATGTCCAGGCTTCTTGCAATTAAAGCAAAGATAATTAGGTTCCTTCTTCTGTTTCAGTTCAGGACAGTCAGGTTTGAAGTGTCCTGGTTTCTTGCATTGATAGCACAAGCAATCATTGTCTTTCTTGGATTCTTCCTCCTTCTTTTCACTAAATTTCTTTGTGAAATTCCTAGGAGAACCCTTTCCAGTTTTCATCATTCTGATTTTCTTGCTCAGTAGGGCAATTTGCTCTTGCATCTTATCCAGTAGATCATCTTGAGCTCCTGATGATTCTTCTTGATGTGCAGCAGCCAATGCAGTAGTTTTTTGTTCTTCTTTTTCTGTCTCAGGTACAAGTTTCTTACTGAATTCATATGCCTTGAGATCTGAGAACAATTTGAAGGTGTCCTCTTCATGTAGACTTCTCATTTCTTCTATGGCAGTCACCTTCATCTCCCAAACTTCTTTTGCAGGTAATGCTTCCAAGATTTTTGAATTGATTTCTTCTTATGAGTACTTCACACTCAATAGGGTGAGTTCATCCATGATTGCATTGAATCTTGACTCCATTTGTTCAATAGTTTCATTTGGTTTCATTTTGAACTCCTGAAATTTCTTCTTTCCCACACTGATCTTATTCTTCTTGATAGCATCCGTGCCTTCATAGATTAATTGCAACTTGTCCCAAAGTTCTTTTGCAGTCTTGCAATCTTTAACCTTCATGTACATATTGCTATCCAAAGTTCTGTAAATGATATCAATAGCAATGTTGTTGAGGTTTTCTCTTTTTCTATCTTCCGCAGTCCATTCTCTTTTTGGCTTTGGAATGTACTGAGTTTCATTATCCACAGTTATAGCTTTTGTGATTTCCAGTGGTCCATCAGTCACCACATCCATCATTTCATCATGTGTTGCAGCTAGATAAGCCTGCATACGATGTTTATACTCATCAAAACGATCTAAAGAGCACATCAACATTGTTCTAGCATACTGGTTGTTATCCATGATGCAAAGCTTTGAAAATCAGAAACTTGAAAAAGTTTTCAAAGTATTTTCACAGGCACAACAAGTAGGATTACTTCAGAATAGAAGCACTGCTCCGATACCAGTTGTTGGTCCCTTGAAAAGGCTTTGGTTAAGTTTAGAGAGGGGGGAGGGTGAATAAACATAACACTTAAAACTTTTGGAGTTAACAAACTCAGTAACTTCAGCAGCTCTGCTGATACTCAGTAGTCTGCTGACTATCGACTTTACTGAATTTGTTGCAGCGGAATATATTTAAATTAAGCCTTATTACTTGTTGTTAAAATATGATACCAAGTATTAGATAATCAGTAGTGTATGTGTGTGATTCAGTTGCTAGTTCAGTAGATTGATGTGCTAAATGTACTAATGCAGAATATAAGTGCAGAAAGTAAGTAGGCAATTTTTTATAGTGGTTCCAGGTGATGTAATCCTGTCAGTCCACTCTTCTCCTGTGATTTTGGAGGTAATTCACTAGAGATTCTTGAGGTAGCAGTTACAAAAATCCCTAAGTTGCTTGCCCTTCACCAATAACTATGCCTTCACAAACTGAACACTTGGAACAGTAGGATTGCTTTGCTCCAAAGTCTTCCACCGGTCCTTGAAGGTTAGGATTGCCTCTTCACCACTCCACCACAAACAACAAATTCTTGACACCCAAAGATGCTTCACGTCTTCGCAGATTTCTTATAAAAGAAAGTTTGAATCAAGTAAGTGATTCACTTTCAACAAATGCCTTGATCAGGATGATATGATCAGCAGCTTGAGGTCTTCAAGTGTGTAAACTTGATGTAGCTTGAAAGAAGATTACACTTGAAGAATTTTTATGGATCAGTAGCTTTATGTTCAGTAGGGTCATCAGGGTGTTTAATCGATTTAAATCTGATAGCTTAAGATTAGATCCTTAATTTTCACCACTTGTATCTGAATAGGAGTCCTCTATTTATAGGTAGGAATTCTTGTGACTTATGTTTGAAATTCAAACATAGCCGTTTCAGATTTGTCCCATTTGACTTGCTTTTCTGTCACTGTTCATAGTACTGACACTATCAGATTGCTTTTTGACAGTTTTCAGTCTATCCACCATTTGACTTGTAACCATTGGATAAAGCTCTGTTTCTTTCCAACGTCCCTTTAATCTTAACCATTGATTTGTTTGATAAAATCAGAGGTTGTTATCTGTCCTTATCCTTGTATTCTTCCAATATAACCTTTGTATAACTCGAAATTTATATCAGCAGGTTCTTGTGGGTATTAGCCTGCTGAAATACATATCAGTCAGCTGTTCCAGGGTTGCTGTGTTTATAAAAACACTTCAGCTGACTTCTCTTATATCTAACTTTTTATTATGAAGTTAGATTACACCATTTTGAATATAACTAAGTTCCAATCACCACTTAACTTGTGGAACTTAGACCTTGTACACAAGGTATATGTAATCAGCTTAGGTCATCACAGACTTCCCTAAATTCTGATTCCATATCCTTGACTTTAAACACTAAGTTTGATCCCCTAGCCTTCAATAACTGAGTTTGAGCCCTCACCCTTCAGTCTTCAGCAGGTTCCTAAACTAGTCTACTGACACAGGTACCCTACTGATCTAGACAGGTCTGCTGATGAAAGTCAGCTGACCTTTTAAAGTGCTTGTTTGATCAAACCTATACAAGATCAAACTCTAATAAGCCTATACATTTGATCTAGACATATTTTTGCCTTCTCTCTATAACAGCTAGTCTGGCACTCATCACTAAAACTTAAAATAAGTCTAACACATTATCTTTGGTTCCCAAGGTTATAACTCCATTCCGAGTTTCTAATTTCGGCAGAATAGTCTGTGCAATTTGGTATACAAGTTAATATCTTGGGTGCTCGTCAATCGTTTAAAGCATTTTATTAGCTCATTTATTTTCGGATATCAAAGCACTTTCGTCTCTAGGCGTCTCATTATGATAATGCCATAACATCTTTTGAGGCCTTCCACTCTCTCAAGGAAGGTATTGAAAGTTGTGACCAACATGCATTGCTAAAACCGGATATGATCAAAGCTTTCGACTGGGTGGAATAGAGATACCTCTCTAAATTTATAGATGCTGTGCACTTCCCGTCTGATGCGAATCAACTTTATGACATTTATTACATCAATTTACCCCCAAAATATGACTTACACGTGATTAATTCATAATAAACAGTACGGAAAAAGTGCTTAATTCCATTGCTAGTTACATGTGAGTTATTTATCGTGGTTATGCGCATTTATATATTATTTCTATCGCAAATTGTATTACTAAACCTTTTATGATTTTTTGTAGGAATAACTGGTGGACAGATTAGAGCCGAAGTGAATTTGGCCTGAGACATGTAGAAAGACCAAGATCAAACCGAAAGAGAACCAAGTTGAGTTGTTGGACAAGTCCAAGATAAGTCTAGGATACCCTAGACATATCCAAGATCAGTCCATGATGCCCTAGACATGTTCAAGATCAGTCCAGGATCAGTCCTGGACAAGCCCATATGAAGTCTGGTTCAGTTAACGAGAGATTGCCCGGGAAAGCGCACCAGATTGCCCAGGATCAGTCTAGGACATGTCTTAGACATGCCACGGACATGTCCAGAAGCAGGTCAAGTCCAGACCTAACACTTGGGCCCTTTCCCTAGTGAAAGGCCGGGAAGTTTTGTAACTTCTTAGCTGAAATTTCGAGATTCTTGCCCCAGGACGCGTTCTGGACATGTCCAGAGCTGTCCACTGGGCAGGGAGCCCTAGAATCCGGATGGAAAACTGCACTGACTTTACCTTAAAAATTCCATATTTACCCTTTTAAGTTATAGGTTGGTTATATTACTATAAAAAAGTTCTAATTCAGCAGTTTATGTACGAATTTTAGAGCAGACAATTTCTTGGAGTATTATCGATAAAAGTTCTTGTTTTCTTCATTGTTTTAGAGTAGTTTAGCCTATTCTTGATTGTATGCTTAGTGAATCATTGTGGAGGAATAGCTTGAAGATTGATCTCGTGTTTCTAGGTAATCACGTCACTTCTTTCTTCTATGTTTTATGAATTTGTGATTAACATTGGTACAAGAATGTTAGGTTAAATTACTTGTAGATCGAATTGAAAGATGTTAATTTTCTCTTAATCGTGATTTATATTGATTCATACATGAGAAACGCCCAGTCTCTGGGAAAAGACTTTGTTTTGGAAGAGTACCCAACGGTCTATATTGGGAAAAAGCCTAAACGATTTAGTTTCCCCGACAGAATTGTTTTGATTACTTCTATTGTTTCGTTTTAATTTACGTGTTTAGAAATGCCACTTCTTTGCATGCTTTCGTAATTACATTCGAAGGAACTAAGGTTGAAAATAGTAATTGGACAAGAAAAAATTAGATCGTTATTAGTTAACTAGCCCGTGCACGGTGGTTACGTAACGAGGTCTACGGTAATTATTATCGGCATTTCCTAGTTCTTAATTCATGTTTAGTTAATATTGTTCTAGCCGTGCATGGTACACGTTTAGCTATTCAAAGGGTTCTAGAGTCCGCCATGATCTATGAGCCAATTTAGGGAAGTACACTAGTAATTGACTCAATTCTTGGAACTTTATTGATAAAATTGTATAAATCGTCATAGAAAATGATTAGGGATTAATTAACTAGTTTGGTTAGATCCACTTTCTTAAACGTGGTTAAAATTCGTCTTGATTTGATAATTCATGTTTTTCTACTTTATTTTCCGCGTTTATTTTGGTCAAAGACCACCAAACTTCGTAATCTTGAATTTTTGTAACTAAGTTTTCATAATTATTGAACAAGTCCCTGCGGGATCGACGTTACTCACAATTTGAGCTATACTATGGCTGACCTAATCCGCTTGCTAGTGTTGCTATGATTTTCGTGAACAAGTTTTTGGCGCCGTTGCCGGGGACTAGTTTCGGTAACATAGACTTAGTTACAAAGTTCGGGTTATAGTCTTTTCTTTTATCTGAATTCTTATTTTTGTTTTTTTGATTTGTGTTTTAGAAAAAGGTTATTTTCTATTTTTAGTTTATTTTTGAATTTGCGTAGGTGTAGAATGTATGTCCCATATGTCGTGGTTAAGGTAGATCCTTCGTGAACCGTGGGAGTGAAACATCCGAGTAAGGACAAGACCTTCATGGTCCAAAGCCAGCGGATGAAGCATTATACGGATGTTAACTCTGATAGATCGAAGGAGGTCATTTACTTCGATGACTCGACTTAGGTATGAGTGGTCGTACTGTCGAGCTGACGACCTTAAACTCAGAACTACTTCTTAGATCCTTTTTTTCACGTAGTTAGATTGAGTCATTATGTCTAGAAAGTCTTAGATTGAGTGACAGTTATTTTATTGTGTAGAGGTTTATTATTTCCGTGTTCGAAAAGCTTTTGAGCAATGGGTGTGCAAATTTTTTTACTCTATACGATAGTTTAATCATTCTGTTTTTCTTTTCTTTCATTTTATTTGGAGTCTATATCTTTATTATTTTTATTTTTCGAGTCGGGTTTGTCTATCAGCATTTGGGGTGAATTTCAATGGAATAAGTATTGCCTTAATCTTATTCGGTGCACTTTAATTTTTCTTTCGATATTTTATTATGTCTCATTACTGCCGGTATTTTGACATTTTTTTTCTAGCATGGTTGTTCAGTCCCGTGTTGCACTGATCGTTTCTTGGAGTGTGTTGGACTTGTTTTTTGCAGTTCTTGACTTGTTCTGGATTTTTGATGGATCTCTTGGCTAAGTATTATTGTTCATGCTTGGATTTGCTCCGTGTTCTAGGTGTTGCTCCACGGGCTTTACCAATGGTAAGTGTCTTGACTTTCATTTTATATTTCTTTCACTTTGAGGACATTGTGTGTTCTTAAGTGGGGGTAGGGGGTAGGGTACACTTGCTTGGGTAAAGTAGTTATAATTTGTTTACTTGATTTTTGTGAATTCTGTTGCTTGCATTGTGTCAGAATTGGAACCTCAACACCTTGTACACCCGAGTTATTACAGACAAAATGAAAGATTGATCATATCATGTGTTTTGCTTCTTGAAGTAGCACTTTACTAAGTGTTTTTCATGTCAAGAAATCGATTATGAAAACAAATGAAGCTCGTATGACTTTAAATGTAGTTGTTTCATTATTAAATGAAGGATTACGCGAGTTTAGTGTCAAGAATACATGTCGATCTTTGACTCATTTTATTCTCTTATTACTCGGTGGCAGGAAGTTGATGCATGATTTGGCGTTGCTTAAGGGAAAAAATGAGGATTCGAACAAAAAAAAAAACAAAAAAAAAACAAAAATGTCCGGGAAAACGTGCCAGTACTTAGCCAAAAATAAAAAACTTGTTCGCGAAAATCACAACTACACTAGCAAGCGGACTAGGTCAGCAATGGTATAGCTCAATTCGTGAGCAAGGTCGTTCCCACTTGGACTTGTTTGATAATTATGCAAACTTATATACAAAAATTCAAGATTACAAAGGTTGTGGTCTTTGACCAAAATAAACGCGGAAAATAAAGTAAAAACACGGATTATCAAATCAAGACGAATATTAACCACGTTTAAGAAAGTAGATCGAACCGAACGAGTAAATTATTCCCCAATCGTTTTCTATATTGATTCATGCACTTTTATCATTAAAGTTCCAATAATCAAGTCAATTACTGGTGTACATCCCTATAGTGGTTCATAGTTCGTGCGCGGACTCTAGAACCCTATGAATAGCTATACGTCTACCGTGCATGGGCTAGAACAATATTAACTAAACACGAACTAAGCACTAGGAAATATTGATAATAATTACTGTAAACCTCGTTACGTAACCACCATGCGCGGGCTAGTTGACTAATAATGATATAATTATTTCTTGTCCAATTACTTTCTTCAACCATAGTTCCTTCGAATGTAATTACGAAAACATGCAAAGAAGTGGCCAATTTCTAAACACGTAAATTAAAATGAAACAATAGAAGTAATCGAAACAATTCGGTTGGGGAAACTAAATCATTAAGGCTTTTCCCCACTATAGACCGTTAGGTACTTTTTCAAAACAAAGTCTTTTCCTCGAGACCGGGCGTTTCTCGTGTATGACTCAATACAAACCACGATTAGGAGCTGTTGAACACACTATCTCCACCGAAGAATAATTTAGATTAATTGAGAATCATTTAGGAATATTATGTAATAAATGTGATTGATTTCTTGCTGATTTCTTGTCACAGATTTGTACCTATAAGAACTACCTTGTATCATTATTTCAATCAATGAGAAATACATTCACTTACTAAATATGTTATGGTATCAGAGCCAAGTTTATTCTCTCCTAGTATCATGCTGAATCCCTCCCCTCCTCCTTCTTCTCTTTCATGACACTTTCCCTCTTCCTTCAACCATGGCTGCTGATGACTCCAGTGCCACATCTGAAGCCATTTAAACCACCAAAATGTATCCCACCTTCACCCCTTCCTCAAACATTCACATTACTAAACTAGAGAGACAGAATTATCATCTCTAGAAGGCACAAATCTTACCATATCTCAAAGGTCAGGGGGTTTTTGGATTTGTCGATGGTTCCATTCCACCACCTACACCGAACACCACCGATAACGCCGAAACAATTACTCCTAATCCGACTTATCAGGATTGAGAAAGCAAGACAATTTGTTATTGAGTACCATTACCTCCTCCCTCACGGATGAATATTTAACCCAGGTATACACAACAACTTCATCGGCTGAAATTTGGAAATCACTTGAGACATGCTTTCCCTCCCAAAGTCGGGCAAAATTGGTACAATTACGGACTGAATTGGCATCTTCTCGAAAGGGTACTCTCTCGGAAATAGAGTACTACGTTCACATCAATTGGCTAGCCGATGAATTGGCCATGGCCGGCCATCCCCTTATCCCAGATGATATTATTTCCTACTTACTTGTCGGATTGGGGCCGGAATTTGACTCTCTCGTTAACATGGTGTTTGTACCCTTCTCCATAATCCTGGATGAAGTCTATTCCCTTCTTGTAACGCCCCACTCCAGGATACCGAGTCCTTATCCAGAAATGAAATGCTCGGAATGTATAATATTAAATAAACCCAATATTACACGTAGGCCTCTACTACGTCGTATCGAGTTTAGAAAATGGAAGCTATAAAGACTCAGCAAAACATCATAAATGCCACTATGAAAAGGATACAAACCGACTAAAGATGGGATGTTATTTTACAACAACGAAATAAAAGAACTTACAACATACGATGTCTCAAAGAAAGAACTTACAACTTGTCTTACAACTTGAAAGCAAAAGTACAATATGAAATAAAGGAAACATGGCGCATCATCATAGCATCATTTTCATCAAATATCCTCATCATCGAACTCATGGACTACCTGTTCATCTTCTCATCCCACAATGCATACAAAAGAAACAGACAAAGGAGGTAAGTACGTATGTACTTAGCAAGAGTGAGAAGCTAATGCAAAATAAGTTCAACAACGGAAAGGTTTATGTTATTATTATTAAGTTATCTTTGTGAGACCGACTCAAACTCTGGGGTTCACTTCATGCTCATCAACATGTTGCGATTTTTGGTTTTTAGCCTAGCCTATCTCTGTTACATCAGTATTCAAGGGCACTACGCATGGTTTAACTCACCATGGAGTAGGTGCAACATGTTGGTGGATCACACCAATAACCACAGAGGTCTATTCTGGTAGACTCCGATAGTGCACACGTTCGGTGAAGTCCCTCCGCACCCGGAGTCTATTCTGGTAGACTTATGGAGTTGTTCATTCGCAAAGTCCTTCCGCACCTGGAGTCTATTCTGGTAGACTTACGGAATTATTCACTTTATCCGACCGCCCACACATCACGATATATACTTGTGTCTTACCAGGATGACATGATATTTAGTCTTTTACTACATAAGTACGTTTGTTATTAATTATTAACTAGCTACCTAAGTATTTTCAAGTAAGCTCCCTCACAACTCCTACTCTCTTACTTAGACCACTAGACACGGACAAGGCCTATCAATTACACAGACATTAATGAATACTAATTCATCAAAGCACAAGCCTATCATGCTCTTCCGACGGTCCTGAACTTCAACTCTTAGGAAGAGTACATTCGGTGCAGGATCTAAATGCATCAGAAGCTTAATCAAGGCTTGTTCATGTTCATTTAATGTTATTATATCAAGATATAACAATTAAAACTGGACTCGGGGCTTAAAACACATAATATCACAAAACTGGCCTAATGCTGGCAGAATGCTAGCACAATGCACACGCATTCAGCAGCAGAATCATAAATTAGACATCCTGTTCAAGCAATGCGTACACATTGCCCTTTAATGCAAACACATTCAGCGTAAATTCACCCAAACCTATAGTTTTCTGCCTCTTAACAATTCCTAACCAAAACCAAACATGTTTATCACCAATATACACATCAAAACAACAGAAAAACAGGCTTTAATCAAACAATATCACCTCGTATTATGACAACAACAGCTAGATTTATTTCTAACCACAAATCACACCCAAAACACAATCTTAACATAATAAGACCTTAACTAAACATTAGGAAAAGACTCTTAACTTTTAGCAAGCAAAACCAACCCTAAACCGTCAGAAAAGTCTGTAGATCCATCTAAGCCTTCATCTCCAAAACCTAATGGATCCACAATCAATCAAGGATTAATTGTGATCAAGGGTTTCTGAACGATTAGACTACGAATTCACCAAACAATGCCTTGAAACGTGATCAAGACGAGAGGAACCAAAACTAGGGCTAAAATGTTACCTTTATCAAAGATCCATCTTTTTTCTATCAGAATGATCCTTATTTCCTGCTGAATCCGATCTCTACTCCATTCTGAAAACCGTCAAAGATCTTGTGAGAATTTTGGAGAAGTCTCTTCTGTTGGTCCCAGAGAAGGGTGAAACTATAGTCAGGGGGGGATGAATGACTATAGTGGAGTTTCAAAAACTTTTCTTCTATTTAAAAGCTTTTAGGCAGCGGATAAGTCCCTTCTTACTATGTTGTTTTCAAATCAGTGTAGACAGTCACATATATAAGTTAAGATGTAGGCTAATTAAATAAATACTGTAAAGTAAACTGCAGAATTTAAATTGACACAAGGCTTATAGTGGTTCAGGGTGGTGTAATCCCTTAATCCACTCTTCTCCTGTGATGATTGGAGGAATTCACTATTGTTTTCACAGATACAATAGTATGATTGTCCTTGGCTTCCCAAGCTTCACAATCTACAAGACTATCACTCCTTGACCGCAACAGCTTTCGGTGATTCGGTCTTCCTTTTGCTTGTTCCTTAAGATTAAGATCCTTCAACAAACTATCACAGATTCAACTCCTTCTCGGATTGCCTCTGATTCAGTTGCTTCAGTTTGATGTGAATGTGATTCACACACTTGCTTGATCAATCTCAATTCTGAGTATGAATTTGTAGTTCTGATACTTGAGTTGATCACTAGATATGTCTTTGTAAGTTCAGAGAGAAGGCTTTTCAAATTGACAGAGTTTCTGCTTGATTTTTCTTTCTTGATCATTATTCTTTTCCTGTCAATGCCTTCTATTTATAGCCTTGAATAACCTTGGTTTTTGAAATTCCGTCCGTTGGCTATATTAATGAGGGAATAACCCTTGATTTTATTCTTGATTCCCCCTTAATTGTATTCTCCTTGATTTCGTGATCGGATTCTTTCTTCAAACGTATAGCGAGAAAATCCGTCCTTGATTGATCCTTTAATGATTTGTGCATTTAATGCATGATCTTCTGAATCTTCATCGTATATCAAATTTGATCTTGTAAATGTCTCTTCGCCGTTTTTAGAACAGTCGAGTGAGCCTTCTGACTTAGCCGTTAGTTCTTTCTTTGCTGTTTTGTTTTCTCTTTGCCGAAAGTCAGTTTACTCAGCCGATTCACTGTTTTGTTCTAGTTTTTGGAGAGTCTTTGTACTTCACTTGATCCTTGATTTGGGTGAGACCAGTGTACACCATATTTGAACATTGAGTTTCATCACTTAAAACATAACTTAGACTTATCCAAGGTCATCACAGACTTCCTTGGTTATAGGTCAGACCATAATGTCTTCATACTTCTCTGCTGGTGCTTTGCTGGCTTCACTTTGCCGAATATCTATTTTTGCTTTGCCATCCTACCAACTAGTACAATACTTGTCTGACTCAACTTATACAACATGTCAGACTCTAAGTAAAGACTTATACAGAGAGTTCTAACTTATTTCAGGCTTGCTATAACAGCTAGTATGGCCATCATCAAAACATAATAAAATGTTCCTAACAATTTCCCCCTTTTTGATGATGCCAAAACCCTCATAAGCCTGAACATAAGTAATCAAAATATTTCATAACAAACAACTGAATAAAAGTTCAACAATTTTATTCTTCCATCATAGGGCAATAAGATATTGCATCTTTTTATTTAAGTGAACAAAGGCAAATGATAAGATGAATTGAATTGAATTAAGCAACAGGTAACTGGTTTACTTCTTTATTTCTTTCAAACCTGATGCCCTTGCCTTTGCTGTCCTCGCCTTTGCTGCCCTTTCTCTTTCCACTGGGGCTTTCCACCTTTCCCTTCCCACTGGGACTCTCAGGCTTTGAGTTACCTTCCCCCTTTGTGGCAGCATCAAAACGTGCCTCAAGGTCTGCAATTGCCGCGTCAGATTCAGGGAGAGGCCCATACTTTCTCTCCAGTATTTTGTTGTTGGCTTCACCAACTTTGATAAGAAAGTCCAGTTGCTTGCCGAATGCTCCATGATCTCATCCGTATGCTTTGAATTTTGGATGTGTGAGCATTGAGGGTGTCCACCAATGGCTTGAGATTGTTGTCAACTCGTCTCTCTGCATGGAATTCAAGATTGGTTTGGACATGGTGAGGGATGAGGTGTTGTAAGTTGCAAATTAAGTTTCCTTGTCTCTCCATGACCTCATCTTGGATTTTGATATGGTCGATGAGGGCCTCAATCTTGTGATTGAAGGAGGTTGCTTCACTCCTTAAGGCGCCTTCGATTTTGCCTCGCCGTAATATTGCCTTTCCATGTCCACAATGAGGGGTTGAATGTCCGTATTGAAGACTCTCTCTCGGATCAATTCCTTCGGTGCCACATGGACATCCTCTTCATCCCCATCGCTTTCATCCTCGCATCCTTACCTTGCTTCTTCTCATTTTCCACTTCAATTTCTTCCTTTACTTCTTCTCCTCTTCCTTCTCATTTTGTGCTTCTTCTTCTTTTTCTTCCATCGCTTCTTGTTGAGTGTGGACTCGCTTCATCTACCACCGTTCCCCCTTGTGCAATTGTGGGGGAGTTGACAAGTTCGGCTGAGTGAGCTTTATCAGCTAGCTCACTTAGCTGGTTGTCAATTTTGCCTGTGCTTTTGAAAAGCACCTCTTGGAGAGTCAGTTCATCATCAGAAATCCCCAAATCTTCTTGAATTGCTTTAAGATTTCCTCCTTCTGATTGTTCATCCTCTTCCTCATGTATCTCCTCCTCTTCAGATGAAGTGATTCTATATCCTTCTTCACCTTCCTCTAGGTACGTGATTTCCTCTAGTTGCTTTTCTTCTTCTGTTTTTGTGTCATCACTGATTGTCACGAGTCAATTAAGTTGCTTGGTTCCGGTGCGGATGGATGTTTTCATGCGCCGTCCGGGATCCGGTTCTTCGTCCCACTCCCGATCTACCGCCTTCGGTGCTCGCTTTCTTTGCTCCCGGCTATGGGTTTGGGCTTCATGGAAGCCTTGATGTAAGTGAACATCGTCTTTGACTTGTGTGGGGACCGCAGATTTGTGGGTTTCACGTTCATTGCGTTGAACAGGTGTTGAAGAGGGAATCCGTATGATTTCTTTTCCCGTAAATCACCTTTCTTCTCGCAAACCCTTGTTTGGTGCCGTAATTGAAAGGTCAAATTCCTTTTGTATCTGATCCTTTAGTCTATTGAATACAAAAGTTGCCCAGTCGAATTTGATGCGTTCGTAGATGATGGACATCAATCTGATCCGAACCTCAGTCAGGTTTTCCATGGATCCTTTTCTGCCTTCGATATTCTTGGTGATGACTGGTGCAAACTCGGCAAACGGAGGTTTGAGTGTTGATCTAGGTAGATTGTATGTTTTGCTGTTTTTCCTCGGATTTTTGGCTATCTCAGCCCATAATTTTGTGATGTCAATCTGTACAAACTTGACATTGTGCGGGCCTATCATTGGTAACTGTAGGAACCTATTGAGAAGTCCAGGCGTTATGACTATCTCTTTCCCAAGAATTGAGCTTTTTATGCAGTCGACCTCAGTTTTCTTTGCGCTGGGCACAAACTTGGCATTTTTCCAGAATGCGATCAGGTTTTCATAGCAGATTCCCGTTATTGGAGGATTTAGGAAGGTCATCGCCCCAAATTTGAGCGAAGAATCAACCGGACGTTGAGCTTTTGAATCATTGTCACAAAATGAGAGATAGTGCTCGTGTTTGAAAAACGAGCCGGTTATGATTGATTTTTCGTAGTATTTTTCGAGCGTGATTTGGGAGGATGAAGCCATTGATTGGTAGAGGAAGATTAGAAGAGTATATCTTGAGGTTTCGGTGAGAAAAAGTAATTTGCAGGAGTATGTAAAGATTTCTGAACATCTCCAAGTCTTGTTTTTATAGTGTGATTTGGGTAGTGTGAACGTGGTTTGAATATGGAAGGATTTTGTGGCATAATGGTGTGATTTTGTGTATGAAAATCACGATATTCAAGTGGAATGGGGGTGTGGTTTGAGGTAAGTAATGATAGAGCCCGGGAATCGAGGAGTTTATAATTCAAAAAATAATATAATTACTTCCATGATCATAAGTTGATCGCCACGTGTGTACAGAATAATCCTCCATAATTTCCTTATTCTCCACGTGTAATCAGAATTGATTTTGTTTACACTTTTAATTTGTCCAAGTCTTTATTTCGGTGAAGTGCCTTCGCTGGTCACTTAGCCGTCCCAATAGGTTCTTCACTTAGCTGCGCCATTTGACCGTTCCTAACAATCGCTTAAGTTACCTTCGCCGGATACCGGTGCCTTACTTGCGACATCTCCCCGTAATGGCAAAGGTCGTACCGAGTTAATGAAGTCACTTAGCCGATTACTCCGCTTAGCCGCCGTTAGATACTTATTCAATTTCAATCATTCCTAACTCGCTTCTTAGCTTACTGAATCTTTCATAACTAAGTGGTTTAGTGAAGATGTCGGCCAATTGATCTTCGGTGGGTATGTGTTTTAGGATGACATCCCCCTTTTCAACATGGTCTCGATAAAATGATGTCTTACATCAATATGCTTTGTTCTTGAGTGCAATCTTTGGATTTTCTCGTAATAGATATTGCACTTGTGTTATCACACATGATTGGAATTGTTTTCTCTTCTACTCCATAGTCCCTTAGTTGTTGTCTTATCCACAAGACTTGTGCACAACTACTACGCTATATATTCTCGCTTCACTTGTTGATGTAGATATGGAGTTTTGCTTTTTACCGAACCAAGAGACTAGTCTGGTTCCTAGCATTTGGCAAGTTCCAGAGGTGCTCTTTCTATCTATTTTGCATCCAGCATAGTCAGAGTCTAAATATGATATCAATGTAAATCCTCCATCTTTTGGATACCAAATACCAACATTTATAGTGTTTTTCAAGTACTTGATTATCCTTTTAGCTGCTAGAAGATGTGATTCTTTTGGTTGAGCTTGAAATCTTGCACACACTCCTACTGCAAATGCCATGTCAGGTCTGCTTGCAGTTAAGTATAATAATGATCCAATAATTCCTCTATACATTTTCTGATCAACATCTTTTCCTCCGTCATCTTTTCCAAGTATGACTCTGGCACACATCGGTGTGTCTGCTGTGCCACTTGTATCCATCCCATACTTGTGTATCAAATCTCTTTTATACTTTGCTTGACTAATGAAAATGCCATCCTTCATTTGCTTTACTTGAAGGCCAAGGAAGTAGTTTAATTCTCCCATCATGCTCATCTGAAATTTGCTCTTCATCAGGTTTGCAAATTTCTCACACAGTTTTTCATCCTCTGATCCAAATATTATATCATCAACATAGATTTGTACTAGCAATGTGCTTGCTCCTTCCTCCAGTTTAAATAGAGTCTTGTCAATAATTCCTTTGTTGAATCCATTCTTGATCAGAAACTGTGACAGTGTTTCATACCAGGCTCTAGGTGTCTGTTTGAGGCCATAGAGGGCCTTCTTGAGTTTGTATACTTTGTCTTCTTTTCCTTTAATTTGAAATCCAGGAGGTTGTTCTACATAAACTTCTTCTTCCAAAAGTCCATTTAGGAATGCACTCTTTACATCCATTTGATAGACTTTGAAGTCTTTGTGTGCAGCAAATGCTAGAAAAAGTCTGATTGCTTCCAATCTTGCTACTGGAGCAAATGTTTCATCATAATCTATTCCTTCAGCTTGGGAATAGCCTTTTGCAACTAGCCTTGCTTTGTTTCTGACAACAGTTCCTTGCTCATCCATCTTGTTCCTGAATACCCATTTTGCACCAATGATGTTGGCCATTTCAGGTCTGTCAACTAGTTCCCAAACTTCATTTCTTTCAAATTCATTTAGTTCTTCTTGCATGGCTGTGATCCAATCTGCATCTTGGATTGCATCATCTATGGTCTTGGGTTCCACTTGTGATAGAAAGCAAGTTAGCATGTGCTCCAGTTGTCTTCTGGTTCTGACTCCTGTGTGAATATCTCCAATGACTTGTTCTTCAGGATGGTCTCTTAGCCAATTTAGGTCTGGTTGAAGTTGATCTTCACTTGGTGCTTCCATACCTTCATGCTGAGCAAGAACTTCAACTTCAGGTGCTTCATCTGGTGTATTGGTAAGTGGTTCTTCTTGGTTTTCAAAATGATGATTTAGGATGGTAGCTGGTATGGTTGCATTTGTATAGATTTCCCTTTGTGCTGCTTTCTCTTCTTGATCTTGAAGATCTTCACCATTTGTATTTGGTTCATCAAAAACTACATGTATTGATTCTTCAATCACCAAGGTTCTTTTATTGAGTACTCTGAATGCTTTGTTTGGTGTCCGTATCCCATGAAGATTGCTTCATCGGCCTTCTCATCAAAGGTATGCGGTTGATTCTGTTTAAGACAAAACATTTTGATCCAAACATATGAAAATATGAGATATTGGGTTTTCTACCGTTCCATATTTCATATGGAGTTTTTCCATGATGTTTGTTGATGATTGATCTGTTTTGTGTATGGCATGCTTGTGTTTGTTTGCTTCTTTACCCAAAATCTCTTTGGTAAACATGCTTCGCTATCATTGTCCCGATCGCTTCCTTGATGGTTCTCGTTTCTTTTTTCTCGCAACACCATTTTGTTGTGGAGTTCCCGCTGCAGTATAGTTGATGTAATACTCCATTTTCTTCACAATAGGTTCGATAATTTCATTTAGGAATTCAAAGGCCTCTATCCGATCCGATCTTGATAATCTTTAGCTCTTTCTCATTCTCGGAGTCTTCTCAACAAATGCGCGCTTTCTTGAGTGTTTCTTTCTTCTTGTTCATGAAAATGGTCCATGTGTACTTTGAGAAGTCATCCACCACTACTAGAGTGTATTTCTTACCACTCACACTTACCGGTGTGATCGGTCCAAACAAGTCCATGTGCGACGGATGTAGAACTCTTGTTGTAGATTGATAAGGCTTTGACTTGAATGAACTTTTTATTTGTTTTCCTTTTTGAAAAGCATCACATAGACTCTCTTTCTTGAATGTGATCTCTCGGCAGGCCTTCAACTAGCTTGCTCCTTGATAGTTTGTTGATGGTCTTGAAATTCGTGTGATTTAATCTTCGTGCCAAATCCAAATTTGTTGATTGTTTATTCTTGACAAGTAGGCATGTTTCTCGCCTTAGTTTGTTTTCCGCTACCACATACATGTTGTCTTGTCTTCTCGCCCGCAAGAACTACCGTGTTGGTTTGACTGTGAATCACTTTGCATCCTTCTTTGTTGAAGTGCACATTGTAGCCTTTGTCACAGAATTGACTGATGCTCATCAGATTGAAGTTAAGTCCCTTGGCATATGCCACATTTTGAATCTTTAGATTGTTCTTGAGTATTATGCCTTCCCCCTTAATCTTGCCAGGGTTTTCTTTACCTCCAAATGTGACTTTGGGTCCATCAATAGCTTTGAAGTCAGTGAGCCATTTCTTGTTTCCTGTCATGTGTCTGGAACATCCACTGTCTATGTACCAGACATCCTACAAAACAGATTAATTAAGTTTAGGTTCCCAACACTGTTTGGGTCCATGCTTGTTAGCGATCATGCCTCCCATACCAAGGGTGTATCCAAAAGGTCTTCTTTTTGGATAATTGAGGTCATCAACTTCATATGTATAAGGCATGACAGAATAGCTTCTAGTATTTTTACTGAAGGTATTCTGATACTTTTCTCCACCTTTTGGTGCATTTGCATCCTTCTTTACTTTCCAATATGCGGTAGGAAACCTTTCTTGCTTCATGTGTCTAGAACAGTTTGGTTTTTCTTAAACACATGATGCATTTTGTGGAATGGTTTCCTCTTGTATTTTGGAGGTGCAACATTCCAATCATCCTCTCGAAGGGTAAAGTCCGCCTTTTCCTTTCGGATGGCTGTGGTTCTTGATTGACTGGAAGGAGGATTTAGTTTGCTGTTTCACTACAATGGGTCTTGACTTCACCGGAACAGGATGATCTGTTGGAATCATGGTCTGTCCCTTTCTAAATTTTGGTCCACTAGTGGTTCTGAATTTAGAATGGTGTTGATCATTGTTCCTACTTTCATCATGATCGTTGTAGCCAAGACCGTATCCGGATCCAAACCTTTTTGAGGGTTTGTAAGCCGGTGCTTTTAGTGGTGCAAAGGTGGATACCTTCACCGGTGAGGAGATTTTCTTAATCGACCTTTTAGTAACGTATGTATGATCATCTGCTTTTTGTTGATCATTTAAGTAGGTCTTCTTACTAGTTAATTCGCTTTTGCTTCATCCAGTTCTTTTTCTTTAACCTCTTAATCTCTTTTCTTAGATCCTTGCATTCCTTTTCCGAATATCATGATTCTTTTCAATTTCATCAAATTTAGTCATGAGATTTTGGACTAGGTCTCGTCGTATCTAATGGGAGACTAGAGGATTGTGCGGTGTTAGATGTGGATGCATTAGATGAAGAACATGAACTAGATGTTACCTCGCTTTCATCTCGATTCTTTAGCCATTAAACATAGGCTTGTTTCCTCGTTGTCCGAGCCATCACTTTTATCTTCATCCAATTCTTTGGTCATGAGGCATAGGCATGCTTTTTCATTTTCTCGAGTCCGTCTTCTTCATCACTATTATCCGAGTCATTGTCGATGATTCTTCATGCTTTTCACCGCCGGATTCGCCTTAAGTGCCTTCTTGCTCTTTCTCTTTTCGGATGCTCTCGTATTTCTTCTTTTCATCATCTTTGTCATTTTCTTCAGGGACAATCACCTTGAAGTGACCTTTCTTGTTGCGGTTGAAGCATCCGTATTCATCATCTTTCTTCTTCATGTCTCTGTTTGAGCTTGACTTTTTGTTTGATGACGAATTTCCTTTGAATGGCTTCTTTTTAAACTGTCAAAACGTTTAACTAATAAAGCTACCTGTTCTTTTAATTCTTGTGTCTCTTTGTTGATGCATTCGGCAAAGTTACTTTGCTGGGGTGCAGCTAATGCAGTGATTTTGTGTGTCTCTGCCGGAGCACCATCTTCGCCGTTCAATTCGAATTCATGAGCTTTTAACTGGGACATCAGTGTCAGAGTTTCAGTGCTTGCAAGATTTGTTGTTCCTCTGATTACTGATGTTATGATTTTCCATCTTTCATGTAGTCCTCTCAAGATTTTCAAGAATACTTCTTTTTGGGGATATATGTGTCCAAGCTGTTGTAATTCACTGATGATGCTTGAGAATCTGTTGTCCATTTGATCAATGGATTCACCAGCCTTCATCTTAAAGTTCTCAAACTTCTGTTTGCAACAAATAATTTATTTTCTTTAATCGCTTGCATCTTTCATTTATCAATGATAGCTTGTCCCACATCTCCTTTGTTTGTTTGCGCCTTTAATTCTCATGAACATGTTGCTTGTCTAGGGTCTTCAAGATCATGTCTTTTGCAACAAAGTCCAAATTTGCTCTTCTCCTGTCATCCTTGGTCCAATCCTTTTTAGGTTTGTCAATTTCCTTTCCTTGATCTCGCTCCCCGTGCCTACCACCGTAGTGATTGTGATCGGTCCATCATTGATTACATCCAAGCATCTCTTCATGAGTTGCTTTGCAAGATGAGACAACATTCTTATTTTATATTCATCAAAATTGTTAACATTAAAAACAGTACTTTTGACAAGAAGTTTGACGAATCCATCAGTATAATTGAATATATAAATGACAGTGAATGGAAAACTCAGATTTGAAAACTGCTTTGAAAATATGTGATCTCCTTGTTACTAGAAATTAGATCTGAACAGGTTCTGATACTAGGAACACTGCTCCGATACCAATTGTTGGTCCCAGAGAAGGGTGAAACTATAGTCAGGGGGGGTGAATGACTATAGTGGAGTTTCAAAAACTTTTCTTCTATTTAAAAGCTTTTAGGCAGCGGATAAGTCCCTTCTTACTATGTTGTTTTCAAATCAGTGTAGACAGTCACATATATAAGTTAAGATGTAGGCTAATTAAATAAATGCTTTAAAGTAAACTGCGAATTTAAATTGACACAAGGCTTATAGTGGTTCGGGTGGTGTAATCCCTTAATCCACTCTTCTCCCGTGATGATTGGAGGAAGTCACTATTGTTTTCACGATACAATAGTATGATTGTCCTTGGCTTCCCAAGCTTCACAATCTACAAGACTATCACTCCTTGACCGCAATGCTTCGGTGATTCGGTCTTCCTTTTGCTTTGTTCCTTAAGATTAAGATCCTTCAACAACTATCACAGATTCAACTCCTTCTCGGATTGCCTCGATTCGGTTGCTTCAGTTTGATGTGAATGTGATTCACACACTTGCTTGATCAATCTCAATTCTGAGTATGAATTTGTAGTTCTGATACTTGAGTTGATCACTAGATATGTCTTTGTAACTTCAGAGAGAAGGCTTTTCAAATTGACAGAGTTTCTGCTTGATTTTTCTTTCTTGATCATTATTCTTTTCCTGTCAATGCCTTCTATTTATAGCCTTGAATAACCTTGGTTTTTGAAATTCCGTCCGTTGGCTATATTAATGAGGGAATAACCCTTGATTTTATTCTTGATTCCCCCTTAATTGTATTCTCCTTGATTTCAGTGATCGGATTCTTTCTTCAAACGTATAGCAGAAAATCCGTCCTTGATTGATCCTTTAATGATTTGTGCATTTAATGTATGAACTTCTGAATCTTCATCGTATATCAAATTTGATCTTGTAAATGTCTCTTCGCCGTTTTTAGAACGGTCGAGTGAGCCTTCTGACTTAGCCGTTAGTTCTTTCTTTGCTGTTTTGTTTTCTCTTTGCCGAAAGTCAGTTTACTCAGCCGATTCACTGTTTCCTTCTTTGTTCTAGTTTTTGGAGAGTCTTTGTACTTCACCGATCCTTGATTTGGGTGAGACCAAAGTGTACACCATATTTGAACATTGAGTTTCATCACTTAAAACATAACTTAGACTCATCCAAGGTCATCACGTACTTCCTTGGTTATAGGTCGACCATAATGTCTTCATACTTCTCTCGCCGGTGCTTTGTTGGCTTCACTTTGCCGAATATCTGTTTTTGCTTTGCCGTCCTACCAACTAGTACAATACTTGTCCGAATCAACTTATACAACATGTCGACTCTAAGTAAAGACTTATACAGAGAGTTCTAACTTATTTCAGGCTTGCTATAACAGCTAGTATGGCCATCATCAAAACATAATAAATGTTCCTAACATCTTCCCCCCATTTTCTCTGTTAATTGCGTCGCCCCATTTCTTCGTTTTCCAGAAATTTGCCGTGAAACATTATGAGGGAATTATTAGGTAATTATTCCCTTTTAGAGTTGTTAAATAAACCCCTTTTAAAATAATAACTAAATCCTTTAATTACCCTTATATATATATATATATATATATATATATATATATATATATATATACATACATAAAATATTTTAAATCCGTAAATCATTAAACATATTATTCCCTTTATCGCAAAAATACATGTCTGCCCTTTTTCGAAAAGTCGGGCTATTATATTCCTCCCCACTTAAGAGGAATTTCGTCCTCGAAACTTGAGCATACTCAAACTGTTGACCTTCCTTAGTGTTAGGAAATCTACGCGGGAACGCAACGGAATTCAAAAATTTATTTCCTATCGACCCAAGATCAACTTCGTTTAAGCAATAAACAAACAAGTAGTAGACGGTGGTTACCTTGGTTGATCTAAAAGATCAACGCTTTGACCGTCTAAGGAGAGTAGTTCTGTATAGAGCCGCCCAAGTGTTCGGCCTCTACCGCTAGTCCACACGAACAGCCCGCCGGAATCCCATCATGGATTGCTATTGGAAAACTCCGGTTGCTAGACCGGCCTTTTTCCCCTCTCTCCAACTCTCCATAGGGTGCTCTCTATTTACACAAGAATTATGAGCTCTTGCAATTGTGATGTACAAAAGAGCTTGACACCTGTTGGAAGGATTTTGCATCATAAAAACAAAAGAACATTTATAAACCTATACTTAACATGCAAACTAACTCCTAACCGACCAAATATCGGGTAGTTGATAGCATAGTAGGGTAAGTACAGGGTCGATCCACAGGGAATTGGGATGTTGAATCTAATTTCACTAATTCCTTTCGATCGTTACTTAGGAAAAACGAATAAACGAAAGAACAAATAGAATAAACGAAAAAGCAATTAAAATAAAGCTAACCTACGAAATAAAATAACACAACCTAAACTAAACTAAAGATACATGGGATCAAACAGTGCACAAACCAAGTGATTTCAATCCTAGTTCATCTCATGATTTTAATTCAAATTGTGGTTTCACCTTTACACGAGATACAAATCCCTGATTCCTTAGTGAATTTAATCTCAAGCTATGGATTCCTAATTCCTTAGTGAGTCCAATTTATCAATATCTCATCTTCCGAATGTTGAGATCGATTTACCAAACAAAACTCGGTGTAGATTCGGGTTAACTCTCGTATTTTAGAATCTAACAACCTAGATAATTAACCAATTAATTTGTCACATAATTAATGATTAAAGATCCTATCTTTCTATGGTGATCTAGTCTACGCAACTTCCGTATGTTGTAAACATCAATAGCAAACTGATCTCTCGATCTAATTCACATCATAGCATCAAAATCATAGAACGATACAAAATAAATTAAAGATCATAAAAAACGAATAAGGATTGAATAAATTAAATAAATAAACTCACGTAGTTTGGTACATGATTGAATCCATGAATCGAAAACGGAAGAAAAACGACATCCTAATCTAACCCGGATCACCCGAGCACAAGGCTCGGGTGACCGGCCTTGAAAAGCCAAGTTGCCGCCGCTTTCTTTGATATGCGGCCGAATGTAAATAATGAATTATGGGGATCTCTCTCTTGGTTCCAAAGCTGGCATATATATATAGATATCTTAAGCGGCTGTAATAATAATATAGAGGTTTGGAAGTATGTCGGCCGAATAAATTGCGGCCGGATATGTTCATTGCATGGACTCAAACTTCTAAAATTCATATCTTGAGTTGTAGACCTCCAAAAATTATGATCCGAACGTCATAAAAAAGCTCTCGGAAAAGTCTACAACTTTCATTAAGGACTCTTCTTCAGAAAACGCCTTTTTGACTAGCCCGTCGTATTACGAGTCGTTTTCGGGATTTTCCCAAGCTTTATTTCATCTTCATCCTCTTGTATCTCTTTCTTTCCTTTTTAATCTTCAATCAAACATCATTTAGACCTCTTCCATTCCATATTTGTGCACCTAAAAGATGACAAAACCGAGCAAAACGTAAAACCATACAAAATAGATAATAAAACCACGATATTTACTCGATTTTGCATTTAACTATTCAAAACGTCATTTGCTCAATTAATCGATTATAAGCTCGAATTCTACGAAAAACATCCATATATGGGGAATATTGATATAAAATATATCCTTATAAAACACTACAAATTGACCCTTAACAACTCCCCCACACTTATCTTTTGCTCGTCCCGAGCAAAACAAAACAAAGTCAAGCTCGAGACAAATAAACATCCATACAAATATGAAGTATATTCAATAACTTAGAAGTTCACCCGTGTAGTGTGTGCATAGCCATAATAAACTTCCACTAAGTTCCACAATTTGAAAGTTATTCAAACCAAAACTAGCCCGGTTTCCCATCTAAGTTAGAAATATTCAAAAATTATAACGAGGCACTTTGCAAAACATACATATCCCAAAAAGAAATAGTAGAGAATATCTAAAACATTTCGACGGACTCGAGGATAATCCCTACAACATATCCTTCGGTTTATACTTTGGGTATAAGATTAACGATAACTAAGTCCTTACTTATTCATAATAATATATTTCAATATTTTCACTTTTTTCACACTTTTCTAACACACATCGAATAAGCTTTTGCCCTCATAGCGAATAGGACATTTCAAGATAATCCCCTACCTTACTCCAATCATAAGGCGACTTTTTTCTAACCGTCGTGAGCTTTTGGTCATCATAGTGGAATAGGACATACGTGGTACACCCTACCTCACCCAAATCATAAACCGCCTTCCGACACACACAATTACAATTATGTTTACTTAGAGATTTCTCGTGGCGTGGAAAAGATTATTTTCTAGTAGCACGGACCACCGAGCATAACACCTCAAGTAAACAATTTATTACTATTGCAAAGACTTAATCACGTTTCACTTATCACATTCAAACTTACGGATATTCACGGTATGTCATACTTTAATCCTAGAATACAAACTACTAAACTTTTCAAGAATTGTACATAAGCAAAGAAACATGCTATAATCATCAAAAATCTCCAACTAAAATGGGGTAGGCTTTCAACATTTAGCTCATCATTTACTATGGCATGTGAAAAAGAGGGTCGGGTGAAACAACTAAAATTACTAAATATGCAAAATAATGCATCAATGATATAAGCTCTCGAACAAAGACATGCAATGCTTACTCGAGACAAAACAAAAATTTGAAAATTTAGCTCTTTTCATAGAAATATAACGAAATTGAGCAAACGACTCATAGATACATATAAACCATCCTCTCCCACACACTTAGATTGCAACTTGTCCTCAAGTTGTGCAGAATTAATAAATTAGAGAACTTAGCTGATTGGGTGCTGGCAATTCTGGAGGAACCAACAAGAACCATGATTGCTTGCATACAGGACAACTGAATACATCGTGAAAGTGCACAATAGCTATCAAAAATATCCTGCAGACTTGATCAGTGCAAAAAAAGTCTACGGGGAAAAAGAAAAGATTACATATATAAAGCACATGAAGAAAAGGGTCATAGAGATTTTTCAACTTAAGCTCAACTAAAGATTGAATACTATACATGAAATACTACAAAGTCGTAGGCTAGGTGCAACTATATGAAAATATACTACAATGCAATCTACATGATATGCAATCCTAAAAATAAAATAAATAAAAATAAATTCGACGAGCTCGGGCCGAGCGAGTTTGGAGGACAACCCTACAAAGTGACTACGGCCTATGCGAGAAACTAAAAATAAAGAAAACGAGGTAGTATTACGGAAACCGACGCTTAACTACGCTCAAGAAAAATAAAAGAAAAATAGAAAAACAATGCAACTAGATGACATGCGACTAAATGATATGCATCTAAATGATATGCAAAAATAAAAGAAAATAAAAGAAAGAAAACTAGCCCCCTCATTTGCAACACGACATGTATATAATAAACGTCTACCAAATAATGACAAAGTTACGATAAACGACGATCGTTCATTACATGCAATGTAGACGCGCTTTAAGACTCGTCAAAAGTGATAGCCTTATGGAAACCAACGAGCTAGCTATACTAAACGAGATATATCTCATACGGCCAAAGACGTAGCATACGGAAAACCGACAAGTAGCTACCCATATGAGTTACAAAAACAACAAGGAAGCACATAAGTCTCAAAGCTTAAAAGATTCATCACGGCGGTATGTAGCATACGGAAACTGACATTAGCTAATAAATAACAATAAGACCAGTTATAGCGTACGAGAACCGACAGTGACTATAACTTGCATAGATGAATCATCTATATTATCAAGTAGATTCAATTATTTAACATGGATCCATAGATGGAAAGATATGAATATGCAAGTTCAGAACATCTACGTAAAAGAAATTAGCCACAGAAGCTCGTATTAAAGTAACCACGTTAAATAAAGCATTAAAAATCAAATAAATAAAAAATTTGGAACCTGGACTGGCGTTCACTAATTCAAACGGGCGGTCAAAACTTATGCAGGCCGGACGGGCGTTTAGATATATGGACGTCCGTCCGGTTCTTGAAAACGAACGTAGCCGATACGTTTTGGAACGGACGAGCGTCCAACAAACCGGACGCTCGTTTACCCGCATGTTAGGGATCGGACGGGCGTTCACTTACACGAACGCTCGTCCATACAACGAATTTGCACGGACAATGCATGAGAGACACGAAACCCTAAATCTTATAAACACAACATAGAGCACAGACAACAGCCACAGATAAATTTTAGCACATGGGTTAGACTAGGTAACAACTAAACACAAACTTCACGTAAAACAGATTGAGTAAAAAACTTTTGCACATTCTTAACCCTACGGTCATCGAAACACGGCAAAATAAAAACTCTCAATCTATTAAACGCTACTTTTATTGAAAACGAAAAATAAAAAAAACGTAACAAAATCGAAAAATTAACGAAAGAAGATTCAACAAAACACCGATTCCCCGGCAACGGCGCCACTTTTGTTGGGAGGATTTTGCATCATAAAAACAAAAGAAAATTTATAAACCTATACTTAACATGCAAACTAACTCCTAACCGACCAAATATCGGGTAGTTGATAGCATAGTATGGTAAGTACGGGGTCGATCCACGGGGAATTGGGATGTTGAATCTAATTTCACTAATTCCTTTCGATTGTTACTTAGGAAAAACGAATAAACGAAAGAACAAATAAATAAACGAAAAAGCAATTAAAATAAAGCTAACCTACGAAATAAAATAACACAACCTAAACTAAACTAAAGATACATGGGATCAAACAGTGCACAAACCAAGTGATTTCAATCCTAGTTCATCTCATGATTTTAATTCAAATTGTGGTTTCACCTTTACACGAGATACAAATCCCCGATTCCTTAGTGAATTTAATCTCAAGCTATGGATTCCTAATTCCTTAGTGAGTCCAATTATCAATCTCTCATCTTCCGAATGTTGAGATCGATATTACCAAACAAAACGAAGGTGTAGATTCAGGTTAACTCCCGTATTTTAGAATCTAACAACCTAGATAATTAACCAATTAATTTGTCACATAATTAATGATTAAAAATCCTATCTTTCTATGGTGATCTAGTCTACGCAACTTCCGTATGTTGTAAACATCAATAGCAAACTGATCTCTCGATCTAATTCACATCATAGCATCAAAATCATAGAACGATACAAAATAAATTAAAGATCATAAAAAACGAATAAGGACTGAATAAATTAAATAAATAAACTCACGTAGTTTGGTACATGATTGAATCCATGAATCGAAAACGGAAGAAAAACGACATCTTAATCTAACCCGGATCACCCGAGCACAAGGCTCGGGTGACCGGCCTTGAAAGCCAAGTTGGCCGCTGCTTTGCTGTGATATGCGGCTGAATGTAAATAATGAATTATGGGGATCTCTCTCTTGGTTCCAAAGCTGCGCATATATATATAGATATCTTAAGCGGCTGTAATAATAATAATTAATTAGGGTTGGAAGTATGTCGGCTGAATAAATTGGGCCGGAGTATTTCATTGGACTAAAACTTCTAAAATTCATATCTTGAGTTGTAGACCTCCAAAAATTATGATCCGAATGTCATAAAAAAGCTCTCGGAAAACTCTACAACTTTCATTAAGGACTCTTCTTCGAAAAACGCCTTTTTGATAGCCCGTCGTATTACGAGTCGTTTTCGGGATTTTCCCAAGCTTTATTTCATCTTCATCCTCTTGTATCTCTTTCTTTCCTTTTTAATCTTCAATCAAACATCATTTAGACCTCTTCCATTCCATATTTGTGCACCGAAAAGATGACAAAACCGAGCAAAACGTAAAACCATACAAAATAGATAATAAAACCACGATATTTACTCGATTTTGCATTTTAACTATTCAAAACGTCATTTGCTCAATTAATCGATTATAAGCTCGAATTCTACGAAAAACATCCATATATGGGGAATATTGATATAAAATATATCCTTATAAAACACTACAAATTGACCCTTAACTATTACCATAAATCAATTTACACATGTGTATATATCACATATATATAACACATATAAAAAAAAAACTAATAATATCATATGTACACACATTGGTGCGCATGCATGCAAATCACCAATTTGCATTTAATGTACTCACACACGCATGCATTCATATATTATTTTATTTTATTAATATCTAATATTAATAATAGGTAATATCATTAATTAAATTGCACAATCCAAGTGTATCTTATACACTAATCATATGCGCCCCATATGCCAATTAAATGGCTTCCGGAATATTCTTTAATTAATAAATATAACTAATATTTTGTATTTAATTTATTCATAATAAATAAATACCACCATATTAATTTACCACTATAACCTTTATAGTACGAGATAAATTCTTTCCTTATTTGGTTATCATCTATAACCACATTTTAATCCGGCTAGATGTTCATATGTGTGACCCGATAGGCTTCCGAATATGTTGGCCGTAGACACAAAGTGCAAATTACGAAAATGCCCTTCATGCCTAACGATCACGGGATAGCGTCTAGCAACACACCGTGACCCCCAATCATCGGAAGAGTCAAATGAAATGACTACCACCTTTCATGTGAAACAGTTACTGTGTAACTTACAATCCTATTGCTGTAATAATATCCATACGGTCGTTAGTCGAGTGTCAAAACATCAACGACCGTATCTTATAATCTGGATATCATGCTCTCTCGAAGTAACTCATTTACTCCCACTTTGCAAAGATTCACGAGAGTAAGACATTCCTTATAATAAGGCCATTTCGGATATTCGATCCCAATCATAGGATACGCGATTCCCAGACGACCAATCATGTATACTCCGCATGCTTCAATATCACACCCAATCACTACCGCATGATCGCCCCATGGCTAGGGGAAACCTCAATAGTGTCAAAGCATGATAATCCACACCGTGATGCCATGAAGACTCCGGTCAAAAGGATAATTACACAACCGCCACATAGTGTGACACTTATCCGTGTAAGTGGGTCATTCTAACGTACGCATTCTCTAATACACGTCCACGTACAGTCCAAGTGTCTCCACACTTCGATAGACGAGATCTATCCCTGCCCTAAAGACAGAAGACATCTAATACGTGCTAGCCTGTTCATACTATCAATGCCCTATTTAATAGTACATCAGCCTAGAGACATTTAAGTATCAAACTTATTAAAGTGATTAGAGATCTCATCAACCATAATCGCCTATCATGGTTTCTCTATCACAGTTTAATACTAAGGACGTTATCATATAACAATTCATAATTGGTTCTTTAAAAGAACATATATATGACAACAGAAAAGCCATTTAATATATGTATAAACATAATGAAATAGTAGAAATAATCCGACCGGGTCGGATCCGGTCCAACCCGATTGGGTTTAGGACACTATTCCAACACTTAGCAACTCTTTCTCTAACACAAACCAACACCAAAACTTCACTTGTTTCCCGCGGAAAACAACTAACCTGTTCTGATCTTGCTAACCACTGAACCAAAACTTTACCGATTCCCAAACTGTCCAAACCTCACACACTCAACTCAAAACTGTCCAACCATAACTTGAACCACTGAAACTGCACTAGCCACTCTTATACTTGGTGCATCCATCACCGGAAGATACTTGCTTATGTTTACAGTCAAAGTAGACAAAATTCTTGGATGGCTGACCTATACCAAGAATCACACAAAGTCTGTAGAATCCAAAACTATAACGTTACCTTTGAAGCGGTAGATTCCAACACAACCATCCACTTGTAGTAACATCCTAACAACCTTGATTACTCTATCCGAAAGGTGTTGTTATAACTGCTGGAAGTAGCACCCGAAAGACAATTTATATAATTGTTTTTATAATTGATAAATGACAGATTTATTCTCATCTTATTATATGCTTCGTGCTTATAAGTAATACAATGTTGAAAACCCCAAGTCGTATCATATGTAGCCATATAACTTAGTGTGTGTCACACATGAGGATTAAGTTTATGGTGATACACTTGAAATGTTAGTCCGTGGTGAACTTAATCAAAGTCTGGGGTCTATTGATTAAACCACCATTAATGCGCCCAGAACATTTTATGGTGTGACCGTCTTATCCGGACCGTCGACATTGGTTGTCTAAGGGGGCATTTATATATGATGAGAGTCATATAGGACTGGACCGATTTAATCTGCGTTTCTCATATAATTCCGTGATTGAGAAATCTTATTAAATCATAAGATGATCATATATGGATTAACCTTAATCCTCAAGTGATTGCATTCTCTTACTTGTTTCAGGATAGGGTTTGATGTGTTCGTTAAGGATTGCTAAGTGGTGCGGTCCGAATCACTTTCACGTTGGCACTATCCTAGAATGAGTGAGAAGTGTGAGTCTCACAGATATGGAATCCATTCCTTCCTGCAGGAAGTAGAAAGACAATCCCCTTTTTTGTTATCCTAGAAACTGATCGATCCGCGGAGTTCGTATTGGTTATGAACTAATTGATCACTAGTGGGTTAATGGTAAATATGGATAAGATGTATTGAACAAGGTTTACGGAAATAATCCCGCTTCATTATGGATAGTCTATGGAGGGTTACTTTATATGTAATGATTATATCAATGGACACTTATCGACTCGACTCGACATTTTGAGAATAAGTTATATCTATAATCGATAGAGTTCAGAATCGGATTTATGGTGGCGTAATTCCGGAATTAATAATTTGAGTAGAAATATTCTGTTCGATAAATATTTTATTTAATTTATTGTAGCTACTGGTTATAGGTCCATGGTCCCCGGGTTGTACCTCGAGAATAAATTAAATAGTTGGTCTATTTAATGAATATGCAATATTATTTATTTGGAAAATAAAATGTAAAATAGAAAAGACATTTTCTATTAAAATATTGACAAAAGTGGCGCCTCACATTGTGGATAAGTTAGGAAAAGAAATTTTCCTAGATTATGTCACATGTGTAATTAATTAATTATCTATTTGTTGGATAATTAATGGAAAAATAAGAGATTGGTTTTTTGGGAATTATCTCTTTTCTTTTGGCAAAAATATATTTTCCTTATGGGAATAGGTAATTGTGGTGTGAAAAGGATAACTCTCTTGACTAGTTATTTTTCTATATAAAGAGAGTTCCTCCTAGCACAATATACACTTACAATTTGCGCCACTTGCACAAATAAAGAAGAGAAAATTAGTTTATTGTTCTAGTCATTAAGGGGAGAAAAACCTAGGGTTTTTCTTGTGCATATTCGAGGAGGTTCTACGGCGAGGATCGACGTCCACCAGTCGTCGCTAGGAGATACAATCCGGAAGACTACGGCATCTCCCTTTGATCGACTATTTCTTCCTTTCCGTTGAGGTAAATCTACTAACCTTCTTGTAGATTGTTAATTAATTATGTGAATTAAAATCGTGGTAAAATCGCATGCGAATTTAATTCGTAGCTTCCACTGTGCATGATCGAGTGTCTCGATCGGTGCTGTGAATCAGATCTGACGATCCAATTGTGGATCGGATCCGGATTCAGGTTTCTGTATTTCCAGCAATAACCAAGGGATCCTTGAGGCTGTTCTTACTAAAACTGAGGTAGGGTACTTGATTCTAAAACCGATCAACATGTTTCCACTGACTCCCAACTGTCTTGAACCAAACCACTCGTTTCTTGCTGAGCCATAAAACTTCTCATTCCAAACTTACCAAGACGTGTATCTCTGAGGTTACCTAACATTCTGAAAGATCAGGAAGGATCAGAATGGTTCTAAGTGGTCTAAAGAGATCTTATCTTAAGGAAGGAAGCCTAAATGATGCTTCACTCTAATACCAACTGCAACGCCCCGCTCCCGGATACCGAGTCCTTTTCGGAAACGAAACGCTCGGCACATATAATATTAAATAAATCCTATATTACATATAAGACTTTACTTTGTCGTATTGAGTTTGACAAACAGAAGCTAAAAATACTCGGCAAAACATTATAAATGCCACTATAAAAAGGATAAAAACCGACTGAAAATGGGATGCTATCTTACAACAACGAAACAAAAGAACTTACAACATAAGATGTCTCAAAGAAAGAACTTACAACTTGTCTAGCAACTTGAAAACAAAAGTACAACATAAAATAAAGGAAACTAGGCGCATCATCATAGCATCATCTTCATCACATATCCTCATCAACGAACTCATGGACAACATGTTCGTCTTCTCACCCCACAATGCATACAAAAGAAACATGCAAAGAAGGTAAGTACATATGTATAATTAAGTTCAACAACAGAAAGGTTTATGTTATTATTATTAAGTTATCTTTGTGAGACCGACTCAAATATAGGGTTCACTTCATGCTCATCAACATGTTGTGACTATTGGTTTCTAGCTTAGCCTATCTTTGTTACATCAGCATTCAAGGGCACTACGCATGGTGTAACTCACCACGTAGTAGGTGTAACATATTGGTGGATCACACCAATAACCAAGGAGGTCTATTCTGGTAGACTCCGACAATGCAGACGTTCGGTGAAATCTTTCCGCATCTGGAGTATATTCTGGTAGACTTACGGAGTTGTTCATTCGTGAAGTCCTTCCGCACCTAGAGTCTATACTGGTAGACTTACAGAATTATTAACTTTATCTGACTGCCCACACATCTCAATATATACTTGTGCCTTACCAGGAATGACATGATATTTAGTCTTTTACTATACAAGTACGTTTGTTATTAATTATTAACTAGCCACCTAAGTGTTTTCAAGTAAGCTCCATCGCAGCTCCTACTCTCTTACTTAGACCAATAGACACAGACAAGGCCTAGCAATTACACTGACATTAATGAATACTAATTCATCAAAGCACAAGCCCATAATCTTCTAACGGTCCCGAACTTCAACTCTTAGGAAGAGTACATTCGGTGCCGGAACTAAATGCATTAGAAGCTTAATCAAGGCTTGTTCATGTTCATTTAATGTTATTGTATCAAGATATAACAATTAAAACTGGACTCGGGGCTTAAAACACATCATATCACAAAACTGGCCCAATCCTGGCAGAATGCTTGCACAATGCGCATGCATTCAGATGGCAGAAATTTTTTGCTGGAGCAATGCGCACGCATTCTTCTAAATGCGCTTGCATTTAGCAGCAGTATCATAAATTAGACATCCTGTTCAAGCAATGCGTATGCATTGCCCTTCAATACGCACGTATTCAGCGTAAACTCACCCCAACCTATAGTTTTCTGCCCCTTAATGATTCCCAACCAAAACAAAACATGTTTATCACCAATATACACATCAAAACAACAGAAAAAAGGATTTAATCAAACTATAGCACCTCGTATTACGACAAAAACAACTAGCATGATTTCTACCCACAAATCACACCCAAAACACAACCTTAACATCATAAGACCTTAACTAAACATTAGGAAAAGCCTCTTACCTTTTAGCAAGAAAAACCAACCCAAAACCTTCAGAAAAGTCTGCAGATCCATATAAGCCTTCAACTCCAAAACCTAATCGATCCACAATCAATCAAGGATTAATTATGATCAAGGGTTTCTAAACGATTAGACTACGAATTCACCAAACGAAGCCTCGAAACGTGATCAAGATGAGAGGAATCAAAACTAGGGCTAAATTGTTACCTTTCTCAAAGCTCCACCTTTTTGCTATCAGAACGATCCTCCTTTCCTGCTGATTCCGAATCTCTATTCCGTTCTGAAAACCGTCAAAGATCTTGTGAGAATTTTTGAGAAGCTTCTTCCTCCATTTTCTCTATTAATTGCGTCGCCCACTTTCTTCGTTTTCCAGAAATTTGCCGTGAAACTTAATGAGGGAATTATTCCCTTTTATTGTTATTAAATAAACCCCTTTTAATAATAAATAAATCCTTTAATTACCCTTAAATATATATATTTATCCGATATATATATATATATATGTATATATATATATATATATATGTATATATATATATATATGTATATATATATATATATGTATATATATATATATATATATATATATATATATATATATATATATATATATGCATACATAAAATATTTTAAATCCATAAATCATTAAACATAATATTCCATTTTTCGCAAAAAGACATGTCCGCCCTTTTTTCGAAAAGTCGGGATATTACACTTCTCCTCACCACTGAATCACGTATCCTGCACCACCAACCGATTCAAGTTATTGCTCCATCATTCTCTGCTCTGCCGTCTCCCACCGTCAATTTTTCATCTGGTCTTTCGAACTCCTTTTTCAACAGGACACAGCTGCAACAATCAGGGAAGAGGCTTCCCAAATGGTTCCCGTGGTGGTGGAGGTCGAGGTAGTGGCCTTTGGCCAAACTCTGCTAGTAATAGCTCTGGTCTGAATTCTTCTGGTAATGGCCCCTCAGCGGAATGCCAAATATGTTTTAAATATAGACACACTACCCAATAATGTTGGTGGCATTACGAAACATGGCCGATACCCCCACCCCGAGCTCCCCGACCCCCTTAAGATTATAATGCCCATATGACACCTCATTATTCATCCGAGTGGATTCCCGATACCGGCGCTACACACCACCTTACGAATAATTTTCAAAACCTCAATGTCACCTCCGAACCATATGATGAACCTGACAAAGTAAATATTGGCGATGGTTCAGGTTTGCAAATTTATTATCATGGTTCTTCTTCCCTTACTACACCTAATCATACTTGTACTCTATCTTATTCGCTCCTTCCCTTACCACCAACTTATTATATGTACATCATTTTTCTCCTGATAACTCGGTTTATTTTTAATTTCATGCTAAATATTTTCTTGTGAAGGACTACTCGATCCATGTCCATCATAGGGGATACCTTAAATACGACCTCTACCATTTTTCCACCACCTTCAACACTCAACCTGCTCAAGCTCTGGCTGCCACCTCCACCTCCTCAACTAAATGGCATCAACATCTGGGACATTGCTCTTACCCTATTCTTCGTCATGCTTTAAAACTTATTTATATTTCTGTTTCCAGTAAAGCACCTGAAACTGTTTATGCACCCTGTCAACTAGCTAAAAGTCACCGTCAACCTTTATATGTGTCTGAATTTACTTTTCATGCACTGTTAGAATTGATTTATTCTAATGTTTAGACGATTAGACCAAATATTTGTGGTTATATTCCCTCTGTAATAAATTTAACGTTGAAACTGTTTTTCTTAATTTCCAAATTTTTGTTTAACGACAATTTAATAGTTAAATTCGAACCTTACGAACTCATCATGGCACAAGTATAGTCGTCTCTCTTCTCACTTTTCTTCCGTCGGTATTCACCAACGGTTTCCCTGTCCTCACACCCACGAACAAATTAGAGCAATTGAACTACGTCACCGAAAAATAGTTGAAGTAGGTCGTTAACTTCTTGCCCAATCCAACCTTCCCCTACAATACTGGAAAGATGACTTTCTCACCACGGCATACCTCTAATTAACCAACTCCCTACCAAAATCCTCAACCATAAATCCCCATATGAAATGTTCTATGGCCGTCCTCCCAACTATCACTTCTTTTGTGTCTTTGGTTGTACCTATTGGCCTCACCTACGACCCTATAATAACCAAAAAACTGATTTTTGTTCAAAAACTTGCATACTCCTCGGTTACTGCTCTAACCACCATGGCTATGAATGCCTTCACCTTGCCTCTGGTCGTATCTATATCGCCAGTCTTGTAGTCTTTGATGAGTCAAATTTTCCTTATATCCCTTCCACCACTTCCTACAACTTCTCAAATATCACGGTTTCCTTTCCCGTTTCCCTCCCAATGACTCAATCCCAAAATTTTTCTCCTCCAAATAATCCCTCGTCCATGAGTGACACTATATCGTCCCCTACATCTCCGTACCCTGCCTCACATTCTCCACTCTCATCTACTGAAGACTCTTCTCTCACATCTCCCACCAACTCCTTCCCCACCACACCCTTTGGTCACACGGTCCAAAACCAATACATTAAAACCCATACATATGCCAAATTTCATTCGATATCCCCTTCCCAAAGTTCTCCTTGCATCCACCCAAACCACCAAACCCATCTCTTATATTGAAGCCTCTAAACACCAGATTGGGTGTGCTTCTATGAGAGATGAATTTAATACTCTCCTATGCAATTGTACCTCGGATCTCGTTCCTTATCATCCTCTCATGAATATTTTCGGTAACTAATGGGTCTTTCGCATTAAACATCATGCAGATGGTCAAATAGAACATTATAAGGCACATCTTGTGGCTAAGGGGTTTCATCAAGCCGATGGCTTCTTCTTTCACGAGACCTTTAGCCCGTTGTGAAGCCCATCACCATCCGGCTTCTTCTTTCACTTGCCACATCCTAGTAGTGGCCTATTCGCCAAGTTGATATTCAAAACTCCTTTCTCTATGGTCATCTCAATGAACCAGTGCTTATGTAGCAACCTCCTGGGTTTGTTCATCCACATTATCCTCATCACGTCTGTCATCTCAAACAGAGTCTCTATGGCCTATGTCAAGCTCCCGCGCCTAGTTTCCCGCCTTACTAATATCCTTTCACAGTTCGGCTTTACTGCCTCCAAGGCAGATGCATCTCTATATATCCTTTCCCATGGGTGTGATCGCCTGTATCTTTTGATTTATGTTGATGATGTTACTTTCACTGGTACTTTTTTAGATATTATTCAACAAGTTATTGATTTTCTTGGTACGCATGTTTCTGTCAAGGACCTCGGATCTCGCTCTCTCCTACTTTCTTGGCATTGAGTCTATTCCTACTTCCTCAGACATACTCCTCACCGGAAAAAATAAACTTCAGTTACTACAAAAAGAAGGTATGGATAAATCAAAACCATGTGCCACCCCCATGGCCATCAACCTACAACTTCATCTATCAGTCAATCCTTATTTCTCTGATGCTCTTTTATATCGATCTATTGTTGGTGGTTTACAGTACCTCAACTTCACTCACCTAGATATTGCTTACGCTATCCATAAAGTTAGCTATTTCATGCATGCTCCTACATAAGATTATTGGGCTGCCATCAAACGCATCATTCGCTATCTTAAACATACCATCTCGGATAGACTATCTCTCTCCAAGACATCCTCTCTCACCTTACATGCTTATACTGATGTTGATTGGGCTGTGGACCCTAATGATCGCCGGTCTATTGGTGCATACTGTGTTTTTCTTGGCTTCAATCTCATTATCTGGCGTACAAAACAACAACAAATTGTCTCCAAAAGTACCACCAAAGCCGAATACAAGTCTCTCTCTAATACACCGGCCGAGCTACAATGGATCTGCAGTCTTCTCCAGGAGATGAACATCTCTCTCTCTTCTCCGCCAACCCTATGGTGTGATAACGTTGGTGCCACGTATCTTGCTGCTAATCCAGTCTTTCATGCACTTACAAAACACATCAAAATTTATTTTCATCATGTCCGTGAACTTGTCGCTTCCAAGAAAATCGCTACCTCCTTCATAAATTCGAAAGATCAGCTGGCCGACCTACTCAGCAAGCCTCTCAGAAACCCATGCTTCACCACTCTCAAGTCCGAT
Organism: Gentiana straminea; assembly: GCA_036785695.1. NCBI lineage: Eukaryota > Viridiplantae > Streptophyta > Magnoliopsida > Gentianales > Gentianaceae > Gentiana > Gentiana straminea. Next base: position 1,630,613 of record JAVUPR010000256.1, on the reverse strand, counting down.
CTCTATGTTCACTCCATTCTCTTGGGATTGCAGGGGCGTGTTGAACACGCTATCTCCACCGAAGAATAATTTAGAGTAATTGAGAATCATTTAGGAGTATTGTGTAATAAATGTGATTGAGAAATATTTGTACTAATTTCATGTCAAAGATTTGTACCTTAAGAACTACCTTGTATCATTCTTTCAATCAATGAGAAATACATTCATATACTAAATATGTTAGGAGAAAAATTACATCGTTCAATTCGATCTACAAGTAATTTAACCTAACATGCTTGTACCAACGATAATCATCACAAATTCATAAAACATAGAAAAAAGAATTGACTTGATTACCTAGAAACACGAGATCAATTTTCTTGCTATTCCTCCACAATGAATCACCAAGAATAAAACCAAGAATAGGATAAACTAATCTCAAACAATGAAGAAAACAAGAACTTTATTGATAATACTGCGAGTAAATTGTCTGCTCTGAAATTCATACATAAACTGCTGAAGCAGAACTTATCTATAGTAAAATAACCGACCTATAACTTACAAGGGTAAATCTGGATTTTTCAGGGTAAAGTCGGCGAAATTTCCCATCCGAGTGCTAGGGCTTCCGGCCTAATGGACAGCTCTGGACATGTCTAGGATGCGTCCTGGGGCAAGAATCTCGACATTTTGGCTAAGCACTGCCACGGTTTCCCGGCCTCGCATTCGGGAAAACAGACCAAGTGTTAGGTCTGGACTTGGCTTGCTTGTATACATGTCCTTGGTATGCCAAGGACATGTCTCAGACTGATCCTAGGCAATCTGGTGCGCTTTCTTGGGCACTCAGCCGGTTAACTGAGCAAGGCATTGTCTAGGTTTGTCCAAGACTGATCCTGGACTGATCTTGGACTTGTCTGGGGCATGTTGGACATGTCTGTGGCATCCTTGATCATAGTTATTAAAACTGGACCGGCGGTCGAACCGGTAACCCGGACACAGAACCGGTAACCCGGACACAGAACCGGTAACCCGGACACAGAACCGGTCCGGTTTAGTCATTGGACCGGTTAAGGAGTCCGACCGCTCTAAACCGCCAAAACCGCCGGTTGAATCCCTAAACCATGACCCAGCCGGTTATTGGTCTAAATTATTTTCATTTCTTATTTTTATTTTTTAATAAATCGGTGGGATTTAACTTAAAAAAGAAAAATAAATATTTTATCTTTCTATAATCACAACAAAACACATAAGCCTTAATTTCACTAATTCATTATTTTCCTTTTCATTCTTCGAGGTTTTGTTCCATTTAGAAATAAATGATGTAAATATTTACTAATATCCCAGTGATTGTTTATAATATACATATTTCATTTGTATATTGTTTTTTATTTGGATGTTAGAATATTTTGGAAATAATTTTGGATGTCATATTATAATTTTTTCTTGTCTCTTCAATATATAATGATATTTTTAATTATATGTAATGACCCACTGGTTGAAACAATGACCCACCGGTTGAACATGTGTCTTTTCCGGTTGATTGTCTTGTACGGTTCTGATAACTATGTCCAGGACCGATCTTGGACATGTCTGGGGCATCATGGACTCAACAGCTTAACTTTGTTCTCCTTCGATTCGATCTTGGACTTTCTACATGTCTTGGCCCAAATTCACTTCGGCTCAAATTAGTTCACCAATTATTCCTACAAAGAATCATAAAACGTGTAGTAATACAATATAATATAGAAATAAGATATAAATGCGCATAACCACGATAAAAAAACTCACACTTATCTAGCAATAGAATTAAGCACTTTTCCGTACGGTTTATCATGAATTAATCACGTTTAAGTCCTATTTCGGGGGTAATTTGATTTATAAATGTAATGAAGTTGATTCACACCAACTACCTCCACTCAATATTTGATCTTCCTGAGCAAACATCACATTAAAACATACTTCTCGAAAAGTCCTATAGACCGAATAGTACCTACTAAAATGGAGATACAAACATAAGATGTGAATCAACTTCAATCCATAAGTAAGTCATTAAATACCCCTATATCAAGAAATCGATGTACGTGTGTGCATAACTCGTCATGTCATTGTGATTAATAAAAAGATTCTTATTATACAAGCTTCATGTCTCAACTTGTCTCCCAAAGAACTCGGTCTTCTTCTCGGACAACAAATCGAGCACTGTTTGTTGTTGGTCAGAAGGATTCGGAAACCGATCGCATGGCCCATTTTTTTCTTGAAAGGGTCATGCAACAAACGACGCGAGGATCATGCAATGGTGGTTGCCTAGCAAGCCCTCTCATCGAAATGTTACACAACTATTTTTTAAATTTTTTCTTTTATTATTCGGTTTTTTGTTTCGTTTTGTTTTGTTTTTTTTGTTCGAATCCTCATTTTTTTTCCCTTAAACGCCAAACCATGCATCAACTTCCTGCCACTGAGTAATAAGAGAATGAGATGAGTCAAAGATCGACATGTACTGTTGACACTAAACTCGCATAATCCTTCATCTAATCATGAAACAACTACATTCAAAGTCATACCTTCTTCATTTGTTTTCGTAATCGATTTCTCGACATGAAAAACACTTGATAAAGTGCTACTTTAAGAAGCAAACACATGATATGATCGATCTTTCATTTGGTTTGTAATAACTCGGGTGTAAGAGGTGTCTAGGTTCCAATTTTTACATAATGCAAGCATCAGAATTCACAAAAACCACGTGAACAAATTATAACTACTTTACCGAAGAAAGTGTACCCTACTCCTTCGGTTCGATCTTGGTCTTTCTACATGTCTCGGCCCAAATTCACTTTGGCTCAAGTTAGTCCACCAATTATTCCTACAAAAAATTATAAAATGTGTAGTAATTCAATTCAGTATAACAATAAGATATAAATGCACATAACCACGATAAAAAACTCATACGTAACAAGAAATCGAATTAAGCACTTTTCCGTATGGTTTATCATGAGTTAATCACGTTTAAGTCATATTTCGGGTGTAAATTGATATAATAAATGTCATAAAGTTGATTCGCATCAACTACCCCCATTTAATATTTGATCGTCCCGAAAAAACATCACATTAAAACGTACTTATCGAAAAGTCCTAAGATGTGAATCAACTTAGCATTGATTGCCTTGGCACTAAACGGGACCTGCACCCCACGGACCTTAACCATCTCAGTCTCTAAGTTCGACTCGGAAAAAATTGCGTAAAATTCCCGCACCAACATTGCATTCACCTTCACGTCCGGGGTTTTCATCAAGGCTCCCCACTTTCTGTCTGTCAGGGTTTTCACAAAGAGCTTATCAACATTAAACTCATGGAATGCTCGCTCTATCAGCATCGTGCGGGTCAAGTAATGCTTGTTGTATACCTCCTAAGAGAGAAGGTTAGGACCCCGGGCCAGCTTGAGCGTATGGCATCACAGCAGCCCAGTTCATCCTCAACCCCGGCTCAGGCGCAACCAGATCCTTCTTTTTCTCCCTCAGTGAGGATGAGGTTGAGTATGGCTAATAGTTTCAGGAACTGGATGGAGGATAAAAAACAAACGCATGACAATATTCTGACTCTCCTAATGCTAATGAGTGAGGGTCGACTACCGTAGGATCCGGCGGTATTTGCCCCGAGTCACATCGACTACCACTTTTAGGATGATATTGAGCGGACCATCACACAGATCGTGGCTGAGGATGCATCGTCGTTTGAGGAGGAGACGGCGCAGACTGAGGAGACAGAGACCGGAGCTCCCACTGATGCTACTACAGACGGTGCCGCTGCTGCTGGTGATGATGTAGCACCCGTCCAGACGTTATTTTATTTGTTATGTGTTGTTCCATTCGCAGTCTGTCTCGGGTGTTAGGGTTGATTAGAAGCTGTCTATTCCCATTTGCTACATCTATACTTTATTTGATGATATTTTCGGTTTTGAGATGCTACTTTGATGGGTTTTGTAAGCCTTTAGGCAGGCTACTACTTTCGTTTGGATTTTGGATTTTCTATGTACGTACTTTGGATGCTTTGGCTATTTTGTGCCTCTGTGGCCTTCCTGTTATGCGTAGATGTTCTGTGCTTTACCCGGTTTGGGCTATTCTTCCGTCTATAGCGCTCCATATTGTACGTTAGATATCGCGTATCGAGTTTTCTGACGTGGCAGGGCCATTTTCTTGTTATTCCCCTCCCTACCCGATATTTTGGCACGAGGACCATGTCCAGTGCCTGCTTTGCTTTGGTTGTATTTGTTTGGGTATAGGGATTCGGGTCGTGCTTTCTCGCGGCTGTTACGGGATTCGATAGCGCCTTTCTGCCGGGTTTTCCAAGCTAAGTCTTTTTGTCTCTCTCATTCACACACTGAGGACAGTGCGTCATTCGGAGTGAGGGGTGGATACGACTTAGCTTTATTATTTCGATCGATAAATGTGCCATTAATTGTGATATGCTTAGTTAATGTCCGTTGTCGAGTCAGTTCATGGCTTAAAATTTTAAAACTTTTCACGATTTGACACCGCGTTATATGCATGTTTCTCACAATGGATTTGGTAGATGTCTTAGTAGTCGAGTAATGTATGCAAGGCGATTTCATTTTGTCATGATACAAACCCTTTGGAATGCACGTAGACCTTGGTTATACTTAGTCTGGTTGCTATACACACTTATACCACTAGTTTCGAGGCGAAATAGAAAGGTTGACCTAGGCCGGATACGGGATGAGAGTCATGGCGCTTCTTTGACCTAGCCAGAGCCAAATAAGCCAAAATCCCAACATTTTACCCTCGTAAACCCTCTAAGCATTGATAGGACGGTTTGACCACCGTCCGAAATGAGCCGTTTTGGTTACTTAGCCTGTATTATCCTAACCCTGAGCTTTATTATTGGTCACGTTTCTTTTGATCACCGTACGAGTGGACTTAGTCGTTGCTTTAGACACACTTGCTGAAGCAAGTGTGGGGTGGGAGGCGATGCGTGCTTTGAGAGGAGTTAGTGAGTACGAGCTAGTATATATAGGAGAGGAGCTCGAGGAATGTATTGTGAGGCTTGTGGTTTGGGAAAGAAAAAAAGAAAAAATTGAAGGAAAAAAAGAAAAAGAAGAAAAAAATGAAAAACAATGATGAAAAAGAAAAAGAAGAAAAATAAAGTTTGAATAAAGTTGGAAACAAGGTCAAGGGAGGATGTTTTGAGTAGATGAAGGTATGATGTTAAAGTTGTGGTTGTTTATCAATGAGTATACAAAGATCGAAAGAATTTTGGTGTGGTTTGGTATGTTTTCGAAGTAAGAATACATGAAATGATTAGGTTCACTCGTGTTTTTCTCTTTCTCTAGTCCCAAAATTTCCTTTCGATTAACCCCGTCCCGAGCTTGACATTATAACCCTTCAAGTCCTACTCGACCGGATTTAGCCTCGGTTGCCTTGATTAGTGGAGATCCTAGACCGGCATGAGCTGTGTGTAGTCATTTGGCCAGTATTCAAAGCCGGTGATCATTCTGAGTGTAGCCCTCGGTTTACATCACACACATTTCGTTTTCGTGGTAAGATAGAGTCAAGCGGTGTACATTCAGTGTCTACTTTACTTTTGCCTTGATGTCGTGAGCGCTATGCATGTGTCGTAAAGTTGATCCCATGGTCTGTTTTCGAGCACCTAATTTACTCGAGGACGAGCAAAGGCTAAGTGTGGGGTGGTTGATGGGAGTCAACTTTACTGTACTTTGGTGTGCAGTTTAACCCCCGTTTATCACTTTATTGGCATATTTTGGGTAGATATAGACCCGTTTGAGAGTAATATCGAGAGTTATACGCACGGGGAGTTTAACTGTCACATCGATAGTAAACTCTGCCTTTTTAACGATATTTCACTCTTTTCCGAGCACTTTTGTCTTGCGGAATTACGCGTGGTGTTTGTTCGTCTGTGTTATTGCAGGACCTAGGTGACTCGAGGACCCGGAAGGTGATGTTTTGGACTAAGAGATATGTTCATGGTACGAGATTTGAATGAAAGTGGAAGAAAAGCTAAGTTTGGAGTGAAATCGAGGCAAATGGGCGTTTGCCATACCCCAAGCGGGCGTCTGCAGGAAGCCCACCCCAAACGGGCGTTTGGCCAGTTCAAACGGGCGTCCACATAATTAATGCTTCATTCAGAAAGTTTGGTTTTCAGCAGGACGGGCGTCCAAATGACCCGCAAACGGGCGTTTGGGTAGGTTCAGCCCGATTCGAGCAGCTCATATAACACAAACGAGCATCCAGGGTTCCCAGACGGGCGTTTGGCCCTCAAGTCATGATTTACCAGACGGGCATTCAGAGAAATGCAAACGCCCGTCCACTGAAGACGAAACCCTAATATCATCATATTCTCCAGGCAAACGAGCGTTTGACATGACTCAAACGGGCGTTCGTGACCGACAACATCAGATTTCGACCTACTCTATAAATACGCAGCTCATTCAGGCCCTGCTCGTGTTTTGCCGACCCTAGATTCTTTTTGACCGATTTTGGTTCGATTTTAGTGTAGATTAAACACCCTTTGATCCTTTGATTCCCTAGATAACTTCCTTTGATTCTACACATCGTTTATAGCTTAGATTTACATTGCAAGATCAAAGATTCAACTATTTGGGTGCAACTATTTCTTCACATTTTCTGGATCTGTTTTTCAGCAGTTATATGGTAATGACGTTCCTTTTATTTATTGTCTTTAGTTCAATTTCCGTTCTTTATTCCGTTGTTAGCATAATTATAAGTAGCTAATTGCATGTGTAGTCGAATTATGTGAAAGCGAGCGAAAACCCTAAGGGGGATAAGATAGGGATTTGTGTAGTGCGTAATTGAATGTTTAAACGATTAATCCACGTCCTAAAACTTATGTTAACATCTGTAAATTATTTTGATCACCTAGTTCACTATCACACACATCAAACTTATAGACGTATTTTGCGGTGAGATGTGGGATAAGGGGTTTTAGGATCGTTGCGTAGATTCGGCCAAGTTTTTAGGTCCGTTTCCAATATAGAGGTTTGTCATCGTTGTTCGTCGACTCTAGAGCTTAATCATGTTAGGTTAATCGGTTTTCTAAAGGGAGAATTAATCAACTTCACATAGGGTGGTTAGATCGAGTTGTTCAGTCTAATCGATAGAATTAGGAGTTGGCACCCGTGGATGTCGTTAAACTACACTGGATATGTAGGTCGGTTAAGACACGCTCCCTGTTAAGTCCTTACTTAGGGGTAAAAGTAGCTCGTGGGATCATAGTTCGGCTATACCTCTTCATACCTAGAAGTAAACGCATTAGTATAATCTTTACTTTTGCATTAGTATAATATCTCTCCACCGTAATTTTGACCTGAACTAAGTTCTAAGTTGACTTTGATACTTAGAATTTACTCCCCGTGGATTCGACCTTGTGACCACTATACTACCGTTGACCCGATACTCTGTCGGTTAAAGTTAGCGGTTAAGTATTTTGTTATCAATCACCTCTGTTGAACTTCCTACTTCTCAGGGAATTACCCCTAGACCACTTAGCTTGCTTTGAATGACGAACTTTCTCATTCATATAAATTCTTTTTCACGTAGATCCAATTACTCCCACTGGGCCTGAGACACTCAGGTGGTTCTACAAGAGTGTGAACAGAATTGGAGTTCCAAAACTCCATTTATAGGTTTAATGGCTTTAAACCCACCTCCTATTATCATAATCCTATAAAGCCCTTCCAGAAGACCATAGGTGATCAATCACCTCAGCATACCGTAAAGTCTGCATGATCATAATGGGTCAATGGTTAAACCCTACTCCTACTGTATTTGGGTGGATTGAGATTCTGATCTGGTTCAGTAGTATTTATCAGCGTAACCTCCTAACAACCAATGTTAGATGTGGTCTGATTAAATCAGATAGTAACTTCTTGAGTAACATTACTTCAAGGTCTAAGGTTGTTTTCTAACATTCTTCTAGAAGGTTGTGACTGTTCAACCGTCATTATCCGATCTTTGGAATCTTATAACCAACCTTTACTCATTGCATTAAGATATTTCACAAACAGTTACCATCTGAACGTGTATGCAAAATCTCCAGCCCTATCTTCAAGCACTAGTGCTAATTGCGGAAGTGGAGTAAACGTGCTTCACTCCTTATCCACAAATTCATAGGCATCTTCTAGGTAGACTTCTCGGTATAACACAATAATGTAAACCGTTATTTCGCAAACAATATCTTAATTGAGTTAAGTAGTGTATTGTATCATATCAACAACTACATAAAGGCAATCCATGGTTATCCTTTCAGTGAAATCATTTCACTTGGAGGTGGGCCGAGCATCAGTGTTAAATACTATGCTATAGCCTATATCTGAGCATGTAATACTCTTTTCTCTAGTAATATCAGAGATTACTCCAAACATTCAGATAAACTAATCGGCTTTCGAGTAGTCATCAGACAAAATGTCTACCACTCAAAATCCCCCACTAGCTTGTATCTTTCATAAGACCCCGAAGGTCAATATGGACAAGCTATGAAACTACTTTAGCTCTATTACGCTTTCCCAATTGAAAGACTACTTAGTCATTTTTCCCTTGAGATAGTTTTCTCAGACTGGGAGATAGGAATCACCCTTAGCCAGTCTTCAGATCTTACCTTTAGGATATATGCACAAATTAATAGATGTTGAAGAATCGTTTATCTTAATACGGAAACAATTTTCCTTAGTTTATGATGTGTTACATATACCTTTTCAACATTACTTAGTGGTTCTGACTTTATCAGACGAAAGTCCGAGTCTCGGATTCATACACAAATGTCATATTCACTTCGTTTAAGGTAACTATATCATCGATGTGAAAGTGAATCCATTTGTTCCAACAAATCTGAAAAAGAAATTATATTTCTTTGATATTCAAGGATTAAAATCCGAAATTTCTTTCCTTATATCACTCCCACTATCTCAGCTGAAATAACTGCCCGTTGTATACACTTTAATCATGAATGCCTTGCAACCTTGTTCTTACAAAAGAACATAGCTTCCGGGTCAAATTTCTCGGTTAAGAAAGTTTCTAAGGATTCATAGGTTAGTGATCCGAAATCAAATTCCTTATCCTATATTTTCTTTTATTAATATTTCAGTTTAGTCTTTATCATATTTAGTTTATATAACTTACACTTTTAGACATTTACCTTCTTATTCATGGATTTCCTTAAAGGAAATGGCCGCGAACTTAGCAGTTCATTTGAGTAGACACTACTCGTGAACTGTGGGATGTCTAGTGAGATTGATACCAAATAATTCTCGTCATCTTTGAACTAATTTCTTTTGTCTCTCGTTCAACACGAGTGACAATAGTGACATGCTAATAAATGTCACTTAAGTTTAAAGGCTCAAGAGTAGAACCGTCTACACAAAATTAATTGCATTCTTGATTTATGAGTTCAACGTTCTTGTTACTTTTTCATTTTCACAAGGTCATCATCAGTCAATTTTAATCACTTAAGCAGTCTAGTCACCTTGAGATGATATGTAGTTGTAAAATAAATTATCATAGAAATATTAATCAAATCATACATCACAACAAATAATGATTTTAGGAATTAGAAACGTGATGTCAAGCATGCAGTTTATCCTACCATTCTAAGGATTTAATCTCACACCTATAGTGCCGCCTTAGGGTATGTCAAAGGGGTGACGATTAAATTGACACAATCTCTCTCAACAATTAAACCATTGAGAATCAGACATCTCTATTTAATTGTTGATTACCTTCCTTTTTCAGCCAAGATATTTCCAAAAATATCCTTGTGAGTGTGACCTACTGTTTCAGATCTCAAAGTACGCCCTAATTATGCCGCCTTAGGGTCAGCCAGTGACCCGACGAGTACCCAAAATCCTATCCTTTCGGAGACCAAGCCTTGCATTTTGATAGCGGTGAAGGCCATCATTAAGGAGCCGGAATCAAAGCGGCACGATGCGTCACCATTCACTCATGTGTGTAACATCCCGACTTTTCAGAAGGGTAAAATGGTAATTGGGTAATTTTACTATGACCTAATTATTATTTAGCCTATTTTCATCTAATTAAAAAGGATTTAATTAATGTCTTGAAAAGTAATTAAAGGGAATAAAAGGATTTAGTCATTTAATTAATGGATTTAATTATTGTCTATTTAAGGAAAATAGTCACAATAATTCCCTCATAATTTGGCATGCATATTTTGGAAAAAAAAGAGGGTGGAACGGCGCCAACAAGAAGAACAACGCAGGAGATTTCCTGGAAAAGGGAGAACGTAATATTCAACCGTGCGCCAATCTGTTCATCTGTTCAAGATGCTACAGGAGATAAAAGTGATCACTGCGACGAGACGCAACTTTGGAAAATAAAATATCCTTATTTCGTAAGTTTTCAGTTTAGCCCTAATTTTTCGTAATCGTCGAGTTCGTTTCTTCAAAAAATCGTATCTTTTAATCCGTAGCTCTGTTTTTCAGCCATGAGTAGTCAAAATGATCGTCTTGGAGCGTAAATCATTCTAAAAATAGGTTCACAGCATTTAATTCAGGTAATATTCAGTGTTACACACATTTTCAATTCGGGATTTTCAAGAAAGATAGGATTTTTAGGTTTACATGTTGTTTAATTAGGTTACAAGTTGAAGGCTTAGAAAATCATCTTTTCTTGAAGTTTTTGGATAGGTTTTGATGGAAATTAAGGTAAGATGCTCTTCCTAATGAGTAATTATAGTTTTATAATGATAGGTTGAGTTCCGGTGAGTTCTGGTGTTGTTTGGTGATAGAATGCATGCTAAGTTGTAATTAATGAGATGTAATATTTTTGGTATATTAGAGTTGAGTTCTAATACTGTTTTTTTGGAGTAATTTTTTGATAATCGTGTTTGGTTTGGTTTAGGAATCGATTAAGTGTAGAAAATCATGTTTTAGGGTTTTGTATTACGTTCTAATTGTTATCATTTGGTCTTATAACATTAATTAAACCTTAACAAGCTTCGATTGAGCTTTCGATTCGTTTAGTTTTGGCACCCAATGTACTCTTAAAGGGAGTTGAAGTTCGGATCCGTCGGAAGAGCATGAAAGGGCTTGTGCTTTGATTAACTAGAGTTCATCAATGTTTATGTAATTGTTAGGCATTGTCCGTGTCTAGTGGTCTAGGAAAGAGAGTAGTGTATGTGAAGGAGCTTACTTGAAAAGACTTAGGTGGCTAGTTAACACACAATAAAGTTACATACGTGGTAGTGAAAGATAAAACATCACCTATTCTCGGTTAGGCACCAAGTCATATCGGCGATGTGATACATTAATAAAAGGTTAACAACGCTACTGGCTCAAAAGGCTGAAGGGTAGTGGAGGAAATTCATCGAACATATATGCATTCCGGGGAGATCCCGGGACTATCGGTGCTATTCACCGTAGTTTCCAAGTATATCTCGTGATGGATACACATCATGCATAGTGCCCTTGAGTGATGCCGTAACCAAGATAAGTTAAGCTAGAAACGTATTGTCATGACATGTTGATGGACATGGAGTGAACCCTAGATTGTGTTGATCTCTCATAAAGATAACATAATAATAATAAAAAGAACCTTTTGTTATAGAACTTAGTTAATCGTTAGCTTCTCACTTTTACTAAGTACTTTGTACTTACCTCCTTTGCATTTTCTTTTGTATGCATTGCGGGGTGAGAAGACAAACAGGTTGACCAAGAGTAGTTGACGGCTTGATGACGTTTCTGCCTTGAAGATGCTTTTAGTTTATTTTCTTTTTCATAAAGATTGTACTAGACTTGTTGTTCTTTTACTCCTAGACTTTTGTAAGTTATGTTTGTACTTTTAAGAGCTCGTATTGTGTAAGTCTTTGGGTTTTTCGTCGTTGTAATTTAACTATCCATCTTTAGTATGGTTAATTTTCATTCTTAGTAGTATTTAAGTGTTCACCCGAGTCTTTTTAGCTTCCGTTTGCTTTTATTTGATACGACGATGACGACCCAAAAACTCGTCTATACAAACATTAAGGCTCTTTCTGTTGATGATAACCTAAGGATGCTCTTTCGATACATGAAGTGGTAAAAAGAGGGGGTGTTTTAGGTATGATTTTGACTGCACTTGATGATGATCAAGCTGCCTACGTATCCAATATTGGGATTGGAATCAAGTCTTTGTAGTTCCTTAGGGATTATTTATATAAAGGGGCTTGTGCCCTAGAGTTAACGTGTGGCGTTTCCAAGGGGGACATTGATTGGTGTGTTCCCTAAGGATAAAGATTATGATTGACTGATTTCCTAAACTTTAGGAGATAATTGTGCTATTCAAATATTCATATTTAGTGATAAATATTGGAGCTTTTATGACTCGGGATGCTTTCCATAGCTATCTGATTTATTACCCATGTGGGAAATACGATTAGAGATTAACTCTGGTCTGATTTAGACGGCCCAAACTAAACTTGCCGACCCACGAAGGTCGGGGAGAATGGCCGAGCTGGTATTAGCTCGGACTCTTAGGTGCGTGTAACGGTGGGTCTGAAAGAGACTTAACCCGACCAATAAGGTCGGACATGGTTGGGTTAGAGTACAAGTGTTGGCCGACCTGAGGAGGTCGAGATTGAACTTAGGCCTGTCGGCTACTCAAGGTCCTAAGTATTGGTTGATCTAGGGATACGATCAGTAGGTGAACTATTCTAGTCCAGCCACGGGGGTACCCGGTCAATTTTCTCTAAATTTAAGGTTGGGTCGTTGAAGAGATTCCACGTAGTCAAGTTCAATTATTGGCATCGTTAGATGATGTAGAGGCTTGCGTATAATATTAGATTTATTTAATGCTATACGGGTCGAACGTTTCTCTTCCGGATAAAGGCTCGGTATCCGGGAGCGGGGCGTTACAGTTGGTATCAGAGCGAAGCGTCCTTCTTTCCTAGGCTTTTCCCCTCTAAGATAAGACTTCTTTAGACCTTTTTGAACCCTTCTAATCTCTCTTGATCTTGGTGGTAAATTCTCGTAGGATTAGGAATCCTTAGAATGTGGTTAAGTTGCACTAGGACCAAGTGAAAAGTCTCCTTAGGCGAAGGTTAGGTTGAGTTTTAAGCTGACATCTCTTATGTGATCCTCTTATGTTTTGTTCCTTTCGAGAACCCTTAATAGGATCCCTCTTTCCTTTTGGAATCTTTGAATCTTTCTCTAATGTTCTTTATTTTTGAGGTTTTAATGCTTTCGTAATGCTGCATTTGGTTCAAATCACATCCTTGTAACTTGGTGTTATGCAAAACGAGTAAACGATTTTGTTCACGTTTCTACATGTCATGTTATATCATGTTTTGTTCCGAGAATTCTGTAAATTTTCAGCCACTTAGAAAGTTTCTTATCTACAATTTCTCTCTTTACATCAATTCAGTTTCCAATATGGATTGCTCACAAATTGTTTAACAAGGAGGGTAATCTGTTCAGAAAATTCTGCAGCGGTACTTTTTCTTGTCATTCTGTTTTGAATAAGCTAAACGCCTTCAAATGACTTGGATATTTGATATGTTGTAGAAAACATCTTGCACTAAAATTTTTGTTTTGGAACCAAGTGCAAATTCGTTTTGGTCTGAGCACAATCTACAACACACGACAGTTGATGAAGTCCTGAAATTTTTTGACAGCTTATAGCAGTAGATGAAAAGAATTATTTTGACCGACCTATGGCTTCCCAATTTTAATGTCACCTAGAAAACTCTAGTAAATAAATCTTTTCTCTTTGTATCGTGCTCAAATTCCTTTTTGTTTGGTCTTTACAAATTGATAATGTCAGATTCAGAGTAAATATCGTACACAGCCACCTAAAAGGGATCCTCACCTCTTTGACTGAGGTTTGGGCTAAGAGTGTAGCAAGTTACGGGTGTTATGTCTTAGAAGGTTTCCGAAGAGATCTTTCCCTAGGATATGTCTCATGGTAGAATGTTCGTAAAGTTAACATTGTTGTTTCTTTTGCAGTTATAAACAAGAACCAATGTGCTATCCTCCAGCATGCCATGTTTGATTTTCAGGCCGTTTTCATGCCCTTTTGTAATTATACCTTCTCTGGTAATTTATTTCTCATATAATCCCTCACTTGAGATCTTTAAGCTCAACAAATCTTCTTCACTTATTGTTATGAAGTACTTAAGAAATATATCTCCATAAGCATTTCTTTTGAACAAATCCATGCTTCTTTACTTGTCAAATCAAGGAGCAAGATCCCTCTAACTCTGCATTGTTGCACCCCTATTCTTCTTTTCAAGTACAAATTTGACTGAACCTTTTAATGTCAGAACATTCTTTTTACTTGTGTTTATTTTCAGCTTCCCTCCTAAGGGTAGTGTTGATTTTGTAATCTTTCCATCTAATGCTATTTGTTCTTTCAAGGTATGTATCTCATCTTCTTACCAGTTGGATCTTTAATCCTACCTTGACGTCCATCTTCAGTTACCTATCTTTAACCTTCTAGCAATTTATGCCAAACCAGTTTCAGGCAAAAGGTAGTCTTTGCCAAGATGCCTTCCGAACCTATTTAGCCAATCAACTTTTGAATTCCTAAACTTTTGATTTCCAATTCAGATTAATGTACCTTGAACCCTTCAGTTTTTACTCTCTTTCAGGCCATTTAGAGCCATGAACCGCCAGATACACCTTTAGATATTCCATCTTCTATTTTGGCATTTCTATTACAATTTTGTCATACTAGTTGAAAGTCTATTTTGTTTTAACCTTTTTTTTCCAACATGAGGAATAACCTTGGGCCCTTATTTCCCCGGCAGTGTACTATTCCTCTTGAGTAGTGCAACCTTGAAACTTTGAATTGGATCATCAATGATCTTCACACTTTATTTGAAAGTTTGAGTTAATTCTTCGAAGCCAAACTTTATCCAGCAATTCTTAAGTGTCTTTTCCCCTTCACTTGAAAGCTCGTTTATCACATACTTTTTCAATCTTTTGATTTTCCCCTTACATTGTCATGAGGAAAACCCTATCTCCTTTTCAATTTTGAAATAACCTCTGTTTGAATAATGCAGACTTTGATTTTTCCTTGACAAGTTCCCTTTTATTTCATTCTGAGACCTTTTCGTGTACTCGTTTTGTCTCTAAAGCTCCGGCATGTTGAGATTCTGCCCTCTTTTGATTTCTAAATGGTTTAGTCTTCCTGGTGCTCAACCTATCACCTTCAAACTTTGTTTGTTTTTTCAAGGTAACCTTTATTGGCATAAGGATTGGATCAGATCGTCAAGAGAAAGTATGGCAAATGCATGTTGTCCATCCCAACGAGACTCAGAAGTCCTTTAGTTGGGATCATTGCGGTTCTACAACAAGTTTGTGTCAAAGTGATGAATGAAGCCACAAGATAGCACTTGTGTTCATCCAGAGCAACTAAGATGCACAGAGAGTTGGAACAATACCATTGATGATCTTTCATGAAGATAGAGGTAGAAGAGCTGCATACAATAATAGTTACCACGACAACATCCAGATGTCAACATTTGAAACTCTACATGGAGAAAAGCGAAGAACTCCAGTTTTCAGGGTTGAAGTGAAACAAAGATGACAAATTTCGAGACCACATTTGATACAGAGAGCCAACGAGAATATTGAAGTGGAGAATCGCAACTTCAAGTTGGCTCAAGACAAGTAGAAGCATTGGGAAGACGGAAGAAGAATGCGGTTTGAATATGAAGCTGAAGATGAAGTGTATCTAATGACGTCCTCTTGTGCCAGTGATGAATTAATGCTTAACCAATGTTGATGTGGAAGCAAGTAGGGACCTCATAGTAATTGAAGAGATCTTCATGTATGCAGAAGAAACAAGTGCACTTTGGAGTGGTGGATAAAGAAAGTCAAGGAATAAGACGTACAACTAGATGCTCCGTGAAGTCGACTTCAAGTACCTCTCAGTTACGTTGAGTTTCGAGGACGAAACTCCTCTTAAGGGGGGAGGAATGTAACATTCCAAATTTTCAGAAAGGGTAAATTGGTAATTGGGTAATTTTACTATGGCCTAATTATTATTTAGCCTATTTTTATTTAATTAAAAAGGATTTAATTAATGTCTTGGAAAGTAATTATAAGGAATAAAAGGATTTAGTCATTTAATTAATGGATTTAATTATTGTCTATTTAAGGAAAATAGTCACAATAATTCCCTTATAATTTGGCACGCGTATTCTGGAAAAGAGAGAGGGTGGAACGGCGCCAACAAGAAGAACAACATAGGAGATTGCCTGAAAAAGGGAGAACGTAATATTCAACCGTGCGGCCAATCCGTTTATCTGTTCAAGATGCCGCATGAGAGAAAAGTGATCATCGTGATGAGATGCAACTTTGGAAAATAAAATATCCTTATTCCATAAGTTTTCAGTTTAGCCCTAGTTTTTCGTAATCGTAGAGTTCTTTTCTTAAAAAATTCGTATCTTTTAATCCGTAGCTCTGTTTTGCAGCCATGAGTAGTCAAAACGATCGTCTTGGAGCGTAGATCATTCTAAAAATAGGTTCAAAGAATTTAATTCAGGTGATGTTCTGTTTTACACACATTTTCAATTCTGGATTTTCAAGAAAGATAGGATTTTTAGGTTTACTTGTTGTTTAATTAGGTTACAAGTTGAAGGCTTAGAAGTTCAGCTTTTTCTTGAAGGTTTTGGATCGGTTTTGCTGGTAATTAAGGTAAGAGAATCTTCCTAATGAGTAATTATAGTTTTATAATGACAAGTTGAGTTCCAGTGAGTTTTGGTGTTGTTTGGTGAAAGAATGCATGCTAAGTTGTAATTAATGAGATGTGATATTTTTAGTATATTAGAGTTGAGTTCTAATGCTGTTTTTTTGGAGTAATTTGTTGTTAAACGTGTTTGGTTTGGGTTAGGAATCGATTAAGTGTTGAAAATCATGTTTTAGGGTTTTGTAATTCTTATAACATTAATTAAACCTTAAAAAGCTTTGATTGAGCTTCCGATTCATTTAGTTTCGGCACCGAATGTACTCTTAAAGGGAGTTGATGTTCGGATCCGTCGGAAGAGCATGAAAGGGCTTGTGCTTTGATGAACTAGAGTTCATCAATGTCTGTGTAATTGTTAGGCTTTGTCCGTGTCTAGTGGTGTAGGAAAGAGAGTAGTGTATGTGAGGGAGCTTACTTGAAAACATTTAGGTGGCTAGTTAATACACAATAAAGTTACATACGTGGTAGTAAAAGATAAAACGTGACTTATTCTCGGTTAGGCACCAAGTCATATAGGCGATGTGATACGTTCATAAAAGGTGAACAACACTACAGGTTCAAAAGGCTGAAGGGTAGTGGTGGAAATTCACCGAACGTATATGCATACCGGGGAGATCCCGGGACTATCGGTGCTATTCACCGTAGTTGGAAAGTATATCTCGTGATGGATACACATCATGCATAGTGCCCTTGAGTGATGACCAAGATAAGTTAAGCTAGAAACGTATAGTCATGACATGTTGATGGAAATGAAGTGAACCCTAGATTGAGTCGATCTCTCATAAAGATATCATAATAATAATAAAAATAACCTTTTGTTATAGAACTTAGTAATTCGTTAGCTTCTCACTTTTACTAAGTACTTTGTACTTACCTCCTTTGCATTTTCTTTTGTATGTATTGCGGGGCGAGAAGACGAACTGGTTGACCAAGAGTAGTTGACGGCTTGATGACGTTGCTGCCTTGAAAATGCTTTTAGTTTATTTTCTTTTTCGTAAAGGTTTTACTAGACTTGTTTTTCTTTTACTCCTAGACTTTTGTAAGTTATGTTTGTACTTTTAAGAGCTCGTGTTGTGTAAGTCTTTGGGTTTTTCGTCGTTGTAATTTAACTATCCATCTTTAGTATGGTTAATTTCCATTCTTAGTAGCATTTATGTTTTTACCCGAGTCTTTTTAGCTTCCGTTTGCTTTTATTTGATACAATGACATAGAGGCTTGCGTATTTATTTAATGCTATACGCGCCGAATGTTTCTCTTCCAGATAAGGGCTCGGTATCCGGGAGCAAGGCATTACACATGCTTGTGTCAACAGCACAGGCCGTGGGGTCGGTTGTCACCTTCCCCGCTCCCACTCGTTATTTTGAAAAATAGGTAGTCTCATTAGGATTTTCAGTATTTCCTTTACAATCTAAAAAACAATAAATTATGAACATTTACATTAATTCTCCCATTAGTTCATCGGTTCCAAATACACTAGGACTTATGAATTTCCCAATAATTCGGAAAACAATAAATCACAAAATTTAAAGCTCCCACTAGTTTATCGGTTCCAAATACCGTCTAACTAGGGTCACCTCATTCATGATTTTCAAATTTTCCGAATATTTAGAAATCTCTTGTGTAGCCACTACACAACTAAAATTCATCGAAGAATTTTATAGTCCTAATCTTGTCATAATAAAAATTAAGGATCTCAGAATTTTTTCCAATAATTCGAAAACAATAAATCATAAAAGTCGATCACCAACTTATCGGTTCCGAATACCGTCTAGTTAATGTCCAACTTTTCACGATTTTCCAAATTTTCGATTATCAAAATTCTTTTTATGTAGCCACTACATAATCAAAATCCCGAAGGATTTTAGATCCAAAACAAATTTACCCAGTAAATTTTATTTTTATCATGTGAATTTTATATCCAAAACAAATCCGTTTGTTCAATTAATTTAATCAATTGCCTAAACTAATCTAAATTAATTACGTGATTGTACATGCCTAATTAATTTCAAATAAATTATCTACATGTATGCATATGTTAGGAGTGGAATTCATGAATATGATGCATGTCATGGTTATATCACATAAATAATCACCTAAGAAAATAAATGCGTAAAATAAACCAATGAGATGGACCGTTGGTACCCCATATCTAATCTCTAATAAATAAAAGATCCTAAACCCAATCTAATGGGGTTTACTAATTATCTATTACATTATGAATTCAGTATCTGTATCTATATAAATTACTCGATCACGATCTTCACAGAGAAGCTTCCCAACCGAGTTTGTTAGGCACTTCTTCTTCTACCCGCTTCACGCGGGTTAGACTCCCACCAGCTCCAAAAATTTTATTTTCCAAAAACATCAATTTTTCTGGAAAAAGCTTGAATAAAACGCGTCAAGGAAAATTCGAACTCTTGACCTACTAATTTGCTACATCACACATGAACCGTTGCGCCGCTGAATTCATCTTCCATAAAAGGGTTTGATTTTTAAATAAAAATAAACATAGTCGGAAAAAGGATACTTTTCTGGTAAATTAAAATTACATCAATTTACATAATTTCTTATACCCGAAAAAACGGGTTTACAACAGTTCTAACGGTAAACAAGTATCAACCACAATCTTTCTCGTCAACCAGGAACATTCAACCACGTATATATCTAATAAGCATATAAAAAATGCAAATTTTTTTTATTCAATTCCACTCCTTATTAATTAATTATGCAATCAAGATCGCATTGTAACCTGGCTCCGATACCATATGCTAGAAATACAGAAACCCGAATCAGGATCCGAAACGCGGAAAAAACCGAATCCGGAAAATTTCCGGTGCTCAATTAATCAGGAGGGAGTTTCGATTAATCCAGGCTATTTTTCCATTCTTTTTAGGATCGTCAGGTCTGATTCACAGCACCAATCAAGACACTCGATCGTGCACAGCGGAAGCAACGAATTAAAATTCGTTTTCGATCTTACCACGATATGATTCGCATAATAAATTAATCTAACTACAAGAAAGTTGAAGATTTGCCCAACAGAAGAGAAGCCGTGATCCTCCGGATTGTATCTCCAAGCGACGACTGGTGGACGTTGATCCTCGTAGTAGAGCCTCCTCGAATATGCTCAAGAAAAACCCTAGGTTTTCCTTCTCCCAATGACCAGGATGAGTAACTAATTTTTCTCTCCTCTTTAGTTGAATGTGGTGCAGACTACTGTGTAGTATTGTTTTGGGGGAACTCTCTTTATATAGGAAAATAACTAGTCAAGAGCGAGTTATCCCTCTCACAAGACAATTATCTTTTTCCCAAAGAAAAATATATTACCATACATAAGAGGTAATCACCATAAATGAGATAATCACTAGAAAATAAATCTCTTAATTTATCCCTTAATTAGTTAACAAATAAATAATTAATTACACATATTATATAATTCATGAAAATTTCTTTTCCTAATTTCCCACATGTGGCGCCATATTTTCCATGAGATAATAGAAAATATCTTTTCTATTTTAGATATTATTGAATAAATAATATCGCATATTCATTAAATAGACTAACTATTTAGTTTATTCTTGAGGTTCCATAATATGAGAATTCACTCGCGTGTTAGGAGCCAACCCGGGGACCATGGACCTATGACCAGTAGTTACAAAAAATTGAACAATATATTCATCGAACAGAATGTTTCTATTCAACTTATTAATTCCGGAATTACGCCACCATAAATCCAAAACTGAACTCTATCGATTATAGATATAACTTGTTCTCAGAAAGTCGAGTCAATAATTGTCCATTGATATAATCATTACATACAGACTAACCCTCCATAGACTATCCGTAATGATGCGGGAATGTCTCCGTAAACCTTCTTCATTACATCTTATCTTTATTTACCATTAACCCACTAGTAATCAATTAGTTCATAAACAATATGAACTCGGCCGATCGATCAGTTTCTAGGATTAACAAATAAGAGGACTGTCTTTGTACTTCCCACAGGAAGGAATGGATTCCATATCTGTGAGACACACACTCCTCACTCATTCCAGTGTAGTGCCAACGTGAAAGTGATTCGGACCGCGCCTCTTAGAAATCCTTAACGAGCACATCAAACCTTACCGTGAAACAAGCATGAGTTTACAATCACTTCAGGATTAAGGTTAATCCATGTATGATCATCTTGTGATTGAATTAGATTTCTCAATTACGGAATTATATGAGAAATGCAGATTAAATCGGTCCATTCCTATATGACTACATAATATATGAATACCCCACTTAGATAACCAATATTGACGGCCCGGATAAGACAGTCACACCATAAAGTGTTTTGGGCGCATTAACGGTTGTTTAATCAATAGACGCCATATTTTGATTAAGTTCACCATGGACTAACAGTTCAAGTGTATCACCATAAACTTAATCCCCACGTGTGACACACACTAAGTTATATGGCTACATATGATACAACTTGGGGTTTTCAGTGGTGTATTACTCATAAGCACAAAGCAAATAAGATTAAATAAATCTTTCATTTATTAATTATAAAAACAATTACAGAAATTGTCTTTCGGGCAATACTTCCAACACTCGGCTTCTTTT
The DNA here is from genome assembly GCA_036785695.1 of Gentiana straminea. NCBI lineage: Eukaryota > Viridiplantae > Streptophyta > Magnoliopsida > Gentianales > Gentianaceae > Gentiana > Gentiana straminea. The sequence goes on along the minus strand of JAVUPR010000256.1, from coordinate 1,609,302 downwards.
ACCTTAAATGCGTTAATTGTTTGCTCTTAAGAAAGCGATTTTGGAGGGTTTTGAAGTTACCTTACTCTCTACTAAGTCATTTCCAGTATGCCAAGTACTTTCATAATGGGAACATTCTTGATGTTGTCATTGCCCCCAGGCCTTCATTTCTCTGCCAGAGACTTCTTGAGGGGCGAGACCTTATTTTCTAGGGGATCCGTTGGTTAAGTGATGTAGCTCTAATTAATATTTATTTTGATGCATGTATACCCTTACCTACATCGTTCATAGTTATATTTCCTTTCAAATGATACTAAGGTAAGTGCCCTTATTAGTCCACACACACCTTCATGGAATCATGAGCTAATCCAAGCATCATTTTTGCCGCATGAAGCCCAAGAAAATCTTAGTATCCCTCTCTCGCGGAGAGTCATGAGGTTGATATTATTTGGAACTATGATAGGCGGAGCGATTATTCGTTCGGTCGCTCTACGGTTGGCCACTCCGTTATACCATGCGAAACTCGGTGGTAGAGCCTCGCTTCTTATCTTCCCTAGATTTTATTTTGCGCCGGGTCTAGGGTTAGGCTATTAAACCGAGGGTCAAACATTTCCTATAGAGATACATGCATAATTGTTTTTTGGTCGGATCCTCATTACGTGGTTAAGGAGTTGTGGACAGTTTCTGTGGGTTGTGTAGGCATCATGAGGAAGATCTCATACATACTTTTTTTTCTTAGGATATTCCCACCGCCGTATGGGGCCGATTGGATAATGGGAATCTTCGAGCATTGGCCTCAAGTTCTGATTTCTCTAGTGTACTCCACTATCATTCCGACAGTTGTATGAAGAAGGAATTGATGACTATTCTTTTGATATTCTGGTATATATGGAAGGTCAAGTGCACGTGGGTAAATGATCATAAACTGGTGAATGTTGAAGGATTGATTACACATGTGGAGAAGGAGGCAATCAAGTTCTCCACCTCATTCCGCTCGCGGCTCTATCATTCACCTTCAGCATACTGGCCGTTGACCAGGACAGTGCCACCATCGGGTGTCATAATGTTTAATACTGGTGCGGCGAATGCGAAGAGTGCACATCTTATTGTCATTTGGTTTCGCAATCATGAGGGGTAGCATCATCATGTTGTCTCACAACGTATACATGTTGTTTTGGATGTATAATCTTTGGATCTTATGGTGGTCTTTTAGGATCTATTCCTCGTATCCGTTAGGGGACATCATCAGATTATTATGGAAACAGACTCTCTAATATGCGTTTAGCGGCTGCAGTTTATGGAGGACGACTTCTCGTCTTTGGGGTGCTTGGTCTCTGATTGTTTTAGTCTTTCTAAGGGCTTCTCATTATGTTCATTTTCTTTTGTTAAGTGCACATGTAACCGTCCAGAGCATTGTTTTCTAGGACTAGTTTGTCTGTAGCGGGTTCAGTTATTTGGGTTGTGACACCCCTTCAGAATGTTTTGGATGCTTGTCTTTTGGATATGATTTACTAATACTTGTGGATTTGCTTTAAAAATAAATTAATTAAATGAATGGTTAATTGTCAAGACGCATCATTTTACAACTTAATTATACATTTAGGTCACAACAAAAAAACGATTGGTTATAAGGACAAAAAAACACTATTTGGACAAAATTAACTCCATCTTCCTTTATACAAATTTCATTTCGCTGAAACCTATTCCAATTCTGTCTCAGTCGTCGGGAAACTTCCATTTCCGGCCATGGCAAGGACCAAGAAAGAAGCCGCTCACGACTTTGATCAATACCAGATTCTATGCTGGAAATCGCCGAATCGTAACCTGTCAAATTCATGGAAATGTCATGTCATTCATTAGTCAGTAGAGTCATGTATATAAAGTTACATATAGGAGCCATAGCCAAATACAAAGTTTCCAATCTACCTTTATGTTAACTACATCTCTATTTTTATAATAATAATCATAATCTATTCCCGTAATTTAGTTCCAATTCTGGAATACCCCCACATGGTGGAGCAGTGAGGTCCCGGATGCCCATCTTGCCCAGAAGAAACTCAAACTATTGTTTTCCTAACAGTTTTGTAAGAAGATCCGCTAGTTGCAACTTCGTAGGAGTGTATGATGGAACAATAAGGCCGTCAGAAACGGTGTTACGAATAGAATGACTTTTCGTCTTGATATGCTTCATGCGCTCATGAAACATGAGATTTCGGGCAATATGAAAAGCAGACTAACTATCGCAATGCAAATGCATGCCATCGGAAAGCCGAATCCCAAGGTCACCCAGCAATTGTCGCAGCCACTTCAACTCACAAGTGATAGCTGCCATAGAATGATATCCGGCCTCCGCCGAGGAGTGAGAGACCGTAACTTGATTCTTCTCATTTTCCACGATATAGGGGAGTGACAAGCAACACCAAACATCCGCTCAAGGATCTTCAAGTAAGAGGAAACCTTGCCTAATCAGAATCACACAATTCTTCTAGAGTAATGTCACTATCATCTCGTAACAAAATACCTTGCCCCATGTGCTGTTTAATATAACGAACAACGTGTAAATCCACCTCCCAATAGACAACACATGGCTGCTGCATGAACCGTGAAAAAATGTGCACATAATAGGCGAGGTCAGGGCGAGTCACACCAAGATAAATGCGACGACCAATAAGACGGCGATATTTCCTAGGATCATGCAAGAACGCTGAATCATCAAAAGAAAGTCGATGATTCTGCTCCATGGGAATAGAGACAAGATTGGCAGCAAAAAATCCACAATCAGAGATAATATCCAAAGCACAAAAAAAAAATACCGCTTTTATATCGAGCAACCTCGAGGCCAAGAAAATACTTGACCGCTCCAGATATTTAATTTTAAAACACCGCCCTAAATACAACATAAAAGCAGCCAAAACCACATAATCATTCCCTGCAATTATCATGTCATCCACATAAACAAGAACACTGATGCAAATACCCTCGTTCGGCAAGGTAAAAAGTGAATAGTCTGAGTAAGTACGCTTAAATCCATAGTCTGAGTAAGTACAGCTTCTACAAAATTATGTGGAGTAGTGCCTATAGAAATTGCTGCTATATAATGATGATGTTTGTCAGAAAACCGATGAAAATCAACAAAATATGAAAGAGGATACCGAGTCCCCGAGGAAGATGATGAGAGCGGGGACTACATGGAGAGACTTGTCGAGCCAAATGTAGTATGAATGATGAAGTCTTGACAACACGTATTTGGAATTTTTGCACGTTTTCCCCGACCGAGCTCAGAGGCCTGTGTGGTACCTGTGTCATGAGTTGGAGGATTTGGCCCCCCTCCAGACCGACCCCCTGAAGGGTCCTCATCAGTGACTGGTGGAACATGTACTTTGGGCGGAATGGGGTCCACGGTGGGTGGTGTCGAAAAATCAATGTATGTATATAACTCTGGAGAATACATTTAGGGAAAAGTAAAGCATCCTCAGAACCCGTAGGAAGTGGATTATCTGAATCCGTCATAGGAAACACGTCCTGAATTTTTTTACAACTCGAGAAACAAAAAATTCTTCGGTTTCCAAGTCAAATAAGCTCCATCTCTTTTAGCGTATGGATATCCTAAAAAAACACATCATCGACTTCTACTCGCAAATTTGTCACCCTTGTGACATTGATTATGTGCATAACACAAGAAACCAAACACACGAAGCATATCAAAACTCGGGGGCTTGCCAAATAAACAATCATACAGAGTTTTATAATTTTAAAAATTGGACAGGGTACGATTAATCAAATAACATGCATCCATGACACACTTACCCAAAAACTTAATAGGAAGATGCCCCTGAAATCTAAGAGCCCGTGCTACATTCAAATATGTTGATGCTTATGTTTCACCTTACCATTCTGTTGTGGGGTCCCCACACACGAAGTTTAAAAAATAATCCATTGTTCATGAAAGTCAAGGGATGAAAATCAGTCCCGTTATCACTACAAACCCTTTTAATTTTCTAATCACACTATCGTTCCACTAACACCACAAAGTTCAAAAATATAGAGGCGACTTCCACTTTACTATAAAAGAGATAAACCCATATGGACCTAAAATAATCATCAAAGATTGTCAAGAAATAAGATACTCCACAAGACGAACGAGTTGTATACGGACCCTACAAATCACAATGATCAAGCTCAAAAATCCTTCTGGCCCTATTAGGATTACTAGGAAAACTGTCACGGGGCAGTTTCACACGAAAGCACACACCACAAGCCTCTTTATTCAAACTACTAGACGCACTTACAGTAGGAATTTTTCTAAGAACCTTTTCCGAAGCATGTCCAAAACATTTGTTCCACAACTTAACTGAGTCTCTGCCAGTAATTACCAGAATCCGAGTATCCGAAACACCTCGAAAAAAGAAAAGTCCTTCCGCTCGTTCACCCACTCCAATCACCGCCCTCGTCACTCGGTCCTACATAACACATAATGAAGGAGTGAAACATTGCATTTATATTCATCCAAAAATTGCGTGACAGAAAGCAAGTTGCAATTAAGACTAGGCCTATATAACACATTCCCAAGTTTTAAATATCTTGCCAGCTTCACATTGACCATATGCGAAGCCTGTAAAGCACTACCTTCTGGTAGGCCGACCGTGCATTATTTAATTTCACTTACATCCGTTATTAAGTGGTAGCAACTTTGTCACATGATGAGTTGCACCTGTATAAATAATCCATAACGCCTCACCGGGCATTCGACCTTTCGGTTTCACATCAAAAATAATTTGTCATTAGGTCGAGCTAATATTGGCAAGCCCTGCTTGCTCAGAAGTATCGATCCTTATGTTTACAATAGACATCTTTTCACCAATATAGAAACCATAGACGCCGATTTCACAAAAAAACAACATCAAAACGCAATAGTTTGGTCGTGGGTTTGTTCAACGACATTGAACCATCAAAAAACAATTTCCACCTTTCATATTGTGGAAAATAAAAATTCAAGCACGCCCTCAAAATTTCATCACGATCAGAGTCCGTTTCAATATCCGATAGTCGCTGGAAAGTTTCTGCTGTAACAATACACAACCATTTGGTCGTGGGCAATTTCAGATAAACTGAACTGTTCAAACGGAAATTACCCCTCTCAGATTGTTGATGAAACAATTCCGAACAACCCCTAAATTTTTTGTCTTGATCGGAGTCCGTTTCAATGTCTGATCGTCGCCAGAAATCTTTTGCTGAAACAATACTACATCAGCAAAAAGTTTTTATTTTGATTTTGATTTTTTTATGGCTCTGATACCATGTAAAATTCAGGTAGATGTCATATCTTTCATTCATCAATAGAGTCATGTATATAAAGTTACATATAGGAGCCCTACCGAAATACAAAGTTCCCAATCTACCCTTATGTTAAATACATCCCTATTTTTTTTACAATAACAATCACAATCTATTCCCGTAATTTAGTTCCAATTCCATAATATAACCGCCAAGCCTCTATCTTTCTCTCCTTCGCAACCACACTCTCAAAATATCCCCACTGTCGGTCCAATGTCGCAGCCCACACCTTGTCCTCCGTTGACGGCATATTCGGTTGCTAAGATGACGCTAGAATGGGAGCATGAATTTTTTGAGTTGCTTAGTACCATTGAGGAGCTGGAAGCTGCCTTAAGTGTTGTTACTTCTCAAGCCAATTCTATTCTTTTCCTCAATCAACATATTTTGGTGGAATATGAACGAAGACAAAAGATAATTGAAAAACTAACACTAAACCAAGGATCAACTATGAGAGACTTACATGAATGTTTGAAAGAAATATATACCTTCTTGTCCTCCTTCATTGAGAATCCTTGTGGCTGAAATAAATACAACTTTTAGTCATAATTTTCAAGAAATGGTTGTGGCAGGAGAAGTGACATTAGATGAGTGTGGCATGGATTTTGATCAATATAGCATACTAATTAAAGGGAAGTCCAGGGAATGCTTTGCTATCAATTGTGTCTTTTAGAAGCTGATTTGGAGCAATGCAATTTGATACACAAATTTGATAGCTTTATAATATAATTGCACTACAGTATTGGTGTTGTGTCAATTTTTGTGTAGTGTCATTGTTGGTGTAATGTTGAGTTAATGCATATACACTTGTTACTTTATTGATATTGTCACTGTATATGATAATATTGATCACTGCATAAAAATGTTACTTCATTGATAATTGTTACTGCAATGCACTTGCATTTGTCATTGTATCTTCGATTGACTCTAAAGGTGTAGTGACACATGATATGACATTCATAAAATGTAAGTGAAGAAACGGTGACACTTGATGATGAGTATACGGGTGTTGTGATATGTAGTGCCATGTGATTTCATCTTCATAAAGTGCTACTCATGATACAGTGACACTTGATGCTGAATATACAATTGTTTTGATATAAATTGACATTAAAGATGCAGTGACACGTGATTTTATCTTCATAAAGTGTTACTTAGAATACACTGACACTTGATGGTGACGATACGGTTGTTTTGATATGCAGTGATATTGAAGACGTAGTGACACGTGATTTGATTTAAATAAATTGTCACTGAAGATTAGTGACACCATATTTTCTCTTTGTAAAATGTCTCTTAAGATACAGTGACACATGATTATCTCTTCATAAAATGCTACTTAAGATATAGTGACACTTGATTTGCGCTTTTTAATATGTCATTTAAGATGAACCGGCACCTATTTTTGTACTAAAAAAGTATCACTGAAGATAAATTGACAAGCAATTATTGTCACATTATCTTTAATTGACAAGCAAGAATCCTTAAATGATTTAATTAAATAACACTAAATTTTAAAATTTTCGTATTCCGTTTCTTCGAAAAAAAAATTAAATAACTAAAACAAAGACAAATTTTATGGTGAATTGGTGGTCATTGAAATATTCCATTGATTCACATAGTTAATCTGAGGTCAAACAGCACAATATGGTTTACTTAACTAGTTCAATCTATAACATAAACTTGGCATGCTAACATGAAATTTACCACATATTTATTTCAATGTTTTTTTTTTAAGGGTAAATGGAATTTTCTCTCTAGAGTAATGGCCGCCCCTCATGCAAAGCATATAAAAACAATTTAACGGATTGTATTTGATTTGTAATAGGTCGGCATAGATACTTCCAACCCAAGTGACCCGTTAATTAAACATGTCATGATGGTGGTTTCTATTTTCTAATAAGGTTCGAGTTCGATTATCTATCAAATCAGACCTTTATGTTATTGTCTGTCAAAAAAAAAATTAAAAATAAAAATTGGAGTAATGTATTTTGTCTCGTAGAAGATTTTCTCCATCGTAATTGCATGATTCTTCACCGGATACCTAGTCTTACATTACATCTGATACGATGCGATTAAGTTTCCAACGTCATTGTGTCTATTTTACCGGATCGAATAGGTCAACTCCCAGAAATTGTAATATATATATACACACACACACCACAGGGACCATTTTAGAAATTAATTATAGTTTGAAAACAGAAAGCTTAACAGAATATGCAAGAAATCTCCATTAGAGGAGTATTCTCATGAAGAAGAAGAAGATGGAATATATATTTCCCTAGTACATTCAATGCTTGTCCGACAATTACAAGAATAAGAAATATATGTTTTTCACACACAATAGGAAACCTAGTGATTATCTCAAGACAGTGACACATGGCACACATCTAGACTTACAAGTGTCACTCAATCCAACCACACATATTAATTACTAATACCCTTGACTTTATCTCCCCCTCTCAAACTAAAATGTGGATCAACCACATTAAGTTTGTTCTTGAAATTGCAAAACATGGATATAGTTAAGGACTTGGTAAAGATATCTGCCACTTGTGCGGAAGAAGGTATGTAGCAGACCTTGAGCTTCTTGTCCAGAATCAAATTTCTGATAAAGTGAACATCCACTTCTATATGCTTAGTCCTAGAATGAGAGACTGGATTCTGAGCTAGTGTAGTGGCACCTGTGTTGTCACACCATAAGACTGGAATGGATGGCATCATGAACTTCATTCTCTTAGAATCTGAATGATCCACTGTATTTTTGCTCCCAGGTTGGACAGAGCCCTGTACTCAGATTCACAACTGGATCTGGCTAAAACTTGTTGTTTCTTTGAGCTCCAAGGGATAAGAGATCTTCCCAAATACACACAGTAACCTCCTGCTGACTTCCTGTCTGAGGGATCTGCAGCCCAAATTGCATCAGTAAAACCATGTAAAACCAGATTATCACTAGGTATAAAATGCAGTCCCTGCTTCAATGTTCCTTGCACAAATCTCAGAAGCCTTTTTTAGGGCCTGCTAGTGTTCTGTACATGGCTTTTGCATAAACTAACTCAATGTGTTCACAGTATAAGCTATGTCAGGCCTAGTGATAATCAGGTACTGAAGTGCTCCAATGACACTTCTATATAAGCCAGGATTAGCCAAGGGTTCTCCCTGATCAGGACTCAGCTGCTTACCTGCTACCATTGGTGTAGGGCAAGGCTTGATGTGCTCCATATTTAGTCATTTGAGAAGTTGTGATGCATAGTATGACTGTGTCAGATACAATCCAGATTCATTTCTTATCACTTGCATACCCTAGAAGTGAGATACTGGTCCCAAATTTTTGAGAGAGAACTTGGAGTCTAACTGTTTAATAAACTTCTGAATCATTGGAGGTGAGTTTCCTGTGAGGAGGATATCATCTACATATACTAGAGCAAACAAGACCTTATTATCCACATACAACATAAATAAGGAATTATCACACACAAACTGTGTAAATCCCCATCTAAGCATCTGAATTTTGAAGGCATCAAACCAAGCCCTAGGGGCCTGTTTTAGACCATACAGGGCCTTCTGGCTGTTCTATGTAGATAGGTTCTTGCAAGGGACCATTCAAGGATGCATTATTTATGTCAATCTGGTTTACCGGCCATCCCATAGACACAGCCAAGGTCAGAAAATGATCCTAATAGTGGCTGATTTTGCCACATGACTGGATGTTTCAGTGAAATCAATGCCATAGTGCTGACTATACCCTTTAGCCACTAATCTAGCCTTGTATTTGAGAACTGAACCATCTGGCCTTAACTTTAACTTGAAGATCCATCTGTTCCCAACCACTATTTTTCCAGGAGGCAGTCTCACCAGTTCCCATGTCCTGTTGTGTAAGAGAGCTTTATACTCTGCTGACATTAAATCCTTCCACTCCTCTGACTCCAATGCTTGTGACACACTTGTTGGTTCAGTAGAAAAGAATGAGCATTATCAATGGCAACTGAATAGACCTTAGGATTAAATATGCCACTTTTTGATCTGGTTTGCATAAGATGAGACTTGGTTTGAATAACAGGTTGGGGACTAGGACTCAAGGGTTGAGATTGAGAACTTTGTGAAGGTGAAATTCGTATTGGTGTGTCTAGGATATTTCTGAGGGTGAAGTTAAGTTGTTGTTGGTGTGATTGGACAAGGTGGTGACCCAAAGGAAGACACATTGTGAGATGGATCGGGGCTTATGCACAAATTCTCAGTCTCATTGAAAACCAAATTATGTGAAATATGACTAGGGCTAGGATTTGGAATTACCTGATTTGCAGATATAGTAGCAATGTCTTCTTCGACGGATCTACTCGGATGCCCGTATCCTCCTCCGGATGAGTGGATTGAGATGTTGAAAGAAAGGCAAATGAGGTATAGTCGGTTAAGATTTGAGAAGACGGTCCTTGAGTGAACCCTTTTGCAAAGGGGTAGAGTCTCATCAAACACAACATTGTTAGATATATAGATACTTCCCGTTTCATCCAAACACTTGAATCCCTTGTGACAAGAACTCAGACCAAGATTCACACACCTCTTGGTGTGGAATTAGAACTTAGTGGTTTGAAAAGGACTAAGATTAGGGTACACAAGACAACCAAAAACTTTGAAAGACTTGTAGTTAGTTTTTGAAGAGAAGAGACATTCAACTGGTGTTTTATAGGACAACACAGGAGTAGGAAGAGCATTTATAAGGAGGACATTAGCTTGTAAGCTGTACCACCAATATCTTAGAGGCATACTAGCCTGGGCAAGTAAAGTGAGACCAGATCCACTATGTGCCTATGTTTTCTCTCAGCCCTACCATGTTGAGCATGGTCATGAGGTCAGGGGTGTCTACATAGTATACCCTCTTTGTCAAGCTAATCCTGAAATGACCTATATTCACCCCTTAGACTGGCTGCAAACATTTAATTTTTACTGAAAATTGAGTTTCAACAAGGGCCTTGAATTTCTGAAAGGAATCAAAGTTTTCTGACTTAGATTTTAGGGGGTATATCCAAGTGTACCTGCTATAGTCATCTATAAAGTGCACATAGTAAGTGTATCCTTCCATATATTTGATGGGAGCAGGGCCCCACAAATCTGTTTGAACAAGTGCAAAGGGTGCAGTGGCATGTGAATCAGACAGGGGATGAAACAAATTGCGAGCTTTACCAAATTGACAGGATTCACAGAAAGATAAATGACAAATAGTTTTAACATTACAATTATTCAAAATAGAGGTCAAAACATTGTTTGAGGGGTGTCCAAGTATTTGGTGCCAAATGTCTGGACTGGATTCCAAATTATTACATGGAACATCATGTTTGGAAATAGAATAGCAAGCATAAGTTGGTTTGGAGTGAAGAGAGGTCTAAGTTCTGGCTTCAGGGTGCAGGATCTTGTACATGCCATCCTGAAGTTGACCCCTGGGAAGCATTGTCTCTGTATCCTTGTCCTTAACAAAACAAGACAAACCATTAAACTCAATAGAAACAAGATTACCTGATATAAGTTGAGAAATACTAAGTAAGTTTCTGGTGATTAAAAGAACATGTAATATGTTATGTAAGTGCAAAGTGCCATGTGGTGTGTGTAGATAAGAGTGTCCAACATGTGCTACAGGTAATTTCTCACCATTCCCTACTGTCAGTGTGTCATAACCATTGTAGTTTGAGTTGATGCTCATGCTTCCCATATCAGCAGTCACATGATTGGTTGCTCCACTATCCATGTACCAGGCATGATCTGAAATAGTGCTTGGGGTGGCAATATATGCTGAGTTTTGTTTTCCTCCATTAGTATTGGCACTTGCAGCTGGCCCCTGAAAGTATTGTTCAAATCTATGTCAACAATCAATGACTGTGTGTCCATTCTTGCCACACAGTTGACATGTCATCCTAGGTCCTGATCTGGCACTTCCTCTACCACCTCTACTTCTGCCACCTCTATATCCATCTCTGCCCCGGTTATTTCCTTGTGAGGAGTTGTTGTTTCTATTCTGTGGCCTTCCACAAGATGAGCCACCAGATCCATAGGTTGCCAAATGAGAAAAGGGATTAGATTGTTCACCACCAGGTGCACTTCCTAGAGTTATGGTAGGATTGAACCTTGCCAGCAATCTTTCATGAGTTAGTAACTGGGATTGGACTTCAGGCCAGGTAAGAGAACGAATCCTAGATGTGATGTTAACTATTACTACCTCATAATCTTTGTCCATACCACCTAATGTTCAAAGTATCAGTTCTGACCTTGATACTGGATAACCTGCTGTAGCCAAACCATCACTATATGACTTCATTTGTGCCAAGTAATCACTCATGGACTTGCTCCCTTTCTCTGATTTGGTGAGTGCACTATTAAATTCCAATATTCTGGCCTCTGATTGACTATTAAACAATGTCTCCAACGTTGTCCAGACCTCATATGAAGTGCCACAGCCCATCACCTCTATGAGGTCTTGTTCAGTCATTGAACTTAATAGCCATCCCATTAACAAACGATCTACGTGTCCCATTCCCCGCCTACCGGATATGGCATTCCGGTGTATGGACTTATATTTGAAGGTCTAGATGGGGTGCCAAAAAGAAATCCATCCAACTTATGTCCTTTAATGATAGGAAAAACAAGATATTTCCACAAAATAGTTCTCTCTTGTGAGTTTCACAGTACAGGTTTGATTCAGATGTCCTTGAAAGAGTGAACCTGTGTGACTAAGGGTGCCGGAGATGGTGACCGGAGAAAGGACTGAAAAGATGGTACAATGGGTGGTAAAACAGTACCTAAAAATTGAGGCAACAAAGGAACTCAAGCAACATTTGGTGATGGGAAGATATAACCTGGGTAAGGAATGGAGCCCAAGACGGTGCTATACTGAGAAAAAGGGCCAAGACTTGCTACCGAACCTATGGTGCTTGCTGTAACCAGAATCTGAGTTGAGATTGCTATAGTCAAAGGCAGTGTTGTGGTCATCGGCCATGAGCTCTCATGGCTCACTGCAGCAATTTCCGGTTTCGATGTCGGAGGAACTGAGGTCCCAGTACTCATGACGTAGGTCTAATTGCTCCGATACCAAGTCTAAAAACAGAAAGCTTAACAGAATATACAAGAAATCTCCATTAGAGGAGTATGCTCATGAAGAAGAAGAAGATGGAATATTTCCTTAGTACATTCAATGCTTGTCCGACAACTACAAGAACAGGGAATTAATGTTTTTCACACATAATAGGAAACCTAGAGATTATCTCAAGACAGTGACACATGAAACACATCTAGGCTTACAAGTGTCCCTCAATCCAACCACACATATTAATTACTAATACCCTTATCGATTATCGTGACCATTTTAGAAATTAATTATAGTGACAAGCTCTTATTATTTATTTTTTAAATTTTATTTACTTTTAAAGAAAACAACAATTTTTATTAAACAATATTTGAAAGACATGCATCAATTACATCTTGTGCTGGATACACACCACAACTAACTACACCAACTGCAGATAGGACTTCTCGGGCAAGACAATGGGCCGGCTTATTGTCTGATCATCTAAAAAAATGAAAAGTGCACTCATGGAATACCCGTGCCAAGCTCAAACAATCTGAAACCAAACATCCCAAGGAAAGTAGACCACCTTTGGCTTCCTGGAGACGCTTAATGTATGACAAAGATTCAGTCTCTAAAAAAACTCGAGCAACCCCCACAGATGCCGCCAAGACTAAGGCTTGAAATATTGCAGAAAGCTCCAACAATTTCGCATCTATTTGTCCCTCCTGGTTCTGAAAGGGAACTCCAATGATTGAGGCCTCATTCATCCATGTTTTGTCCATGTTAACCTTTATAACTCCTGCTCTAGGGCTCGCAAAGTCGAAGGTCAATTGGTCAGGGTTACCCAAAACCGCGTCGCCTCTAGGGAGTGAATAAAATCAATTTCTTTCTCCTTTGCATGTGAAATTAGCCCACTTATATTGACCGACTTATCATCATAAACCCATATAGAACGTGCTTTCAAGATATACCACATTGTAGTAACTAGTTCCTCCGCATCGTAGGCATCAAAAAAATAATTTAAAGAGTCTCGTAAAATCTGAATTGCCCCGTATGTCCGCTTCCAAGACCGAGCTCCGTATCCGAGACCAAACTTCCCTGGGAATGATATAAGAAAATAGAGTATGATGCATATCTTCCTCACCATCACCGCAAACGTTGCACCTGCTCACACCTAAGCCACATGTTTAAAACAAGGTCCCCACTGCTTAATAATTATGCAAACATTTCCACACAAAGTTCTTTACCTTAGGCCGGATTGATAAACTCCATGGTCGTCCCCAAATAAGATCCGATCTTGAGGATGAAGTGGGCCGAGCAGTACGTAGCTCTTCCAAATAAATTTGAGAGGCTATACGGTAGCCCTTCTTAACCATTTAAAGACCTCGACGGTCATGATGCCAATTAAGATCATCCTCATGGTTACTTATGGGAAATGGGATACTCTGAATTTCCTGTGCTTCATGAGGAGAGAATGAATTATGCACTAACTGTTGGTTCCATGTTCTACTCAGCCTATGAATTAGCTTATTCACCTTCGTATCCGCTGGTAAGGCAGACGAGCTGACCCAAAAGGTGGAGGAAGTACTTAATGATATAATCAATCAAATATCTGATTGATTTGTTAAATCATTGGAAAAATAGTTTCTTGTTCCCCACCACACTCCAGGATGTAACTGGCGCCCCACTCACCTATAAGAGGGGAGTTGTGCCAAACTCTTTTGTATCACAATATTCTAGTGAAAGTAAGAGAGAGGTTCTTATGAGAGAGTTTTGTTGGAAGAAGAAAAGGTGACCTTTCAGTCGACTTTTTCTGGTAGCATTCCATTGAGGATTCTGGCGGTTGTTCATGCGGATTACAGCTAGAGTCCGGACACTTGGATGGGTTGGTGCTTGGACCATCAATCGTAGATATAGCCACGATCTATTTTAGATCATCCAAGGTATTTTCTTCATCTACTTCATTTGTGCTTCTTGCTTGAACGAAGTCGATCTGGGTAAAAGGAAATCAAAATTTTGAATTCCGATGTGTTCCTGTGTTGATTTTCTATCAAAAACTGCCTCCTAAATGTAAAGATCCTAAGAGCTTCCTCATACCTTGTACTATTGGATGAGTATGACTGAACGAAGCATTGTGTTAGATTGGGGCAAGCGTCAATCTGATGCCGCTGTCCATTTTTTTTAAGTTAGGCATGAAGGAGCTTAATGCGACATCAATAACCCTTCAATTGGCCGACAGATCCATGAAACAACCATGTGGGGTTGTGGAGGACGTCTAGTGAAAGTTGGCAAGTTTGTGTTTCCTATGGATTTTGTGGTGTTGGACATGGAAGCTAACTGTGATGTACCCAAAATCCTAGGAAGACATTTCCAAGCAACTTGTAGGACCTTAATATATGTCCACAAAGGAGAGCTAATTTTAAGAGTCAATGATGATAGTGTGGTCTTTATAGTGTTGGAGACGACGGGATATGCTAATGATGTAGGAGAAGCGTGCTACATGCTAGATTCCATTGATGAACTTGTTCTGAAGTTACAACAACAGGTGGAACTAAACCCTGAAGTAGCTGAGAGTTTGTTCTTGAAGGAAGGAGAAGAAGAGAGTGATGAGGAGACCTGGCCGGGGTGCAGCGAAGGAAGATTTCTATAAGTAGAGCCTATATCTTCTGTGGATATAGGCAGATCAATTAATAGACCTTCGTGACATAAGTTCTTTGATTTGCAATTGTCTGGGAAACTACTTAAATCATCATTGGAGGAACCACCAAGGAATTTAATACTAAAACCTTTGCCCTCACATCTGAAGTATGTATTTTTACAAGATGATACTCTCCCTTATAATTTCATCATCATTATAACCTTTAGAGGTGGAAAAACTGTTAAGATGACTGAGGGGGAATAAAGGGTGCCTTTGTGTGGACTATAGCGGATATCCGAGGGATTATCCCCTCTGTTTGTATGCATAAGATCTATGTAGACCCTTAGAAGAATGCGGTGGCTCAAACTCAGAAAAGGTTGACTCCCAAGCTGAAAGATGTAGTGAAGGAAGATATAATTAAGATGTTGGAAATGAGAATCATATTACCAATCGCTGATAGTGAGTGGGTCAACCCCATTCATGTTGTGCCTAAGAAAGGAGGATTTACTACCCAATAAATTCGATGAGTAAATCACTGCAAGACCGATTACTAGACATCGAGTTTGTATCGACTTTAGGAAACTGAGCGATGCAACTCGAAAGGATCATTTTCCCGTTTCATTTATCGATTAGATGTTGGAAAGATGAACGGTTATGCATTCTATTGTATTCTAGATGTGTATTCTGGAAATTACAAGATACACATTTCCCTTGAGGACCACGAGAAGACAACCTTCACATGCCCTTATGGAACATTCGTATACAACGGCATGCCTTTTGGATTATGTAATACACCGGCAACATCCCAAAGGTGCATGATGTCATTTTTTGCGGACATGGTGGAGGATTTCCAAGAAATGTTTGTGGATGATTTTTGTGTTTTTGGAGTTAGTTCATTTTTGGATATGCCTTCATATCTGTTATCTAAAATGGGAATAACACTTTATACGGTAAAGATACGATGTAATCCATGCAAAGCATCCCTTACCTATTTCCGGATAGTGCCCTTATTCGAAACATTTACTTAACCAAGTAACAAACAATAAGGAATAAAATCCATATCAGATATGAAAGGCGGTGACATCAAATCCATCTGAACCGATGATTTAGGGTTGTCATGCTTTTGGCAAGCAGGCAATTTCAGAAAGACTTGGAGCCTAGTATGACATATGGAACTTTTGTGGAATATCTTAGCAAGTATGCTAGCTATTATTTACTTACCCACGGTGCAAAATGTTTGTCTCCAAACATGCTATCTTCTAGAGGAAGTGTTTTTTCCAAAGGAAAATGTGGGAGTAAACTGAGATCTCAAAAGAGTTTGAGAACCATAAAGAGATACTCAGCCACTGGAACTTGGGCAGGCTCAACATAGTGATGGATAACAACAAACATGAAAATGCTACTGGTGTGTTCATCTTGAAGAATGAAGATCTCACGACTTATGTAGAACTGATTGAAAGGCAAGATTATGAGATATGGATTGAAGCCATAATGTCTGAAGTATACTCTATGTGTGACACCCGAGTTATGAACCTAGTCTGGCTTACCTGAAGGGAATGTCTCTGAAAGGTGTAGCGGTTCTTTATGAATGACTGACATTGATGGTAATATGATTACCATTAGGCTAAGTTGATGGTTGAAGGCTAAGGGGTGTAGACCTTGTAATTACCTTCATGCTGCAAGCTATGCTTAAGTTTATTCATATCGTGCTTGTTGTAGCTACGTATCATGGCTATATGGTAGTGTAAAGAACGTTGGGCAAGTGGCTTGGTGTTCATAGAAAATAACATGATATGTGATCTTGCGAGATCCATTTATGGACTTGAACAAGTTTCTTTGTATGAGTTATATACTCTGATTATCAAAGGAGTTTGATTTGATCAAAAGTAAACATATGCTTGATGTGCAAAAGGTCTTAGTGGGAGTGTTACAATTTTCGAGTAAGCTATTGCATATCATTCTCGGAAGTTGACACCCTACGTTATAGTCAATTAATGTTTGGTTGTTCAAGGTCTTAACAAAAGTTCTTGGAAGTTGTAGTTCTTATTTTGGAAATAAGTGTCTATGATGATAGATTTGGATACTGTGTAATTATCACATTTCACCTGTATGGATGGGATGCTAAAAGAGTTTAGCATAGATCACATCAAGAGATACTACTAGACAATATTCTCGGGATTTATCGTGACAGGACGTCGGTTGTGAAGATGAGGTGAAAGATGATACTTATGGAAAGATTCCCCTTGCTTCTGCAATAGTTACATCATAAGAGTTATGTTAGATGTTAATAATTCATGAAGAGTCATGAGCAAGTATGAAAATGATTCTGGTGAATGTCGAGAATGTCCTTAAAAGTGTAAGGGATGGATTCTTAGTTTATTGAAACTTGGATTTGATAAACGTAGATATGCACATATTTTCCTTGAATCTTATGAAGATAGTGGTATCTACAATCTAGGTTTGTGATCACTTTAATTAAGTAACATGGTGAAACGGAAATGTTCTTAGTGAGAGATCACTGTGGATTGTTCAACTTGGCCAAAACACAATATTGCTTTAGAGGCATAGTGGGAGCGAAAGACGTGGATCTAAGAGGTTTATTCCTAAACCTTGTATGCTTCTTCCACTTTTATTGTATAGGCGATACGAGCTTGTGGATTCATTGCTTGAGCAAGGACCAGGGTCTCATCAGAGATTCATGTGTGTGTTGAGGCATTACCATTTGACTTGATCATCTGGAAGTAAGGTATGAAGATAGTCTGAGTCCCCATGGATATTGATCTGTCTACGCTTAGGGTTGGTTGCGTGTATTGCATAAGATTCTTGTGTTTCAACTTGGTCTTATGTGTACGAGTGATTGGCTGTAGGTCAAGTGGGAGATTGTTGATGTAGTGACCTAAACCTAATCGGGTTGGACCGGATATGACCGGGTCGGATCATTTCTACTACATCTTTATGTTTATACATATGATAAATGGATTTATGTTATTATATATTTGTTCGTTTAATGAACTAAATATGATATTGTATGTATATGATAACGTCCCTAGTGTCAAACTGTGATAGAGAAATCATAATAAGTGATTATGGTTGATGAGATCTCGATTCTCGTTAAATGGTTTGATACTTAAATGTCTCTAATTATATGTGCTATTAAATGAGACATTTATAGTATGATTAGGCTATCATGTATTAGATGTCTTCTATCTTATGAAGATAGGGATAGATCTCGTCTACCAAAGTGTAGGGACACTTGGACTATACGCGGACGTGTATTAGAGAATGCATATGTTATACTGACCCATTTACATTATTAAGTGTCGCACTATGTGGTGGTTGTGTCATTATCCTAAGATTGGAGTAGTCATGGCATCATGGTGTGGATTGTCATACTTTTACACTATTGAGTTTTCCCCAAGCCATGGGGCGATCGTGCGGTAGTGATTGTGAGTGATACTGAAGCATGCATATGATTCATGTTGCTTTTCTGGGAATCCCGTATTCTAATGGTAAGAGTATATATCCGAAAGGGGCTTCTTATAAGGAATGTCTTATTCTCGAAAGTCTTTGCAAAGCGGGAGTAATGTGTTACATCAAGAGGATATGATATCCAGACTATAAGATGCGATCGTTTAGTATTGACACTTGAGGTACGATTGTAAGGATGTTATAACAGCGATAGGATTCTATTTACACGGTAACCATTTGACATGAAAGGTTGTAGTCATAGCACTTGACTCTTTCCGATGATTGGGGGCCAAGACGTGTTGCTAAACGTTGATCATGATCGTTAGTGATATTGTCGGAAATATCACGGTGATAATAATGGTTTTTATAGGTGGATATCTAGCTATTTATATGTGATTCGCCGGTGGTGCATGGTGGTGCTCAAGAAATATATGAAGATGTGGATGTCGGACTCAAAGCTACAACAGGCGGGCTTCGTTGTCGACAAATTGGAAGAGTGTATCTGCTTATATTAATTCTCAAATGGATTATGTGTTACATTGTGGCCCTATTTATTGGAAATATGCTAATTCTAGTTAACTAAGTACGACAACACACTCCAAAGACGTAATTAAGTACAATTAAGCATAATTAAACATGACAGCTGTCAAGGCAAGCTTGTGGGATGAGGGCACGACAATTGGTCAAACACATTATGTCCTTGTCTTGTCGTCATCCGGTTTGAGCATGTCGGCCTACTTACTTGGGCTTGATCGAGGTGTCAGATTGTGAGGACGGACTAGGTGGCCTCTTGTGCCTCAGATTACGATGTGTATGGCGGATTCAGGGCTTTGATGATCGACACCTCTGGTAGGCTGGATTTCACCAAAATCGATCCGGCTTATAGACTTTGGACTTGTTAGGCAGGGGCCCCGAATCCGCTCCTGGGACTGAGTTTAGACCCAATTTAGGATGTCCGGGCTTCACTCCAGGTTTGGTATATCAATGGCCCCATATACCTTGACCTATTCATTTGTACAAATGAAAGGCAAGGAGTAAAGTCGGCGCCTTGATTCACCGTATACCGGGCTTATTGCCGTAAAGTGTCTTGCAACATCTGCGAAAGGTTCGTAAGCATTGTCAGAATGACGTACGAAGGTGCGAACGGTCTTTTTGCAGCTTTTGTGATATAAAGTGACAGGCTGCAAGGTTCTGCGCTATGAAGTAGATGGACTTAAAGTATCGAGCTCGAGAGGGATCCGGCTTAAATACCGTGCTATAAAGCGGGCGGGTTTTGATGCCGTGCTGTGAAGCGGACGGGCTTAAGATGACCTTAGACCGCTTGTGCGATATGGGCAGTAAGTCGCCTGCCAACTGTGACGTTTATGAGATGAAAAGCGTCGCCTCAGTTGCATAATTGACGTGACGGTTGATATGATGCACCGTATGCTCTGATTGGTTGAAGGGTTTCAAGAAACGTGCCATGCCATTATTGCTTTTGAATTTCGAATTTTAAACCGTCGCTTCGGGTCCCACTTTTTCCTCTAAAAGGAGATACCCCTATTACTTGTACACTTTTGCAAACACTACAGTTTTCCCAGCAAAGAACTCCGGCAAGTATTCGAAGTTTCCGATGAGTGCAAATATACTAGGGTAGAAAAACCACACACGATTTCGACATTTAGGGCTCGTTCACTTGATAGACTATTCCCAGGCATATTCAGGTATACACATAGATTTTGGGGGACTGACCTCTTGTTCTTTTTTAGAAGTAGTTTCCTAGATTGTCAGGGCTTTATTTTCCTGATTTTTAAAACGGAGGGGTGAGGTGTCAAGGTGGGTGGACACGCTCGTCTCGGCCCGACTTCAAAGTCTAGGTGACTAATTACTCCACCTCGCCCTATGTTTTTCATGTTGTCTTCGGAATCACGTACCAGACTGATGAGGCGGCACGAGTTGCTCTAGGCTATGGCTTTGGCGAGGAGGTCGATATGAGTGAGCAAGAAGATATGGTCGATGTCGATAAGTCCGGTACAGAGGGTGAGATGAGCGATTAGAAGATGGAAGTACCGAGCAAGCCCGATAAGAAAGCAAGAAAAGAGGCACCCAAGAAGGTAGAGCCGAAGAAGGCAGAACTGCAGAACAGAAGAACAAAACCCCCATGACGAGGTCCATGAAGCTCTTCGGGAGTTGGTTGCTCATAAACGTTTGGATAATGAGGTGGGCACTCGTTCGAGGGAATTTTGGGCTTGCCCTAATGACACATCGGCTCTGACTGCTTACGAAATCTCTGTCGAATATTGATTCGTCAGTTTTGGCAATAAGGATACGGCCCATGTTTGCGTAAGAGAAGAGGGAAATTACATATGGTTTCACTATGACCACTGGGTGGCCGGAATCTGTCCTCCTTTCGACCCTTTCTTCGTCAAGTTCATGATGGAGATCAAAGAAATGCCTTGAGATCTCACGCTTGGGGTAGTGAGGGTAGTAATGGCTTTTATTGTTATAAGCCGGTTGCGGGGATGAGAACCGTCCATTCTTATTCTGCTTCATTTCTTCGGCTTCATCGATGAGATCAAAGAGTTGCTTGGCTTTGTTAAGAAATCCCTTAGGCAAGAGAGGGTTTTTATTGGAGGCAACTCTTAGACGTTGGTGAACCTTTTACCAGAATGGCGGGGCTTCCTGGATCGGAAGTAGGGGACCCGATAGTAGAGATTGAGCCGATGGATTGTGACCCCGATTGGTATGGGGAGTGTCACTTTGGTAGATGCATGCCCCCTCAGTGTAGGGTTTGCGGGAGTGATTCCTCGAAGCAGAGTCGAAGTATCATTTTTTTGCATTTTGTTTTTCCCTTTAGTTATTTTATATCTGATCTATTTTCATCGATCTTGTTTGTGTATTGATGAACTCATCGCTTTGCATGTACAACAAATGATCTTCGGCAACGCAACCCGATAGTCCAAAAGAGGACCTCGTCTGAGGTAAACGGGGGTGAACAGCTCGGGAAGATTGACAAGATTGAACATCCCGTGGTTAATCTACAGACTTACCCTGCAGGGGCATCTGCAGGGGCTAAATTCACCAAGCCCGCCGCCATTCCAAGTAAACATGTTGCAGGAAAGAAAACGGCAGGTAAGCAGACCGTCACTGCAAAGGCCACAGTACTGGAGAAGCGGTCTAGAGACAAGGCCAGCACCGAGGTAGTTGAGGTCGAGGACTTTGAGAGGACTAAACCAGTTGATCAAGGTGCCGCTGTCGGCAGTGGAGATGACGAGAAGCATGCTCGCATCCCTAATAAATCCAAGTTGACGGGTGACCCGCAATCGAAGCCAAATGTTCTCCTAAAGACAAATCAGAGGCCACGGATGTCGGCCAGAGTAAGGAGCCATCTCTCAATATTCTTGCAAAGACAAGGATCTGGCAGGAAAATCGGGCTCCTCTGATGCACTTGTGTTGAAGAGGACCATCCGCCAGATAGTTTCTAGTTTGCCTGTAGGGCCGCGGGGTAAACCTGCTATCGGGTTGGACAAAAACTTCATTCGACAACAGCCAATTGAACTTTCTAGAGTTGCGATGATATCAGAGGCAATGGCGGATGTCCCTCCATTACGGTACTTAAGGTGGAGCATACCCAACGATGTCTAGTTGAATATTGGTCGAGGGGTTATTGATCGGGTAGCACTGTCGGACCAGACCCATCTGAAGAATGGTTACGTGAAGAATGCTGCAGATCTGGTGTGTCTTGATGCCGCTGTGGCCAAGAACGTTAAGTTGAAGAAACAGCTTTCTACTGCAAGGAAGGGGCAGACCGAAGCTCAAGCAAAGGTTGAGCATCTTAAGGCCCTTATTGAAGAGCTTACGAAGAAAGATCAAGAGGCCACCCATGCGATGAAGGAAGTGCAGGAGCACGAAGATGAGGCCTCGAGATTGTGAGGGGCCGAGCCAAAATTTACCGTTGATCTAAAGCAAAAGCTCGCTGATGACGCTGCTGAGACCGAGGCTAAGCTGGAAGCCATGAGGGCGGAGGCCGTACAAGCCTATAAAGCCTCTGAGGATGCTGAGAAAGTCACTGGTGAAAACTTTATTGTGGGCTTTGACTAGGGAATCTATCATAAAGTTAGGTGCCTCTAGGCCCAAGGTGATGGTGCTCCTAGCCTTGAGACCTTGATAGATTGGATCGTTACCCCTCCATTTTTTGAGCATCAGAAGGTTTTCCATCCCTTGATTTCTTACACTGAAGTCGAGTTGAACAGCTATTCTGAGGATCTAATTGCTGAGAGGAAGGAAGTATGGAACCCGCCCCAGATAAATACCGTCAACTTAAGGGAATCGATGAGACTGGCCACACGGGCTTCTGATCACGAAGTGGCCAAAGCCAGAGGCGTTGCTGAAGATAATGCCGATGACCTGTTGCATCCTTCCTTTAATGCTGAGAATGTCGAGAATGAAGAGATGGCCTGACGATGTATGACGTCAACAATAGATTTTTCCATTTGATTTTGATGTTGTAAACATTTATGACTGTTTATCTTGTTCTTGGATATAGCTTTGTAATGACTTTCTCAATGTTTGAATATATTCGAATGCTTGATTCTGTTGTTATCCTCTCGAGCGTTTTTTTTGATATCGATTGTATTTGACTGCTTGTATAGTTGCCGATCACTCTTTAGTTTTGTTTTGGTTCTGAGCATTGGCTCATTTTGCGTGAAGATTTGCTAAGTGTTGAGGCCTTTTGCTATCAAGATCATCGAACTAGTATAGTGGCCCCTTTGTTTTCGATGAGGTCAAAATGGCCAAGTGCGAGCAGGTTGAAAAGAATTATCGGGCTCATTTCTTTTGGGAATCAAAATTTCCCGACTATGGCCCCTATTTTTTGATAGAGTCAAGGCCATTTAACCGCGAGCCTATAAAAAAAATAGTTGTTGGTCCCAGAGAAGGGTGAAACTATAGTCAGAGGGGGGGGAGGGGTTGAATGACTATAGTAGAGTTTCAAAAACTTTTCTTTTGTTTAAAAGCTTTTGGGCAGCGGATAAGTCCCTTCTTATTATGTTGTTTTCAAATCAGTTTAGACAGTCACAGATATAAGTTATGATCTAGGCAATTTAAATAAATGCTATAAAGTAAATTGCAAAAAGTAAATTGACACAAGGCTTATAGTGGTTCAGGGTGGTGTAATCCCTTAATCCACTCTTCTCAGTGATGATTGGAGGAATTCACTATTGTTTTCACCAGATACAATAGTATGATTGTCCTTGGCTTCCCAAGCTTCACAATCTACAAGACTATCACTCCTTGACCGCAACAACTTCGGTGATTCGGTCTCCTTTGTCGCTCCTTAAGATCAAAATCCTTCAACAAATATCACGGACTCAACTCCTTCTCGGATTGCCTCGATTCGGTTGCTTGCATTGATGTGAATGTGATTCACAAACTTCCTTGATCGGTCTCAGTGCTGAATATGACTTTGTAGCTCTGATGTCTGAGTTGATCGCTAGATGTATCCTTGTAAGTTCAGAGAAGGCTTTTTGAATTGACAGAGTTTCTGCTTGATTTTTCTTTTTCAGATCGTTATATTGTTTTTCTGTCAATGCCTTCTATTTATAGCCTTGAATAACCTTGATTTTGAAATTCCGTCCGTTGGCTACATTAATGAGGGAATAATTCTTGATTCCCCCTTAATTGCATTCTCCTTGATTTTAGTGATCGGATTCTTTCTTCAAACGTATAGCAGAAAATCCGTCCTTGATTGATCCTCTATTGATTGTGCATTTAATGCATGATCTTTTGAATCTTCAACATATATTAAATCTGATCTGGTAGGTATTACTTCACTGTTTTCTGAACGGTTGAGTGATCCTTCTGATTTAGCCGTTCTGGCTCTACCTTCACCGTTTTGTCTTCACTCAGCCGAAAGTTAGTTTACTCAGCCGATTCACTGTTTTCTTCTTTGCTTCAGTTCAAGGAGAATCTTTGTACTTCACTGATCCATGATTGGGGTGAGATCAGTGTACACCATATTTGAATATTAAGTTTCATCACTTTGAAACATAACTTAGACTTATCCAAGGTCATCACAGACTTCCTTGGTTATAAGTCAGACCATAGTGTCTTCATTGCTTCTCTGCTGGTGCTTGGCTGGCTTCACTCTGCCGAATGTCTGTTTTTACTTTGCCGTCCTACCAACTAGTACAATACTTGTCTGACTCAACTTATACAACATGTCAGACTCTAAGTGAAGACTTATACAGATAATTCTAACTTATTTCAGGCTTGCTATAACAGCTAGTATGGCCATCATCAAAACATAATATCGATGGTATTTGACTGCTTGTATAGTTGCCGATCACTCTTTAGTTTTGTTTTGGTTCTGAGCGTTGGCTCATTTTGCGTGAAGATTTGCTAAGTGTTGAGGCCTTTTGCTATGAAGATCATCTAACTAGTATAGTGGCCCCCTTGTTTTTGATGAGGCCAAAATGGCCAAGTGCGAGCAAGTTGAAAAGAATTATCGGGCTCCTTTCTTTTGGGAATCAAAATTTCCCGACTATGGCCCCTATTTTTTGATAGAGTCGAGGCCATTTAACCGCGAGCCTATAAAAAAATAGTCGATTCAACACTGCTTTGTTTCAAGACGCCGTTTTGTTTCAAGATTTTTGCCATGTGGCCCCTTAGTTTTAAGCAAGGATGAGGGGTTAACCAGCAGGCTTGTTGAAAATGAAACATGAAATTCATAATGAACAATTCTCAAGCACAATAATAATTATGAACCCATCACGAGATAAAATGCAACTTCAGGCTTTACAATAAGTTCACTTCACCAAGTTCGGCAGGTTGAAAATTTTATAAATAAGAAAGCGTATAATTCACGTCTTAAAAAAGAGGATGATAGCCATAACCCCATAATAGGAAAGTGTATAATTCACGTCGTAAACAAGAGGATGATAGCCATAACCCCATAATAAGAAAGCGAGGCCATTCACGTGTTAAACGAGAGAATAACGCCATAACCCCAAGCCGACTTATTACATGTAATATCTCTTTAGATTGTCTGCGTGACAAAGATGATTGAGCTCAAACCAGTTCTTTTCCATTAGAATGTAAGTCCATTTCTTGATTTCACTGGAGATTTGGTAAGGACCTTCCCAGTTCTCTGTGAATTTTCCCATGTCGTCCTGAAGTCCGGCGCATTCTTATTTTGGAGGACGAAGTCCCCTACTTTGGACAAGTGATATTGAATCCACATTTCATGATGTTTCTTTGCCATCTGTTTATAGTTCAGGATCCGACTGTAAGTCGTTCACCTTTTTCTTCCGCTAGGTTGAGCTTGACCTGTCTGTTAAGCTGGTTATCGATCTAATTATACCTAGTGACTCTAACACTTAGGAGTGCCATCTCAATTGATTCGATGGCCACCGAGCCATATATTAGGGAAAAAGGTGTTTGCCCCATGGGCCTTTTTACCATTTTACGGAGAGCCCATAGCACGGTCCACCTTTTTGCCCAAACTTTTCTTGAGCCTTTTTATTATTTGTTTACTGCAGCTTTCTGCTTGGCTGTTAGCCAGCAGGTAGCATACAGAGGATTGACAGTGCTTGATGTTGTGTTCTGTTTGGAACTTTGTGAATTTGTCCCTGAATTACAGGCCGTGATCTGATGCCACTACTCGCGGGACTCCGAACCATGACCATATCTGGTCATGTAGAAAGTAGACCGCATCTTTTGTGCCTATTTGGCTAAGTGTTGGAAAGGTGTCCTAAACCCAATCGGGTTGGACCGGATCCGACCGGGTCGGGTCATTTACAGTCTATTTAGTTCATGTAATAACTTTATTATGATTAATAAAAGCACTTATGTTGTTATTATATATTCTTTGTCTTCATATTATTTGTTGTATATATATAGTAACGTCCCTAGTATCGATCTGTGATAGAGAAACCAAGATAGTGATTATGGTTGATGAGATCTCTAATCATTATAACAAGGTTGGTACTTAAATGTCTCTAGTCTTATATATTATCAAATGGGACATTGGTAGTATAATCAGACTAGCACGTATTGGATGTCTTCTATCTTTTAGAAGATAGGGATAGATCTCGTCTATCGAAATGTAGGGACACTTGGACTGTACGTGGACGTGTATTAGAGAATGCGTACGTTAGACTGATCCACTTACATTAAGTGTCACACTATGTGGCGGTTGTGTAATTATCCTTTTGACCGGAGTCTTCATGGCATCACGGTGTGGATTGTCATGCTTTGAAACTATTGAGATTTCTCCTAACCACGGGGCGATCATGCGGTAGTGATTGGGTATGATATTGAAGCATGCGGAGTATAAATGATTGGTCGTCCGGGAATCGCGTATCCTATGATTGGGATCGAATATCCGAAATGGCCTTCTTATAAGGAATGTCTAGCTCTCGAGAATCTTTGCAAAGTGGGAGTAAATGTGTTATTCCGAGAGAGCATGATACCCAGATTATAAGATACGATCGTCAATGTATTGACACTCGAGATACGATCGTATGGATATTATTACAGCGATAGGATTGTAAGTTACACGGTAACTGCTTCACATGAAAGGTAGTAGTCATTGCTTTTGAATCTTCCGATAATTGGGGGTCACGGTGTGTTGCTAGACGCTATCCCATGATCGTTAGGTGTGAATGGCATTTTAGTAAATTTCACTTTGTGTCTACGGCCAACATACTCGGAAGCCTATCGGGTCACACACATATGAACATCGAGTCGGATTAAAATACGGTTATAGTTGATAACCAAATAAGGAAAGTTTATCTCTAGACTATAAAGGTTATAGTGGTAAATTAATATGGTGGTATTTATTTATTATGAATAAATAAAATACAAAATATTAATTATATATACAAATTATATTAATTAAAGAATATTCCGGAAGCCAATTAATTGGCATATGGGGCGCCACAATTGAGTGTATGAGATACACTTGGATTGTGCACTTTAATTAATAAGATTGCCATAATATTAATATAAGATATTAATTGATTTTGGAAAAAATAGATTTATGGTAATAAGATAATTATAATCAATATAAGATATTGGGAAAATAATATATAATTAAAGAGATAAATCAATCTAGGAGATTTTCTTTATTTTATTGGAAAAAGGTTTTCTTCTCCTCCACACCATATGGGGCGCCCCAACCACTATATATAGGAGGTGGGTGTCAAGCTCTTTTCTACAACACAATTGCAAGAGCTCATAGTTCTTGTGTAAAATAGAGAGCTATCCATAGTGAGTTTGTGAGGGAAGAAAAGGTCCGGTCTAGCAACCGGAGTTTTTCCGATAGCAATCCAAGGAGGATTCCCCCGAGAGGTTCGTGTGGATTAGCGATAGAGGCCGGACGCGTGGACGGCTTGCGCATTGAACTACTCTCCGTTGGCGGTCAAAGCGACGATCTTATAGATCATCTAAGGTATAACCGTCAAACTACTTAACGTGTTTATTGCATTAAACGAAGAACGATCTAGAAAAGGAAATAAAATTTTAAATTCCGCTGCGTTAAACTAGTGATTTCCTAACAGTGGTATCGGAGCCAGACTTCGAGCTTAAGCAATAAGCATAATTTAAATGCATAGTATTTAATCAATAGATGAAAGATTTAAATCACGAAACGTTGAAACAAAAAATTAAAAAATTAAAAAAAAATTAGGGTTTATGGGGGGGCTCGGCCGACTGGCGGCGGCCCCCTCCCTCTGCGGCAGCGGCGGCGGCGGCGGTGGCCCTAGGGCTGCCGTCTGTCGGCTGTCCTCTTCCAATGGGGGAGATCGACCCTTTTCGTTTTGTGATATTTATTGTGCATAGATATCTCGTTTGTTTAGTTGTGTCATATGGCCAACCAATGGTTCAAATAGTTTGGACCATTGGGAAACCATATGGCATATTGACCTTTCCAAATCTTGATTTGGAATAGGCCTAGGCCCTATCCAAATATTTGATTTGGAATAGGCCTAGGCCTAGGCCACTTCCAAAATTTTGATTTTGGAAAGTGGCCAGGCCTAAACCAAAACTATTTGGCCTTTCCAAATATTTGATTTGGAATAGGCCTAGGCCCTTTCCAAATATTTGATTTGGAATAGGCCTAGGCCTATGCCACTTTCAAAATTTTGATTTTGGAAAGTGGCCAGGCCTAGACTAAAATAATTTGGCCTTTCCAAATATTTGATTTGGAATAGGCCTAGGCTCTTTTCAAATATTTGATTTGTAAAAGGCCTAGGCCTAGGCCACTCCCAAAATTTTGATTTTGGAAAGTGACCAGGCCTAAGGTAAATTTAGTTTTGAAAAGGAAACAAATAGGAGACTTAGTAATTTTAATTTTATTTTGAATAGTTCAAATTTAATTAAAATTAAAATCGATTTAAAATTAAATGTTAATTTTAATTTTCGATTAAGTCATATAATTAATTAAAGGTTATTTAATTATTTTAATGTGATAAAATAAAGACGCATGAGTAGTTAAAATTAGAATTTAATCTTTTCATAAGATAAAATTGTATGAATTAGATGTGTAGATATAATGTGATTATATGGACCCCGATTGATCAAGGACTTGACCAATAGGATAGATAGGAATGTTTTTTTTATGTCGGTTTTTGAAAAATTGTCCTAGGCCGTTATGAAGAACGTGACCTAGTTTACTTTTTGCATTTATCTCATTCCCGTTAGCTCCCCCCCCCCCCCCCCGTGTGCGGCGGGTGTATTTATTAGATAAATTATAATGTAACAAGAATGGAGCAAGAAGTTGAAGACCAAGGAGAGATAAAGAACCCATTGGCGTACAACAATAAAGATCCTATTGGCGGTTGCGATACCCTTAGTTTGTGACCCGCGGTTTCGTCGGTTGTATTCGAAACCGCACCTAGAAAAAAGTCCATGATCATACCAGTTATTTTATGCGCGGAATGTTGTGTATGTTTTACTTTATATGATATCGTAGTAATATGCACATAGTAGATGAGACCATAATTAAACCAAATTAATTAAGTGAATTAATTTAAAATTATTCCCACATCAAAAATCAAGTCGGAATTGCCTCCCCATATTATAACGATGGTGAAGAGCCCTTTTTCGGACCCAACTCACCAGCCAAAGCGG
Organism: Gentiana straminea; assembly: GCA_036785695.1. Taxonomy (NCBI): domain Eukaryota; kingdom Viridiplantae; phylum Streptophyta; class Magnoliopsida; order Gentianales; family Gentianaceae; genus Gentiana; species Gentiana straminea. The sequence goes on along the minus strand of JAVUPR010000256.1, from coordinate 1,579,723 downwards.
GGGTTGACCTACCTCGGGTATATCGTCGTTATTGAGATATGATCGAAAGAGATCTCATGAATATTGGGGTTACGACTGGACTAAGAATTTTCGGCCACCAGCCAAAGCGGGGTCGTTTGGATTTTAGAGGCAAGGGTTTGACTATTTTTCATAAGATGAAATTTTGTCAAAGAGTTGACTGGTCAAACAACAAGAATCGTATAAGATACGATCGACAAATCGTTGTCCACCTGTTTAATTATTTTTGGCCCATCAGCCAAAGTTGGGGGTCGGGATAGTTCGATGGGATCTTGCCCACTAAAGGAATTATTTTCTTGAAAGCCAATAGGGAATAGTTGGCTAGTGGGAGTAAAAACCTTATAGAGTTATTAAGTGCAAACTTAGGGTTTTTATACATGAGCTTTTACTTATTCTATCTTTATTTATTGTTGTAGAAAATGTCAAACAAATTGAACCTTCGTTTTATCATTGAAAACAACCTTGACGAGACAAATTTTCTCGATTGGGAAAGAAACCTCAAAATCATTTTGGAGGCACGAGAAGATTGGCTATGTCTTGGACGAGGCCCCGGAAAAGCCCACTGAGGGTTCGGCTACAGATGTTGTCGAGAAATTCAACAAGCACTGTTTTGACAGTACTGATGCTACATGAATCATGCTTTCTTCTATGACACCTGAACTGCAGAAACAGCATGAGTCTATGGACGCCTACTCTATTATGGTCCACCTGAAGGAACTTTATGCTTCTCAGTCTCGCACTGAGAGGTACGAGGTCTCGAAGGCCCTGTTTAGTTGTAAGATGGCATCTGGGACTGTTGTGGGGTCACACGTGCTTAAAATGATCGGGTACATAGAGAGGCTTGGGAAGCTGGGCCACAAGTTGGAACGAGAGTTGAGTATTGACTTGATTCTGCAATCTCTACCCGATTCATTCTCGCAGAGTTCGTGATGAACTATCACATGAACAAGATAGATTGCTCCCTCGCGGAGTTATTGAACATGTTGAAGACTGCTGAGGGCACTGTGGGGAAGGGAAAGCAAGTGTTGCCGGTCACTTCGAGCAAGGGCAAGGCAAAAGCCCAAAAGAAGTCCAAGAAGGCGAAGGCTGCACCTAAGCCAACGCCTAAGATAGCAAAAGACAAATCCAAGGATGCTTGCTTCCATTGTGGTGAGACCGGACATTGGAGGAGAAACTGCAAAGGCTTCTTGAGTACCAAGAAGAAGCATTCTAATGCTTCGACTTCAGGTATATTTATGATTGAGATCAATATTGCTTCTTCCATGTCTAACCACTGGGTATTAGATACTGGTTGTGGTTCTCATATTTGTACGAATATGCAGGCACTAAGAAGAACTAGAGATCTGAGGAAAGGAGAGGTGGACCTACGCGTTGGAAATGGAGCAAGTGTTGCTGCACTAGCCGTAGGAGTTTATTTTTAGTAACTGTTATTTTGTTCCTGCTCTTACGAAGAGCATTATTTCCATTTCCGCATTAGATGTTGATGGTTTTTCATTTACGTTTGAGAATAAATGTTGTTCTTTTTCACGTGATGAAATCTTTTATGGTACTGGCATACTTAGCAATGGTCTCTACATATTAGATATGAATGTTGACGTACTTAATATAAATAACAAGAAAGCCAAAACAAATGACTTGAATGAATCCTACTTATGGCATTGTAGACTTGGCCATATAAATAAGAATCGCATTTCCAAACTCCATAAAGATGGAATGTTGGATCAATTCGATTACGAATCGTTTGATACATGCGAAGCTTGTTTACTTGGCAAGATGACAAAGTCACCTTTTAGTGGCAAAGGGATAAGATCCGATGAATTTCTTGAGCTCATACATACTGATGTATGTGGCCCAATGTCAATTCAAGCCAAGGGAGGATACTATATTTTATAACTTTCACTGATGACCATTCTCGCTATGGACATATATACTTAATGAAGTATAAGTCTGAAGCCTTTGAAAAGTTCAAGGAATTCAGAAGTGAAGTGGAGAAACAACTAGGTAAAGAAATCAAAACACTTCGATCCGATCGAGGCGGAGAATACCTAGATGGAGAGTTTCAAAGTTATTTGAAGGAGAATGGGATTCTACCTGAATGGACCCCTCCAGGTACGCCTCAAATGAATGGCATATCTGAGAGGAGGAACCGTACTTTGTTAGACATGGTACGATCCATGATGAGCTACGCAGTTCTTCCAAAATCATTTTGGAGGTATGCTCTAGAAACCGTATCCTATACACTGAACCGAGTTCTATCAAAGACGGTTGACTCTACTCCATACGAGGTATGGACTAAGAGAAAACCGAGCCTAGGTCATCTAAAACCTTGGGGTCGTCCGACTTACGTGAAGCGGATGATGCCTGACAAATTAGAGCCCAGGTCTGACAATGTCTGTTTGTGGGATATCCTAGGGAAACCAAAGGGTACCAATTTTACCATCCTGAGGAACAAAAGGTGTTTGTTGCCAGGACTGGCCACTTTCTAGAGAAAGAGTTTATTCCGGATAGGGTCGGTGGGAGTAAAATTGATCTTGAAGAAATTCGAGAACCACTTACAGATAACAGTCAGTTGATGGAAGTAGAGGACTTGCCACACATAGATGTGACACCAGCCTCTACCGTGGACACACTAGCACCTCGAAGATCCACTAGGGAACGCCGTGAACCCGAAAGGTACACTAGTATGTATCTCATGGAAGATGAGGACCCTAAAACTTATGAGGAAGTGCTATTAAGGCATGACAAAGAGAAATGGCTGGAAGCCACGAATTCTGAAATGGAATCCATGAAAGACAACCAAGTTTGGAACTTAGTTGATCCACCTGAGGGAATAGTTCACATAGGGTGCAAATGGGTCTTTAAGAGAAAGACCGACATGGACGGTAACGTGACTACCTACAAGGCTAGGTTAGTGGCAAAAGGTTATAAACAAAGACAATGAGTTGACTATGACGAAACCTTCTCGCCTGTTGCCATCTGTTTATAGTTCAGGATCCGACTGTAAGTCGTTCACCTTTTTCTTCCGCTAGGTCGAGCTTGACCTGTCTGTTAAGCTGGTTATCGATCTAATTATACCTAGTGACTTAACACTTAGGAGTGCCATCTCAATTGATTCGATGGCCACCGAGCCATATATTAGGGAAAAAGGTGTTTGCCCCATGGGCCTTTTTACCATTTTACGGAGAGCCCATAGCACGGTCCACCTTTTTGCCCAAACTTTTCTTGAGCCTTTTTATTATTTGTTTACTGCAGCTTTCTGCTTGGCAGTTAGCCAGCAGGTAGCATACAGAGGATTGACAGTGCTTGACGTTGTGTTCTGTTTGGAACTTTGTGAATTTGTCCCTGAATTACGGGCCGTGATCTGATACCACTACTCGCGGGACTCCGAACCATGACCATATCTGGTCATGTAGAAAGTAGACCGCATCTTTTGTGCCTATTTGGCTAAGTGTTGGAAAGGTGTCCTAAACCCAATCGGGTTGGACCGATCCGACCGGGTAGGGTCATTTACAGTCTATTTAGTTCATGTAATAACTTTATTATGATTAATAAAAGCACTTATGTTATTATATATTGTTTGTCTTCATATTATTTGTTGTATATATATAGTAACGTCCCTAGTATCGATCAGTGATAGAGAAATCATGATAGTGATTATGGTTGATGAGATCTCTAATCACTATAACAAGGTTGGTACTTAAATGTCTCTAGTCTTATATATTATCAAATGGGACATTGATTGTATAATCAGACTAGCACGTATTGGATGTCTTCTATCTTTTAGAAGATAGGGATAGATCTCGTCTATCGAAGTGTAGGGACACTTGGACTGTACGTGGACGTGTATTAGAGAATGCGTACGTTAGACTGACCCACTTACATTAAGTGTCACACTATGTGGCGGTTGTGTAATTATCCTTTTGACCGGAGTCTTCATGGCATCACGGTGTGGATTGTCATGCTTTGACACTATTGAGATTTCTCCTAACCATGGGGCGATCGTGCGGTAGTGATTGGGTATGATATTGAAGCATGCGGAGTATACATGATTGGTCGTCCGGGAATCGCGTATCCTATGATTGGGATCGAATATCCGAAATGGCCTTCTTATTAGGAATGTCTAGCTCTCGAGAATCTTTGCAAAGTGGGAGTAAATGTGTTATTCCGAGAGAGCATGATACCCAGATTATAAGATACAATCGTCAATGTATTGACACTCGAGATACGATCGTATGGATATTATTACAGCGATAGGATTGTAAGTTACACGGTAACTGCTTCACATGAAAGGTAGTAGTCATTGCTTTTGACTCTTCCGATAATTGGGGGTCACGGTGTGTTGCTAGACGCTATCCCGTGATCGTTAGGTGTGAAGGGCATTTTAGTAAATTGCACTTTGTGTCTACGGCCAACATACTCGGAAGCCTATCGGGTCACACACATATGAACATCGAGTCGGATTAAAATGCGGTTATAGTTGATAACCAAATAAGGAAAGTTTATCTCTAGACTATAAAGGTTATAGTGGTAAATTAATATGGTGGTATTTATTTATTGTGAATAAATAAAATACAGGATATTAATTATATATACAAATTATATTAATTAAAGAATATTCCGGAAGCCAATTAATTGGCATATGGGGCGCCATAATTGAGTGTATGAGATACACTTGGATTGTGCACTTTAATTAATAAGATTGCCATAATATTAATATAAGATATTAATTGATTTTGGAAAAAATAGATTTATGGTAATAAGATAATTATAATCAATATAAGATATTGGGAAAATAAATTATAATTAAAGAGATAAATCAATCTAGGAGATTTTCTTTATTTTATTGGAAAAATGTTTTCTTCTCCTCCACACCATATGGGGCGCACCAACCACTATATATAGGAGGTGGGTGTCAAGCTCTTTTGTACAACACAATTGCAAGATCTCATAGTTCTTGTGTAAAATAGAGAGCTATCCATAGTGAGTTTGTGAGGGAAGAAAAGGTCCGGTCTAGCAACCAGAGTTTTTCCGATAGCAATCCAAGGAGGATTCCGGCGAGAGGTTCGTGTGGATTAGTGATAGAGGCCGGACGCATGGACGGCTTGCGCATTGAACTACTCTCCGTTGGCGGTCAAAGCGACGATCTTATAGATCATCTGAGGTATAACCGTCAAACTACTTAACGTGTTTATTGCATTAAACGAAGAACAATCTAGAAAAGGAAATCAAATTTTAAATTCCGCTGCGTTAAACTAGTGATTTCCTAACACTAAGGTCTTAGCCTCAATCCATTTTGCAAAATAATCCATTGCTACTATGACATACTTGCAGCTGCTTCTCCCTGTTGGGAAGGGTCCGATTAGGTCCAGTACCCGCTTATCAAAAGGCCAAGCCGAGATAACAATGCTTTGCTCTACTAATGGTATCCTTGGGATATCGGCGAACAGCTGACACTTGGAGCATGTCTTAGTTAGTTCCTAAGAATCCCTTAAGATCGACGGCCAATAGTACCCCACAGTTATTGCCTTCTGAGCCAAGGAGCGGCTAGCGAGATGGCCCTCACACACTCCCTGGTAGAGTTCCACCAAAACTTTCTTTCTTTCATCCTTGCAGACACATTTGAGGAGAGGTTTTGTAGCCTATCTCCGGTATAGTTCCCCATCGACAAATGTTTACCTTACGGCCCTCCTCTTGAGAGCGCAAGCCTGATCTGTGTCGGGCTGTAGTGATCCTGCTTCGATGTATGCCTGGATTTCATCTATCCAACATAAAGATGGTGTTGGTGCATCGATATCCATGATTTTAGTTTTTTCAGTTGTGGGAACCGCAATATACTCTACCATTATTGAAGGATCGGCGATTTCTTCCTCTGTAGATAGTTTAGACAAGTAAAGTGCTCTCAAATTACTTTCTCTGCCGATCCTATTGAACTCGCAAAAACCGAAGTAATTTCTTAGCCGTTATTTCGCGGTACTTCCCGACAAGGCCACATCTAGTTTCATAATATGGTAGTGGGGGATGAATTTGAAGAGGAAGAAGAAGAAGAAAAATGAAGGATGTTGATGAAGTGAACTGGTGATGGTGAAGGAAAATTGAGAGATTAAATAGGTGAAATGAGGGTGAAGGTGGAAGAGTTTAGTGGGAGAATGGGATGAAGTAAAGAGCGGGAGTGGATTGAGATAGATGGAAAGGATTGAGGTGAATAGGAGTAATAGGGAAGAGGTAAAGGTGGGAAAGTGGAAAAAGTGAAGGTCGACTGATGCGTCAGTCCATCCGTAACAGCACGTGGGGCACACGCGCTTGCGAAGTGTCCCAGAATGTCTTAAAACCACGGGAATTGAACCAGGTTGACCCATAATTCTGGAGGCATGCCTCGCAATTGCGGAAGCTACCTTCTTCCAGATTCCCTCAAACTTCGATCATGCTTACTCATTTACTAAATCCTTGACAAACATCAATCCAAACTGACTTCTTGTGGACTAGATTTCCATCTTCCTTGTACTTCTCTCCGACTCAACCTAACCTACTTCACCAGACCGATCAACGAGAAAAAAAAAACTTTCTCACCATCCTTTGGCAGTCATCCTCGGTATGCGGTAGGATGAAAAAAGCTCGTCGGTCTTTCTGGCTACATTTATTTGACTCGATCTAACTAAAGTTCAAGAAGTAGTTCTGAGTTTAAAGTCGCCATCTCAACTTGTCTTCTAACTTCTCTTTAGTAAGACCTTCGGGCTTCTAACACGCAAAACATGCACTCTGGAAGCCTTCACGGAAGTGCGTATTCTGTGTAGAAGTCGAAGCCGATTAACGGCTATCCCAATTCCATTGTCGGTGTAAAACTTAGCATTTTGATGTGGCACTGAAATGACCATCTGAAACCTTCTAAGTGCGGGGATCCCCAGTATCGTAGCGTAGTGAGAATGTAATTCAACCACAAGAAAGTTTACCTTTTCAGTGCGGGTCGGCTCAAAGTCCCTGACCTCAACATCTAATTCGATCATTCCCATCACTCTGACTTTATCATTGGAGAATCCCTCCAACATTCCAAGATATGGCCTCAGCCTTGATTTCCCATAGCCGATTCATTGTAGCGTTTCCCAATAAATGATGTCTCGGCCAGCTTCGGTATTCAGCAGAACTCTATTTACCCCGAAGTTGTTGATCCTTACTTGAACCACAAATGGCAACTCCATGGCCCCTGGAGGGCCCGCTAGCTCACTTCGCATAAAAGTTATGGCATGTTCAGATTCGCCCAAAATGATAGGTTTCTCAAAACTCCTGACATTGATTGAGTTAATATGATCTTTGTGATGGTTATTCATGAGGAATTCTTCAATGATTACTCTAATCTCGTTCGCTTACTTGTGGGGCTGCCTGTCATTTATGTTAGCTCCTCCATTCTTCTTATATTTACCCAGAGATCCCTCTTTGATAATTTTATCGATTATTCTGCTCAAGGTGACGTATTCATCTATTATGTGCCCATGGTCTTCGTGAAAATCACAGTACTTTGATTCATCACGAATCTTTGGGTCGGCTCTCATAGGCCTTGGCTTTTCTATTCGGTCTTGGATTTCAAGTAGAATTTGTGAAGGTTTTGCGTTCAGAGGTATGAAGTCTTTCTCGTCAAAATTGACAGGTTTTTTGATCTCGCGGTCATCCTTCTTACCGTGCTCCTCTCTCCGATCCTCTTTACGATCCTCTTTGTGTTCGCTCTTCACTTTACCCTTCCAGAGGGTGAGGGAGTCGCCCCATTCAACCCATACTTTTGAGCTTGATCCAGCAGATCACGCAAACTTTTTGGCGGGTGAATGGAAAAGTGAGTTTTCATAGGACCCTTCGCAATTCCGGTGAGGAAGCTCTGTTTGTCCTTGGAGTCTGGGATTTTTTTTTCTGATCATAAACCCGCATGAAATGGCCATAAAAACTTTTGTTCGCCTTGTTCTCATCTTGACGGATATCATATAGGTCCTCAATTGTATTCTTCGGCCTCTCCTCCGTTTCAATTTGTTTTTCAAGTCATTCTAGTTCTAAATCGATCCTTGAGCCGGTAGTTTGTAGATCCATGATGCGGCTCGCTCTTGCATACTTGCCTACCGGGCTGCTATGCACCAAGAACATTTGTTAGATGTCGCTAGTATGATCCGGATTTCGAACGAGGTTATCCACTTATATGGGCAGGTTGTCCCCTGATAGGAATGATATTATGCATATGTGATCTATTCTGGGGGTGGCAAGCTCAAAATATGATCGGAGAGTACGTTGATTCCTAAGGTCGGTTTGGCCTCGTCTGATGGCTATGACCTCTTTGATTTCCTTTTGCATTCTTTCAAGTATGTCATCCATATCAGGTATGACGGCTCACCTTACCATGTCCTCAGAATCTGCGTAGTACCCCGATTCGACTTCATGTTCGCCTTGCCTGTCGTTTATGATTTGGTGAGCATCGCGGTCGTCCCGGCCTTCTCAGAGCAGAATGACATTCCTTTCGAAATGGGGAGGACCTAACCGCTGGTGTACGATCCTTTTTTCAGCATTGCCCAAGTGTTCAAGGGCAGATCTTCTCTCAATACTTTTGTGGGATTTTCTTGCGGCCCTTAGCACCTTAGTAACATATGCTTTCCTCGATTTTGATGTGTTGAACCCTTGCTTGTCAATTTTGCTGCGCCGCTTAAGTGCGTGGGGCGGTACTTGTCTTAGGGGGCGGTAGGATGGGTTTAGGAGGTAAACCTTTGGATATGAGGGTGGCATTGTCCAAGTATAAGTTTTCAATGTACTCGGCATAATTCTGAGCAGCTATCACCTCTGGATCGTTAACATCGGGTATCTTTTCCGGAATTACCTCACGACTCCGCTAGGGCCTTGAGGTGCCGATAGCTGCCTTCTCGCAAGCATGTCCGGTGCAGACTGGCTCTGAGGTCACAACGGCTTCTCTAGACTTAGCCATTTGTTCTATGATGTGCCTAGCATCATTGGCCCTTTCTTCCTGTTGTGGGGGATCCCAATTCATAGTTGGATTTTCAAGTGTGTCATCCACGTTCCTTCCACGTGGTGGATTCTGAATGGTTGCTTTTCCTGGTGTGATGGGTACTATCTGTGAGTCTTTTTTGCCTACCATGTGGCAATACTTAATTCGTTGTCTGCGCTAAAATCCAAAAAGTACACTGACAAATAACCAACTGTCCTCTAAAACTCACCAACCTTGTACTGTCTGATTTTCATGCGGCGTGCTCGGGATATTTTTGAAAAAAATGTCTCCAGCGAGCTGAGGGTCGGTCCGACGTACGGAATATCGGGAATTCAAGGACGACTAGGATGAATCAACTAGGAAGTCCAAGAATATACCAATTTTTTATGATTCCGATGTACCATAAACCAAAATTCGACTAAACTCCCAGAATATGCAAACAACAAACCCTAAATATGCAAGTACGATTCTCACTTTGACATAAGCCCGGAAACCACAGCCGAAACATGCTAGCCACTCAACACAACAAATAGCACCAAAAGTCTCGCTCTTAACATGAAAATGTTGATAGTGATGGTTTCTCAAACGCAAACTTAACAAACAAGGTGTTCTTGCTTGTTCTAACAGATGTAAAGCTTGAGACAACAAGTACTAGATCCAAAATAAACTTTCCATGTAGGAAATGTGACAAAAAGGACTCCAACAAGTTTCTTGAACAAACATAACGAGAGTGGGATGATTCAAACGCAAACTCATTATTTTGGAGCAAGATTCGAGGAGTTTACCTTGTGTTTTGGACTGATGATGGAGATTTCCACTTAGCAGAAGAAGAGCTGAGAGCTTTTGATGAAGAAATTGTGGAAGAGCCTAGGGAAGATGATAGAGATATTCTTGGAGCCACCGTGAAGTGAGGAACGATGACGGTACCGTACACATGTGAGGAGCAGAGAGCTTGTTTTCCGGTAACGGAGCCAACTGATAATGTCGAAATTGTCACAGATGTTTAACGGTGGTGTATGTGGAGGATATCTGATTATAATAATGAGTGACCACCGGTGGTGCATGGTCGTGATGGTGAATCTGTGGTGGAGCAAGTGGCGGTGCAAATATGTGTAGTAGAATGGGCAAAGTTTTGCCTTGTTTTCTATTAATTTTGTATGTTGAATGGGTTACAATGAGCCCTATTTATAGGGAAGAAACTGGCTATAGCTTAGCATAATTACAATAAAGGGATAATAGTACAACCAAATCTTCGGCTAGTTAGTGTGCCCGATGCGTGTTCGGTGGGTGGCGATCCTGATGAGCTCGCCGCTTCCTATGTATCTTGTCTCATCATATTGCCAAACCGACGATATTTTCTTCCTCTAAGTATAATGGTATCGGTCTCTTATGGACCTAATTACCTCAATATCCTATTGGCAGGACCCCCTTGCTTCACATGATGTGACTCCAGACCGTCAGGCCGAAGTATGGGGTCAATGACCCGCGGGCTCATATTGGATGATGAGCTCACGGATGGTGGTGGCCGATGGCCTTGTCCGCTACTTTGGTGGTTGCATGACCCAAATGGAGATCCATAAACGGTATTGCTGTTCAAGCATATTAGCTCCCAAACCCGGAAAGGAACCCTATTGGTCCCACTAAAGGGTGAGTACATAGTCAGAGGGGGGTGAAAGACTATCTATGGAGTTCAAAAACTTTTCTTAAAAAAAACTTTTATGCAGTGGATAAAACCCTTCCAAATAATTCTTTCAAAGTAATTCAAACAAGCACACAAATAATGTAATTCACAGAAAGTAAATACTGAAATATAAAGTGCAGAAAGTAATGTGTTGTACGTAAATGAACACAAAGTTTATAGTGGTTCAGGGTGGTGTAATATCTTAATCGACTCTTCTCTTGTTATGATTGGAGAAATTGACTATTGTTTTCACCACTACAATAGTTGTGATAGTCCTTCACTACACATGCTTCACAATCTACAGATTATCACTCCCTTGCTACAAAAGCTTTAGTGATTAAATCTTCCACACAGCTCCTTGGGAACAAATCCTTCAGCAGCTATCACACAAATCTGCAATTCCTTCTCAGATTGACTGATTCAATTGCTTGAACCAAAATATCCTTAAAGTTGATGTGAATTAATGATTCACAAGTTTGATCAATGCTAAGACTGGATTGTCTCTTTTCTACTATGTATTCTGAGTTTGATTCTCAAGATATAACTTTTAAGAACAAAGATGAAGGCTTGTGATTTTGATAGAGTTTTTGCACTGTAAAGTTTGTAGATGTTCTTGTTGTTCTTTTTTCACTTCCAATGCCTTCTATTTATAGCCTTAAACTCATTGATTTTGAATATCCGTCCGTTGGCTATTTAATGCTCAGAATAATCCTTCATTCTGTCTTTGATTTAATCCTCCTTAATTTTAGTGAACCGGGTTTTAATCAAACATTCCTCGTAAAATCTGTCCATGATTGATTTTGCATTAATTACTTGATATTCCATATTTTCCTCATTTTTGATTAAGTGTAGACAGCTCGCTCCACTTAATTAGCTGCTTCTTTATCTCACCGGCTAAGTGACTATTTTACTTGACTGCTTCCTTAATTACTTCACTGGTCAAGTGACTACTTTTACTTGGGTGCTGCTTCTGTGTTTTTTATCATCTGAAAGACATTTCCTTCATTGATCCTTAGTTTTGTGTGGGATCAGTGTACATGATATTATAGAAAATTGAGTTTCATCACTTGTATTATATCTTAGACTTGCCCAAGGTCATCACAAAATTCCTTGGTTGTATGTCAGTCCATAGGTCTTCACTTCACTGTGCTGGGGCCTTGGCTGTCTTCACTAAGCTGGTCATCTATCTAGACTGAGCTGGCCTACCAGTCTAGTAAAGTGCTTCTCTGACTAAACTTATACAATATGTTAGACTTCTAAGTAAAGCCTATACATTCAGTTTTAACATATTTCGGGCTTGTTTTAATAGCTAGCATGGCCATCATCAAAACTAAAAAATGTTCCTAACAGTTTCCCTTTTTTTGATGATGGCAAAACCCTCATAAGCCTGAACATAAGTACAACATTTTCATATAGTAAACAAGAATAAAATCCAAAATTTTATTCACCCATAAAGGGCATAAAGTTTCAAAATACTAGACTACTAGAAATTTATTACACCTAGTGGGATTTTTCATTTTCTCCTCTTTGAACTTTCAGGCTTACTACCTTCCCTCTTTTTGGTAGCATCAGGTTGTGTTGACAAAAGATTGTGTGTAGCTTCAGACACTGAGAGTATACTATCTAACTTCTCATCTGCAATGTCCTGATTGCTCTCAATTGATTGGAATCTGGCTTCATGCTCATTTAATCTCTCATGAATACTTAGTAATTCATCGAAACATCTTTGTTTAATTCTTCGCAAATTGGATATCGAGTTGTACTTAGGCGAGTGATTGTGGTTGTTTGTGCCTTGATGGCATCATTTTTTCATATCGATATATATATATATATATATATATATATATATATATATATATATATATATATATATATATATAAACTGCCTCAAATCTATTCCGTAGTGTATTGCTTTCGTCCTTGAGTGCGATCTGGATATTGTTAAGACACGAGCTTGTTTCTCCAATACTTCAACCATTGAGTCTACAAAGTGATTGAAATGATGTGTCTCAAATACCAGCAGGAACCTGTGTTTAAGCTGGTGTTGACTCTGTCTATTGAATTGGTGTCTATTGCAATGGAGTGGTAGGTAGTGGACTGTCTTGCATCCCCCATTGCTCTGTGCTGGGAGTGCTTTCATTTGGTGATTTCTTAATTCCCTAAGTTCATGATTCTGGTACCTCAACTGGTGGGACTCTTCTTGTTGAGTGCCATCAGCTGGTTCACTTTGTTGCCTATATTGTGTTACAACAGTCTGCTGCACAACTTCCAAAAGTGCTATGCTGTCATCATCATCACCAATATCATCATCTTGGTCACCATCATTCTGACCGTTTTCAGCACTAGCATGATGATTACCATCATCTGCTCCTTCTTCTACCACAACAGTTCCTTTCTCTAAGATTGTTTCTTCTTCTTCATCAATTATTACAAGAGGTGTTTCAATATCACTTTCCACAGTACTCTACTGGTTTTCTCTTGCGTTGGATCTTGTTCGCCTTCGGTTCCCAGAACTACTGGTTTCAGGTTGCTTCCTTTTCTATCATGCTCTCTCTTTCATGACATATGTGAACAACACCTGTTGACGGATGCAGAATATGAAGGTGAACAGGTTTCACCTTCAAGCAATCTAACGTGTGGTGAAGTGGAATCCCATAGGACTGCTTCACCCAGAAAATACATGTTTTTTTAATTCCCTTTGATGCTGCTTTGTTCCCATCCTCTATTTCTCCTAGTATCTACTCTTTGATTCTTGTGAATATGTAGGTTGCCTAGTTGAATTCCATGCCTTCGTAAATTATAGCCATCAACTTTGTCCTGACTTCGGTCATGCCATGTAGAGAACCAATCTTTCCTTCTATATATTTGATTATCAGCAAACTAAATTCTTCAAAAGGCTTTTTGAGTGCTGATCTGGGACAGTTGAACTTTTAGTTCTCCAGAGTAGCATTCTTCCCAATCTCCAACCAGAAAGCGTCAGTGTCTATCATGAAGTCCTCCACCTTTGCTGGTCTGGAGGTTGATAGCTTGAGAAAATGACTAATAAGGGCTAACGTAATCACCAGTTTCCTTTCATTTATAGTGCTGGTGATTCTATCTGAAGTCGATTAACCATTCTTGAAAAGTGTCTCCTTCCTCGAATTGAGCATTTTTCCAGCTAGATATTTTGTTTTCATAACAGATTGAAGTGATTGGAGGGTTGAGAAAAGTCATCAGCCCTAGATTTGTACAACCATCAACCAATCTCCGGGCTTGTGCATTGTTGTAGCAAAGATCTAGGTAAAACTAGGGTTTAAAGAAAGACCCAGTGGCTATTGTCTTCTCATATTGTTTTGTAGACAACACTGTTGAAAATGATGAGGCCATTTTAGAAATTTTGTGAGTAGAAAATATGAGATTTTCTTGAAAAATAGGGTTTGAAGACTATGAAATCGTACAGATTGTAAGAATGGTGAAGTATGACTTATATAGTGGAAGTTTGGTAGTGTAAACGGAGATTTACACGATTGAGTGTAAAAAGGATTTGAACAGACGTAATGGGTATATATGGCATGATTATCTGAATAAAAACCACGGTAAATAAGGGTAGTAGGGAAGTGTATCAAGAGAGTAATAATGATTACTGGTTTCAAGGTGTTTCTGTCTTTTCCATGATTTTCTATCAATAACTTCCATATTTTAATTATTGTGTGTCATAATATCCACGTGTATAATCTCCCATAATAAATGCTCCATTATTTTCTGAATTTGCACATGTGTAAATGATTGATTCATTTTACACCTCACTTTTCTGATTACTCCACTGATGATGTTGAGTGGTTGAGTGACTTGGCTGGTCACTTAGCTGATCAAGTGTCTTGATTTTTATTTGTATACTAAGCTGCTTTTTCAAAACAACTGTTCCTGACAACTTGTTAAATGGACTTTGCTGGTACCAGTGATTGACCTGCCAAGTGAGCTCACCCAAAATGGAAAAGGTTCAATCAGGTGGTGAAGTCACTCAGTTGGTTACTACAGTTAGCTGCTCCATTTTACTTAGTCAATTTCAATCATTCCCAACTCAGTTCTCAATTTGAAAAACCTTTCATGACTGAGTGGCTTTGTGAATATATCAGCTAGTTTATCTTCAGTGGATATGTACTTCAAAATTACATCTCTTTTTTGAACATTATCTCTGATGAAGTGATATCTCACATCAATATGTTTGGTTCTTGAGTGAAATATTGGATTCTATGTGATTGAAATTCCACTTGTATTATCACACATGATGGGAATTGTGTTTTCCTCTATTCCATAGTCTCTTACCTGTTGTCTTATCCAAAGTACTTGTGCACAATAGCTACCAGCTACTATATATTCTGCTTCATCTGTTGAAGTAGATATAGAGTTCTGCTTTTTACTAAACCAATGTACTAGTCTGCTTCCTAGCATCAGACAAGTTCTTGAAGTGCTTTTTCTATCCACTTTGCATCCAGCATAATCTGAATCTGAGTAAGATATTAATTTGAATCCTCCATCTTTTGGATACCAAATTCACACATTCATTGTATGCTTCAGATATTTGATAATTCTCATAGCTGCTAGTAAGTGAAATTTATTTGGTTGTGATTGTAATCTTGCACATACTCCTACTGCAAATGCAATATATGGTCTGCTAGCAGTTAAGAAGATTAAAGAGCCAATAATTCCTCTATACATCTTTTGACCACATCCTTTCCATTTTCATCTTTTCCAAGAACAACTCTTGCACACATTGGTGTTTCTGATGTTCCACTAGTGTCCATACCATACTTGTTTATCAAGTCCTTTGTATACTTGTCTTGATTAATGAATATGTCATCTTTCATCTGCTTCACATGTAATCCAAGAAAATAGTTGAGTTGTCCCATCATACTCATTTGAAACTTGCTTTTCGTCATATTTATAAATTTCTCACATAGTTTCTCATCTTTTGATCCAAGTATGATATCGTCCACATATATGTGGAAAAGTAAAGTGTTTGATCCATCTTGTAGCTTGAAAAGTGTCTTATCAATGGTTCCTATGATAAATCCATTGTGGATTAAGAATGTGAAAGTGTCTCATTCCAAGATCTAGTGCTTGTTTGATTCCATACAAGGCTTTCTTGAGCTTGTATACCTTATCTTCCTTTCCTTTGAATTGAAATCCAGGAGGTTGCTCCCCATATTTTTATTCTTCTAGTAGTCCTTTCAGAAATGCACTTTTGACATCCATTTGATAGACTTTGAAGTCTTTGTGAGCGACAAATTCTAGGAACGTCCGATTGCTTCAAATCTTGCCACTAGTGCAAATGTTTCATCATCATCTATGCCTTCTTCTTGTGAGTATCCCTTTGCTACCGATCTTTCCTTGTTTCGAAAATTTCTCCTTGTTCATCTATCTTGTTTCGAATACCCGTTTGGTTCCAAAGATGTTTGACAAGTCCGTCCGTCAACCGAGTTCCCAAATTTCATTTCTTTCAAATTCATTCGAGTTCTTCTTGCATTTTTGTTATCCAATCGGCATCTTGAATTGCATCATCTATGGTTTTAGGTTCAACTTTGTGACATAAAACAAGTTAAAATTCTATCTAATTGTCTTCTGGTTCTAACACCTGCGTTTACATCTCTAGTGACTTGCTCAACTGGATGATCTCTAAGCCAGTTAACATCTGGTTGAAGTTGTGTATGTGCTACTGCCTCTGCTGGTGTATCAACTAGTAAATCTTCCTATACATCAGCTGCTTCATCCAGTAGTGCAGTTGGTGTCTTTGCATATATATAAGGTTGGTCCGAAATCTTGTTTTCTTGTCTCTTCTTCTTCTGAAGTGTGTAAATCTTCACAACTAGTGTTTGGTTCATCAAACACTACATGAGTAGATTCTTTAATCACCAAGGTTATCTTGTTTAGTACTCTAAAGGCTTTGCTGGTGTCAGAGTATCCCATAAATATTGCTTCATCAGCTCTTTCATAAAAAAATGTGTAGCTGATTTCTATTTAAGACAAAACATTTGGCTCCAAACATGTGTAAGTGAGATATGTTTGGTCTTCTTCCATTCCACACTTCATAAGGTGTTTTTCTAAGATGTTTGTAGATTATTGATCTATTCTGTGTGTAGCATGTTGTGCTTTCTGCTTCTGCCCAAAATATTTTCGGTAAGTCCTCTTCTGCTATCATTGTTCTGACAGCCTCTTTTAAGGTTCTATTTCTTCTTTCAGCTGCTCCATTTTGATGTGGAGTACCTGCTGATAATAGTTGATGCATCACTCCATTTTCTTGACAATATTTTTGATTACTTCATTTAGAAATTATGTTCCTCTGTCTGATATGATCTTGATGATCATTAATTCTTTCTCATTTTGCAATCTTTTAAGTAGATCATGTAGTTTCTTTCTTCTTCTTTATGTATATAGTCCATGTGTATTTGGAAAATTCATCAACCACCACTAGAGTGTACTTTTTGATACTTACGCTTACTGTTGTGAATGGTCCAAATAGATCCATGTGTAGAAATTTCAGTAATCTTGTAGTTAACTGGTGTTGCTTTGATTTGAAAGAGTTCTTGATCTATTTTCCCTTCTGGCAAGAATCACATAAACTTTATTTATTGAATGTGATCTCTAGTAGGCCTTCCACAAGTTTACCCTTTGCAAGTTTGTTGATTGTCTTGAAATTTAGATGATTGAGTCTTCTATGCCAAATCCAGCTAGGTGATAGCTTCTATTTGACTAACAGACAAGTTTCTGCTTTTGTTGTCTTCCAATCCACCTCATACATGTTATCTTCCCTTTTCCTGCAAGTACAACTGTATTTTTTTGTTTGTGGATCACTTTGAAACCTTCTTTGCTGAAATGCACATTGTAGCCTTTGTCGCAGAATTGACAAATTCTCAAAAGATTGAAGCTCGATCCATTGACATATGCCACATCCTAGATCTTCAAGATATTCTTCAACATTATGCCTTCCCCCGTATACTTGTCAATCTTTTCTTTGCCTTTAAATGTGACTTTAGGGCCATCAAAATCTTTGAAATCCATTAACCAATCTTTGTTGCTAGTCATGTGACTGGAACATCAACTATCTATATACCAGACATCCTAAAAAACAAATTAAATATTTTTCAATACCCAACACTATTTGGGTCCATACTTGTTAACAGTCATGCCTCCTACCCCAAGTGTATATCCAAAAGATCTTCTTCTTGGAGGGTAGAAATCATCCACCTCATATGTATAAGGAATGGAAGAATAACTTCTAATCGTATTGCTAAAAGTATTCTGATACACTTTTTTACTTTTTGGAATTTGTGCATTTTGTCTCACTCTCCAATAAGAAGGGGTGACTTAATTTCACAATGTCTCTTTTATTCAGGGCCAGGGTTTTACTGGTGTTTCCTAAACACATTTGACTATTTATGAGCCGGTCTCCTCTTATATGTTGGAGGTGGAACATTCCAATCATCTTCTGAAAGGTAAAGTCTGCCCTTACCTTTCAGTATGCCTTTGTCTTTAGTAGGCTGGTGGTAAGATGATTCACTCTACAGTCTCACTGAACTAGTTTTTGACTTCACTGGGCAGGATAAGTAGTTGACTCAATGGTCTGTCCTTTCCTAAATTTTGGTCCAGTTTTGGTCCTCACTTCAGATCTGTGTTGACCATTGTGTCTCTTCTCATCTTGACTGTTGTACCCAAGACCAGATCTAGATCCAAACCTTTTTGGGGGTTTATAAACTAGTGCATGATCAGCCTTGGCTGGAGCATAAGTCTTCTCTGCTATTAAAGTGGTTTCCTTGGCTGGTCTGTCACCGTCAGATGACTGATCATCTGTTGTTTGTTGAATAGCCAAGTGAACTTTTTTACTAACAGAGTGAGATTTTTTCATATCTAGTTCTCTTCTTAATCTTTTATTTTCCTTTATTAGATTCTCACATTCTTGTTCCAGAATTTCAAGATTTGTTTGAATTTCTTCAAATCTACTCATGAGATTTTGAATCAATCTTGTAGAATCAAGAGGGGAAATAGAAGATTGTGCAGTGTCAGAGTTAAATGCACTACGGAGTACCTCTATTTCTTTAATTTCGTTTGCCATCTGACATAGACATGTTTTGTCATTGTCTGAGCTGGTGCCTTCACTGGCATCTGAGTCACTTTCAGACGACTCTGCTACGTCACTGTCATCAATGCTTATTTTAGCCTAAAGTGCTTTCTTTCTCTAGTTTTTGTCTGATGAATGCCTTTTTTGTTTGATGATTTGTGCATCCTCTTTTCTTCATCTTCATCTTTATTTTTTCTAGACAATCAGCCTTGTAATGTCACTTCTTCTTGCAATTAATGCATCTGACTTCATCATATCTTTTCTTTATGTCTTTGCTGGTTGATGACTAATTCTTGGATGATGAACTGCCGTTAAATAGCTTCTTCTTGAATCTATCAAACTTCCTTATCAGCAAGGCAAATTGCTCCTTCAGCTCCTACTGATGACCTCTTCAAAGAATACAAGAAGCTATATTACAATAAGAGGAGACCTTACCATGACAAGGGTTTCCATGAGGGGATAAATTCCTTCTTGGGACTTAAGTTTTGGGAAGCTAGAGTCAAATCTTTAAGAGCTTCACACAGAGGTGGTAGAGGTGGAAGAAGTCTACCTACTACATCTGCAAGAGAATCATTGGAAGAATTCAAGCAGTTATACATGCGTTTAGGATTCATGGTACATCAAATTAATCTAACTCTACCTGAGGCATGGAAATGGTGGAAGGAAGTAAATCCCCATATTGATTTTTCCCTTATTGAAAATCAATGGATGAGAGAAATGGTCAGAGACATAAGGGAATATCAAGAGCAGCAAGAAAGAGAAAGACAAGAAAGAGAAAGGAGGAACTAGATCAGCATACTTACACCTGCCTTTTATTTTATTGCTGAATCTAGATTGTAATAACTTCTGAACAAACCTGATTATAATGAGAAATGACTGAATTTGTTCTGTATTTTTGTTTTTACTCTTTTTGCTTTGCTGTAAGGAGGGTATTGGCATCATCACCAAAAATGGGGAAATTGTTGGACATATTTTAAGTTTTAGTGATGAGTGTCAGACTAGCTGTTATAGAGCAAAGGCAAAAGATGTCTAGATCAAATGTATAGGCTTATTAGAGTTTGATCCTTGTATAGGTTTGATCAAACAAGCATCTTAAAAGGTCAGCTGACTTTCATTAGCAAACCTGTCTAGGTCAGTAGGCTACCTGAGTCAGTAGACTAGTTTAGGAACCTGCTAAAGACTGAAGGCTGAGGGCTCAAACTCAGTTATTGAAGGCTAAGGGATCAAACTTAGTAGTTTAAGTCAAGGATATGGAATCAGAATTTAGGGAAGTCTGTGATGACCTAAACTGATTACATATACCTTGTGCACAAGGTCTAAGTTCCATAAGTTGAGTGGTGATTGGAACTTAGTTATGTTCAAATTGGTGTAATCTAACTTCACAATTAAAAGTTAGATATAAAGAAGTCAGTTGTAGTGTTTTATAAACACAGCAAACTTCAGACAGCTGACTGACATGTATTTCAGCAGAGTTACACACACAGAAACCTGTTGAACATATATTTCGATTTAATCAATGGTTACATTGGAAGATTACAAGGAAAATGACAGATAACAACTCTTGATCTTGTCAACAAATCAATGGTCCAGATTAAAAGAACATTGGAAGGAAACAGAGGTTTGTCCAGTGGATACAAGTCAAAGGGTGGACAGTCTAAAAACTGTCAAAAAGTAAACTGACAGTGTCAGTACTATGTACAGGGACAGAAAGCAAGTCAAGATGGGAAAAATCTGAAACGGCTATGTTTTGAATTTCAAACACAAGTCACAAGGATTCTCACCTATAAATAGAGGACCCCTAATACAGAAATAGATGATGAATTTTGGAAAATAGCAATCAATCCTGAGCTATCAATTTTCTATCAAGAAATCACCCTGCTGACATTACTAAGCTTAAAGCTACTGGTCTAGTAAACTCTTCAAGTGTAATCTGCTATCAAGTCACATCAAGTATACACACTTGAAGATTCCAAGCTGCTGACCATTTCATCCTGATCAAGCTGCTGAAAGCCGAATCACTTACTTGATTCAAACTTTCTTTTACAAGAAACCTGCTGAAGACAGTGAAGCATCTTTGGGTGTCAAGAACTGTTGTTTGTGGTGGAGCTGGTGAAGAGGAAATCCTACCCTTCAAGGACCAGTGGAAGACGTTGGAGCAGCAATCCTACATGTTCCAAGTGTTCAGTTTGTGAAGCCATAGTTATTGGTGAAGGACATACAACTTACGGATTTTTGTAACTGCAACCTCAAAGATCTCAAGTGAATTACCTCCAACATCACAGGAGAAGAGTGGACTGACAGGATTACACCACCTGGAACCACTATAAAAATTGCGTACTTACTTTCCGTATTTAATTTCTGCATTTAGTATATTTAGCACATCAACCTACTGAAACTAGCAACTGAATCACACACTCACACTACTGAGTATTTAATACTTAGTATCATATTTTAACAACAAGTAATAAAGCTTAATTTGAATATATTCCGCTGTAAAAAATTCAGTTAAATAAACGGTCGACGGACTGCGAGTCACGTCGGCACACTACTAAGTGGTCGGTAGACTGCGAGCGATCGACGAGCTACGAACTTGCTGAATTTGTTAACTCCAAAAGTTTTAAGTGTTAAGTTTATTCACCCCTCCCCCCCCCCTCTAAACTTAACCAAAGCCTTTTCCATGGACCAACATCACTGATATCCTAATGCCAAATAAGACAAAACAACCAGCAGATACTGACAAGTCTATTGAGGTTGGCACTGCTGATGAATATGTTGCCCCTGATGCACTTGCAAAGAAGACTATTGCACAAGTCTATTGTGAACAGATCAAGGAAGCATATAAAAAGAGAAAGGAAATTAGCAAAGAGCAATTAGTACAATCACTCTTTGAATCCCCGGATAGACCTTCCAAAAGACAGAAACAAGTTGCCAAAGAGAAAGAAAGACATGGCAAAGGAAAAGAGTTGAGGATTCTAGAGGAACAAAGAGAAGAAGGGGTAGAAGAAGCAGATATTGAACAAGAACTTGTAAAATCAACTGGAGTTTCTACTGAGGTTTTACAAGAGCCTACTAAGGAGGCTATTGAGGTAATACAAGACCCTGCTAAGACTGCAAAAACTCAGGGGGAGTACAGTTGGAACAAACCTCTATTGAGGAGCATACATTTCAGGGGGAAGATAGTGTACAACAACTTGAAATAGTAGACACAAATGTACCTGTTGAAGAGTCTACAGATATCTTTGTATCTGCTGGGGAAACTCTATCTCATTTGGTGGAAACTTTTGGGAGTCAACAAGTTGAAACTCAACCTTCGGCAAGAAATCCTACAATTCCATATGAAATTGTTGACATATTTTAAGTTTTAGTGATGAATGTCAGACTAGCTGTTATAGAGCAAAGGCAAAAAGATATCTAGGTCAAATGTATAGGCTTATTAGAGTTTGATCCTTGTATAGGTTTGATCAAACAAGCATTGTAAAAGGTCAGCTGACTTTCATCAGCAGGCCTGTCTAGGTCAGTAGGGTACCTGAGTCAGTAGACTAGTTTAGGAACCTGCTGAAGATTGAAGGCTGAGGGCTCAAACTCAGTTATTGAAGGCTAAGGGATCAAACTTAGTAATTTAAGTCAAGGATATGGAATCAGAATTTAGGGAAGTCGTGATGACCTAACGATTACATATACCTTGTGTACAAGGTCTAAGTTCCATAAGTTGAGTGGTGATTGGAACTTAGTTATGTTCAAATTGGTGTAATCTAACTTCACAATTAAAAGTTAGATATAAGGAAGTCAGCTGTAGTGTTTTATAAACACAGCAAACTTCAGACAGCTGACTGACAAGTAATTCAACAGACTTACACACACAGAAACCTGTTGAACATATATTTCGATTTAATCAATGGTTACATTGGAAGATTACAAGGAAAAAGACAGATAACAACTCTTGATCTTGTCAAGAAATCAATGGTCAAGATTAAAAGAACGTTGGAAGCAAATAGAGGTTTATCCAATGGAAAAGGATTGACAGTCTGAAAACTGTCAAAAAGAAAACTGACAGTGTCAGTACTATGTACAAGGACAGAAAGCATGTCAAGATGGGACAAATCTAAAACGTCTATGTTTTGAATTTCAAACACAAGTCACAAGGATTCTCACCTAGAAATAGAGGACCCCTAATACAGAAACAGATGATGAATTTTGGAAAATAGCAATCAATCCTGAGCTATCAGTTTTCTATCAAGAAATCACCCTGCTGACATTACTGAGCTTAAAGCAACTAATCTAGTAAACTCTTCAAGTGTAATCTGCTATCAAGTCACATCAAGTATACACACTTGAAGATTCCAAGCTGCTGATCATTTCAACCTGATCAAGCTGCTAAAAGCTGAATAACTTACTTGATTCAAACTTTCTTTTACAAGAAACCTGATGAAGACAGTGAAGCATCTTTGGGTGTCAAGAACTGTTGTTTGTGGTGGAGCTGGTGAAGAGGCAATCCTACCCTTCCAGGACCAGTGCAAGACTTTGGAGCAGCAATCCTACCTGTTCCAAGTGTTCAGTTTGTGAAGCCACAGTTATTGGTGAATGACAGACAACTTAGGGATTTCTGTAACTGCAACCTTAAAGATCTCTAGTGAATTACCTCCAACATCACAGGAGAAGAGTGGACTGACAGGATTACACCACCTGGAACCACTATAAAAATTTCCTACTTACTTTCTGCATTTAATTTCTGCATTTAGTATATATAGCACATCAACCTATTGAAACTAGCAACTGAATCACACAGTCACACTACTGAGTATCTAATACTTAGTATCATATTTTAACAACAAGTACTAAGGCTTAATTTGAATATATTCCTCTGCAACAAATTCAGTTAAATAAACGATCGACGACTACGAGTGGTCGGTAGACTGCGAGCGAGCGCCGACGAGCTACTAAACTTGCTGAATTTGTTAACTCCAAAAGTTTTAAGTGTTAAGTTTATTCACCCCTCCCCCTCTAAACTTAACCAAAGCCTTTTCAAGGGACCAACATCAACGATATCCTAAAGCCAAAGAAGACAAAACAACCAGCAGATACTGACAAGTCTATATAGGTTGGCACTGCTGATGAATCTGCTGCCCCTGATGCACCTGCAAACAAGACTATTGCACAAGTCTATAGTGAACAGATCAAGGAAGCATCTAAAAAGAGAAAGGCAATCAGTAGGGAGCAATTAGTAAAATCACTCTTTGAATCCCCGGATAGACCTTCCAAAAGACAGAAACAAGTTGCCAAAAATAAAGGAAGACATGGCAAAGGAAAAGAGTTGAGGATTCTGGAGGAACAAAGAGAAGAAGAGGTAGAAGAAGCAGATATTGAACAAGAACTTGTAGAATCAACTGGAGTTTCTACTGAGGTTTTACAAGAGCCTACTAAAGAGGCTATTGAGGTAATACAAGACCCTGCTGAGACTGCAATAACTCAGGAGGAGTACAGTAGGAACAAACCTCTACTGAGGAGCATACAATTCAGGAGGAAGATAGTGTACAACAACTTGAAATAGTAGACACAAATGTACCTGTTGAAGAGTCTACTGATATCTTTGTATCTGCTAAGGAAACTCTATCTCATTTGGTGGAAACTTTTGGGAGTCAACAAGTTGAAACTCAACCTGCTGCAAGAAAGCCTACAATGCCATATGAAATTGTTGGACATATTTTATGTTTTAGTGATGAGTGCCAGACTAGCTGTTATAGAGCAAAGGCAAAAAGATGTCTAGATCAAATGTATAGGCATATTAGAGTTTGATCCTTGTATAAGTTTGATCAAACAAGCATTGTAAATGGTCAGCTGACTTTCATCAGCAGCCTTGTCTAGGACAGTAGGGTACCTGAGTCAGTAGAATAGTTAGGAACCTGCTGAGGACTGAAGGCTGTTGGGAGTCAACTTTACTCTACTCTAGTGTGCAGTTTAACCTCTGTTTATCACTTTATTGGCATATTTTGGGTAGATATAGACCGGTTTGAGTATAATATCGAGATTTATATGCACGGGGAGTTGAACTGTCACATCGATAGTAAACTCCAACTTTTTAGCGATATTTACCTCATTTCCGAGCACTTTTGTCTTACGGAGTTATGCGTGGTGTTTTGTTAGTGTGTCTATTGCAGGACTTAGGTGACTCGAGGACCCGGGAGTTGATGTTTTGGGCCAAGGGACATGTCCATGGCATGAATGTGGCATACAAGTGAAGAAAAGCCAAGTTTGGAGTGGAGACAAGGCAAACGGGCGTTTGCCATACTCCAGACGGGCGTCTGCCGTAAAGCCACCTCAAATGGGCGTTTGGCAGAGTCAGACGGGCGTCCACAGAGTTAATACATCATTCAGAAAGTTATGTTTTCAGCTGGACGGGTGTTCAAATGACCCCCAAATGGGCATTTGGGTAGGTTCATCCCGATTCAAGAAGCTCATACAGCACAGACGGGCGTCCAGGGATTCCAGACGGGCGTTTGGCCCTCAAGTAATGATTCACCAGATGGGCGTTCAGAGGATTGTAAATGCCCGTCCACTGAAGATGAAGCCCTAATATCATCAAATTCTCCAGTCAGACGGGCGGTTGAGATGATCCAGACGGGCGTCCGGGGCCGACAGCATCAGATTTTGACCTACTCTATAAATACGCAGCTCATTCAGCCCCATATCATCTTTGGCCGACTTTAGACTTTTCTTAGGCGATTTTTGTGCGGTTTTGAGTATTTTAAACACCCCTTTGATCCTTTGATCCCCTAGATAACATCCTTTGATTCTATACAACTTTTATAGCTTAGATTTACTTTCCAAGAACAAAAGATTCGACTTTGGGATTGTTTTTCTTGTCGGTATTTTCTGGATCAGATTTTCTGCAAGTTATATGGTAATGATATCTCTCTTATTTGTTGCGATTTGTTTGGTTTCAATTTCCGTTCTTTATTCCGTTATTAGCATGATTATGAGTAGCTAAATTCATGTGTAGTCGAATTATGTGAAAGCGAGCGAAAACCCTAAGAGGGATGAGATTGGGAGTTGTGTAGTGCGTAAATTATTGTTTAAACGATTAATCCACGTCCTAAAACTTATTTTAACGTCTTTGAATTAGATTGATCACCTAGTTCACTGTCACACACATCGAACTTATAGATGCATTTTGCGGTGAGATGTGGGATAAGGGGTTTTAGGATCGTTGTGTAGATTCAGCCTAGTTGTTAGGTCTGTTTCCAATATAGAGGTTTGTCATCGTTGTTCGAGCGACTCTAGCACGTAAGCATGTTAGGTTAATCAGTTTTCTAAAGGGAGAATTAATTAACTTCACATAGGGTGTTTAGATCGAGTTGTTCAGTCTAATCGCTAGAATTAGGAGTTGGCACCCGTGGATGTCGTTAAACTACATTGGATAGGTAGGTTGGTTAAGACACGCTCCCTGTTAAGTCCTTCCTTAGGGGTAAAAATAGCTCGTGGGATCATAGTTCGACTATACCCTTTAACACCTAGAAGTAAACTCGTTAGTATAATCTTTAATTTTGCATTAGTATAATACTCACCACCATTATTTTGACCTGAACTAAGTTCTAATTCGACTTTGGTACTTGAACATTACTCCCTGTGGATTCGACCTTGAGACCACTATACAACCGTTGACCCGATACTCTGTCGGTCAAAGTTAACGGTTAGTTATTTTGCTATCAAAGGTTGATGGCTCAAACTCAGTTATTGAAGGCTAAGGGATCAAACTTAGTAGTTTAAGTCAAGGATATGGAATCAGAATTTAGGAAGTCTGTGATGACCTAAACTGATTACATATACCTTGTGTACAAGGTCTAAGTTCCATAAGTTGAGTGGTGATTGGAAATTAGTTATGTTAAATTGGTGTAATCTAACTTCACAATTAAAAGTTAGATATAAAGAAGTCAGCTGTAGTGTTTTATAAACACAGCAAACTTGGAACAGCTGACATTCAAGTATTTCAGCAAACTTACACACATTGAAACCTGATGAACATATATTTCGATTTAATCAAAGGTTACATCGGAAGATTACAAGGAAAATGACAGATAACAACTCTTGTTTTTGTCAACAAATCAATGGTCAAGATTAAAAGAACGTTGGAAAGAAATAGAGGTTTATCCAATGGATACAAGTCAAAGGGTGGACAGTCTGAAAACTGTCAAAAAGTAAACTGAAAGTGTCAGTACTATGTACAGGGACAGAAAGCAAGTCAAGATGGGACAAATATGAAACAGCTATGTTTTGAATTTCAAACACATGTCACAAGGATTCTCACCTATAAATAGAGGTCCCCTGATACAGAAACAGATGATGAATTTTGGAAAGTAGCAATCAATCCTGAGCTATCAGTTTTCTATCAAGAAATCACCCAGCAGACATTACTGAGCTTAAAGCTACTAATCTAGTAAATTCTTCAAGTGTAAACTACTATCAAGTTACATCAAGTATACACACTTGAAGATTCCAAGCTGCTGATCATTTCATCCTGATCAAGCTGCTGAAAGCTAAATCACTTACTTGATTCAAACTTTCTTTTATAAGAAACCTGCTGAAGACAGTTAAGCATCTTTGGGTGTCAAGAACTGTTGTTTGTGGTGGAGCTGGTGAAGAGGAAATCCTACCCTTCAAGGACAAGTGGAAGACGTTGGAGCAGCAATCCTACATGTTCCAAGTGTTCAGTTTATGAGGCCATAGTTATTGGTGAAGGACAGACTACTTAGGGATTTTTGTAACTGCAACCTCAAAGACCTCTAGTGAATTACCTCTAACATCAAAGGAGAAGAGTGGACTGACAGGATTACACCACCTGGAACCACCATAAAAAATTGTCTACTTACTTTCTGCATTTAGTATATTTAGCACATCAACCTACTGAAACTAGCAACTGAATCACACATCACACTACTGAGTATCTAATACTTAGTATCATATTTTAACAACAAGTAATAAGGCTTAATTTGAATATATTCCGCTGCAACAAATTCAGTTAAATAAACAGTCAGCAGACTACTGAGTGGTCAGCAGACTACTGAACTTGCTGAATTTGTTAACTCAAAAAGTTTTAAGTGTTAAGTTTATTCAAACCCCCCTCCCTAAACTTAACCAAAGCCTTTTCAAGGGACCAACATCACTGATATCCTAAAGCCAAAGAAGACAAAACAACCAGTAGATACTGACAAGTCTATTCAGGTTGGCACTGCTAATGAATCCGTTGCCCCTGATGCACCTGCAAAGAAGACTATTGCACAAGTCTATAGTGAACAGATCAAGGAAGCATCTAAAAAGAGAAAGGCAATCAGCAAGGAGCAATTTGTACAATCACACTTTGAATCCCCGGATAGACCTTTCAAAAGACAGAAACAAGTTGCCAAAAAGAAAGGAAGACATGGCAAAGGAAAAGAGTTGAGGATTCTGGAGGAACAAAGAGAAGAAGATGTAGAAGAAGCGGATATTGAACAAGAACTTGTAGAATCAACTGGAGTTTCTACTGAGGTTTTACAAGAGCCTACTAAGGAGGCTATTGAGGTAATACAAGACCTGCTGAGACTGCAATAACTCAGGGGGAGTACAGTTGGAACAAACCTCTACTGAGGAGCATACAATTCAGGGGGAAGATAGTGTACAACAACTTGAAATAGTAGACACAAATGTACCTGTTGAAGAGTCTACTGATAGCTTTGTATCTACTAAGGAAACTCTATCTCATCTGGTGGAAACTTTTGGGAGTCAACAAGTTGAAACTCAACCTACCGCAAGAAAGTCTACAATGCCATATGAAATTGTTGGACATATTTTAAGTTTTAGTGATGAGTGTCGACTAGGCATTTACGAGCAAAGGCAAAAAGATGTCTAGATCAAATGTATAGGCTTATTAGAGTTTGATCCTTGTATAGGTTTGATCAAACAAGCATTGTAAAAGGTCAACTGACTTTCATCAGCAGACCTGTCTAGGTCAGTAGGGTACCTGAGTCAGTTGACTAGTTTAGGAACCCGCTGAAGACTGAAGGTTGAGGGCTCAAACTCAGTTATTGAAGGCTAAGGGATCAAACTTAGTAGTTTAAGTCAAGGATATGTAATCATAATTTAGGGAATTCTGTGATGACCTAAACTGATTACATATACCTTGTGTACAATGTCTAAGTTCCATAAGTTGAGTGGTGATTGGAACTTATTTATGTTCAAATTGGTGTAATCTAACTTCACAATTAAAAGTTAGATATAAGGAAGTTATCTGTAGTGTATTATAAACACAGCAAACTTCAGACAGCTGATTGATATGTATTTCAGCAGACTTACACACACAGAAACCTGATGAACATATATTTCGATTTAATCAAAGATTACATTGGAAGATTACAAGGAAAAGGACAGATAACAACTCTTGATCTTGTCAACAAATCAATGGTCAAGATTAAAGAACGTTGGAGGGAAATAGAGGTTGATTCAATGGATACAAGTCAAAGGGTGGACAGTCTGAAAACTGTCAAAAAGTAAACAGACAGTGTCAGTACTATGTACAGGGACAGAAAGCAAGTCTAGATCAGACAAATCTGAAACGGCTATGTTTTGAATTTCAAACACAAGTCACAAGGATTCTCACCTATAAATAGAGGACCCCTAATACAGAAACAGATGATGAATTTTGGAAAATAGCAATCAATCCTGAGCTATCATTTTTCTATCAAGAAATCACCCTGCTGACATTACTGAGCTTAAAGATACTGATCTAGTAAACTCTTCAAGTGTAATCTGCTATAAGTCACATCAAGTATACACACTTGAAGATTCCAAGCTGCTGATCATTTCATCCTGATCAAGCTGCTGAAAGCTGAATCACTTACTTGATTCAAACTTTCTTTTACAAGAATTCTGCTGAAGACAATGAAGCATCTTTGGGTGTCAAGAACTATTGTTTGTGGTGGAGCTGGTGAAGATGCAATCCTACACTTCAAGGACCAGTGGAATACTTTGGAGCAGCAATCCTACCTGTTCCAAGTGTTTAGTTTGTGAAGCCATAGTTATTGGTGAAGGACAGACAACTTAGGGATTTTTCTAACTGCAACCTCAAAGATCTCTAGTGAATTACCTCCAACATAATAGGAGAAGAGTGGACTGATAGGATTACCCCACCAGGAACAACTATAAAAATTGCCTACTTACTTTCTGCATTTAGTATATTTAGCACATCAACCTACTGAAACTAGCAACTGAATCACACACTCACACTACTTAGTATCTAATACTTAGTATCATGGTTTAACAACAAGTACTAAGGCTTAATTTGAATATATTCTGCTGCAACAAATTCAATAAAATAAACAGTCAGCAGACTACTGAGTGGTCAGTAGACTACTGAGCTGTCAGCAGGCTACTAAACTTGCTGAATTTGTTAACTTCAAAAGTTTTAAGTGTTACATTTATTCACCCCTCCCACTCTAAACTTAACAAAAGCCTTTTCAAGGGACCAACATCATTGATATCCTAAAGCCAAAGAAGACAAAACAAGCAGCAGATACTGACAAGTCTATTGAGGTTGGCACTGCTGATGAATCTGTTGCCCCTGATGCACCTACAAAGATGACTATTGCACTAGTCTATAGTGAACAGATCTAGGAAGCATCTAAAAAGAGAAAGGCAATCAGCAAGGAGCAATTAGAACAATCACTCTTTGAATCCCCGGATAGACCTTCCAAAAGACAGAAACAAGTTGCCAAAAATAAAGGAAGAAATGGAAAAGGAAAAGAGTTGTGGATTCTGGAGGAACAAAGAGAAGAAGAGGTAGAAGAAGCAGATATTGAACAAGAACTTGTAGAATCAACTGGAGTTTCTACTGAGGTTTTACAAGAGCCTACTAAGGAGGCTATTGAGGTAATACAAGACCCTGCTGAGACTGCAATAACTCAGGGGGAGTACAGTAGGAACAAACCTCTACTGAGGAGCATACAATTTAGGAGGAAGATAGTGTACAACAACTTGAAATAGTAGACACAAATGTACCTATTGAAGAGTCTACTGATATCTTTGTATCTGCTGAGGAAACTCTATCTCATTTGGTGGAAACTTTTGGGAGTCAACAAGTTGAAACTCAACCTGCTGCAAGAAATCCTACAATGTTATATGAATTGTTGGACATATTTTAAGTTTTAGTGATGAGTGCCAGACTAGCTGTTATAGAGCAAAGGCAAAAATATGTCTAGATCAAATGTATAGGCTTATTAGAGTTTGATCCTTGTATAGGTTTGATGAAACAAGCATTGTAAATGGTCAGCTGACTTTCATCAGCAGACTTGTCTAGGACAGTAGGGTACCTGAGTCAGTAGACTAGTTAGGAACCTGCTGAGGACTGAAGGCTTATGGCTCAAACTTAGTTATTGAAGGCTAAGGGATCAAACTTAGTAGTTTAAGTCAAGGATATGGAATCAGAATTAGGGAAGTCTGTGATGACCTAAACTGATTACATATACCTTATGTACAAGGTCTAAGTTCCATAAGTTGAGTGGTGATTGGATCTTAGTTATGTTGAAATTGGTGTAATCTAACTTCACAATTAAAAGTTAGATATAAAGAAGTCAGCTGTAGTGTTTTATAAACACAGCAAACTTGGAACAAATGACTGTCAAGTATTTCAGCAGACTTACACACACATAAACCTGCTGAACATATATGTCGATTTAATCAAAGGTTACATTGGAAGATTACAAGGAAAAGGACGGATAACAAAAATTGATAACGGTCATTTTGTGCCCGTTATTCTATGACCTTTATCCCCGATTCTAGTTTAAAGGAGTTATAATAGAGTAATAATAAGTCGTTACATGCTTAATTTGCATATGCCGAGAGTTACGATTCATTATTATGTATTAAGAGGTTTTATTATATTATTTGATGTTACGGTATTTGTATTTCATGCTATATTTGTAGTAACCCGTTGTGGAGCACAATGATGGACTTCGGAGAAGCTTTAATGGATCGCGGACAAGTTCGAAAGCCCAAGACGGAAAAAGAAGAAAGCCCGGGAGCACGTAAGGCTCGGTCGACCGAGCCTATGCATTCGGTCGACCGAGTGGACCTAAAGCCCGGCGACGATCCGGCACATTGTTTGAGGCGGTTAGGGTTCGATAGTGTCGGCATTTTAAGTCGGTTTTCTATGTCGGTGAGGCTCTATATAAACACAAGTCCTTTGTATTTTTTAGTACACTTTTTCACCAACATTATTTCATTTTTACATACAAGCAAATAAGGATTCATATAGGATTTTGGAGGTTGCTAGGGTTGCAAACATGTAAGCCCTAGTTTATCTTCTTGTTTTCTTTTAGGTAATCAATTCCCAATTATGCTTTGATTGTTTGAGTAGTTATGCATATCTAGATGATGTAGATCTAGGATATGGCGTAAGGGCGGTGGTGATACCTTGTCTATAAGGATCCCGTATCCTACGTCCTCTACCTAATATCTACGGATGAATCGTGTGTTTAATTTACGTGTATTTAGATTAGCTTATATGATGTCTGATGATTCACTATATAATCCGATTCGTATATGAAACGGCGAGAAATATATTCGGGGATGTAAATGCGGGGAGTTAGGCACTCGGGTGACCGAGAGGTGTCACTCGGTCGACCGAGAGCACTATTCGGTCGACCGAGAGCCGTCGAGATCCGTTTCATCCGTTAATCGATCACGTCTTTATGATTAGGTTAGCTTAATTGAATCTATTATCTCAGTAGGTATGGCTATGGCTACGTCACTCGCTTAATTTAATTAAAACGTGTAAAAAGGAAATACCGATATAAAACTCTTAGGTAGGCTTAGGAATTGATCTTCGGACGTTCAGCGTTATCTAGGTAGGTTTATATTAGGGAATTGCGCGCACCTTGTTACACGTAGATCGTAAACTAGCATGAGACTATAACTTGGTAATTGTTAGTTGGACGAGGGCTTGAGTGATCGTCTAGGAAGTACGCCTAACCAAAGGAATGTTGCCCGGACGAGGTGTACGGTCAATATCGGCATCCTTAGAGTCGTAAGCGTGTGAGTTATATGAGATGGAGGCACCAAAAGGCGAAGTCACGTAACAATACCACGGTGATATAGTGACTACCGGTGCTACATCAAGTTTTAGGGGATGACTCCCGTAGCCGGTATAAATAGATATGAATGGATTAATAGTTGTTAAGTCTTGCTTGTTATATAAGTTGTCTAGATCCAAATGATTATGGTTATAATTGGGTAGTTGATTACGTTATTTGTTTATATGTTTGAGTGTGTCTTTCTTTTCTCGTACTTTATGTTGGTCATAGACCGTAGTTGTCAAACGGAATAAATAGGTTGACTATTTAAGTTAGGATCCACAAATTGATTCTCTGTGGGATCGACCTCGACTCTATCTAGCTATCTTGCGATTGAACCTAGTTCACTTGCTAGTGGTTATTTAGGAATCGAGTTAATAATTTAACTTGACCTCGATCAAGTTTTTGGCGCCGTTGCCGGGGAATCAATGGTCCAAGCTGCTTAAATGATCAACTTAAGTATTTCGTCTTTACGTTTTCTATTACGGTGAATAAAAATAAAAAAATAATAAAAAAAAATAATAATAATAAAAAAATATATATATATATATATATATATAATAATATATTTTGTATATTCGGTCGACCGAACTATGGTACTCGGTCGACCGAACCCTTTAAATGTTTTATCGATAGTTGTTTTCCCTTGTGATTACGTGAGTAGGTTATAAGCCTAGCGACGGTATGAGTAATCATACTTGCTGTTAGTTCAATAACCGTTTGTTGTTTTTCATATGATGCGGTTAATCGGAGGGAATCACTCAAGCGAAGCTTGTTCGGCAAAATGTCATCACATCGGTCTTCGAGGTTCAAGGAAAAGAAGTCATGGTGTTGAGAACCAAAACCACACCTAGAAAGCCGGACACACCTAAACTCAAGGAAAGAATAGCAAAGATGAAGGCAAGAATTCACGAAGCCAAGAGGTCAAAAGAGTCTAAAGATGCTTACATATATAGAGGTATGTCCAAGTTAAACCACGAAGAGATTTCTTGATTCGGACTCGGGATATGACTATATGCATCACATGTCGGATATAGAATCGATTCGAGGATAGCTTAGACCTAAGTCGCCCTATAGTCATCGGTCCCTAGAGATGCGGCGCTTATTGAGAATGAAGCTCGGTTGATGCCGAAACTAGATGACCCGGGAGCATTTATGGTAGAGGTTACCTTAGAAGGAGCATACCTAGGGTTGGCTTTGATAGATTCGGCTCGAGTCGAACATTTTTCCGAAGAGTCTTTGTGATAGAAATCTAATCCTTACTCCCACGAATACTCCGTTGCAAGTTAGATTTGCGGATGGGACCGAACGGTCATGTACGGAAATATGTATAATATGATCATTGGCATAGGACGGCTCGGGTTTAAGATAGATATAGTTGTTATGGATATAGATGAGCACCCTCATTTGCCCGATCATTTTAGGGAGAGCCTTTATGAACACTTCAGAGCCCTAATTCGTATGACCGGGCGTGAGATCACATTTTTCGATGCTAGAGGTTACGAGACCTATGGGACAAGGAATTCGATTTCCCTACTCCGGTGAGCGTGAATGTCATAGGAGTTGGTGATTCAAAACCGAGATATTACTCCGAGCCTAGGAAAAAGTGTCGATGACAATACGGACGGAAGAGATGAGACCACTTACGGTTCGAGTCGTGAGAAAGGCTGTCAAGCACTGCCCCTTTTGTTCTAGAAAATCATAATCTGAAGGCACACCTTTCTCCGGACCCAAGAATAGAAGGAAGCGGACAAAGAAACGAACTCGTAGAGTTCGAACTAAAGAGAGCTCATCTAGTTACGAAAATATTACGAAAATTGGAGCTTGCTTGGATGGGCGGTTGTTGTCTTTTCGTTGGACTCGCACCTCGCGGAAAGGCACTCGTGGAAAAGGACAGCAAGACATTTTCGGTAAAGGCTAACCGGGTGAAAACCTGGCAAGCCAAGAGCAGTTCGTAGACAGTGATGATTTTTGGAAAGTCGAGCTACCGACTTAAACTGTAGAACTATTTCTATCCTTCGTTATTTTATCTCTATTTTTATTTTAAATATAAGTAGCATGGAACGATAAGAAGTTTTTTTTTATTTTGCCGTGTTCCGACGATTGCTGAGTTAAGGATGTGCAAAATAATTTTTTTTATTCGAATCGTTTTTATGTGAAGTGAAGTATAGTAATTGAATCTTTGTAAAAAATTGTTGATTAAGGAACGGTAATGCGTTATTTTATGAATGCTTAGACCAGATTGTTTGATTTATTCATGATAAGAATGAGGTTGCTTTTGTGCTTGGGACGATTTATTGGTTAGAGAAAAAAAATTTTACGGTAGGAATTGCAAGAGTGAAATAATAAATTTTGGCATGGTTATTTGTTGTAGATAAGTTACGGTGTGTCAAAATAATTGAAATGGTCAACACCATTAATTTCTACATATCCCCATTCACCTTTCCCTCTTCCCAACCATTCACCTTTCCCTCTTCCCAATTTCTTTATTCTTCCAATTCAAATTTTCAAATTCCACCTTTCCACCTCATCAATCCCCAACAACTTTTATCTACCAATCACATTCCACTTTTCAACCTCCATTTTTCTATTTAAACCACTCACCCTCTCTTTCATTTTCCTCATCCCTTTCTCCATTACAATTCTTCCATCTCCCCGTTTCTCCAAACCCCT
Organism: Gentiana straminea; assembly: GCA_036785695.1. Taxonomy (NCBI): domain Eukaryota; kingdom Viridiplantae; phylum Streptophyta; class Magnoliopsida; order Gentianales; family Gentianaceae; genus Gentiana; species Gentiana straminea. Next base: position 1,544,192 of record JAVUPR010000256.1, on the reverse strand, counting down.
GTAGAAATCAAATGGAAATGTTATGAAAATCTTCATCCATTTCACCATTTTCACTCACTTCGAAAAGCCTATCGAAATTTATTCTGATCGATCGATTCGATCACGGGAAGCATACGAGCCGGAAGGCTGTTCTTTGTCAAAATCACCACACTCGGTCAACCGAGTGACCGCTCTCGGTCGACCGAGAGCCGGGCTGCCCCCTCCGTCTGCTGGCTGCGCGCTGTTTATGCGTCGGGATGCCACCAAGAAGACGCGAGCCGCTCGGTTCGTGGTGCTGTTGAAGGCAACATCCCATTGATCAACGGGGTACCACAATTCGCTAGTCGGGAGGTATACTCTTCATTTGTTAATCATTTTGTTAATGCCCCCGTCCATCGAGCTCGAGGATTGGATTTGGGGAATTGTGGAGACGAGCTTCTAGAATTGGTGGAACGCTATCAATGGCGTGATGTCGTAGCACCCCCGGCCGAGTCAACGTCAATTGGGTAAGAGAATTTTATGCTTATTTACGCGTACACCCCGACACCAATATCGTACGTATTCGTGGCCGACCAATTGTAATTTCTCCGGGTACGATTAATGCTTATTTTGGGGTGGATGTCTCGGAGGACGGGCCGGAGTATATGGCGACATTTGACGGGTCCGATGCTTGGTTGGAGGAAGTTGGTGCCTATGCGGGGAATAGAGTGGACTATCGGGGAGATTGCCCGCACATTTGCGGAAACGGACTTTAGGAGATGGGAGGATAAATGCCTTAATCGGCTTATACGTTCTAATATCTTTCCGGCTAAGCATGTATCTACGGTCTACTATACCCATGCCACTTTGCTTTATTGGTTGCACATGGGATGGCCCGTGAATGTGGGGGCGTTGATACGTAAGGAAATGACGGACGATGCTCTCAAGCCTCGGCACACTTTACCCTTTGGGTCAACGATCACTACATTCGTGAAGGAGCCGAGTGCCCGGTGTTAGGCGGCGATTCCTATGTGGGACCAATGCCTATTCTATCTTTAAGTTACGTCCCACCGCACTTTGTCATTCACGGTCACGATCAAGAACAAGAAGGGGAACCCGAGGATGATCTTGACGAAGCCGGCCCGAACAATTTGCAACTAGCACCATTCAATCCGGGATGGGATTAAGTATTTTAATTTGAGTGTTTGCATTTCCTTTAATTAACAAGTTTTTTTTTATTTTGACTCAATTCTACTAGTATGTCGTGTTATATAGAGCAAGTATCTCTGTTTTCTAAATTCGGACTCATGTAATGTTTTGGACGTGCTGAAATGTATTGAAATGTAATCATTAATTTAAGGACTTAAAGATGTTTAAGGAAATTGTTATCCCTTTTACGGTCCACTTCTTTGAGATTATTACTTGTTTGGACTAATCTGTAACGAGTTTCAAGTTTTGTTTAAGATATGTGTTGCGGTGATTACTTTTGTGCAAGCGGCCAATGCACATGTTTGTTGAACTTTGTTTGAATTTCCAAGACTTATTTAACTTCCCCGCTTATCCGAGCTAAGTTCCTTTTACGAGCTTGTTATTTCGGTTTTTATACATTGGGGACAATGCATGGTTTAAGTGGGGGGTACAAGTCACTTAGCTCAAATGAGTAATTCCATATATCAAATAATAAATAAAATGAGCAAGAAATTTTAAACTTTTGAACGTAGAATCAAATTTACTTTTGTGGGTCCACGATAATTATATCTAATAAGAAAGAACTCATATTTCATGAGTACGTGATCACTTTATGCCTCTGCGATTTATTGATTAGTAAACTTAATGATATTCATATTGTCCGTTGCAAGTAGTTGTTTATTATTCAATTATTCAATAATTGAATCGAGTTGTACTACGCTTGTTATAAAAGGTAAAAATTATAATGTGTACATTGCATAGATAATTGATTATGCTTACCTAGTGTCAAATTTATCGTCGATGTGTTCTAAAAATTCTAGCCACAAAAGTTGAGTAATAAGCTTGAGACGTACTGTGTTTGACAATGTTAAAACAACTTGGGCTTGTAGTAAGTTACCAAAGTAGCCTCGCGCTTGTGGTGATATTCGATGCTAATATTTGATCTAAGATAGAGGGACGCTCTAAAAAGTTTTCCTTCTTGAGATTGATAGTATCCGAAAAATATGAAGATATGAAAAGAATATTCAACTCTTTAAGAGGCTTTGAGTAGTACTCGGTCTCCAAGTCCAAAAACCACATAGATACGATCTTGCTTATTATTCCGGTGCTTGAAAAATTAAAAGGCTTAAGAAGTGGGAATACGAAGTTGGTAGGTTAAGACTACAAAGTTTGCATAAGCTCTAATCTTGCTACGAATGTTTAAAACTCAATGCACATACACACGGCACATCGATTCATGATGAGTAGTGGATAATGGATATCGACGAGCATAGAGGATATGAGTTGATTCGAGTCTCTTGTGTCGGTATACGGTGACCACTTTGGAAAGTAGTTTATGGGGAATAACTTATTGATATTTTGATCGGGACGATCAAAGGGCTAAGTGGGGGGTAGTTGATAACGGTCATTTTGTGCCCGTTATTCTATGACCTTTATCCCCGATTCTAGTTTAAAGGAGTTATAATAGAGTAATAATAAGTCGTTACACGCTTAATTTGCATATGCCGAGAGTTACGATTCATTATTATGTATTAAGAGGTTTTATTATATTATTTGATGTTACGGTATTTGTATTTCATGCTATATTTGTAGTAACCCGTTGTGGAGCACAATGATGGACTTCGGAGAAGCTTTAATGGATCGCGGACAAGTTCGAAAAGCCCAAGACGGAAAAAGAAGAAAGCCCGGGAGCCGCATAAGGCTCGGTCGACCGAGCCTATGCATTCGGTCGACCGAGTGGACCTAAAGCCCGGCGACGATCCGGCACATTGTTTGAGGCGGTTAGGGTTCGGTAGTGTCGGCATTTTAAGTCGGTTTTCTATGTCGGTGAGGCTCTATATAAACACAAGTCCTTTGTATTTTTTAGTACACTTTTTCACCAACATTATTTCATTTTTACATACAAGCAAATAAGGATTCATATAGGATTTTGGAGGTTGCTAGGGTTGCAAACATGTAAGCCCTAGTTTATCTTCTTGTTTTCTTTTAGGTAATCAATTCCCAATTATGCTTTGATTGTTTGAGTAGTTATGCATATCTAGATGATGTAGATCTAGGATATGGCGTAAGGGCGGTGGTGATACCTTGTCTATAAGGATCCCGTATCCTACGTCCTCTACTAATATCTACGGATGAATACGTGTGTTTAATTTACGTGTATTTAGATTAGCTTATATGATGTCACGATGATTCACTATATAATCCGATTCGTATATGAAACGGCGAGAAATATATTCGGGGATGTAAATGCGGGAGTTAGGCACTCGGGTGACCGAGAGGTGTCACTCGGTCGACCGAGAGCACTATTCGGTCGACCGAGAGCCGTCGAATCCGTTTCATCCGTTAATCGATCACGTCTTTATGATTAGGTTAGCTTAATTGAATCTGTTATCTCAGTAGGTATGGCTATGGCTACGTCACTCGCTTAATTTAATTAAAACGTGTAAAAAGGAAATACCGATATAAAACTCTTAGGTAGGCTTAGGAATTGATCTTCGGACGTTCAGCGTTATCTAGGTAGGTTTATATTAGGGAATTGCGCGCACCTTGTTACACGTAGATCGTAAACTAGCATGAGACTATAACTTGGTAATTGTTAGTTGGACGAGGGCTTGAGTGATCGTCTAGGAAGTACGCCTAACCAAAGGAATGTTGCCCGGACGAGGTGTACGGTCAATATCGGCATCCTTAGAGTCGTAAGCGTGTGAGTTATATGAGATGGAGGCACCAAAAGGCGAAGTCACGTAACAATACCACGGTGATATAGTGACTACCGGTGCTACATCAAGTTTTAGGGGATGACTCCCGTAGCCGGTATAAATAGATATGAATGGATTAATAGTTGTTAAGTCTTGTTTGTTATATAAGTTGTCTAGATCCAAATGATTATGGTTATAATTGGGTAGTTGATTACGTTATTTGTTTATATGTTTGAGTGTGTCTTTCTTTTCTCGTACTTTATGTTGGTCATAGACCGTAGTTGTCAAACGGAATAAATAGGTTGACTATTTAAGTTAGGATCCACAAATTGATTCTCTGTGGGATCGACCTCGACTCTATCTAGCTATCTATTGCTATCTTGCGATTGAACGAGTTAATAATTTAACTTGAGTCTCACTTTCCAGTGTTCTAAGTGTTATTGGTTAGTTTTTTGTAAGCGAATCGAGTTAATAATTTAACTTGACCTCGATCAAGTAATAAGGCTTAATTTGAATATATTCCGCCGCAACAAATTCGGTTAAATAAACGATCGGCAAACTGCGAGTGGTCGGTCGACTGCGAGCAGTCAGTAGGCTACTGAACTTGCTGAATTTGTTAACTCCAAAAGTTTTAAGTGTTAGTTTATTCACCCCCCCCCCTAAACTTAACCAAAGCTTTTCCAAGGGTCCAACAGAAATAAGGCCTAGGAAGTAAAAGGAAAATCCTGATTTCAAGAAAATCGAACAATATCTTAATTGGATGTTTGGATTTTACAAGAAGCAAAAGCCTGCTGCAGACCCCATGATTGGTTTTGAAGAATGGATTTTTGGAGCTTTTGGGGTGGATAACTTGTTAGGTAACATTGATACATCTGAGCTACAAATGAGGATCTTGGAACTCATTGAAGATGGTAGAAAGAAAGGAAAGATCATGTTCAAGGATCTCAAATTTAATCCTTTTGGTGATAGTGATGATTCATCATCCTCTGACTCAGATGATGATCATTCAATGCATCCAAGAGAATCTAGTGGTGTTGGGAAGGAGAAGACCACTGAACCTGCTGAACATGGATCTGCTGAGAAAGACAAAGGGCATCCTGCTGAAGAAGGAAAGTCTACTAAAGATCAGCAGACTGCGGATCAAAAAGAAGAATTGTTGACATCATTTGCTAAAGATTTGGAAACACAGATTGATGCTGCAACAACTCTTGAAGATGCTACTTTGAAGGACACAACTGAAGCTATTATAATTGAGCAGATTGATGTTATATCTGAAGAATCTGCTCAGTATCAAGAATGTATCAACACTGATGAAACTTTAACAAAGGTTGTTGATGCTTTAAATGTAATTGCTGAGGTTGGAGGTGTTTTGGAAGAGAACTCAAATGTTTTTCCTATTGGTGAAGATGTGGAGGTTCAGTATGCTGAGGTTCAGACATCAACAGAACAAAGGTCGGAACTGGAGGTTCAACTTACTGGGAATCAAACGGTAATTGGACAAACGTTGGATATGTTGTTGGAATTTGATGAATCCTCTGTCACCAGCATGGAGCTTGCTGAGGATGTTGCTCCTGCTGATACAAGTAAAGAAGCTGCTGATGAACAATCTGATGAGCAACTTCTAGATTATGGTGACAGTGATGAAGAGTTTGAGTTACCACAAGAAGAAGAAGAAGATCATGTCCATGATCATTTTTCTGATATGGATGAGGAAGGTCATGAGCCCTATGAATAGGAGAACTAGGGACATTGTGGTAAGAGAACCAAGACATGAGGATGATAGTAAAGAGCCTGCTGGAAACTTTACTAGAAATATGGTATTGCTGCCACAATACCAGCATACATCTTGGAAGAATTGAGGGCTGTAAAGGATAATAATACATAGCTGAGGATTCAATTGAGGAATAGTGAACAGAGGTTAGAAGATCTTAAAATTTTGGTGGAAAATAGAGGCAGAACCACTGAATCAACTGCATCAAGTGTTACAAATTTGCAGTTCAGAGTCAATGAAGTTCAAAATAATCTCAACAAGGTGGCCAACACAGCAAAAATCAATATGTTGGTCCCAAAGAAAGGTAAAACTATACCCAGAGGGGGGTGAATGACTATAGTGGAGTTTCAAAAACTTTTCTTATATTTAAAAGCCTTTGGGCAGCGGATAAGTCCCTTCTTTAAATGTTGGTTCAAAGTAGATTATGCAATCACAGATATAGTAAGCAATGAAGTAAAGTGCCATAAAGTAAATTGCTGAAAGTAAATAAACACAAAGGTTTATAGTGGTTCAAGGTGGTGTAATCCCTTAATCCGCTCTTCTCCTGTGATGATTGGAGGAATTCACTATTGTTTTCATAGATACAATAGTTAGATTGTCCTTGGCTACACAAGCTTCACAATCTTCAAGACTATCACTCCCTGGCTATAGAAGCTTCAATGACTTAGTCTCTATCACTGCTCCTTGAGAACAAATCTTTCAGTAGCTATCAAAAAGGTTGCAACTCCTTCTCAGATTCCTTTGATTCAATTGCTTCAGTTGATGTGAATTGGATTCACAGACTTGTGATCAATCTCAGTGCTTGATGTGGAATTTGAGCTCTAATTGCTAAGGTGATCTCTAGATGTTTCCTTTAAGTACAGATAGAAAGCTTTTCAAATTGATAGAGTTTCTGCTTGTTTTTTATCAGATTCAGTCATTCTTTTTCCTATCTGTCAATGCCTTCTATTTATAGCCTTGATGATCCTTGATTTGAATTTCCGTCCGTTGGCTATTTAATGTGGAGAATAATCCTTGATTTAATTCTTGATTCCCCCTCAATTATATTCTCCTTGATTTCAGTGATCGGATTTTTTTCTCAAACGTCTATTAGAGAATCCGTCCTTGATTGATCCTCAATTGATTGTGCATTTAATGCTTGATCTTCATAGTATAAACTCTGAACAAGTAAAGTTTACTTGGCCGTTCCCTGAATGGTTAAGTGATCCTTCTGATCTTTTGGATCTTCCTTCACTGCTTTGTCTTTACTCAGCTGATAGTCAGTTCACTTTGCCGGTTCACTGCATTGTTATTTTATTTGATCTTTTAAGGTACTTCTTGTACTTCACTGATCCTTGACTTAGGTGAGATCAGTGTACACCATATTTGACAATTTGTTCCATCATTTGAATTACAACTTAGACTTATCCAAGGTCATCAAAGACTTCCTTGGTTATAAATCAGACCATATGTCTCTTGTGCTTCTCTGCTGGTACTTGGATGGCTTCACTCTGTCGGATTTCTGTTTCACTTCGCCATCCTACCAACTAGTACAATACTTTTCTGACTCAACTTATACAACATGTCAGACTCTAAGTAAAGACTTATACAGAGATTTCTAACTTATTTCAGGCTTGCTATAATAGCTAGTATGGCCATCATCAAAACATAATAAAATGTTTCTAACAATTTCCCCATTTTTGATGATGCCAAAACCCTCATAAGCCTAAACATAAGTATGCAAATTTTTCATAAAGATAACAAAATAACCTCAAAAATTTTATTCATCCATAAAAAGTCCATAATATGTAAGTTCAAAAGAGAATTATTCAAAGGCAAAAGAGTCATCTAAGGACTTCTACTTCTTATCTCCAGGCCTAGTGCCTTTGGCCTGGTGCCTTTGCCTTTGATGCCCTTGCCCTTTTAAGTTGGGATTTTCTTCTTTTCACTGGAGCTTTCAGGCTTGCAACTTCCTTCCCCCTTTTTGTCATCACCAAACCTTTCCTCCAGAATTTTATTGGCTGCCTTAGATTCTGGGAGAGGGCCAAACTTCTCCTCCAAAACTTTGTTTGTTGCTCTAGTGACATTGAGTAAGGTGTTGAGTTTCTTTCCTGAATAGTCCATAATCTCATCCAGATGATGAATTTGCTGAGTATGAGCATTCAAAGTATCCACGACTAGTTTGAGATTTCCTTCAATTTCGTCAGCTAGAAACTCAAGATTAGTTTGGACATAGTAAGGGATGAGTTGTTGTAGATTGCAGAGTAGATCTCCTTGCCTTTGCATGACCTCATCCTGAACTCTGATGTGACTGATGAGGGCCTCCATTTTGTGATTTCAGGAGGTTGCATTACTCCTTAAGGAATTTTTTAGATTTTGCCTGCTCGTATATTGTCCTTCATGTCCACTATCAGGGATTGAATGTCCGGATTGAAAACTCTATCTAAATCATCTTCCGCTGGTGCTGATGCATCGGGCTCTTCTTCTTCATCTTCTGTTTGGCCAAATGCTTCACCATGTTCTTCTTCCTTTTCTTTTTCTTTTTCTTCTTCAGCAATCTCATTATCAGAGAGATATTTTTGAAGGTCACTTGTTTTTTCTCCATGTGTTGGAGACTTAACTGCTTCTGTTGTTGTTCCCCCATGATCAATGCTGGAGGTGTTGACAGGTTCAGCTGAGTGAGTTTGATCAGCTGGCTCACTCGGTTGTTTGTCAACTTTGCTGATGCTCCTGAGAATCATCTCTTGAATCGTCAGGTCGTCATCAGAAAGATCCATCTGCACGTGATCATCTTCAATCTGCTATTATCTTTCTTCCTCATCTTCTTCATCCTCAGTGCTTTCTTCCTCTTCCTCAATCTCTTCTTCCTCAGATGGAGTAAGATAATACCCATCTTCACCTTCTTGCAAATAGGTGACTTCTTCTTGTTGTTCTTCCTCGTTTTCGTATCATCACTGATTACAACAGGGATATCTTGATTGCTAGGCATACTCCCTTGTTGTCCTTGTGCTTTTGAGATCTGGTTCTCCTTCCAACTCCTGATCTGCTGCTTTCAGGCTCTTTTCTCTTGGTTCCAATTGACGACTGTGGTTTATGGGATGCTTTCACATAGGTGAACATCACCTTTGCTTTGTGCCATGGATGCTCATATATAGGTTTCACATTTGATTGAATAAACAAATGTTTGAGAGGAATCCCATAGGACTTCCTTTCCCAGAATTCTCATTTCTTTCGCTTCCCTTGTCCTGGAGCACGGCTTTGTAGGTCAATTTCCATAAGGATTTAAGCCTTCATCTGGTTGAAAATGAATTATGACCAGTTAAATTGTAGGCCTTGATAGATGATAGCCATTAGCTTGATTCTGAGCTCAGTTATGTTCTTCATAGAGCCCTTCCTTCCTTCAATGTTTCTGGTGATTACTTGGTGCAAACTCAGCGAAGGGACGTTTAAGTGCAGCTCTGGGAAAGTTGTGTTTCTTGCCACTCTTCTTGGGATTCTTGGCAATCTCAGTCCAAAAAGCATTGATGTCGATTTGCATTCTCTTGACATCTATTGGTCCGGTGTTGGAGAGATTTAGGCACCGACTGATAAGACCCGGAGTGATGACTAGTTGGTGTCCGAACATTGTGCTCACAATGCAGTCTGGGTCAGTTGCTTTAGTGCTCGGCACAACCTTTGCATTTTTACAGAATGCAATCAGGGTTTCATAGCATATGCCTTAGATTGGGGGGTTTAGAAAGGTCATATGCCCAAGATTTTTGCAGCCATCTACTAATCGTTGAGCCTGTGCATCGTTTTCACAGAAGGGTAGATAGTGCTCAGGTCTGAAAAATGATCCAGTGATGATCGAATTTTCATAGTATTTCTCGGTTGGAAAGGTTGAAGAGGATGAAGCCATTGTTTGAAGTGTATGAGATTCGGAAAAAGATTCGATTTTTCAGAGAAAATAGGGTTTATGAAATGCAAGAGAGTGTAAAGAATTCTAGAAATTTTCTAAGTGTTGTTTAAATAAGATTATTTGAGTAGTGTGAATGTGGTTTAATATGCAAGGATTTTGTGATGTAATGGCGTGATTTTATGTATATAATCACGGTATTTGAGTGTAGTGGGGCAGTGGATTGAGGCATGTAATGATAAATCCCGGGTTTTCAGGTGTTGCCATCATACCTTAATGCAAAATATAACTTCCACGATTTGCAATATAAGATCCACGTGTGCAATCTCCTATGAAATTATTCTCCATTAATAAACTAATTTTGCAAAAGTATAAAGTTGATTTTGTTCACACTTTACTTTGTTGTATTATCCAAGATGTATATTGGTGGAGTAACTTGACTGGTCACTATACCGGTTTAGTGACTCCTTTACTGAGCTGGTGCATAAAACTGTTCCTAACAATCAGAGAAGTTAACTTTACTGGGTACCAGTGCCTTGTCTGCCAAATGAGTTCACCCGAAATGGCAAAGGTTCAGTCAGCTGGTGAAGTTACTTAGCAGATTACTCCAGTTAGCTGCTCTTTAGAACTTAATCAATTTCTATCATTCCCAACTCAGTTCTCAACTTGCTGAATCTTTCATGACTGAGTGGTTTTGTGAAGTTGTCAGCCAATTGGTCCTGAGTTGGTATATATCTTAGAATAACATCTCTCTTTTCTATATTATCTCTGATAAAATGATGTCTCACATCAATATGTTTTGTTCTTGAGTGTAGTACTGGATTTTCTATGATAGATATTGCACTTATGTTATCACACATTATTGGAATTGTCTTCTCCTCCATTCCGTAGTCCCTTAGTTGTTGTCTGATCCACAACACTTGTTCACAACAGCTACCTGCTGCTATATATTCTGCTTCAGCTGTTAATATGGATATAGAGTTTTGTTTTTTGCTAAACCATGATACTAGTCTACTTCCTACCATTTGACAAGTTCCAGATGTGCTTATTCTATCTATCTTGAATCCATCATAGTCTGAGTCTTAATATGATGTCAATTTGAATCCTCCATCTTTTGGATACCAAATCCCTACATTTATGGTATTCTTCAGGTATTTGATTATTCTTTTAGCTGCTAGTAGGTGAGATTCCTTTGGTTGAGCTTGGAACCTTGCACATACTCCTACTGCAAATGTTATATAAGTTCTGCTTGCAGTTGGATAGAGTAGAGACCCAATGATCCCTCTATAAAGCTTCTGATCAACATCATTTCCACTTTTATATTTTCCAAGAATGACTCTTGCACACATTGGTGTATCTGATGTGCCACTTGTATCCATACCATATTTGTGTATCAGGTCTTTTGTATACTTGGCTTGATTGATAAAGATACCATCCTTCATTTGCGTCACTTGTAGACCAAGAATCCCAACATGCTCATCTGAAATTTGTTTTCCATCAGATTTGTAAACTTCTCACATAGGTTCTCATCTTCTGATCCAAAGATGATGTCATCAACATAGATTTGAACTAACAAGGTGCTTGTCCTTCTTCTATCTTGAAAAGAGTTTTATCAATAGTCCCTTTTGTGGAATCTGTTGTTGATCAAAAATTGTGAGATTGTCTCATACCAAGCTCTAGGTGCCTGTTTGAGTCCATAAAGTGCCTTTTTGAGTTTGTACACTTTGTCTTCCTTCCCTTTGAGTTGTAAACCAGGGGGTTGTTCCACATATAATTCTTCTTCCAAAAGTCCATTCAGAAATGCACTTTTGACATCCATTTAATAAACTTTGAAGTCTTTATGAGCCGCAAAGGCTAGAAAAAGTCTGATTGCTTCCAATCTTGCTACTGGTGCAAATGTTTCAACGTAATCTATTCCGTCTGCTTGTGATTAGCCTTTTGCAACTAGACTTGCTTTGTTTCTGACAACTGTGCCTTGTGCGTCCATCTTGTTTCTGAACACCCATTTTGTTCCAATGATGCTGGCCATGTCTGGTCAGTCAACAAGTTTCCAAACCTCATTTCTTTCAAATTCATTTAGCTCTTCTTGCATGGTTGTAATACAATCAGCATCTTGAATAGCATAATCTATTGTTTTGGGTTCCACCTGTGATAGAAAACAAGTTAGAATTCTTTCTAGTTGTCTTCTGGTTCTAACTCCGGTATGAATATCTCCAATGACTTGTTCTTCAGGATGATCTCTTAGCCAATTTAGGTCAGGTTGAAGTTTTTCTTGAGTTGGTTCTTCTAGAGCTTCAGATTGTGCATCAACTTCATGTTCTTGTGTTGGTTCTTCATGTGTTGCTATGATAGATGTGTCTTCTTGATTGCCAAAGGTGTGATCCAGAAAGGTAGCTGGTACTGTTGTGTTTATATAAACTTGTCTCTGTCCAACTTCTTCTTCAAGATCTTGCAGACTTTCACCATTTGTGTTTGGTTCATCAAAGACCACATGGATTGACTCTTCAATCACCAAAGTTCTTTTGTTGGGTACTCTGAAGGCTTGCTTGTGTCTGAGTATCCCATAAAGATTGCTTCATCAGCTTTTTCATCAAAAGTATGTAATTGATTCATGTTCAAAACAAAACATTTAGAACCAAACATATGTAGATGTGAGATATTAGGTTTTCTTCCATTCCATATTTCATATGGTGTTTTTCCATGGTGTTTATTGATGATTGATCTGTTTTGAGTATAGCATGTTGTATTTGCTGCTTCAGCCCAAAATCTCTTTGGTAAGCATGCTTCTGCAATCATTGTTCTAACTGTTTCTTTGAGTGTCCTGTTTCTTCTTTCTACTACACCATTTTGTTGTGGTGTCCCTGCTGCTGATAGCTGTGTAGTACTTCATTTTCTTCACAGTAAGTTCTGATAATTTCATTTAGAAATTATGTGCATCTATCTGATCTGATCTTGATGATCTTCAGTTCTTTTTCATTTTGAATTCTTCTTAAAAAATCAGGCAGATTTTTGAGTGTCTCTCTTTTCTTGTTCATGAATATGGTCCATGAATTTGGAAAAGTCATCCACCACCACTAAAGTGTACTTCTTTCCACTTACACTTACTGGTGTGACTGGTCCAAATAGATCCATATGCAACAAATGTAAAATTCTTGTTGTTGATTGATAGATCTTTGACTTGATGGTGCTTTTGATTTTCTTCCCTTTTTGACATGCGTCACAGAGGCTTTCCTTTTTGAAAGTGATTTCCGCAGACCTTCAACTAGCTTGTTCTTTGTCAGTGTATTGATGGTCTTGAAGTTGAGATGATTTAATCTTCTATGCCAAATATAGCTGGATGATTGCTTATTTTTGACAAGCAAACATGTTTCAGCCTTTGTTGTCTTCCAATCTACCACATACATGTTATCTTCGCTTCATCCTACAAGTAAAACTGTATTGGTTTGGCTGTGGATCACCTTGCATCCTTTTTTGTTGAAGTGCACATTGTAGCCTTTATCACAGAATTGACTGATACTCAGAAGATTGAAATTCTGTCCTTTAACATAAGCCACATTTTGAATGTTCAAGCTGTTTTTGAGCATTATGCCTTCCCCTTAATTTTTCCTGGGTTTTCTTTGCCTCCAAATATTACTATAGGTCCATCAAAATCTTTAAAATTAGTCAGCCATCCTTTATTCCCTGTCATGTGCCTGGAACATCCACTGTCTATGTACTAGACATCCTACAAAACAAATTAAATATGTTTAGGTACCCAACACTGTTTGGGTCCATACCTGTTAGCAGAAATGCCTCCTACTCCAAGTGTATATCCAAAGGGTCTCCTTTTTGGATAATTGAAGTCATCAACTTCATATGTATAAGGCATGGCAGAATAGCTTCTAATATTTCTACTAAAGGTATTTTGATACTTTTCTCTACTTTTTGGTGCATGTATCCTTTTTCACTCTCCAATATGCAGGAGGAAACTTATTTCCATATTGCTTCTTGTGTCCAGGAACATGCCTAGGTTTGCTTTTCCTAAACTCATGTTTCATAGCATGAAGTGGTTTCTTCTTGTATTTTGGAGGTGCAACATTCCAATCATCTTCTGAAGGGTAAAGTCTTCCATTACCTTTCAGTAAGCCTTTCCCTTTAATTGGCTGATATGATGATTTACTCGGCTGTTTCACTGCACGGGATTCTGACTTCACCGGTCCAGGATGAGTAGAAGAAGCTATGGTCTGTCCTTTTCTGAATTTAGGTCCAAGTTTGGTCCTTGATTCAAAATTGCATTGTCCATTGTTTCTTTTCTCATCCTGGTTGTTGTAGGCAAGACCAGATCTGGATCCAAACCTTTTAGAGGGTTTGTAAGCTGGTGCAATTTATGGTGCAGTGGTGCTCTTGACTGGTAGGGATATTTCCTCAACTAGTCTTTCAACATCAGATGAATAATCATCTGCTGCTTGTTGATCAGTAGAGTGAATTTCCTTACTAGTTTGTTCAGCTTTCATTTCATCCAGTTCTTTCATTAATCTTTTATTTTTCTTTCTCAGATTCTCACATTCTTGTTCTAGAATTTCATGATTTACTTGAATTTCTTCAAATTTACTCATGAGATTTTGAATTAGGTTTGCAGAATCTAAAGGTAGAAATGAAGATTGTGCAGTGTCAGATGTGGATGCACTAGATGATGAGTATGAACTGGATGTTACCTCTGTTTCATCAGATTCTTTAGCAATAAGGCATAAGTAAGCGTTTGGGACATTAGTTTCCTTTTTTGTTTCCATAAGAGAAGGGAGGAAGTCATTGTCTGAGCTGTCAGCTTCATCATCATCAGAATCATTTTCAGATGATTTCATTTTTTTCACTGCTGGTTTCAGCTTTGAGTGCCTTCTTGCTTTTTCTCTTTTCAGTTGTCTTGTACTTCATCTTATCCTCATCTTTGTCTTTTTCTTCGGGGCAATCAGCCTTGAAATGACCTTTCTTCTTACAGTTGAAGCATTTGTATTCATCATCCTTTTTCTTCATGTCTTTGCTTGAGCTTGATTTCTTTTTTGATGATGAACTTCCTTTGAATTGCTTTTTCTTGCTAAACCTGTCAAAACGTTTGATCAGTAAAGCTATTTGTTCTTTCAGCTCCTATGTATCTTTCTGCTTGTGTCAGCTGTTTTTGTTTTGCTGGGGTGCAACCAGTGCGCTGGCCTTATGTGTCTCTGCTGGTGCACTGTCTTCGCCATTCAACTCAAATTCATGAGCCTTTAATTGAGACATCAGAGTTAAAGTATCAGTGTTTGCAAGGTTTGTTGTTCCTCTAAGCACTGATGTGATGATCTTCCATCTTTTAGGTAGACCTCTCAAGATTTTCAGGCACACTTCTTCCTATGGATATGTGTGTCCAAGTTGTTGTTGTTCACTGATGATGCTTGAGAATCTGTTATCCATTTGATCAATGGACTCACCAGTCTTCTTTTTGAAGTTCTCAAATTTCTGTTTTGCAACAGATAATTTGTTTTCCTTGACTGCTTTATATCCTTCATTGATCAGTGCCAATTTGTCCCACATCTCCTTCGTTGTTTTGCAGTCTTTGATCCTCATGAACATGTTATAGTTCAGAGTCTTCAAGATCATATTTTTTGCAACAAAATCTATGTTTGCTCTTCTTCTGTCATCCTGGGTCCAATCTTTCTTGAGTTTGTCTATCTCCTTTCCTTGATCTGCTCATGTGGTTATCACAGTTGTGATCTTGATTGGGCCATCATTAATTACATCCAGCATCTCCTCATGATTTGCTGCAAGATGAGACAGCATCCTTATTTTATATTCATCAAAATTAACATTAAATTTAGATACCTTTGACATGAAATTTGAGGAATCCATGAGTACAAATAAGAGATATATTTAGAAAGCACAAATTTGAAAACTACTCTGAAAATATGTGATCTCCTTGTTACCAGAAATTAGATCTGAACAGGTTCTGATACTAGGAACACTGCTCTGATACCAATTGTTGGTCCCAGAGAAGGGTAAAACTTTAGTCAGATGAGGAGTGAATGACTATAATAGAGTTTCAAAAACTTTTCTTATATTTAAAAGCCTTTGGGCAGCGGATAAGTCCCTTCTCTAAATGCTTTGGTTCAAAGTAGATTATGCAATCACAGATATAGTAAGCAATGAAGTAATGTGTTGTAAAGTAAATTGCTGAAAGTAAATAGACACAAAGGTTTATAGTGGTTCATGGTGGTGTAATCCCTTAATCCACTCTTCTCATGTGATGATTGGAGGAATTCACTATTGTGTTCACAGATACAATAGTTAGATTGTCCTTGGCTCCACAATCTTCAAGACTATCACTCCTTGGCTACAGAAGCTTCAGTGACTCAGACTCTATCACTGCTCCTTGAGAACAAATCTTTCAGCAGCAATCACAAAGGTTGCAACTCCTTCTCTACTTCAGTTGATGTGAATTGGATTCACAGACTTGTGATCAACCTTAGTGCTTGATGTGGAATTTGAGCTCTGATTGCTAGTTGATCTCTAGATGTTTCCTTTAAGTACAGATAGAAAGCTTTTCAAATTGACAGAGTTTCTGCTTGTTTCTTATCAGATTCAATCATTCTTTTCCTGTCTGTCAATGCCTTCTATTTATAGCCTTGATGATCCTTGATTAGAATTTCCATCCGTTGGCTATTTAATGTGGGGAATAATCCTTGATTTAATTCTTGATTCCCCCTCAATTATATTCTCCTTGATTTCAGTGATCGGATTTCTTTCTCAAACGTCTATCAGAGAATCCGTCCTTGATTGATCCTCAATTGATTGTGCATTTAATCCTTGATCTTCATAGTATAAACTCTGAACAAGTAAAGTTTACTTGGCTGTTCCCTGAACGGTTAAGTGATTCTTCTGACTTGGCTGTTTGGATCTTCTTATCTGCTTTGTCTTTACTCAGCCGATAGTTAGTTCACTCTGCCGGTTCATTGCATTGTTATTTTCTTTGATCTTTTAAGGCACTTCTTGTACTTCACTGATCCTTGACTTGGGTGAGATCAGTGTACACCATATTTGACAATTTGTTCCATCATTTGAATTATAACTTAGACTTATCCAAGGTCATCACAAACTTCCTTGGTTATATGTCAGACCATATGTCTCTTGTGCTTCTCTGCTGGTACTTGGCTAGCTCACTCTACCGGATTTCTGTTTCACTTCGCCATCCTACCAACTAGTACAATACTTGTCTGACTCAACTTATACAACATGTCAAACTCTAAGTAAAGACTTATACAGAGATTTCTAACTTATTTCAGGCTTGCCATAACAACTAGTATGGCCATCATCAAAACATAATAAAATGTTCCTAACACAATCACAAGGCTCTTACTTAATATTTTGCTAATTTGAACAAGAAAGTTGATAATTTGAATTCAAACACTCAGTTATCTGATCCTAAACTTATAGAAAGGATGAATCTGCTGAAGTACACAATTGAAGGCCGGGTTACTTCAATTGATACAAGAACAGAGATTATGGAGGGACAGTTGAACAATCTGGTTAATACACAACAAAGTGTGTTAGGCCTACTGAACCATTTTATTAATGATGTCATGTCCCGGATTTATCTAATGCGAATAAACAAGTAATAATATTTATAAACCGGTTAACCTCAAGTATAAGGATCGTAGTGTAGAGGCTATGCCGGGTCGATCTTACGGGGAACTAGACGAATGTGAATCCTAGCTTTTGTTTTAAACTAACTATGTCACGGATCTAACCTAAACAAATATGCGAGAAAAAGTAACTAGACGAGAGGAGATTAATCCAATGCTAGGAAAGATTGAAAGCGATAAATAAACTAAACTAAAGTGCAGGAAAAGTAAAACTAAAGCTAAGCAATTCAAGTTTAAAGGATTAAAATCAATTATAACGAACGAACAAGCAATTGATCCACCTATCCTATCAACATTCAATTCTAATTCGGATTAATTCGTGATCTCTATTCAAGTCGTGATTCACCTAATCGAAGGCATAAACTCCTACTCTCGTAGACGAGTTCGTTTTCTAATCTTTTATCTTTCGATGTTAAAGATTACGTCTTTCTAACCTAGGCGTGAAATCCTTCAATTTCTAATCGGACAATCAATCTAATAACTTTCGTTTTATTTAGATCAAAAATCCAATCTTTTATCATGGTGATCTAACATTAACATGACTCTCATCAAGTTAAAACAATCATAAAAGCAACGATCTTTCGATGTAATTGCAATACATAATAATAAACAATGATAAAAGAAACAACTTCGAAGTAGAAACTCACAAATTAATCACGAACAAAACTGAATTGTTGAATTGGACGGCTTCACAACGCTCGTTCAAGGAGGATTTAGCCTCCTAGCATCCTTATGCAAACTCGAATTGATGGAATAAAGAACATAAATCTAACTATCTAATCTAGATGTTTTATTGCATAAAAAGCGGAAAATAAAGGAGTAAAAACGCAGCCAAACTGCTCCCTAGGGTTTAGGGATCGAATTTATATGATTAGGGTGAAAGAAATCCGCTGCTTATATAGAGTTTCAATGTCGGCTGCTACAGTAACCGCTCCGGACGCCCGTTTGAAGATTCCGGACGCTCGTCCACTTTTTTCAGCAACAGCATCCAAACTTGTAACGCTCATATCTCGGGCCTCGTAAGTCGGAATGGAGTGATTCAAAATCCTGTAGAATCCTCTCTTCAAGCCCTACAACTCTTCTCTTGAGGTCCAGAGTCAAATCGGTTGTTATCATATCAAGAACTGCGTTGGAAGTTCAGCGCTACCCGGAATCCTGATTTTCTTCCTCGGGACGCTCGTCCAGTATCTCAGACGTTCGTTCCTTCAGCCTTGAACTTGTGCCAGACGTTCGTTCATCCAGCGTCCAAACTCTCTGTATCAAAATACTTCCCTGAACGCCCGTCTGCTTTATCAAACGCCCGTCCACTCGGGACGGGACCCGACGAACGTCCATATGTCTTGTAACTCGATTTCTTGATCTTTATCTCCTCCTTCTTCCATCTTTATCCTTCTTTCCTCGTCTCTTTCTTGATTTAGCTCGAATTATATCAACGTTTGATCATCAATTCAGCCTCCAACATGTACCTACATGACATCAAAAACACCGCAAAACGTAACACAATCCAAATACTCGTAAAACCATAATTAAAACACATACACAACCTCATTTTGCAAATAAACTAATCAAAATCTTACTTGCTTAATAAATCATTTAAACACTCGTTTTCTATGCAAATTATACAAATACGGAGGAAATCATTATCAAATATAACGTTAAAAACCGTATAAAAATACCCTTAACAACTCCCCCACACTTAAACTTTGCTCGTCCCGAGCAAAACAAAACAAGATAAAGGCTCGGAAGGAATATAGACATCTCAACACATATACCACATGGTCAATAAATTAGAAGTTCACCGTCGTGTGTGTGCAGAGCCATAGAAAACTTCCACCAAATCCAAACTTGAGGAATTCAAAGTAAAACTAGTTAATACCCCCTCATAGAATAGTAATAAATGACACTCATAAGGTGCACCCTACAAACGTGACATATCCCGAAAAGAATGATCGAATATATCTAGGGCCTTTCTGAAATACTCAGAGGACAATCCCTACAACATATCCATCGGTTTATACTGGGGATAAGATTAACGAAAACTAAGCCTTATATTCAATTTCGTACCGATTCTTTAGTTGATTTAACTATTTCACTTTAAACCCACATTAGAAGAAGCTATTGCCCTCATAGCAGAATAGGACATTTCGAGATAATACCCTACCTTACTCCAATCATAAGGCACTTTTTCTAAGCGTCGTGAGCTTTTAGTCATCATAGTGATATAGGACATACGTGGTATACCCTACCTCACTCAAATCATCGACTAGCTTCCGACACACCCAATAATTCATTTAATTCAACTTCTTCAATTTGACAATAGCTACGTGTTACTTATCACATTCAAACGTCTAGATATTCACAGTATATCATACTTCGGAACTAAATACAAACTATCATAAATCTCAAGATATATACGTAGCACTAAGCACATGACTTATAAGGAAATCAGAAACTACTAATCCAAAACGGGGTATAACTTTATATTATAGCTCATCGTTCACTATGGCTCGTGAAAAATAGATCTCAGGTGAAAAAAACTAACTTATTGAACATATGATATATAGCATAAATGACTATAAAAATAACGAACATAGATTTGAATTGCCGACTCGGGACAAAACAAAAACAAAAGTGTCGAAAAAAATTTGAAAATTCTAGCTCATTTTGCATAGAAACACAACTAGTTAGGCAAACGTGTATAGATACACATCAAATCATCATTCCCCTCCCCCACACTTAAAGATCAACATGTCCTCATGTTGTGCGAGAAAAATAAAATAGAAAAAGAACTTAGGCGATTTCAACGGATACGCGAATCGTTGGTCGGGCCGGAGCATGAAAAGGCCAACGTCGTAGTGACAAATAGAACGTGTATCGGCTAGAAGTATTCCCGCACCACTCGATGAACACGAAAAAACTCGGGGGAAACGGGGATTATATCATGGCACAATGAAGATAAAGAGAATGATAAAGTGAAATCGAAACAACCGACAAGGCGAGGCAACAATTACCCTAATTAGACCTGAACAAAACAAATAAATCAAAGAAAAGAACAAAAACGAAAATAACTAAAACAAATAAGGATATCTAGGTTGCCCCCTAGTGGCGCTTTTGGTTAATGTCGTTAGCTCGACACCGTTTAAATCTCAGCCTGGATCAGGCCATTTGACTTTTCTGCCAGCCACTACCTCATCGATACTTTGGTTAGCAGTTCGGTGCAGAAACAGCACTTAACACATGGGGTAAAATCTTTGACGGCTTTCCAAACACGTTTAAACTTCCCCATGGTTGACTTCTTCTTCTTCTGAAGCTTCTGAAGCTTCTGCTGACATTTTAGTAGACGCTCCTTCCAATACTCTTCCATATCCCAACTACCGCTAGAACTTCTTCGGATTGACTATTACCGCCATCCTCCGAAAACGAGGTCGGGTGAAAACTCGTCGAATTCTTCGACTTTTGTAGCACCACACCCGAGGATATCGAGGAAACGGACAATCAAAGGTTTCTCTTTAGGTTCACCTATGTAGTGCTTGCACCTTTGACCATTCACTCGAAACGGTTGGTCACCATAACCGCGTAGTTCTAGAACGCCTCCAGGGAATAATTTGGAGAATCTCGAAGGGACCGGACCAACGTGTCCTCAACTTTCCGGAAACGGATGTAGCTGGAATTGTATAGAAGAACTTGTTCTCCGACTTGAAATTCTCTCTTCTTAATCTTAGCATCGTGGAGTAGCTTCATCTTATCTTTACTAATCCTGGCACTTTCATAGGCTTGGAGTCCGAATTCGTCCAACTCATGCAAGCTAGCGGTCGATGTTTTCCACAAGATTGGGAATCAAAGTTCGAAACTTTGTAGCCCAATAAGCTCTATGCTCTAACTCGACGGGCGGATGACATGGTTTACCATAGACCATTTGATATGGAGATGTACCCATAGGGGTTTTATAGGCGATTCGTAGGCCCAAAGTACATCATCCAACTTCAAACTCCGAGTCCTTTCTATGACTTGTTTACCGTCTTCTCCAGGATTTTCTTGATGCTTTGGTTGCTCCTTTCAACCCGACCACTAGTCATCGGGTGATATGGTGTACCTGTCTTATGACGAACACCATACTTTTCAAGGACTTTCTCCGAGGTCGGTTGCGAAATGCGTCCCTTCATCACTGATCAAGGCACGTGGACATCCAAACCTCACGAAGATATTCTTCTTTAGGAATTTCATGACCGTTTTATGATCATTGTGAGTTGTGGCTTGAGCCTCCACCCATTTTGACACGTAATCCACGCGACTAAGATGTATTTGTTACCACAAGATGATGGGAATGGTCCCATAAAATCGATACCCCATACATCAAAGACTTCGCATTCTAAGATGGGTTTTAAAGGCATGTCAAAACGCCTTGTCGAGTACCGGTTCTTTGGCACCTATCACAAGCTTTACGAAAGCTTCGTGTCCTTAAAAATTGTAGGCCAATAGAAACCGGATGAAAGATCTTCGCAACCGTTTTCCAAGGACCAAAGTGACCACCCGTGGGTCCACTATGGCATTGCTCGATTATATCGCGTTGCTCGGATTACGGAACACATCTCCTAAGCAAACCATCTTTACGGATCTTGAAAAGATAAGGTTCATCCCAAACGAAATATTTCATATCGAGAAAGAACTTCTTCTTCTCTTGATAAGACATTTCAGGATCGAGATAACGGGCATGAAGGTAGTTTACAATGGAGGAATACCATGGAACATCGGGAGGACAACCGTCTATCAACATAATGTTCTCTAGAGGAAAGTAAAGATCTATATCATCTGGTTCATCCTTTTCCTCATTTAACACCCTAGAAACATGATCCGCCACTACGTTCTCACTGCCCTTCTTATCTTTGATTTGAACGTCAAACTCTTGGAGGGTCAGTATCCAACGCAGTAGGCGCGGTTTAGCTTCCTTTTTGGTCATGAGATATCGCAAAGCAGCGTGGTCAGTCCACACAATCACTTGAGCACCCAGCAAGTAACTACGAAACTTATCCATAGCAAAGACTACGGCTAATAGTTCCTTTTCAGTTGTCGTGTAGTTAACTTGAGAAGGATTCAGTGTGTGACTTGGCTAATAGATAGGGCGGAACTTTCCATTAAGCTTTTGCCCTAAGATTGCACCAACAGCATAGTTGGATGCATCACACATAAGCTCAAAGGGTAGGTTCCGGTCGGCGATATAAGAATTGGAGCGAGAGATCGATCTACTCTTAAGCTCCTCAAACGCGCGCTTGCAATTCTCATCAAAATCAAAAGTAACGTCTTCTTTGAGTAAAGTAGACGGGGGCTTGGCAATCTTTGAAAAGTCCTGGATGAACCTCCATAGAAGCCGACATGTCCGAGAAAACCTCGGACCTCCCGAACATTCTTAGGATAACTCATCTTCTCAATAGCTTCAACCTTGGCCCTATCTACTTCTATACCTTTGGCGACACTTTGTGGCCAAGGACTATGCCTTCATCTACCATGAAATGGCATTTTTCCCAATTGAGCACTAAGTTCTTTTCCACACATCGGATAACACCCGATCAAGATTATCGAGGCGATCATCGAAGGATTGACCAAAGGCGAGAAATCATCCATAAAAATCTCCATGCACTTTTCAACTAGCCCGTCAAAGATTGCCATCATACACCTCGAAAGGTAGCGGGGGCATTGCATAGACCAAATGGCATCCGCCTATAGGCGAATGTACCATAAGGGCAAGTGAAAGTGGTCTTCTCTTGGTCAACGGGATCGATGGGTATACGGAAGTATCCCGAATATCCATCCGGAAGCGATAGAATGCGTGCCCCGCTAGACGCTCAAGCATTTGATCAATGAATGGAAGGGGAAATGATCTTTCAGTGTGACCTCATTGAGCTTTCGATAATCGATACATACTCTGTATCCCGTAACGAGCCTCAATGCTATCTCTTCTCCCTTCTCATTCTTCTCAATAGTAATTCCACCCTTTTTGGGAACTACTTGAGTTGGGGATACCCACTCACTGTCTGCAATGGCGTAAATGATACCCATATCTAGAAGCTTTATAATTTCCTTCTTGACTACTTCTTGCATATGAGGGTTAAGCCTTCTCGAGGCCGTCTAACTCGTTTTGCACCCTCCTCGGTCTTGATCTTGTGCATACGGATGTCGGGAGATATCCCTCGGATATCTCCCACCCGCCATCCAAAGGCTTTCTCATTTTTGCGCAAGACGTTTAACGGTTTAAGCTCTTACATACGAGATAGCTTGGCGAGAGATGATCAAAGGAAGCTTGTCGCCTTCTCTTAAAAACACATACTTAAGATGTTTAGGCAACGGCTTCGGTACCAAATCTATAGGAGGATCCTCTAGACTTGATTTAAGATCTCCACTCTTCAACTCAACATCGTTGAGCTTACTTAGTGGCCCTGCGCCAAAGCTTCTTCTCTTAGCTCATCATCGAATTCGGTACGCTAACCGATCTAGATTAACCACACCATGGCTATTCGGATTATCGATCAATCGCTCATATTCCGCTTCTACGGCCAAGACTTGCTTATCCATGAAGTCATTGAAGTCATCGACGTCTCCTCAATGGAACGACCGGTTGGAGAACCGGATGGTACTTGAATAGATTTAGAAACGCTATAGCTCACCTCTTGGTCACCAACTCGGATAGTTACTTTCCCACCATCACAATCGATGAGGGCTCTAGGCGTAGATAGGAAAGGTCTTCCAAGAATCGGAGGGACATTTTCATTTTTCTCCATATCTAAGACATACCAGTCAACGGGAAAGGTAAACCTACCCACTTGAACCAATACGTCCTTTAGGATCCCCGAGGCTTTCTTTGAAGATCTATCGGAACCGCAAGTTCATGGTAGTGGGTTCTAGAAGATTCGCAAACCAAGGCGATTGCAAACGGACAATGGCATCAAGGCGATGGATGCACCCGAGTCACATAAGGAATTCGGGAAGACTAGGCCTCCCATCGCAATGTGAGCACAAATTTGCCCGGGTCGCTTCTCTTGGTTGGTAAGTCTTGATAATTGACCATAGAACACTCCTTACCAATTGCTTGATCCATTCCTGCTAACTTCTTCTTGGAAGATACAACATCCTTGATGAACTTCGTATACTTAGGCATCTCGACCAAGACCTCGGATAATGGAAGATTTACCTGAGTATTTTTCAACAAATTAAGCACCTTTTCATACTTCTTATCTTCATGCAATGGGATGTTGCTCTTTCTCGGTGGAAATGGAAGCTTTTTCAAATCATCCTCGGAAAATACTTTCTTCGAGGACGAACTAACTGCTTTGTCTTCCACATCTTTCCACCTCACCGTCTTTTCATTCTTTTTGCTAGTCAGGGGATCAGCCACCTGACTATCATTTAACTCATCACTCCTCAGGGGATCAGCCACCTGAGGACTTCCAATTGATTCTTTATTCCTCAAGGGATCAGCCACTTGAGGAATCTCAACTCTTTCTTCTATCAGGGGATCAGCCACGGATTGCCTTCTGCGGCCGAGGGGAAGATGGGTGCTCAATTTCCCTCTCTGCCTTATCGGCGGCGGGGAGGGGCTAGTGGTTTCCCTGGAAGCCGGGGGACCACCAACTTGAGAACCACTTCTCAAATTCATCGCACCGGCCTCCTCTTTACCGTATTGCATTATTGGCACGAGGTCGGTGCATTGGTCGTTGCTTAAATCGGCGTGAGCGACTTGACCGCCTTTTGGGTTTTTCTCGGTAAAGCGGGCGGATGCCCTGGGGTCTTGACGCTAGTTGCTCGGCCAATTGCCCTATTTGTCTCTCAAGATTTTTTATTGTCTGCTTTGCTCCTCCAACTTGGTTTCGAAATTGTTGGATTGGGAGGGTCCTTGAGAGTTACGATGATTTTGAGGAGTGGTGACTTGGCTGACTTTGGAATGCGAAATTAGAATTGGCGGGCCAATTCGATTGAACCTTTGTTGTGGATTGGAAAAATTATAGCTTGGGTTCGATTGTAACCGGGGTTTCTATTGAAGTTCGAATTAGGATTAAATCCCGAAGGCGATTAAACCCTTGGTTTTGGAAACTGATACGGCCGGAGAATTGGTTATTGAATCTCGATTTGTCCGGCCGGAGAAAGCATTGACTTCCGCATTACGCCCAATCATGGGACGAAGCGAGCGATATGCCCCATGCTATCACATACTTGGCATGCGATTGGATTATCTTGTCCATAGTCATGAACAACATTGACTTGCGAGCGAGAGGGGAAGAAAATTGACATTGGCCGGTCATATGGCCGGTCGACGACAAGCTTCACGGTACGGAACTTGAGAGTTCGTGAAGGTGAAGGAGCCGAGAGAACTCGGATTTGAGAAGCTTTGAGCAAATGTCATTTGAGAGGTTGCCATTTGCTTCGCAACATGGCAACGAGATTTTGCATAGTTACCTCTTCGACCTTGGGAGGGGAGGAGGTGCTTGAATGGCTTGATAAGAGGGGGCATAATTGTACTTGGCAATGTCCTCGAACGGCGCCCACCCCTCATCGGGTGTTTTCTTGAGAAATGCCCCACCGGAGGAACTATTGACCATGCCCTTGGTGAGCTCGGTCAATCCACTGAAGAAAGTATGGACTTGCCTTTGCTTTGGCAAGCCATGATGGGGACACTTGCGCAGGAGAGACTTAAACCTTTTCCATGCCTCAAAGAATGACTCATTTTCCAGCTGACGGAATGTGAAGATTTCGTTCAGACAGTGGGCTGTTTTTGAAGGAGGAAAGTATTGACTTAGAAATTCCTTCTCGAGCTCCGCCCACGTAGTGATGGATTCAAAGGGGAGAGAGTGATACCACTCGAGTGCCTCCCCCCGTAAGGAAAATGGAAATAGTTTAAGCTTGATGGCGTCCTCACTTACACCTTGGATACGGGTAGTACCGCATATTTGCAAGAATGTGTGTAAGTGAGTGTGGGGGTTTTCAGATGGAAAACCATGGAAAATTGATGCATGCTGCATCATCTGAATAAGTCCGGGTTTAAGCTCGAAGTTTGGAGCAGTAATGGTAGGCATGACGATAGCCGGGTTGATGGTGACCGTGCCGGGCATGGCATAGTCGGCCAACGTCCGTCTATCTTCCGGCGCCATTATTACTATTCTTTCGATTTCTCTGAAAGATATTGCTCAAATTCTTGATCTAGAGCGTTTCCTTCGTCGAAACGAAGTCTCCGCCTATTGGGTCGGACTATGGTCCGCTCGGGGTCAGGGGAATAGATTAGTGATCCCTTATGACTACGAGTTTGCATAAACCGAACACCAACTCAAGGTGTTGAGCAAGAAAGGATAGAAAGTGACGAAAGGACGGATCGGACGGAGGGAAAGGATAACTAAACCTAGAGGAATCAAAAACTACGAAACTTAACTACGAAAAATTTAAAAACGAGAAAAACGAAACACTAAAAACGTGTTGAAATCTTCGAGCCCAAAATGGAAGGGAAAACAGTGGATTTTGACCTCGAAAACGGTGTCGGACGGCCTCCGGCGGTCTGCCACGTCGTCGGCGTCGGAACGAGCTTTCCGAATTGGGGTCTGCGCGCGCCAATCCGACACTCGAGCCGAAAGTTATGGCCAAAATACTATCAAGTGTTAAAACGGACCCTTTTTCCCTAAAATTTGATCGTGAAAGGTGTGGAGTCAGATGATTCAACCTAAGAAACCTACCTACGACACTTACCTACGAAAAAACAGAAAACCTAATTGAAATAAAAAAAAAAAAAAAAAAAAAAAAAAAAAAACTGAAGGCAGACAGGACAGACGGGCGTCCAATTAACTGGACGGGCGTCTTCCTGGAGGAAGAACTGGACGGGCGTTCAGACTAACTCGGACGCTCGTTCGGGAGAGCGAATAGATAACGAGAATAGAGCGGACTTGATTTGGACGAGCGTTCGGTGATACGGACGTCCGTCCGGATCAATACGAGACGAAAGAACGCAAAACGAGTATGAAAACGAGAAAACGAGTATCAAACTAATTACCTAACTTAATTTCAAAAGGGAAAGATTTACTACAGGATCAGATTTCTAACAACTAATCTAACTACTAACTAACTAATTATGAACGCAAACAAATAAAATAAATTCTACAAATTAACTATATAAAAAAAAACAAAAACAAAAACAAAAACTAGGCAACCGTCCGGTTCCCCGGCAACGGCGCCAAAAACTTGTCCCGGATTTATCTAATGCGAATAAACAAGTAATAATATTTATAAACCGGTTAACCTCAAGTATAAGGATCGTAGTGTAGAGGCTATGCCGGGTCGATCTTACGGGGAACTAGACGAATGTGAATCCTAGCTTTTGTTTTAAACTAACTATGTCACGGATCTAACCTAAACAAATATGCGAAAAAGTAACTAGACAGAGGAGATTAATCCAATGCTAGGAAAGATTGAAAGCGATAAATAAACTAAACTAAAGTGCAGGAAAAGTAAAACTAAAGCTAAGCAATTCAAGTTTAAAGGATTAAAATCAATTATAACGAACGAACAAGCAATTGATCCACCTATCCTATCAACATTCAATTCTAATTCGGATTAATTCGTGATCTCTATTCAAGTCGTGATTCACCTAATCGAAGGCATAAACTCCTACTCTCGTAGACGAGTTCGTTTTCTAATCTTTTATCTTTCGATGTTAAAGATTACGTCTTTCTAACCTAGGCGTGAAATCCTTCAATTTCTAATCTGGACAATCAATCTAATAACTTTCGTTTTATTTAGATCAAAAATCCAATCTTTTATCATGGTGATCTAACATTAACATGACTCTCATCAAGTTAAAACAATCATAAAAGCAACGATCTTTCGATGTAATTGCAATACATAATAATAAACAATGATAAAAGAAACAACTTCGAAGTAGAAACTCACAAATTAATCACGAACAAAACTGAATTGTTGAATTGGACGGCTTCACAACGCTCGTTCAAGGAGGATTTAGCCTCCTAGCATCCTTATGCAAACTCGAATTGATGGAATAAAGAACATAAATCTAACTATCTAATCTAGATGTTTTATTGCATAAAAACTGGAAAATAAAGGAGTAAAAACGCAGCCAAACTGCTCCCTAGGGTTTAGGGATCGAATTTATATGATTAGGGTGAAAGAAATCCGCTGCTTATATAGAGTTTCAATGTCGGCTGCTACAGTAACCGCTCCGGACGCCCGTTTGAAGATTCCGGACGCTCGTCCACTTTTTTCAGCAACAGCATCCAAACTTGTAACGCTCATATCTCGGGCCTCGTAAGTCGGAATGGAGTGATTCAAAATCCTGTAGAATCCTCTCTTCAAGCCCTACAACTCTTCTCTTGAGGTCCAGAGTCAAATCGGTTGTTATCATATCAAGAACTGCGTTGGAAGTTCAGCGCTACCCGGAATCCTGATTTTCTTCCTCCGGACGCTCGTCCGGTATCTCGAACGTTCGTTCCTTCGGCCTTGAACTTGTGCCGGACGTTCGTTCATCCAGCGTCCAAACTCTCTGTATCAAAATACTTCCCTGAACGCCCGTCGCTTTATCAAACGCCCGTCCACTCGGACGGGACCCGGACGAACGTCCATATGTCTTTGTAACTCGATTTCTTGATCTTTATCTCCTCCTTCTTCCATCTTTATCCTTCTTTCCTCGTCTCTTTCTTGATTTAGCTCGAATTATATCAACGTTTGATCATCAATTCAGCCTCCAACATGTACCTACATGACATCAAAAACACCGCAAAACGTAACACAATCCAAATACTCGTAAAACCATAATTAAAACACATACACAACCTCATTTTGCAAATAAACTAATCAAAATCTTACTTGCTTAATAAATCATTTAAACACTCGTTTTCTATGCAAATTATACAAATACGGAGGAAATCATTATCAAATATAACGTTAAAAACCGTATAAAAATACCCTTAACATGTCACTAAGGGGGATGAAGGGAAAATAGTAGAAGCAAAAGAAACTGCCTGGATTTACAATAAGAAAATATTTGAGGCTGAAATTAATGCTTTTAGAGCCCCTACACCTGGAAGAGTACAGTTGACTGATGATTTGCTGAAAAAGTTCAAGACTGCATACTATGCAAGAAGGAAACCTTATCATGATATGACTTTCATAAAAGGTCTAGAATCTTTCCTTGGACTAAAAATGTGGGAAGCAAAGATTAGATCCTTAAGGGCAACAGCAAGAGGAGGTCAGAGAGGAAGTTCAACTGGTGGTTGAGGACAATCTGCTGAACAAAGACTGAGAAGTTTGTCAGCAAAAGAATCTATAAAGGAATTCAAGCTATTTTACATGAGACAAGGATTCAACTGGCAAGGCATATAGTTGACTCTACCTGAGGTTTGGAAGAGATGGAAGTTGGTACATTCTTGGATTGATTTCTCTACACTTGAAAATCAAGGGATGCTTGGACATGGTTTAAGAAATCGGGGAATACCAACAAAAAAGAGATCAAGATAGAGACGAAACTAGATTAGCGGACTCATATTTACGCTTTTTATCTTTATGCCGATTCTAGTGGTAATAGCTTTTGAACAAGTCTCGAACCTCAATGATATATGAATGAAATTTGTTCTATTTTTTTTTATCTTTTTTATTTGTTGTAAGGAGGGTATTGGCATCATCACTAAAAAAGAAGGAAATTGTTGGACATATTCTAGTTTTAATGATGAGTGTCATACTAGATGTTATAGAGCAAAGGCAAAAACATGTCTAGAATGAATGTATAGGTTTATTAGAGTTTGATCTTTGTATAGGTTTGATCAAACAAGCACTGTAAAGAGGTCAGCTGACTTGTTCAGCAGACCTATCTAAGCTAGAGGTCAGTAGAGGGTCTAGGACCTGCTGATGGTTGAAGGCTGAGGGTTAAAACTCAGTTATGAAGGCTAAGGGTTCAAACTTAGTATTAAAAGTCAAGGATGTGGGATCAAAATTTAGGAAAGTCTGTGATGGCCTAAACTGATCACATATATCTTGTGTAGAATGGTCTAAGTTCCATAAAAAGTAAAGTGATGATTGGAACTTGGTTATACTTAAAATGGTGTACTTAACTTCATAATAAAAAGTTAAATGAGAAGCAGTCAGCTGAGGTGCTTATAAAACACAACAGACTAAAAGTCAGCTGACCATATAAGGACATCAGCAGACCTATACAACAGGTGTCTGCTGAATGTAAAAGTCAAATTAATCCAATTTTTTCTGGAAGATTAAATGGAAAATGATGAATTACAAGCATTGGATTAATCAGTAAATTAATAGCTAAGATGAAAGGGGCATTGTAAGGATTTCAGAGCCAAATCAAATAGAAGTATTTCATTGGTTGACAGACTGACTGTCAGGAGGACACTGACACTGTCAGTATAGTACAGCAGAGGAAATTTCAGGGAATAGTCAGAGAATCCTGTAACAGTTGATTTTGAAATTGAAATTCAAATCACAGGATTTGCACCTATAAATAAATGACCCCTGATTTAGATTACAAACACATAAGAGCAAGAGAAAAAGAACTTAGTATTTTGAGCAAGAACAAGCAATATCGATCAAGTGCATTCTCACCCTACTGATATAATCTAAGCTTTAAATTTAATGATCAAGAATTTTCTTCAAGTGTTTCTGCAATCAAGTTCTATCCAGTAAAAACACTTGAAGACTACAAGCTGCTGATCTTTTCATCCTGATCAAAGCTTGCTGAAAGCTGAATCACTTACTTGATTCAACCCTTTCTTTTTCAAGAAGTTATCTGAAGACAGAGAATCACTTTTGGAGTGTCAAGTGTTAGAAGTATCGCCCGAAAGACAATTTATCTAATTGTTTTTATAATTAATAAATGACAGATTTATTCTCATCTTATTATTTGATTTGTGCTTATATATTATACACTGCTGAAAACCCCAAGTCGTATCATATATAGCCATATAACTTAGTGTGTGTCACACATGAGGATTAAGTTTATGGTGATACACTTGAAATGTTAGTCCGTGGTGAAGTTAATCAAAGTATAAGGTCTGTTGATTAAACCACCTTAAAGCACCTAGAACACTTTATAGTGTGGCCGTCTTATCCGGCCCGTCGACATTGGTTGTCTAAGTGGGGCAATTATATGTGATGTAGTCATATAGGACTGGACCGATTTAATCTGTATTTCTCGTATAATTTCATGATTGAGAAATCTCATTAAATCACAAGATGATCATATATGGATTAACCTTAATCCTGAAGTGATTGCATACTCCTACTGGTTTCAGGATAGGGTTTGATGTGTTCGTTAAGGATCCCTAAGAGGCACGGTCCGAATCACTTTCACGTTGGCACTATTCGGAATGAGTGAGAAGTGTGTGTTTCACAGATATGGAATCCATTCCCTCATGCGGGAAGTAGACGACAATCCCCTTTTTTGTTGATCCTAGAAACTAATCGATCCGCGGAGTTCGTATTGGTTATGCACTAATTGATCACTAGTGGGTTAATGATAAATAAGGATAAGATGTATTGAAGAAGGTTTACGGAAATAATCCTGCTTCATTACGGATATGGAGGGTTAGTCTGTATGTAAAGATTATATCAATGGACACTTGTCGACTCGACTCGACGTTTTGATAATAAGTTATATCTATAATCGATAGAGTTCAGTTTCGGATTTATGGTGGCGTAATTCCGGAATTATTGAGTTGAGTAGAAATATTCTGTTTGATGAATATATTATTCAATTTATTGTAGCTACAGATTATAGGTCCATAGTCCCCGGGTTGGCTCCTATCACGCGAGTGTTTTCTCGTTTTAAGGAATCTCGAGAATAAATTAAATAGTTGGTCTATTTAATGAATATGCAATATTATTTATTTGGTAAATAATATGTAAAATAGAAAAGACATTTTCTGTTAAATTTAATGACTAAATGGCGACACACATAGTGGATAAATTAAGAAAAGAAATTTCTCTACATTATGTCACATGTGTAATTAATTAATTATCTATTTATTGGATAATTAATGGAAAAATAAGAGATTGATTTTTGGGAATTATCTCTTATCTTTTGGCAAATATCTTTTTCTTCTGGGAATATGTAATTGTGGTGTGAAAAGGATAACTCTCTCTTGACTAGTTATTTTCCTATATAAAGAGAGTTTCTCCCAACACAATAATCATCACAAATTGCGCCAACATCAAATTAAAAGGAAGAAAAATTTGTTTCTTGCCTTAGTCATTAAGAGAGGAAAAACCTAGGGTTTTTCTTGTGCATATTCGAGGAGGTTTTATGGCGAGGATCGACGTCCACCAGTCATCGCTAGGAGATACAATCCGGAAGACTACGGCTTCTCCCTTGGTCGACTATTTCTTCCTCTCCGTTTGTTGGGTAAATCTACTAACTTTCTTGTAGTTATTAATTAATTATGTGAATCGAATCGTGGTAAATCGTGAGCAAATTTATTCGTAGCTTCAGTTGTGCATGATCGAGTGTCTCGATCGGTGCTGTGAATCAGATCTGACGATCCAATTATGGATCGGATCCGGATTCGGGTTTCTGTATATCCAGCATGTGGTATCATAGCCAGGTTAGAGCGAGTTTGCGATCTTGATTGCATAAATAATTAATAAGGAGTGGAATAGAATAAAAATTGTATTTTTTATTTTTATTTTTGCGATTGAATGTTTTTGGTTGACGAGATGGATTGGGGTTGGTACTTGTTTACCGTTAGATCTATTGTAAACCCGTTTTTTGGTATAGGATGTCATGTAATTTAATTTTGCAATTTTAATTTTCTGTTTTTTAATTAATTCGGCCGCACCTATTTATTAAAACGGATCCATTCTTCATCAAATCTGGTGGATGGCGCAATGGTCAAGGCAGAGAATCATCAAACTGTAGACTTGAGTTCGAATCCCCATAGCCGGATTAATTCTGACAAAAAATATTATGTGCGAAATTTATTTTTTCCGAGCAGGGAATCGAACTCGGGTGGTGATGAAGGAAGAAGGAGCTTCAACCAACTCAGCTATAAGGGTTTTTTTATTGAAGATCTGGAGCAAATAATCTTATACCCGTCAGCGGCTGCAAATAATTTAGGATTTATTTGTTTATTTTATAGATTAGATACGGGGTACCAACGGTCCATCTCAGTGGTTTATTTTTCGCATTTATTTTCATGTTTGATAATTTATGTGAAATAACCATAAAGGGAGCAGGGAATTGAACTCGGGTGGTGATGAAGGAAGAAGGAGCTTTAACCAACTTAGCTAGAGGGGATTTTTTTATTGAAGATCTGGAGCAAAAAATCTTATACCAGTCAGCGGCTGCAAGTAATTTAGGGTTTATTTGTTTATTTTATAGATTAGATACAGGGGTACCAACAGTCCATCTCAGTGGTTTATTTTTCGCATTTATTTTCATATTGACAATTTATGTGAGATAATCATGCCATTACACGCATCGTTTGCATGAATTCCACTCCTAGCATATGCATACATGTAGATAATTAATCGTGATATTAATTAGGCATGTATGAAACGTAATTAATTTAGATTAATTTAGGTAATTAATTAAATTAATTAAAATGAACAGAATTTTATCGGGATATAAAATTCACATGATAAAATAAAATTTACTCGGTAAATTTAATTTTGGGATCTAAAAATAATTCGGGCATTTTAATTATATACTGACTACATAAAAGAAATTTAATAATTGAAAATTTGGAAAATCCGGAAAAGTTGGACACCAACTGAGCAAAAGGTTCGAAAATTTGTTCGGGCGGTCAACAGGGCTTCGGCTCGACTCGACTTGTCCGTCCAAGTGCGGGGTTAGCCACAGGGGTCCGGCAAGGTCAATCTATCTGGCGAGCTGAGGCTCAATGGGGCAACCTTAGCCCGATTTTCAACCCAGCACCCGCACACGTGCGACGTTAGCATCGGTGGTCCGGCAAGGTCGAGCTATCCGGCGAGTTTTGGCTCAATGGGGCAGCCTTAGCCCAATTCATCCAGTAGTCGTATGTGAACCAACGAAGAGGACGGGTCGGCTTAGCCAATTCCGACACCGTTCGGTGAACTCGGTTAAAGCTCAGCCAGGGTTTAATGCCCATAAGTTGGTGATTGCTTTTAAATATTTATTGTTTTCAAATTATTGAGATAAAATTCTACAATCCTAAAACTTTTATCATGACATATTAGGATAATAAAATTCTTTGTGAAATTTTATTTGTGTAGTGTCTACACAAAATAATTTTAATCCTTAAAATTGGAGGATCGTGGATATAGTGACACTAGTTAGACGGTATTTGGAACCGATGAACTAGTGGGAGGATTAAATTAAATATTCATGATCTATTGTTTTTTGGATTATTTGAAAATTCTAAAATCCTAACGAGACTACCTAATTTTCAAAATAACGAGTGGGAGCGGGGAAGGTAACAACTGACCCCACGGCCTCTACTTGTTGACACAAGCACGTGAGAGAATGGTGATGCCTCATGCCGCTTTGATTTCGGCCCCCTACGGATGGCCTTCACCGCTATCAAAATTCAAGGCTTGGTTTCCGAAAGGATAGGATTTTGAGTACTCGTCGGTCACTGACCTACCCTACGGTGGCATACTCGGGGCGTACTTAAAAAAAATATGAAACAGTAGGTCACACTCACAAGGATATTATAGGAAATATCTTGGCTGAAAAAGGAAGGTAATCTACAATTAAATAGGAGATGTTCGATTCTTAAATGGTTTAATTGTTGAGAGAGATTGCCTGAAATTTAATCGTCACCTCTTTGACCTACCCTACGGCGGCATTGAGGTGTGAGATTAAATCCTTGGAATGGTGGGATAAACTGCATGAATGACATCACGTTTATAATTCCTAAAATTATTATATGTTGTAGTGTATGATTTGATTTATAATTCTGTCATAAATTATTTTTGCAACTACATATCATCTCAAGGTATCTAAACTGCTAAACATATTATATTGACTAATAAATGACTTCGTAAAAGTGGAAAAGTAACAAGAACGTTAAACTCAATAGTCGAGAATGCAAATTAATTTTTCGGAAGAGGAAGTTCCTCTTGAGCCTACAAACTTAAGTGACATTGATAAGTATGTCACTGCTGTCACTCGTGTTAAACGGTAGACAAATTAAAATTAGCTCAAAGATGACGAGAATGATTTGGTATCAATCTCACTAGACATCCCACAGTTCATCAGTAGTGTCTATTCAAATTAACTGCTAGTTCACGGCCATTTCCTTTAAAGAAAGCCAAGAATGGGAAGGTAAATGTATACAAGAATAAGTCATCTAAACTAAATAAGTTAAAGGATAAACCGAAACATTAATCAAAGAAAGTAAAGGATAAGGAAAGTGATTTCGGATGACTAGCCTATGAATCCTTAGAGAGTTTCTTAAACCGTGTAATTTGACTCAGAAGTTAAACTTCTTTTTAGAACAAGGTAGTTGGTCATTCATGCTGAAGAGTAGACAACGGGCAGTTATTTCAGCTGAGATAGTGGGAGTGATATAAGGAAAGAAATATCAGATTTTAGTCCTTGAATATCGCAAAAATTTAATTTCTATTTTTAGATTCGTTGGAACAAATGGATTCACTTTCACATCAATAACTTGGTGGCCTTAAAGAAATTGAATATAACATTTGTATACGATTCAGAGACTCAAACTTTTGTCTGATAAAGTCAGAACCACTAAGTAATGATGAAAAGGTATACGTAAAACATCATAAAGTACTAAGACAAATGGTTTCCATATATAGATAAACTATTCTTCAGCATCTATTAATTAGTGGATATATCCTAAAGACAAGATCTAAAGACTGGCTAAGGGTGATTCCTATCTCCCAGTCTAAGAACACTATCTCTAAGGAAAAACGACTAAGTAACCTTTCATTTTGAAAGGGTAATAGAGCTAAAGAAGCATTATGGCTTGTTCATATTGACCTTCGGGGTCTTGTGCAAGATACAAGCTAGTGGGAGCTTGTGAGTAATAGATATTTTGTCTAATGACTACTCGAAATGCCGATAGTTTATCTAAATATTTGGAGGAATCTAGGATATTACCAGAGAAACGAGTATTCCATGCTCAGATATAGGCTATAGCATAGTTTTGGCACTGAAGCTTGGCCTACCTCCGGGTGAAACGATTTCATTAAAAGGATAAACCGTGTATTGTCTTGTATAGTTATTGATATGCAACATTACACTGCTTAACTCAATTAAGATATTGATTGCAAAATAACGGTTCACATTATTATGAAATACTGAGAAGTCTACCTAGAAGATGCCTATGAATTTGTGGATAAGGAGTGAATTAAATTTACCCCACTTCGCAAATAGAGGCATTTAGCACTAGTGCTTGAAGGTAGGACTGGAAATTTTGTATACACGTTCAGATGGTGACTGTTCGTGAAATATCTTAATGCAATGAGTAAAGGTTGGTTATAAGATTCTTGAGATCGGATCGTGACGGTTACACTATTACATCCTTTCTAAAATAATGTTTAAATAACAACCTTAGACCTTGAAGTATAGTTACTCAAAGGGTTACTATCTGATTTAATCAGACCACATCCAACATTGGTTGTTGGGGATTATGCTGATAAATACTACTAAACCAGATCAGAATGTCAATCCACTCAAATGCAATGGGAGTATGGTTTATCCATTGACTCGATGTGATTATGCAGTCTCTACAGTTTTCTTGGGGTGATTGATCACCTATGGTCCTTCTGGAAGGACTGTATAGGATTCTGACAATAGGAGGTTGGTTTAAAGCCATAAACCTGTAAATGGAGTTTTGGTACTCCAGTTCTGTTAACAATCCTGTAGAACCACCTAAGTGTCTCAGGCCCAGTGGGAGTAATTAGATCTACATGATGAGAATGAATGGAAAGTTTATCTTTCAAGGCAAAGCCAAGTGGTCTAGAGGTAATTCCTTGGGAAGTAGATAGTTTAAAAAGGGGTGATGCCCTGAAAATTTCTTGCCATACAATGGAGCTTGAATTCATTCGGAACAGAAGGGTTTTAGCTTAAAGCCAATGGCGGATAAACTGCTTATGCTTATATCCATTGGTGGATTAAAGCAAACCTTCAGGTCATTAAAGGTCACATGTTTTGAAATGTGTGGGCTTGACCAGAATATTGATAGAGCAAGTGGGAGAATGTTGTGGATGGATAGAATAAGGGTGTGGTGCTCTAAAAACAATCATTGCTTGTCTTTACGGGCAAGTGGAAGATTATTAGATATAGTGTGCCCGAAAGACAATTGTTGCTTGTCCTTATTGGCAAGTGGGAGATTGTTGGAAGTAGCGCCCGGAATACAATTTATGTAATTGTTTTTATAATTAATAAATGATAGATTTATTCTCATCTTATTATTTGCTTTGTGCTTATATATTATACACTGCTGAAAACCCCAAGTCATATCATATGTAGCCATATAACTTAGTGTGTGTCACACATGAGGATTAAGTTTATGGTGATACACTTGAAATGTTAGTCCGTGGTGAAGTTAATCAAAGTATAGGGTCTGTTGATTAAACCACCTTAATTCGCCCAGAACACATTATGGTGTGACCGCCTTATCCGGACCGTCGATATTGGTTGTCTAAGTGGGGAATTTATATATAATATAGTCATATAGGACTGGACCGATTTAATCCGTATTTCTCATATAATTCTGTGATTTAGAAATCTCATTAAATCACAAGATGATCATATATGGATTAACCTTAATCCTGAAGTGATTGCATACTCCTACTGGTTTCAGGATAGGGTTTGATGTGTTCGTTAAGGATCGCTAAGAAGCGCGGTCCGAATCACTTTCACGTTGGCACTATTCTGGAATGAGTGAGAAGTGTGTGTTTCACAGTTATGGAATCCATTCCTTCCTGCGGGAAGTAGAAAGACAATCCCCTTATTTGTTGATCCTAGAAACTGATCGATCCGCAGAGTTCGTATTGGTTATGAACTAATTGATCACTAGTGGGTTAATGGTAAATAAGGATAAGATGTATTGAAGAAGGTTTACGAAAATAATCCCGCTTCATTACGGATAGTTTATGGAGTCTTAGTCTGTATGTAATGATTATATCAAAGGACACTTGTCGACTCGACTCGACTCGACGTTTTGAGAATAAGTTATATCTATAATCGATAGAGTTCAGTTTTGGATTTATGGTGGCGTAATTCCGGAATTAATGAGTTGAGTAGAAATATTCCGTTCGATGAATATTTTATTCAATTTATTGTAGCTATTGATTATAGGTCCATGGTCCCCGGGTTGGCTCCTAACACGCAAGTGTTTCTCGTTTTAAGGAACCTCGAGAATATATTAAATAGTTGGTCTATTTAATGAATATGCAATATTATTTATTTGGTAAATAATATGTAAAATAGAAAAGACATTTTCTATTAAATTTAATGACTAAATGGTGCCACACATAGTGGATAAATTAGGAAAAGAAATTTTTCTAGATTATGTCACATGTGTAATTAATTAATTATCTATTTGTTGGATAATTAATGGAAAAATAAGAGATTGATTTTTTGGGAATTATCTCTTATCTTTGGCAAATATCTTTTCCTTATGGGAATATTTAATTGTGGTGTGAAAAGGATAACTCTCTCTTGACTACTTATTTTCCTATATAAAGAGGGTTCCTCTCAACACAATAATCATCACAAATTGCGCCAACATCAAATTAAAAGGAAGAAAAATTAGTTTCTTGCCTTAGCCATTAAGAGAGGAAAAACCTAGGGTTTTTCTTGTGCATATTCGAGGAGGTTCTATGGCAAGAATCGATATCCACCAGTCGTCGCTGAGATACAATCCAGAAGACTACGGCTTCTCCCTTGGTCGACTATTCATCTCCGTTTGTTGGGTAAATCTACTAACTTTCTTGTAGTTATTAATTAATTATGTGAATCTAATCGTGGTAAAATTGCGAGCAAATTTATTAGTAGCTTCCGTTGTGCATGATCAAGTGTCTCAATCGGTGCTGTGAATCAGATCCAACGATCCAATTATGGATCGAATCCGGATTCGGTTTTCTGTATATCCAGCATCAAGAACTGTTGTTTTGTGGTGGAGCTAGTGAAGAGGAAATCCTACCCTTCGAAGACTAGTGGAATACTAAGGAGCAGCAATCCTACATGTTCTTAGTATTCAGTTTGTGAAGCCATAGTAATTGGTCAAGGACAAACAGTTTAAGGACTTTTGTAACAACTATCTCAAAAGACTCTAGTGAATTTCCTCCAATATCACGGGAGAAAAGTGG
The DNA here is from genome assembly GCA_036785695.1 of Gentiana straminea. Lineage (NCBI taxonomy): Eukaryota > Viridiplantae > Streptophyta > Magnoliopsida > Gentianales > Gentianaceae > Gentiana > Gentiana straminea. The sequence goes on along the minus strand of JAVUPR010000256.1, from coordinate 1,504,742 downwards.
ACCGACGAGGATTACACTATCCGGAACCACTATAAATCTTGCATACTTTACTTTATTGCATTTACATTACGCACTTTATTTTATTTGCATGCTTAATCACATCAACCTGCTTTGAAATAGTTCTTTTGGAATCACACACATTTGCACTACGAGTATCTAATACTTAGTATCATCTTTAAACAACAAGTATCAAGGCTTAATTTAATATATTCCGCTGTAAAGATTCAATAGTTTCAATAGTCAGCAGATTGCTGAAGGTCAGCAGACTATTGACCCTACTGAGTTTGTAAACTCCAAAAAGTTTTAAGTGTTAAGTTTATTAACCCCCCCCCCCCCCCCTCTAAACTTAACCAAAGCATTTGCAAGGGACCAACACTTTCCTAGTATGTGTGAAAGCTATCAACCTTTCACACATGTCTCTCTCTCGTGCACTTATGAAAAACGTGTTTACCCTTCTCCTGGTATCTAATTCACATATTATGTTGTCTTTAGTATATTGTGATTCGTCCAAGTTATTCGATATATATATATATATATATATATATAGTGTTTGTTCAGAATTAATAATTTATTGATGTGCATATCTAGGAAGTTTGATGGTAGATGATAAGTTTGTTGTTTCGGGTGATACTTGAGGGGTGGTTGGTTTCGAGATCTTATCTTATTTTAACATAAGTAGCATTAGTTTAATATAATAATTTATTAGAAAAAAACTCTTTTGCTTTACTCACATAATATACAATAGTGCTAACCATGAGAGCAATACCTTACTGGTTACTCACATAATAATATTGTTGTATCGTATATATTACCCCTCAGTTCTGAAATAAGTGTCGCAGTTGTCAAAAATATTTGTTCTAAAATAACTGAGGCAGTTACATTTCAAATGCATCATTTATTGTGTTTTTCCAACGTATACTCTTACTTATTAAGGAGTAAGGAAATAAATATACACTAAGGGTTTGTTAGTCATTTTGGCATTCAAATTAAAGAATCAATTCACATCTTTAATATGTCTCTTTTTGTCAACTGTCTCAGTTATTTCAGAACGGATTGAGTAGCATATATTTCACTTAAAAAGATGTGAATTTCGATGAATAATTTTATTTGGAGTAGTGATACATCTACTACTTCATTTATCACAAAATCGTTAGAGCACAGATCGGTTAAACCCCGAAACAACAAATGGATAAAGGCTAAATAAAAGTGAATAGTATAATCAAACAAATCAAAACGGCCGGCGAGAAAATGTCAAACTAGATTCCCTTCCAAAAAATGCCGAATGCCTCCTCTCCCCGGCCTGTTGGACGCTCTTAAGTCTTAACTAAAACAATCCGGGACCCACCGCTCAAGAGTGGGACCCAACTTTTGTCGCAGGTAAACCATCTTACTATAATATCACATCACCCCTGTGCCCCATTCTCTCCAATCAGTACAATACAATACAACGTTAGAAAGGCGAGAATCACAAAGTCACTATCTTCCTTTTGATCCTTCCCTTCAGAATTTCAATAGATTACCTGTACTTCTCTCCCTTCTTTCTTCTTCTTCTTCAAAGGTATCCTTTGATTCTTTAATCATCAATAACAGTATCTCCAAGTGGTTGGTTTCTCCACTTGTTTGGGAGATGGATTGAAAACTTGAACTTCTTTAATTTAACAGAGAGAGAAAATGGTTAATGGGTGTGATTTATTTACTAGAAATCTATGATGATATACATGATTATATTTAATGGGGTTTGTGAATTTGAGAAGTGAAATAATTGATTTGAGGTTTCCATGTTTTTTTTTTAAAATTTATTTTGTTTTTATTGAGAAGTGCTGTTTTGATGAAGTTACCTTGTTCTTTTTGGGAATACTAGGTTAGTACTTTTGGGACCTGTATACTGTTGTCTGTTGTTGTTTTGACCATAGAAGAGAATGGATTTCATGGGTGGAGAAAACAACAGCAGCAATGCTAATCTGTCGGCGAAGCAACGTCTCCGATGGACTAATGAGCTTCATGATCGTTTCGTTGATGCCGTCTCTCAGCTTGGTGGTCCTGACCGTAAGTCGCACCACGGCCTTCTTCGTTTTGGTTGTCCACTTTTAGAGAGAACAATAAATTGCATACTCTGTTTATGAAATTTGAAGTTAGGCCGTTTCTTCGATTGCCATTTGTTAAAGTGGATTGAAAACTGTTGATTTGTCTGAATTCCAGGTGCAACCCCTAAGGGTGTACTTCGGATGATGGGTGTAACCGGATTGACGATTTACCATGTGAAAAGCCATTTACAGGTATTAACTTTCGAAAAAATGGTTAAGGGTATCAATCATTTATTGTCGTTAGCACGGGAAGTTTTTGGATGGTCACTCCACATGAAGTGAAGTGACCCGTAGAGTGTAGAGTGATCGGAGTTCAAAGCCACACAGTTTTAAACTGTGTGGTTCCGATCACCCTACAAGTCACTTCATTCTAAAAACACTCACCACCGGAAAAATACATGTTTAGCACACATTGATCATTGACTCGAATGGATGATTTGTCTTTGTTGTGGATGAAATGACGGGCTAGAGATATTTCGTCGTAGATTGCTTCTTGTTTAATGACATACCCTACCGTATTTTCGTTTTATCTATTCAGAAATACAGGCTTGCAAAGTACATTCAGGACTCATCAGCTGATGGTATGCTTTTCTTCTTTCAATCTCTGTAGATCACATTTACTAATTGGAGATTTCGTATATTAATAACATTAAGTAACTAGTTCTTGAAAGACATCATTCAAATTATGTTAAAATCTTAATTTCAGGTAAGAAATCTGATAACAAAGAATCTAATGAGATGCTTTGCAATGCTGATGGTTCATCGTAAGTATATATATTTCCTTTTTCGTTTTGAAACTCGCTGATTCGCTTTTTTTTTTTTTTTTCCTTTTTCTTCATTTGTTTCCGCGTTGTATCTAAAATTGATTTCTTTTAGAGTAATTTACATTTACATTTTACACATTCATAGGGGAATGCAAGTCACTGAAGCATTAAAGCTGCAAATGGAAGTCCAGAAGCGCCTACATGAGCAATTGGAGGTATGCATAATTGAATATTTATGCTATTTCGGGCTAATTCTCTACTTCAGTATGTATTGTGTAGGCTTATTTGGTATAATGAGTTTTTAGGCGCTTAAACTCGATTCCGCATGTGTAGTTTTATATGTAGTCATATTTACCGCGTGGTACCGTGGTTGTTTTATTCGATATAACCTCGATAAATGAATACTCTCAGGCTCAGAAAAAAATATTCGTTTAGCAAGGTTGTGCATTTATCGAACCTCATTTTAAGCCCTTTGTCCAAGTCAGGACCATAGGAAATTATTCATTTGACGAGATTATTCATTTATCGAGGCTATACTGTTGTTTTCGTTTCTTGTCGTTTATGGTGGCTTGAGTTTGATAATAAAGTTTTGTATACGTCTATAAAAACAGGTGCAGAAGCAACTGCAATTGAGAATAGAAGCCCAAGGCAAGTATTTGAAGAAGATAATCGAAGAACAACAGCGTATGAGTGGAGTATTTTCTGAGTCTCCATGCATTGGTGTCAATGCTCCGTTTCCAGACACTGATCATAATAATACTCATAATAACGATCCAGAAACCCCTCCTCCAACTTCCGAGTCACCCGTGGTGGTGGATAATAATCTCATGGAACACGATGCTTCTCTCGATGAATTATTTTGTCCTCCTCCTCCTCAAGAGCCTCAAACTTTGGATTATTTCCGTATGAATTTCTTTGACAACATGGACATCGAGAGGTCAAACAAAAAACAACGCATGAACTCGAGCACCGCTTTTGGTAAGCCAGATATGTTACTTTCTCATCAGATATCTACCATATGAACCATAGCCATACTCGGTTTTTTTATACCACAACAGCTTAGATTTGTTTAAAGCACCCATGGCTCGTGGGGCACGCGCTAAAAAAGAAAAAAACACTTGATTTTTGTACTACTTTGTTTACTAAATGTTAACATTCTGTTCTGCAATACATTATTCTGTGTGAACTAGGATCTATGTCTTGTGTTTGTATGATTTAACAAGAATATCAAACAATTTATGTTCTATTTTATTTTGTATGAGTTGTACTTGGTCAATTGTTTAGCCTTTGATTCTGTTGAAAAATCCTTGTGGCCTTCTTCTTGGCAAAATGGAAGATGATAAATATGATGATAGGAAGTGGCCAAATGTGTTAACATCTTGCCAGCAGATTGATTCATATATATGTATATATATATATATATATATATATATATATATATATATATATATATATATTTGAGGGGAATGATTCAAACATTTTTTAGATTCATGAATCTATGACCAGCTATCTGGTGTCATTTTTTGTTGTCATTTTTCTTCCTCTTTGTTTAGCAAATCTATTGGAACTTAATCAAACCTAAAATGCTCCCGACCGGCCTTTTTCTCGCACCCGATATAGGCATATCCTTGTTTGTAGAACTGTCAATTGAACCGAGCTGTTGATTAGGGCTGCTACTGAGTTAAGCTACTCGTGATTAATTAGCTCGAGATCGGTTTGGGTTAGAATTAGATTTTACTCGGTTTTAATCAACTAGATCATACTCGAACTCAACTCGATTAAATATTAAACGAACAATGCAATATTCCACTCGATTTGAAGGAGGGGATAAAATGACAATTTTTTTCCTTTCCGGAAACGAAAGATTTTACACACGTACACATTTCCTAGTTAACCACTGCGCCGTACGCGCACCAATTGCATAAAATGATAAATTAACTACACAATTAAATAGGCAATTAATTTATAAATGAATATTTCTCAAGTGTTTGAAATCCCTTGTCGCCTTCTTGCTGGAAAAATGGAAGACAATAAGTATGATGATCGGAAGAAGCCAAATGTGTTAACATCTTGCCAGCAGATGATTCAAATACTTTTTTGGATTCATATTATTACTATACAATAATAATAATAATAATAATAATAATAATAATAATAATAATAATAATAATAATAATAATAATAATAATATAATTGATGTATTATTTATTGATACTGATTGATATTATGTCGATTACAATGCAATCAGTTATTTTATTGGGGGAATGAGGGAGAATGACAGAAATATTTCATCAATTGAGTAGAAAGATAGTCTTTTGAAACTTTTGCATAAAAGACAAAACTATTTATTCACTGTCGAAATACACTTGTGTTCGAAATTCACTGTTTAAATTCACTACCGAAATTCACTGTTGAAATTCACTAATTTTCAAAATTCATTGTCGAAATTCACTGATTTTCGGGATTCATTGATTTCGGGATTCACTGGGGAGATTCACTGATTTTCGGGATTCACTGTTTGTCCTTCTCGCTATAAAAATTATACAATGGTCCTTCTCCCTATAAAAAAATATGTAACTGTCTTGTTATTTAAAAATATTCCAGATTGTGTCATTATCCGTAATTTCCCATATTTTATTCCCTCTCTAATTTGTACTATAAATACTTCTCTTCCATTAAATAATGCATACAACTATTGCTTCTTCTCAATTTTCTTGTTTCAAATTTTTTTTTTATAGTTTTGAAATAAGTTATCACTAGGGTCACTACCAATAGCTTGTGATATTCAAGAAAAAGTAAAGACCTTTCCTCACCCTTGTTCTATTATGTATTTTAATTAAGGCAATGTGTGTTGATTGTCATTATCATGCATCAAAGTAAAAAATAAAAAATAGGAAAAAAAATAATTTATGTCAGGAACTAGACCTTTCGGATATGAAGTACCATTAGGCTTGGTGACGTAAGACAACCGTGTTCTGACATCACCCAGTGCTTAGAATTGTCTTCAATTGTGACTTGTCAATTCCAGACTTGGTCACTAATGGTTGTTATAGAGTTTTTTTTGACAAGTTATGTGTCTGGAACAACCAATATCTCGAAACAATTGATTCTTCTTGTCCACATTTGATATCAAACATTTCCAGACAACATAAACACACAAATAGATACACGGGCACCGTTAAACTTGGGTCGTCACAATGTTAGTCCGTAAAGACCAGGCAAGAATTTTTTATTTAGCAATCCAAACCTTTTTAGCATCAGGAATCTCTCTCAACATGCCAAAGGCAACATCAAGTTGGAAGTAGTGCCCGAAAGATAATTTATGTAATTGTTTTTATAATTAATAAATGACAGATTTATTCTCATCTTATTACTGATTCGTGCTTGTAAGTAATACATTACTGAAAACCCCAAATTGTATCCGTGGTGAACTTAATCAAAGTATGGGGGTTTATTGATTAAACCACCTGATATACCCAGATCGGAATGGGGCCCTGTTCTTCCATATTGGGCCTACTATCTTGGCCCATCAACATAGATATTGGGCTTCTATCTCCGCTGGTCGCTGCCACAAACCATTTTCTATCCGCCAACAGTAAGCCGGATCTTGTCCGCCAGTCATAAGTCGGACCCATCTTCTCCATGAGATTTCTACCCACATAGTCAAGCTTAGTTCAAGGCAAGGCACAAATGAGTCCGCTGATCGCTGTACTTATCCATGGTCGCTGATCGTTGCCCGCCATCCTTATCGATCCAGCTGGCCAAAACAGCTGGCCACTCCTGACAGCTGGCTAGGACACTTGAATTGCGTGCATACTTAACTTAGCTATGTACTCTTAGCTGTCTTGTCGATGAACAGTAAACCGACTTACTTTTTAGCCTATAAATATGGGATCACAATGTAATAGAAAGCTAATCTTTAAAATGTCAAGCTTTAAGCTATAATCTAATACAAGCAGATACACTCTGCCAATTTGTCGACTAATTCACTTATTCATCACAATCACATAATCGCCACCACTGTTCTAGATCACCACCGTGTCCTCACCGTAGAAATTGCACATCTCAGCCTTATATCCTCAAGATACTGTTACCGCAAATCTGGTGTTCATCGCTACATCACCACCGTTAATGCGCCCAGAACACTTTATGATGTGAACGTCTTATCCGGACCGTCTATATTGGTTATCTAAGTGGGGCATTTCTATATGATGTAGTCATATAGGACTGGACCGATTTAATCTGAATTTCTCATATAATTCCGTGATTGAGAAATCTTATTAAATCACAAGATGATCATATATGAATTAACCTTAATCCTGAAGTGATTATAGACGCCTGCTTGTTTCAAGATAGGGTTTGATGTGTTCGTTAAGGATCGCTAAGAGGCGCGGTCCGAATGACTTTCACGTTGGCACTATTCTGGAATGAGTAAGGAGTGTGTGTCTCACAGATATAGAATTATTTCCTTCCTGCGGGAAGTAGAAAGACAATCCCCTTATTTGTTGATCCTAGAAACTGATCGATCGGCCGAGTTCATATTGGTTATGAACTAATTGATCACTAGTGGGTTAATGGTAAATAAAGATAAGATGTATTGAAGAAGGTTTACGGAAATAATCCCGCTTCATTACAGATAGTCCATGGAGGGTTAGTCTGTATGTAATGATTATATCAATGGACACTTATTGACTCGACTTTCTGAGAATAAGTTATATTTATAATTGATAGAGTTCAGTTTCGGATTTATGGTGGCGTAATTCCGGAATTAATAAGTTGAGCAGAAATATTCTGTTTGATAAATATTTTATGCAATTTATTGTAGCTACTCGTTATAGGTCATTGGTCCCCGGGTTGGCTCCTAACACGCGAGTGTTTTCTCGTTTTATGGAACCTCGAGAATAAATTAAATAGTTGGTCCATTTAATGAATATGCGGATATTATTTATTTGGTAATAATATGTGTTAGTAAAGTGACTTAAACTCTACATCTGGTGGAACCAATCTGAAGACTCAGCTGTGTGATGGACAGCTGAGAAGTGTATTCAATTCGTGCGTCGCAGGGGTGGAGTCCACGAAGCTTCGTCGACGGGGTGAAGGCCGCCGAGTCTTGGAATACAAGCGGGGTCCCACATCCGTTATTTCTGTTATGTGACAGCTATACAGTGTCATTAAAAGGAGGACACGTGTAGGGGTATTTATGGCATATCAGACAAAGATTCCTTGACGGCTAGGGTTTAGGGATTTGTGCCTATAAATACAGTTGTTGTTACATTGTCTGTGTGTGTGAAATATGTAACTCAGTGCATAATAATAAATATCTCTTTTCTGCCCGTGGTTTTTTATCTCTCTCACTTTGAGAGGGGTTTTCCACGTTAAATATGTGTTCTTCTTGTTTTCTGTTATCTCCTTTGATTATTTGTGTTTGATTGCATCTGTTTCTATTTCTTACATCTGATGTTATCTCTATCAGTTTTATAACAAGTGGTATCAGAGAGAGGTTCTGGAGAAAACAATCTGTACGATCAACTTCGTCTTCACCAAAGCCTTCAGCTAGGTGCTAGGATCTGTGATAAAGTTGTGATATTTAGCAAGAAAAGATGTCAGCAGTAAACGTGAAAATCGCTAAATTTATAGGAAGGAACAGTTTTGGTCGGTGGCAAATCAAGATGCGTGCACTGTTGAAACAACAGGGTTTGTGGAGTCCTTTATCTGAAAAACCAAATACATGAGCAGCAGATTATGACAGTCTGGAAGAGAAAGCACATTCAACCATCATGTTGTGCTTATCGATGATGTTATCACGAGGTTGCTTTGAGGAAGACACCTCGACCAAGTTGTGGAAGAAGCTTGAAAGCTTGTATATGACCAAGTCACCGACCAACAAGTTGTTGTTTGAAACGAGAGGTTGTTCGGTTTGAAGATGCATGAAGGGAGTCCACTGAGGGACCATCTTGACCAGCTGAACACAATATTACTTGATTTAAGGAATATTGACGTTAAAATTGAGGATGAAGATGCCGCCCTAATCCTGTTGGTGTCATTACCGGCATCATATGAAAAATTTGTGCAGTCTTTCATAGTTGGGAAGGATACAGTAGCTTTAGAGGATGTGAGGTCTGCCTTACATGCCAGGGAGCTTAGACACAAGGCTGCTGGGACAGACGGTTAAGGGCTCTGGGCTAGTAGCTAGCAGCAATAGTGGAAAAGGATAGAGACAGAAGAAGAAAAAGAAGTTAGGGTCCAAACGTCCTAAATCTACTGATGTTTGTAATTACTGTAAGGAGCAGGGACATTGGAAGTCCAATTGTCCAAGGAAGAAGAAACAGCAGGAAGGCAATTCGGCACGGTGCACTAGCTGCGACCGAGCAATACGATGAGGATCCGGTTCTAGTTGCGGGGATTCTACACACCACAATGATGTGTGGATACTTGATTCTCGGATCATCCTACCATATTTGTCCAAACGGGGAGTGGTTTTCTACTTATGAGCGAGATGGATGGTGGTCAAATTTATATGGCCAACAACAAGGTTTGCAAAGTTGTGGGAATTGGCTCGGTAAAGTTAAGGACGAGAGGATGGTAAATTTTGTACACCGAAAGATGTAAGACATGTTCCACGAGATGACCAAGAATTTGGTATCTCTTAGTCTACTTGGACGTGCAAGGGGTTCAATTTCAAGGGTGAAGGTGGACGGTGAATGTCTTCAAAGATTCGGTTGTAGTCCTCAAAGGCATCAAGAGGGAACCTTGTATATATTACAAGGATCTACCGTATCCGGCACTTCATTGTTGCATCCTCGGCGCTCACCGGTCTCATCGTACTCGGTTTGTGGCACGTGAGACTAGGTCACATGGGTGAAAAGGGTATGCGCATTCTTTCTTCGGCGGGTTTTCTTAGGGGATATAAGGTCAAGATTCGGACTTTTGTGAACATTGTGTGTTTGGGAAATTGCATAGAAGTAAGTTCTCGGCGGGGTTGCACAACACAAAGGCATCACTTGATTATATCCATTCGATCACTGGGTCCATCAAAAGTTGAGTCATTGGGTGGTCACAGATATTTTGTGTCATTATAGATGAATATTCAAGGATGACTTGGGTGGTGATGATGAAGAACAAAAGTGATGCATTCAGTAACTTCAAGTAGTGGAAGGCCCTAGTGGAGAATCAGTTAGGCAAGAAAATCAAGAAGCTTCGTACAGATAATGGTCTGAATTCTGCTGGACGGATTTTGATTCATTTTGTGCAGTTGAGGGTATTGCCAGACATCATACTATAAGGAATACACCTCAGCAGAATGGTGTAGCTGAAAGGAAGAATCAAACTCTACTTGGAGAGGGCAAGATGTATGCTTTCTCAAGTTTGGTTTATCAAGGAGATTTTGGGCGAGAGGTGTAAAAAACTTGCTACTTAATCAACAGGAGTCCTCACACAGGGATCAATCTCAAGACACCATTTGAGATGTGGTCAGGCAAGCCTGCTGACTACTCAGTTCTAAGGGTTTTTGGAAGTACAGCTTACTATCATGTTAATGAAGGGAAGTTGGAGCCTAGAGCCAAGAAGTGAGTGTTTGTAGGGTATGGTGATGGAGTGAAGGGATATAGAATTTGGTCATCAGCAGAGTCCAGAGTAGTTCTCAGCAAGGATGTTTTTTTTAATGAAAATTCTATGTTAAATTCATCAGTGGGGAGGTCTACTGAATCTGAAACCAGTGCTGAATGTGATAGTGTTGAGAAACAGGTGGAGCTTCAGGTGGAGTCTACTGATATGCAACAATCAGTGGATCCAAATCAACATCATACTGATCTGGATAATGAACCAGAATCTGATCCAAGCCAGCCTACTGAGACCTCAGTTGGGCGTCATACAAACATTAATCGCGAGTCTAGGCGCCGGCGGCTAGAAGATCTAATGTTAGGATACCTCCAAGGAGATATGGGTATGATGATTTGGCTGGATATGCACTCCAAGTTGCAGAAGAGGTAGAGGTTGCTGAACCTACTACTTACAGGGAAGCAGTGACATGTACAGAAGCATCTCAGTGGCATACTGCCATGGGAGATGAAATGGAGTCATTAGTGAAGAATCAGACTTGGGAATTGGTCAAACAGCCTACTGACAAGGGAGTTGTGACTTGTAAATGGATTTTCAAGAAAAAGAAAGGAATAACTAAGGCAGAAGGGGTCAGGTATAAGGCACGTTTGGTTGCAAGAGGATTCAGTCAAAAGGAAGGGGTTGACTTTGATGAAATATTTTCACCAGTGGTCAGACACACTTCAATTAGGGTGTTACTAGCAATGGTGGCACAACAGGATCTGGAACTTGAGCAATTAGATGTGAAGACTGCTTTTCTACATGGTGAGGTGGATAATGAGATATATATGACACAGCCTGAGGGTTTTCAAGTTCCTGGCAAGGAAAATTATGTTTGCAAGTTGAAGAAATCATTGTATGGTTTGAAGCAAGCTCCAAGGCAGTGGTATAAAAGGTTTGACGTTTTATGGTTCAGCGGGGTTACAACGAAGTCCTTATGACATCGTTGTGTTTACTACGATCTGGCGAAAGATGGATCACATATCTATCTTGTTACGTATGTGGATGACATGTTGATTGCTTCTTTGCAAGGAAGTCGATGTTCAAAATCAAGAACCTTCTTAATGCCGAATTTGAAATGAAGGATTTGGGTGCGGCCAAGAAAATCTTGAGGATGGAGATCCGGAGAGATAGAAGTCGAAGAAATTGTTCTTGTCTCGGCGGGGTTATGTGCGTAAGATACCGACCAAGTTTAGGATGTCCGTCGCAAAACCAATAGATACTCCTATGGCATCAAATGTTCATTTGTCTGTTTATGCTTCACGATCGGTGAAAGAGAAGGAGTATATGTCAAAAGTTCCCTATGCTAGTGCGGTTGGCGATCGATGTATGCCATGGTATGCACTAGGCCCGATCTGGCTCGGGCGCCGGTGTTGTCGGCGAGTTTATGGTTCAACCCGGAAAGGAACACCGGAAAGTCATTAAAAGGATATTCGGTACCGAGAGGTACGGTGATGTTGGTCTCATTTATGGAGGTGATACGGTCCGGTCATAGGCTACTGTGATGCTGATTATGCAGGTGATGTTGACAACAGAAAATCAATGATTGGTTTTGTGTTTACATTGGGAAATGCAGTGGTCAGCTAGAAAGCTACTCTTCAGGCTACAGTAGCCTTATCAACTACTGAAGCAGAATACTTGGCTCTTACTAAAGCAGCTAAGGAGGGCATCTGGTTGAAGGGGCTAGTCAGTGATTTGGGGTTGCATCAGGATCAGGCTGAGATATATTGTGACAGTCTAAGTGCAATATGTTTAGCCAAGGATCAGGTTCATCATGAGAGAACCAAGCATATTGATGTCAGGTATCATTTCTTGAGGAATGAGAAGAGGGTTGTGGTGAAAAAGATTGGCACAAAGGAGAATCATGTTGATATGTTCACTAAACCAATGCAGCAGAGTAAGTTCCAGCTTTGCCTGGACTTACTGAATATTCAGAGCTTATAATCTGTTTCTGGAAACTCTACTGAGGGTAGATCGGTGGAGTGGATCTTTGTGGAGAAAGTCCGGTACAAGTACATCCGGCATTGACGAATGCATCCGGTACAAGTACATCCGGTTATGCAATGCGTTTGACTCTGGAGAGTTGAAGTCAAGGTGGAGATTTGTCGAAAGTGACTTAAACTCTACATACGGTGGAACCAATCGAAGACTCACCGTGTGTGATGGACAGCTGAGAAGTGTATTCAATTCTGTGCGTCAGTAGGGTGGAGTCTACTGAAGCTTCTGTCAGTAGGGTGAAGGCTGCTGAGTACTGTAATACAGCAGGGTCCCACATCTGTTATTTCTCTTATATGACAGCTATACAGTGTCATTAAAAGGAGGACACGTGTAGGGGTATTTATGGCATATCAGACAAAGATTCCTTGACGCTTAGGGTTTAGGGATTTGTGCCTATAAATACAGTTGTTGTTACATTGTCTGTGTGTGTGAAATCTGTAACTCAGTGCATAATAATAAATATCTCTTTTCTGCCCGTGGTTTTTTTATCTCTCTCACTTTGAGAGGGGTTTTCCACGTTAAATCTGTGTTATTCTTGTTTTCTGTTATCTCCTTTGATTATTTGCGTTTGATTGCATCTGTTTCTATTTCTTGCATCTGAAGTTATCTCCATCAGTTTTATAACAATATGTAATATAGAAAAGATATTTTCTATGAAGCACGTCGACCACCAAAGACGGTATTCATTTCTGAAGCAGTCCGCAAAGCCCGTGAACTTAGACTAGCATGGGCATAGTCCTGTTTTTGTTGTAAATATTGTGTAATTTCTTTTGCGATGTATAGCTTGTACTCTTTAAGTTTTTAATAAAATATCCGGTTTCCGACCCCCAAAAAAATGGCATTAAAATTGGCGCCACATTTTTTATTTTGGGAAATAAAATTTTCTCCTAATTAATTATAATGTGGATAATATAATTATTTATGTGTTAAATAATTCTAAATAAGAAATTAGTTTTCTTATTGGATAAATAGGAAATTTGTTTTCCTATTGGATAAATGTTTTATTTTCCTAAAAGGAAAAGATAAATTTGTGTGTAAAAGATAAACTCTCAAATTAGTAATTATTTTCTTATAAAAAGAGAGTTTCTCCCAAAACAAAATTGGAACAAAACCAACGCCAATTATGATGAAAAAAAGGACGCAAGTTTTTTTTGAAAAAGGGAGAAATTTTGTTTTCTTGTCTTAGCCATTGGGAGAAGAAAAACTAGGGTTTTTCTTAAGCATAGTCAATGAGGTTCTATTACGAGGATCGACGTCCACCAGTCGTCGTTTGGAGATACAATCCGAAAGACTGCGGCTTCTCCCTTTGGTCGACTATTTCTTCTTCTCCGTTTAGGTAAATCTTCGACCTTCTCATAGCTATATTAATTATTTATGAAAATCAAATCGTGATAAAATCGCATGCGATTTTATTCGTAGCTTCCGCTGTCCATGATCGAGCGTCTCGATCGGTGCTGTGAATCAGATCTGACGATCCAATTATGGATCGGATCCGGATTCGGTTTTCTGTATATCCAGCATGTGGTAGCAGAGCCAGGTTAAAGCGATTTTGCGATCTTGATTGCATAATTAATTAATAAGGAGTGGAATTGAATAAAAATTGCATCTTTTATACGTTTATAATATTTATGCGTGATTGAATGATTTGGATGACGAAATGGATTGGGGTTGGTACTTGTTTACCGTTAGATTTATTGTAAACCCGTTTTTTGGGTATAGGAAATTACGTAATTTATTTGTTATAGTTTAATTTCCTAGTAATTGAATTAAATTCAAATCAGCGCACCTATAATATATATATTATTCGAAGATCATCATCACAAGGTGATGTAACAGCGCAGTGCGGAAGGCACAAGATCAGCATGCAGAAAACCTGGGTTCGGGTCCCGGGACGCGTTTTTATGCACTTTTTCCAGAAATAAATTGATTTTTTGAAAGGATATGCACTTTTTCTATAAATAAATTGATTTTTGAAAGGAAACTAAAACTTCCCTTTTTTACACCCATTCTCTCTATCCTAAAAACCCCCAAAGTAATAATACAAGCATCGAATTTTGAACTAGAATAGAAACTTTAGAAAAAGAACTTACTTTTCTCGATATACTAGAAACAAGAATTAGATTATGTACTGATGGTACTCGTAACTACTATTTTTCTAAAATGTTGTAACAGCTCAGTGGTGAGGCACAAGATCAGCATGCAGAAAACCCGGGTTCGGGTCCGGGACGCGTTTTTATGCACTTTTTCCAGAAATAAATTGATTTTTTGAAAGGATGTGCACTTTTTCCAGAAATTAATTGATTTTACTTTTCTCGATATACTAGAAACAAGAATTAGATTATGTACTGATGGTACTCGTAACTACTATTTTTCTAAAATGTTGTAACAGCGCAGGGTGAAGGCACAAGATCAACATGCAGAAAACCCGGGTTCGGGTCCCGGGACGCGTTTTTATGCACTTTTTCCAGAAATAAATTGCTTTTTTGAAAGGATATGCACTTTTTCCAGAAATTAATTGATTTTTGAAAGGGATAATAATGGTGCTGATGGGGATCAAACCCATGACCTACAGAGAGGAGGAAGGAGTTTTGACCAACTCGGCTGGAATGCTTTTTGTTGAAGAAATGGAGCAGTTTTTTAATATACATAGTGGCGGCTGAAATAATTAGAGACTAGTAAATCCTTTAAACGTAGGGTTTATTTATTTATTTAATTTTCCTTTTATAGATTAGAAACGGGGGTACCAACGGTCCATCTCAGTGGTTTATTTTTCGCATTTATTTTCTTATGTGATTATTTATGTAATATAATCATGACATGCATCATATTCATGAATTCCACTTATAGCATATGAATACATGTAGAAAATTAATTTTGGCATTAATTAGACATGTATCAAAATGATAATTAATTTAGATTAAAAAAAATTAAATTAATTAAAGGATACAAAATTTTATCGGGATATAAAATTCACATGATAGAAATTAAATTTACGGGGTAAATTTAATTTTTGTATCTAAAATTCTTTGATTATTTAATTATGTAGTGTCTACATAAATAGAATTTTGATATCAGGAAAAATTGGACACCAACTAGAGGGTATTTGGAACCGATAAGTTGATGATTGTTTTTCATGATTTATTGTTTTTCGGATTATTAAAAAATTCTGACATCCAAAATCTTTATCATGACAAAATTAGGACTTAAAAATTCATTGGTGAATTTTTGTTGTGTAGTGACTACACAAGAGATTTCTAAATAATCGATAAATTGGAAAATCATGAATATAGTGTCACTAGTTAGACGGTATTTGGAACCGATAAACTAGTGGGAGCTTTAAATTTTGTGATTTATTGTTTTTCGAATTATTAGAAAATTCATAAAGTCCTAATGTATTAGTATTATAAAGTTCTTGGTAAATTTTAATTGTGTAGTGTCTACACAAAGAATTTTAATCAATCCATAAAATGGGAAAATCGTGAATATAGTGACACTAATTAGACGGTATTTGGAACCGATGAACTAGTGGGAGGATTAATTTAAAATATTCATGATCTATTATTTTTTGGATTGTTAGAAAATTCTAAAATCCTAATGAGACTACCTAATTTTCAAAATAACGAGTGGAAGCGGGGAAGGTGACAACCGACCCCACGGCCTCTACTGTTGACACAAGCACGTGAGAGAAGGGTGACGCCTCGAGCCGCTTTGATTACAGCCCCCCGCGGATGGCCTTCACCCCTATCAAAATTCAAGGCTTGGTCTCCGAAAGGATAGGATTTTGGGTACTCGTCGAGTCACTGACCGACCCTGCGGCGGCACGGGGCGTACTTTGAGGTCTAAAACAGTATATCACACTCACAAGGATATTTTTGGAAATATATTGGCTTAAAAAGGAAGGTAATCAACAATTATATGGATATGTCTGATTCTTAATTGTTTAATTGTTGAGAGAGATTGTCTCAATTTAATCGTCATTGTGCTGATACCGACCCTGCAGTGGCAATATGATGTGAAGTTAAATCATTGGAATGGTAGGATAAACTGAATGCATGACATCACGTTTATTATTCCTAAAATTATTATATGTTGTGGTGTATGATTTGATTTATATTTTTGTCATAATTTAGTTTACAATTACATATCATCTCAATGTATATAAACTGTTAAATACGATAAATTGACTAGTAACGACTTCGTAAAAGTGGAAAAGTAACAAGAACGTTGAACTCAATAATCAAGAATGCAAATTAATTCTTCGGAAGAGGAAGTTCCGCTTGAGCCTTCAAACTTAAGTGACAAGAATGTCACTACTGTCACTTGTGTTGAACGAGAGACAAAACAAAATTAGTTCAAAGATGACGAGAATGATTTGGTATCAATCTCACTAAGACATCCCACAGTTCACGAGTAGTGGCTACTCAAATGAACTGCTAGTTCACGGACATTTCCTTTAAAGAAAGCCAAGAATGGGAAAGTAAATGTCTACAAGTGTAAGTCATCTAGACTAAATAAGTTAAAGGCTAAACCGAAACACTAATAAAAGAAAGCATAGGATAAGGAAAGTGATTTCGGATTACAAATCTATGAATCCTTAGAAACTTTCTTAACCGAGTAATTTAACTCGGAAGCTAAAGTTCTTTTGTAAGAACAAGGTAGTTGGGCATTCATGATGAAGATTAGACAACGGGCAGTTATTTCAGCTAAAATAGTGGGAGTGATATAAGGAAACAAATTTCGGATTTTAATCCTTGAATATCGCAGAAATTTAATTTCTGTTTTCAGATTCGTTAGAACAAATGGATTCACTTTCACATCAATAATATAGTTGCCTTAAATGAAAGTGGATATAACATTTGTATATGATTCTGAGACTCGGACTTTTGCTGATAGAGTCAGAACCACTAAGTAATGCTGAAAAGGTATATGTAACACGTCAAAAAAGATTAATGTAAATGGTTTTCGTATTAAGATAAACGACTCTTTAGCATCTATTAATTAGTGCATAGATCCAAAAGATAAGATCTGAAGACTGGCTAAGGGTGATTCCTATCTCCCAGTCTAAAAACACTATCTCAAAGGAAAATTGACTAAGTAACCTTTTCAATTAGGAAAAGGTAATAGAGCTGAAGAAGTATCACAACTTGTTCATATTGACCTTCGGGGTCTTATGAAAGATACAAGCTAGTGTAAGGCTTTGAGTGGTAGACAATTTGTCTAATGACTACTCAAAACACCAATTAGTTTATCTAAATATTTGGAGGAATCTCTGATATTACCAGAGAAACAAGTATTCCATGCTCAGATATAGGCTATGGCTTGGTTTTGACGCTGATGCTTGGCCTACCTCCGAGTGAAACGATTTCACTGAAAGGATAAACCATGTATTGCCTTGTATAGTTATTGATATGCTACATTACACTGCTTAACTCAATTAAGATATTGGTTGCAAAATAACGGTATACATTATTATGTAATACCAACAAGTCTACCTAGAAGATGCTTATGAATTTGTGGATAAGAAGTGAAGTAAATTCACTCCACTTCCGCAAATAGAGGCATTTAGAATTATGCTTGAAGGTAGGACTGGAGATTTTGCATACACATTCAGATGGTGAATGATTGTGAAATATCTTAATGCAATGAGTAAAGGTTAGTTATAAGATTCTTAAGATCGGATATTGACGGTTATACTTGTTGGATGTAATATCGCCGGACGGATCTAGATCTGCCCGATTACGCAACGGAATAACAAGGATCACGATCAATATAACATTAAAGCACATAATTTAAGATCTACCTACAAGAAGGTGAGATCTACTTACCAATCATAAGCGAGATCCAAAAGATTGATGAAGTCGAATCCGAATAGTTGAGATGCCACGATCTTCCGATGTGTGTCTCCAAGCAACAACTAGTGGATGTTGATCCTTGATGATTGACCTCCTTGATATGCTACCCGGAAAATCCCGAAGATTTTCCCAACTCTAAACCCTAGCTATTGGCCGAAAATTCTAAGCCAACACTATGTGTATGATGCGTGTATTGTGTTTTTATTGAAAAGGTTTATGAGGACTCTCTTTATATAGGAGAGAAATCATTGTCCTCCAAGGATTTAATAATTAATACAAAATCAATTATAATAATCCTTTTCCATAAAAGATACTCCTAGAATAAATCTAGAATATTTAAGAATCAATCTGATATATTTTTCTTAATTAATTATTTAACAAATAAACAATTAATCACATGTCTTATAATTATCAAGAAAACTAATTCCTTAATAATTACCAAGACAAAAAAACACGTCAACCCTAGTCAAATAATAGCACACGACTTTTACACTATTGGGCCGAGTCCACGAAAAATGTCTTTTCCATGTATTTTATTATTTAGTCCAATAAATAATAAATCGCACATCAATTAAATAGTCCAACTACTTAATTATTATTTGAGGCCCAACATCAAGAAACATATGCATGTTAGGAGCCACATCAGGGACTATGGACCTATAACCAGAAGCTACAATAAATTATTCATCGAACAGAACAATTCTTATTCAATCTATTAATTCTGGGATTACGCCACCATAAACCCGAAATTGAACTCTATCGATTATAGATATATACTTACACTCTAATCATTGAGTAAAAGCATCCATTGATATAATCATTACATACGGATAAATCCTCCATAGACTATTCGTTTTGATTCGGGATATTTCCGTAAACCCTTCTCAAAACATCTTATCCTTATTTACCATTAACCCCTAGTGATCAATTAGTTCATAACTAATATAATATGAACTGGGCCCATCGATCAGTTTCTAGGATTAACAAATAAGAGAACTGTCTGTCTACTTCCCGCAGGAAGGAATGTATTCCATATCTGTGAAGTCACAGACTAATCACTCATTCCAGAATAGAGCCAACGAGAAGTGTTCTGATCACATGTATCCAAGTGATCCTTAACTAACACATCAAACCCTACTTTGAACCAAGAAGTAGACTGTGATCACATCAAGATTGAGATTAATCCATATATGATCATCTTGTGATTCGATAAGATTTCTCGATCACGGAATTATATCGAGAATTCAAATCAAATCGGTCCAGTCCTATATGATTGACATCATATATAAATGCCCCACTAGGTACCCTATACCGACGGTCCGGATAAGACGGTCACACCGTTAAGTATTCTGGGCGCATTATTGGTATATTAATCATGAGACCCATACTCTGATTAAATTCACCACGGACTAAATAGTTTTAAGCATATCATCACTAACTCAATCCTCGTGTGTATACCATACACTGAGTTATGTGATTACATACCGATATACTTGGGGTTTTCAGCAGTGTATTAATATAAGCATAAATGCAAATATTAAGATGAATTATAAATCATGTCAAAAACAATTACAGAAATTGTCTTTCGGGCACTACACCTAACAATACTGTCATAGCCTTTCTGAAAGAATCTTTAAATAACAACCCTGAACCTTGAAGTAAAGTTACTCAAGGAGTTACTATCTGATTCAATCAGACCACATCCAACATTGGTTGTTGGGGGTTATGCTGATAAATACTACTACACCAGATCAGAATATCGAACCACCCAAATGCAGTAGGAGTATGTTTTAACCATTGACTCACTGTGATTATGCAGAATTTACAGTCTGCTGGGGGTGATTGATAACCTATGGTCCTGTGGAAGGTCTGTATAGGATTCTGATAAATAGAGGTTGGTTTAAAGCCATAAACCTGTAAATGGAGTTTGGGGTACTCCAGTTCTGTTCACACTCTTGTAGAACCACCTGAGTGTCTCAGGCTCAGTGGGAGAAATTGGATATGCGTGAAAAAAGAGTCGAATGAATAAGAAAGTTAAACTTTCAAGGCAAAGCCAAGTGGTCTAGGGATAATTCCCTGACAAGTAGAGAGTTAAACGGGGGTGATGCCCTAAAAATATCTCACCATTCAGCTTTGCTTGACTCCCTGGAAAGCAGAAAGATTACAGGGGTGATGCCCTAAAACCTTCTTTCCGTACAATGGAGCATGAATTCATTCGAAACAGAGACGGATTTTTTTAGCTTAAAGCCAATGGCAGATTGACTGCCTATGCTTATACCCATTGGTGGATTCAATCAAACCTCTAGGTCATTAAAACCCACATGTTTGAAATATGTAGGCTTGACCAGAATATTGATAAGTCTTTCGTTGACAGAGTATCAATGTTGGTAAAGTAATGCATATTGGTGTTCGTAACGATAACACTGAAACAATTGTGAACAACATGGGTGTGTTATCTGAAATCATAAACTGATGAGCCAAAGCTTCTGTGAATTAGAGAAGTGGACTGTATTCTTAGAATTTGATTCGGTCGAAAATTCATGAGAACAAGTTGTGGCTGTTTCCCATTCATCTTATTGTTTAAGATGATAATGCATTTTCGTGTGCAATATTCAATGAGAGGTTTCCTACCCAACCCCTCACGGAATAATTCTCTCAATCTTCGGATATAGAGAAAATGGGATAAAAATTTCTCTTTTGGATAGAGAAAGTCAGGTTATTAAAAGTCAATAACAGTCGAATCTTGGATTCGGACGTTGAGTAGCAGTATAGTGCATCCTCAAGTACCTTCGGAGAACGAGGAGTAATATGCTTGTATATTCGGGTGCAAGCCTGAGTATTGATTACACTGATTCTGACTTTAAGTCAGGTTGATGATCGTTAATTATCTCGGGCTCAGTGTTTTCTCATAGTGATGGAGCTATAGTCTGGAGCAATCCAACACTTCCAATTCGACTTTGTAAGTCGAATACATAGCAGCTTCTGGAGCAGCTAGAGAGGCAGTATAGCTTGAAAAGTTCATTACTGATCTGGGAGTAATTCCACTTCTGGGTAAGTCGATATCACTTCGCTGTGAAAACAGTGGAGAGGTAGCTTATACAAGGGATCTTCGCAATCACAAGAGGTCAAAAGCATATTGAAAGTAAATACCACCTGGTCAAACAAATCGTGCAAAGAGGCGCCGTTTCGGTCCTAAAGATCGTCTCGAGCCGACAACCTAGTTGTCAGTTTACCAAGACGCGTGGCATCTAATGTCACTGATAAGCGCTTGGCGGGTATGAAATAGGAAGATATGTCTCATCTGCTTTAGAACAAGTGGGAGAATGTTGTGGATAGATAGAATAAGGGTGTGGTGCTCTAAAAACAATCATTTCTTGTCTTTACGGGCAAGTGGGAGATTGTTAGATGTAGTGCCCGAAAGGCAATTGTTTCTTGTCCTTACGGGCAAGTGCGAGATTGTTGGAAGTAGCGCCCGAAAGACAATTAATGTAATTGTTTTTATAATTAATAAATGACAGATTTATTCTCATCTTATTACTTGCTTCGTGCTTGTAAGTGATACATTACTGAAAACCCCAAGTTGTATCATATGTAGCCATATAATTTAGTGTGGGTCACACATGAGGCTTAAGTTTATGGTGATACACTTGAACTGTTAGTCCGTGGTGAACTTAATCAAAGTATGGGGTCTATTGATTAAACCATTGTTAATGCGCCAAGAACACTTTATGGTGTGACCGTCTTATCCGGACCGTCGATATTGGTTATCTAAGTGGGGCATTTATATATGATGTAGTCATATAGGACTGGACCGATTTAATCTGAATTTCTCATATAATTCCGTGATTGAGAAATCTTATTAAATCACAAGATGAGCATAAATGGATTAACCTTAATCCTGAAGTGATTGCAGACGCCTGCTTGTTTCAAGATAGGGTTTGATGTGTTCGTTAAGGATCGCTAAGAGGCGCGGTCCGAATCACTTTCACGTTGGCACTATTCTGGAATAAGTGAGGAGTGTGTGTCTCACAGATATGAAATCATTTCCTTCCTGTGGGAAGTAGAAAGACAATCCCCTTATTTGTTAATCCTAGAAACTGATCGATTGGCCGAGTTCATATTGGTGATGAACTAAATGATCACTAGTGGGTTAATGGTAAATAAAGATAAGATGTATTGAAGAAAGTTTACGGAAATAATCCCGCTTCATTACAGATAGTCTATGAAGGGTTAGTCTGTATGTAATGATTATATCAATGGACACTTATTGACTCAACTTTCTGAGAATAAGTTATATCTATAATCGATAGAGTTCAGTTTCGGATTTATGGTGGCGTAATTCCGGTATTAATAAGTTAAGTAGAAATATTCTGTTCGATAAATATTTTATTCAATTTATTGTAGCTACTGGTAATAGGTCCATGGTCCCCGGGTTGGCTCCTAACACGCGAGTGTTTTCTCGTTTTATGGAACCTCGAAAATGAAGGATGCAGGTTCTTGGATCTAAACGAGTTAGATCTACGCGCAAGGGATGGATCACGACTTATATATCACAATACATAATTAAAGGACTTAAACTACTACAAGGGGGTTAAGATCATGTTACCAATAGTAGGAAGAGAAGCCAAGATCTTCCGATGTGTTCTCCAAACGGCGGTTGGTGGACACCCTTCTTGATACACGAACCTCCTCGATATGCAACACCAAGAAAAACTTAGAGTTTTTCTTCTTCTAAAACCCATGACAAGAAAACTAATTTTTCTCTCCTTTTTATGTGTGTGGTCGAAATTTGCCAATTGATTAAGGCTTGGGAGAACTCTCTTTATATAGGAGAGTAATCATTGTCCTCCAAGGATTAAATAATTAAGAGATAATTATTACATTAATCCTTTATTCCAAATAAAAGATAAATAAAATGATTATCCCAAACAAATTAGGATAAATCAAATTATTATCTAATATTCCATGAATTATCATTTAACAAATAAATGATAAATCACATGTCAAATAATTATCCAAGAAAACTAATTTCTCTCTAATTAATTATGACATTGGCGCCACATGTAGGGTTTACTAAGCCCACATAAAATGTCTTTCATGAGTATTATATTATTTAGCCCAACTAAATAATATCCATGCATATCCATTAATTAGCCCAGCCAATTAATTATCACTGAGGCCCAGATAACAAGATTATTAGTCCGAATTACAGAAGCCACATCGGGGACCATGGACCTATAACCAGTAGCTCCAATAATTAATTATTCATCGAACCGAATAAGTATATTAATTATTAATTACGGGATTACGCCACCATAAACCCGAAACTGAACTCTACCGATTATATATGTATACTTATACTCAACCCATAGAGTGAATAAGCGTCCATTGATATAATCACTATATACGGATTAACCCTCCATAGACTGTCCATTCTGAGTGGGATATCTCCGTAAACCCGACACAGAATATCTTATCCTTATTTACCATTAACCCCCCGATGATCAATTAGTTCACATATCCGACTAGTGATCAATTAGTCTAATATGAACTCCCGGGATCGATCACTTTCTTAAGGCTAACAAATAAGGGATCGTCTCTCTACTTCCCGCAGAAGGAATGGATTCCAATGGATTCCATGTCTGTGAAAATCAGAACTACTCACTCATCTGGAGATAGTGCCAATGAGAAGTGGCTTGGAACACATATTTAAGTGAACCGTAACTAACACATCAAACACTACCCCGGGACAAGCGACCCTATGATCACCTCAGATTAAGGTTGATCCATATATGATCATCTAATGATTTAATAAGATTCCTCGATTACGGAATTATATCGAGAAATTCGATTAAATCGGTCCAAATTCTATATGAATGCCATCATATATAAATGCCCCACGTAGTACCTCTACCGACAAACCGGATAAGACTATCACACCCTAAGGTGTTTTGGGCGCATTATTGGTGTTTTAATCAAGAGACCCTAAACTCGATTAAGTTCACCACGGACAAACCGTTTAAGTATATCACTACTAACTCAATCCTCACGTGTAATCCATACACCGAGTTAAGTGGTTACATACGTATATACTTAGGGTTTGCGCAGTTGTATACTATATAAGCACGAAGCAAATAAGATGAATAATAAAATCTGTCATTTATTAATTTAAAACAATTACAAAATTGTCTTTCGGGCACTACATCTAACAGAAAATAAATTAATTAGTTGGTCTATTTAATGAATATGCGGATATTATTTATTTGGTAATAATATGTAATATAGAAAAGACATTTTCTATTATCCCAAATGGCATTAAAATTGGCGCCACATTTTTTGATTTTGGGAAATAAAATTTTCTCCTAATTAATTATAATGTGGATAATATAATTATTTATGTGTTAAATAATTATAAATAAGAAATTAGTTTTCTTATTGGATAAATAGGAAATTTGTTTTCCTATTGGATAAAGGTTTTATTTTCCTAAAAGGAAAAAATAAATTTGTGTGTAAAAGATAAACTCTCAAATTATTAGTTATTTTCTTATAAAAAGAGAGTTTCTCCCAACACAAAATTGGAACAAAACCAACGCCATTATGATGAAAAAAAGGACGCAAGTTTTTTTTGAAAAAGAGAGAAATTTTGTTTTCTTGTCTTAGCCATTGGGAGAAGAAAAACTAGGGTTTCTTTTAAGCATATTCGAGGAGGTTCTATTACGAAGATCGACGTCCACAAGTCGTCGCTTGGAGATACAATCCGGAAGACTGCGGCTTCTCCCTTTGGTCGACTATTTCTTCCTCTCCGTTTAGGTAAATCTTCGACCTTCTAATAGTTATATTAATTATTTATGCGAATCAAATCATGATAAAATCGCATGCGAATTTATTCGTAGCTTCGGCTATGCATGATCGAGCGTCTCGATCGGTGCTGTGAATCAGATCTGACGATCCAATTATGGATTGGATCCGGATTCGGGTTTCGTATATCCAGCAGTTCATACATCCTGTCATCTGCATTTTTAGTAAAGTAATCTTTTCAAACTCATCATTAATCACCATATATGTAGACAAAGCTCTCAGTGAAGAACTTCTCTAGTGATTACCTCTTCATTGCCATCTAACCTTCCCATTTTCTTGTCTCTCCAAAACTGATTAGGACTCTCACCATTTATGTTCACATTTTTATTCTCATATCTTGTTACAGTATATGGCTAAAGGAGTGATGAGTGCAAGATGATTAGCTCAAGATGATAGACATTTAAGCACACTTAGCTGCCCAGAGTAGACTCAGTAGAGTGCAGGATACTTTATAGAGTTTGTAGTATAGACTGTTAATCTATTATAACTTTCACGTAGCTAACTTTAACTGATTCATGAGGTGTATGATATTACAAATACCACATGATCAGAAGCATTGTAAGTCAACTCTTTTTAATTATCTTTGAGTAATAATACTCCCGCATTCTTTTAGTTGTGTTTTCTTAAGTTTCACAACTTCAACCTAGTATCAAAGCATGAAACTTGAAAGTTTTATAGCTTTTCTTGTACTTTACTTTGATTTCTGGAGAAACTTGAGAGTTTTCTTCATCTTTTCTTGTGATTTACACAGTTTCTTGAGAGAATTCTGTGTTTGTTATGAGTTCTTGATTGTTTTTTTATCATTATTTGGTATATTCCAGTCTAGATTTTATGTTCTTGATAGCCATGGCAGCAGAGAAACAAGAGCTGAGTCAATCTAGTCCATTCTATGTTAATCCAAATGAGAATCCGTCTATGGTGTTGGTACATCAACTGGTGAATGACAACAATTATAATCCCTGGAAGATGTCTATGGAGATGGTGTTAATCACCAAGAACAAGTTTGGCTTTGTAGACGGCACAATCAAAAGGCCGTGCTGCATTCAATAGACTTTCATGCTTGGAGACAATGTGATACTATGGTAAGATCTTGGAATTTGAATTATGTTGAAAACACTATTGCACAAAGTTTAATGTACTTCAAGAGTGCCCAAGCAGTTTCAAAGAACTCGACTGATAGATTTTCCAATGTTGATGCCTTAAGACTTTCTGATCTCTTGAAGAAATGTATGTATTGAAACAAGGTACTGATTCTGTGAATCGGTATTTCACCAAGCTTACGGTTCTTGGGGAGGAAATCAAGACTATCGTGCCTATGCCGACTGTTCTGTGATCCACAAGGTGACATTGTAATGCCATTAATACTTTGGTGGATCACATGGAAGCGTAACATGTGATGAAATTTCGAAAGGTCTCGTGGATGAATTTGAGCCTATGGTGTCCCAGGCTATGCAGATGGTGCCATTCCCAGAAATTCATGATGCCTTTGCGATGGCTATAAAGTTTGAAAGGCAGAATTTGTATGTGGCCAATAAGGCTAAGAATCAAGTTTCCATGATATTATTAACTCAAAAGAATGAACATAGCCAAAATTAGACAGTCAGCAGACCAGTATCTGTGCCTGCACACAACTTTATGGTAAAAAATTTCAAGAAAGTTCAGTGCACTTTCTGTGGATTAAATGGTCACAAAGAGAAAACCTGCTATAAAAAGCATGGTTATCCACCTGGATTCGGATCAACAAAAGCAAACATGGTTGATCAGGCAGATCTGAATCAGTTAGCAGAAGAAGACCAGGGCCAAAGGTCAGCAGAACCAGGGTTTTCAAGTCTTAGTGCACAACAACTACAAAAGCTGATGGATTTACTAAGTTCTGATTCCACAGGGCATGTTATCAATCAGATTCAAGATCATTTTTCACCTGTTCAAGGACCAAGTGATCTAAATTTGGTAAAACCTATCCAATGGATCTTGGACTCTGGTGCCACATATCATATTGTGACTACTGTAGAATTATTAAGAAATTCCAAATCTATACCGAACACAAAGATGTGATTACCTAATGGAAATAGTGTGATTGTGACACATACGGGGGAAGTGAGGATTAATCCACAACTGACCTTGCATAAATTATTATATATTCCTATTTTTAGAAATAACTTGTTCTATTTACCCTCTTTGATTAATCATTCACATTGTGTATGTGTTTTCACCAATAATAAGTGTGTTTTGCAAGACAACAAGGGGAACATGGTTGGTTTAGCTGAACTGCTTAGAAGATTATACATTATATTCCAACAGCAACAAAAAAATATATATTCCCAGTAGTTCTACTTGTAATTCTGTACAGAAAAACACTTTATCAGATAGAGTAGATGATAAGCTTTTATGGAATTATTGTTGGTCCCTTGGAAAGGCTAACACAAGTTTAGAGGGGGGGGGTGAATAAACTTGTCACCAAAAACTTTCCCAAAACCGAAAGTACCCCAGAACTCGCTTCTCGAAACTCAAACCGAAGCTCGCCCGCTTTGTTCCTATCCTTTAAACTTGCACAGGAGTTCAGCTAACTCAACTGAGTATAAGTCAATACTGACTTATTCTTAGTCTAGTTAACTGGCAGCGGATAAAACTAGCCTTTAGTGCAATAGATGTGTCAATAATGATTTAGGTCTCCTATGTATCAGCTTTGTGCTGACTCAGTGTCTGACGTTTGCTGAGTGAGGTGATAACAAGATAATGCAATAATTAAATCAATCATAGCACAAATGTAAATACGTAAAGTAAATCAACACAAAATTTGTTCATGGAAGTTCCGGGTGGTGTAATCCCGTACGTCTCCCCTTCTCATGTGGTGTAGGAGGTATCACTAGAATTTTGAGATAACCGTTACAAAATCCTAGCCTAATGACAGTCCTTCACGACACCCTAGTTTCACTGTCTACACATAATGAAGAAAGGTAGGATTGCTCCCTTCATTCTGGCACACTGATCCTTCGGAGGTGGAATGACTCATTCACCACTCACCACTAACACACACACAGTCCGCAGACTGCACCAACAGCTGCGGCAACCAAGTTGCACCGTATGAGGAAAGGTGGAGTTGCTCTCCTCAAACTATGCATAGCCAACCCTTTTTCACAAAGGTTAGGTTTAGAATTAATCAAAAGATTAATTCAGTGAGCTGTCTGACTCTTCTGGATATAGCGTTGTAGCTCCAAGATGCCTTCTTCCCCCTTAATGGGTTACTGGATCTTTCTTTTAAATCTTCAAGGCAATTCTGTTGGCTTCCCATTTTCTAGATATGAAATCTGATTTTCTGGATCTGGATCCTTAGATATGTGCTTTTCAAAACTTCTCAGATCTCTGTTTTCCAATCCTTTTTCTCTGTGTATTTATAGGGGTGATGTAACGGTCAACTAGCTCTTGTAGCCGTTACATTTGTCATTTAGCCAACGTTCATATGTACGACCTTTTGTGGTTTTGTTAGTTTAAATTCAACAAGGCCTTAACTCAGTTTTCTACTCTTCTTCAAAACTGAGTACCTCGTATATTTGACTAAGTCAGGGTACACCATTTAGCTTCCTTCTTCTCCTGATAACTGATAATCTTTGTCCTTAAGATTATTCAGCTTTACATGATCTATAGTTCAGTTTCAGGTCACCACAGATTTGCCTGAATCCTGATTTATAGTTACGACTTAATCAGCTTCTAACTGAGTTTGCCACCTCGCCTTCGCCTTCAATAACTGAGTCTGTGTCCCTCAGTTCTTCGGTCTTCTTAGATAGGCCAACCGAGTCCGTGTCCCTCGCCGATCTTATCATCTTCAGTTCTTGCATAACT
Organism: Gentiana straminea; assembly: GCA_036785695.1. NCBI lineage: Eukaryota > Viridiplantae > Streptophyta > Magnoliopsida > Gentianales > Gentianaceae > Gentiana > Gentiana straminea. Next base: position 1,475,750 of record JAVUPR010000256.1, on the reverse strand, counting down.
GAGTCTGCTTCCTCAGTTCTTCATATATAAACTCAGTTTTCTTGTTGCGACTCAGCTGTTTTCCTAGTTCCTATCTATTACAATACTTGTCTGAAATAACCTATACAAGGTTCAGACTCTAGATAGAATTTATACATTTTTCTCTAGACTGTTTCTTGCTTCTTCTTTCATTATGCACTATAACAGTTAGTATGACTTCATCATCATGGGTTATAAGTGATCTTATTAATTACATGGCGAATCATCATCAAAACACAAGTATTATTTCCAACAATTTCCCCCTTTTTGATGATGTATCATAGCCCTCCCTAAAAGCAATAATGAAAGAATAATGCAAGAAAACATAACAAAACAAATTAAGATAACAAACTAAACAACTGAGTTCATTATAAGATTATGCCACAATAAACTGAATTACTAAAATGATTACAAATTTCCTTTTTTCCAAATTCATCATTTTTTCACCAATATAGATACTCCTTTTTTGTCTCCAGGAGTCTTCTTGCCTTTCCTTCTTCTCTAGATTCACCATCTCTAGGCTTGATCTCCAAGTATTCATTGATCAATTGATTTGCCTCTTCGTTGTCTTGGTTTTTAAATTTTATTAAGATCTCCTTGATCTCCTCATTCATCATCTTCTCTTCTTCTTCTGAAATAAGACTAAGTTCCTTTCCTTTAGTCTTTTCCCCCTCAGTTCTTGTCTTTTTATCTTTTACTGCCTTTAGACTTTCTTTCAATCTGACACAGATTGCAAGCTTCTTCCTGATGTTCAACACAGCTTTAACTGAGGCTTCTTCATCTTCCTCAGTTCTTGTTTCTGTAAAAGTCTCTTCTACACTTAACTCATCGATCAGACTATCAATTTCTTCTCCATTTTGTTGAATGGTTAGTATATCAGCATCTACTTGCCTGTCTTGTTCTTCAATCAACAGTTTGGCATAAATTTCTTCAGCTTTATCAACTTCAGTTTTATCAGCATCACCTTCAGCTTTCTCTTCATTACCTTCAGTTTTCTCTTCATCACCTTCAGTTTTATCTTCCCCCTTGTTTGAAGATATGCAAAAGCTTTCTTCAAATAACTTGCGCAAGGTGATGATGTTGGTGTATTTGTTTAGACCTGAGTAATGTGCTTTTCCAATAAAGTCATGTAAGTTGTAGAGCTTCTGCTATAGAGTCTGCATCAGACTTTCGATGATCTCTTCCAATCCTTCCAATTTCTCTTTAGTTTCAGTTTCTTGGCGCTGAGATTTTTCAGTTGCATGAATTTGAGATGAGGAACCGGCTTCATGATAATGAAAGTTATGACTTAATAATTCTTTCTCATATTCAGCCGCGCAAAATTCAAAGATCTCCCAAAGTCTCTCTTTGCTCTTCGGTATATTCTTCATGCATCTCAGTTGAAGGTTCACTTTCTTCAGTTTCGTCTTCAATCAGAATAGTGGTTTCTGTTTCAGTTTTTCTTGCTAGATGTTTGTTCCACATCCTCCTTTGTCTTATTAAGGTTCTTTCATCCAAATTTACAGTTTCACTTGAACTAGAGTCTGAAATTTCACTCCATTCTTCTTCAATGATTTTCCTTTTCTTTGCTCCAGTGGACACTGATTTCGGTTTTACTTCTGTCTCTGTGGATTTTGAGATGGAGAAGTGGTTTAGTATCCTTTGAACTAGATACGTAAACCCCTTTTTCAATAAGAATTTTTCTCCAACAGCCTTCCTTCCTTGAGCTTTTGCTTTTTCGTCTGAGATTTGTTTGATCAATTGTTTGAGAACAAATTTGTTCCAATCCAGTCTTTCTTCAAACCATATAGCATAGATCAGCTTCATCTTTTCTGTTGAAAGTGTGTAGAGATTCCAAGTGTGACCAATGATGTTCTGGTCAGGAGAATTGTCAAGAATGCGAATTCCTGTTTCTGTTGATAAATGGATCCAATGAAATTCTTCTCATTTTTGTTGAGTGCTGTGACATTCCAAAGTTTGCCTTTTTATTCATTTCCAAACGTGAGAGATGAAGATCCTTCAAATATGTCCATACCAAAAACTAGGGAAAGCAAATGTTCATCAACAGTAAAGCTTTTATCTTGAACAACTGTCCTGCAATTCTTTCCATCATTTGTGATTACGGCATTACTGTAGAATTCTTTGATGGTTTCTGGGCACAGAGCATCGACCTTTGTATCAATCAGATTCTTCAGTACTCGAATCTTCTTGATTTTGTTTGCAATCTGAATTGATAGATTGGAGTTTGAAAATCTTTGATAGAAATCGTCTAGACTTGTGGTGATTCCTTCATCAATGTTGTACCGCTCCATGGATTTCTAAATTTAGGAACTTTTGAAATAATTTTGAATGTTTTGAAATTGATTGAGCAGGATTTCGTCAAGATTGCGTTTCTTAGTCTTTCAATCGTTTTCAAATAAGAGTCGTGTCATAATCAATGAGATTTGTAGGGATGTACATCTACTTTTTCTCCTTGATTGACACGTGGCTTTAAGTGATTTGTCATGTCAGCTCAAGTGTCAGATGGTAGCTGGAAAGTTTTCTGCTTTTGACCAATTTGCCCTTCATCAGCCTTTGCCTTTTCAGCTTTGTGTAGAAGTCAGTTTTTCTAAGGGTTTTGCAATAAAAACTGACTTTACCTGCAAAACAGTTTTAAGTTTTCTTCGGTACCCATATCTTCTTAGGTCCCGCTGGATTAGTTACTGAAGTATAGCTTTCAGTCTCTTTGTTGAGAGAATTAAGCCTTCTCAACTCTTTACTTAGATAAACCATTACGCTCAACCTTAGTTGATTTCACAAGGATTCTTTTAGATTTTTCATCTATAATTTCTTTGTGTAATCCACTAGGTCTTCCGAAAGATCTTGGTGTCTAGAGTTTATACTATTTGAAATCTCAAGACTGGGTAGGGGTGGGGAATCATCATTGCTTTTGTCAAATTTACGGATATTAACCTTTCGGAAGATTTGACATCTCAGTTTCAAGAAACTCATTCCAAACTTTTGCTTTGCCAAGTTCTTTGTCTTTTAGTCTCAACTCCAATGTGAGTTTTTCAGTTAACTTGACAAGTTCAGAGTTTCTCTGATTGAGTTCAGCGAATGATAACTGAGTTGAAGAGTGTACCTTTTCTTGATGGTTTGATACAATTTTAAGATTTGAATGTACATTCTTTTGTTGCTCTAATTAATCTTCTATGTCAACAATAACTTGCAACAACTTATTTTCTTCTTCTTCTGAGAGATCTCTTAGTGATGGAACTCCTCTGGATTTGTCTATATAAACATTGAAGTTTGTATCCACATCATCACTGAGTTGAGGTTCTGCATTTGTATGCAAATTTGTCGCACTGAACCTCTCAAATATTTGATCCTGAAAATCAGATACATTTTGCAAACAATTAGTCAGGGGTGAATAAGCCAACTTCTAATTCTGGATGTTACCAATGAAATTAAACTAAGGGCTTTTACAACTGATACAGTGAAGGGTCTTCAACAACTGGTTGCTCCGATACCAATTATTGGTATCGGAAATAACTGATGGCCAGTTACTTCAAGCAAACAAACTGATACTGAGATTCAGTAATGGATCTCTTCAAAACAGAAGCACCGCTCCGATACCAAGTGTTGGTATCGGAAATAACTGAATCTCGAAGCGGTAATCGATTTGGATCACCTCCAAAAGGAGGAACCGCTCCGATACCAATTGTTGGTCCCTTGGAAAGGCTAACACAAGTTTAGAGGGGGGGTGAATAAACTTGTCACCAAAAACTTTCCCAAAACTGAAAGTACCCCAGGAACTCAGTTTCTCCGAAACTCAAACTGAAGCTCAGTTCAGTTTTGTTCCTATCCTTTAAACTTGCACAGGAGTTCGGCTAACTCAACCGAGTATAAGTCAATACCGACTTATTCTTAGTCTAGTTAATCGCGGCGGATAGAACTAGCCTTTAGTGCAGTAGATGTGTCAATAATGATTTAAGTCTCCTATGTATCAGTTTTGTGCTGACTCGGTGTTTGACGTTTGCTGAGTGAGGTGATAACAAGATAATGCAATAATTAAATCAATCATAGCACAAATGTAAATACGTAAAGTAAATCAACACAAAATTTGTTTATGGAAGTTCCGGGTGGTGTAATCCCGTACGTCTCCCCTTCTCCTGTGGTGTAGGAGGTATCACTAGAATTTTGAGATAACCGTTACAAAATCCTAGCCTAATGACAGTCCTTCACGACACCATAGTTTCACTGTCTACACATAATGAAGAAAGGTAGGATTGCTCCCTTCATTCTGCACACTGATCCTTCGGAGGTGGAATGACTCCTTCACCAGCTCACCACTAACACACACACAGTCCACAGACTGCACCAACAGTTGTGGCAACCAAGTTGCAACCGTATGAGGAAAGGTGGAGTTGCTCTCCTCAAACTATGCACAGCCAACACTTTTTAACAAAGGTTAGGTTTAGAATTAATCAAAAGATTAATTCAGTGAGCTGTCTGATTCTTCTGGATATAGTGTTGTAGCTCCAAGATGCCTTCTTCCCCCTTAAGGGTTACTGGATCTTTCTTTTAAATCTTCAAGGCAATTCTGTTGGCTTCCCCTTTTTTAGATATGAAATCTGATTTTCTGGATCTGGATCTTTAGATATGTGCTTTTCAAAACTTCGCAGATCTCTGCTTTCCAATCCTTTTTCTCTGTGTATTTATAGGGGTGATGTAACGGTCAACTAGCTCTTGTAGCCGTTACATTTGTCATTTAGCCAACGTTCATATGTACGACCTTTTGTCGTTTTGTTAGTTTAAATTCAACAAGGCCTTAACTCAGTTTTCTACTCTTCTTCAAAACTGAGTACCTAGTATATTTGACTATGTCAGGGTACACCATTCAGCTTCCTTCCTCTCCTGATAAATGATAATCTTAGTCCTTAAGATTATTCAGCTTTACATGATCTATAGTTCAGTTTTAGGTCACCACAGATTTTCCTGAATCCTGATTTATAGTCACGACTTAATCAGCTTCTAACTGAGTTTGCCACCTCAGTTCTTCAGTCTTCAATAACTGAGTCTGTGTCCTTCGCTTCTTCGCCTTCTTAGATAGGTCAACCGAGTCTGTGTCCCTCAGCGAGCTTATCTTCTTCAGTTCTTGCATAACTGAGTCTGGCTTCCTCGTTCTTCATATATAAACCAGTTTTCTTGTTGCGACTCGGCTGTTTGCCTAGTTCCTATCTATTACAATGCTTGTCTGAAATAACCTATACAAGGTTCAGACTCTAGATAGAACTTATACATTTTTCTCGAGACTGTTTCTTGCTTCTTCTTTCATTATGCACTATAACAGCTAGTTATGACTTCATCATCATGGGTTATAAGTGATCTTATTAATTACGTGACGAATCATCATCAAAACACAAATATTATTTCCAACAATTATAGAATAGGTCATCCACCTGATAAAAGAGTACAAGTCATTAGTTCTAGACATGCTGATGTAAAGTACCGTGAACATGACTTGTGTTAGTCTTTGTTGGCTCAGCTGACTTATTCTCAGTTCTAACATGTTCAGCTAACTTCTAAGGATTGGAATTTTGCTCAACAACAAACTTAGGACCAATTCTGGTGGATATCCAAGAGGTACTTGTGGTTCTTGAGGAGAGTATTGTTGGTGAGGAAGGTACTGTGATGGATAAGACTGTTGAGGGAAAACCACTGGTAGTACTTGGTAGTAAGGATGGTATCTCCGATGATGTGGTCAGATATGGTAAGTTCCAAACGGCGGGTAACTAAATCCATAATAGAAATTAACTCTTGGTGCTAGTGGTATGAGGGTAGGCCGAGGTGGTTGACTTGTTGGTAGAGAATATGAGGTTTGTTGATGTGGAGGTATAACTGGAGATGGAGGGTAGCTTACTGGTGGAGGAGGTGGAGGATACACATCTGTCACGGGCGGTAGAAACACTGGTGGGATGTCGCCTATAGACGTAACTAGTACAAATCCACCAACGTGCCAACGGGGTCCTTGTTTAAAGGATGTTCCTGCTGAACTTGAGGTGTTGGTTGTTGCTGAGGTACTTGATCAACCCTTTCCACACGTCCCAAAACTACTGCTTGTTCTTCAGACTGCTCCTGATTCTGATTAGTCTCTTGTTGAGCCCTTGAACTCTCAACACCATAAATGCCTCTACGGGTTACTACCATTCTGAAAGATCAAGGAAGATCAGAATGTTACTAAGTGGTCTAAGGAAATCTTATCTCATGAATAGAAGCCTAGAATAGTAAAAGACGCATCGCTTTGATACCAACTGTAACGCCCCGTTCCCAAACATGATCAACATAAAAATACTCAACAAAACAACAACAACACAACACTTTAACATACCAAGGCATATCATGGCACAACAACAACACTTAAGCATGATTTCTGACCACAATTCAACACTAAAACTCAACCATAACATTATAAAACTGTAACTATTCATTATGAAGAGCCTTTTTTTTCCTTTTCTCCGTGCTTTCAACGTAGAAGTTGAAACGTTGAATTCTGATTATCCTTTCGGTAACCTCTAACTTAATGGGAAGTTAATTCCCCAATTAAAACTTTCCACCTTAATTGCACTTAACTCCCTTTTATTACAATTATTTCCAATATTTCCCTTGATTGCCACTTAATTACCATTAATACACAAATCCCAATATATATATATATATATATATATATATATATATATATATTAAAACACTTTTAAATCCATGGTTATAATTAAGCACATCCGGCTTTTCCAAAATTCGGGATAATCGAATTCAACGTTTCATATGATTATAAAACATCCTTCCGAACTTTACAAATCGACACGTCTGTCTTTTCCAAAATTCGGGATATTACACTTACTTTTGCAAACGTCCAATGTCCAAAAGACCGGGGGGGGGGGGGGGGGGGGGGGATGGGGTTGTGTTTGAATGTCATGTTCTTAGAATCAAACGAACCTAAAATTCAATTTAGTAATTACTTGGCCTGGTTTAGTACTTAAATAACAGTATGTATCACAGACATAGCACTATTGATCAACATGTCTTATCAATTGTTCAATCTGGTTCAACATATATACCTTGTTGCCTGATTATCTTAGTTCCTTTCATTGTCGCTCCATTCAAAGTTTCAAACTATGTTGTTTAAACACCGTGTGCTTAATGTAATTTTGCAAAACACCACTATAGCAGTCATTGCTTATTTCAGAATGTCCTTTTGTTTGGACCACCATGTCATCAGTTTAAAAAGATATGATTGGATACTTGTTTTAATAAATAGGGATCTACCAGAAATCTCTTAAATCTTATCGGTTGGACACACCAAGTGAGATTTGATCATGAACCATAGTAAAATTTGTGCCCAAAACAAAGAAAAAAATGAAAAGAGATGTAGTACATCATTTGCTCCCAAAAGTTTCAAATGACATGAATCAGGCCGCATATCTGTTAGCAAAGTTACTTAGTCACCTTTAACATTCATGTAAATCCTCTTAACAAACACACTGGAAGCCATGTATCCAACTGCTCCTGCAATTACCACCGGGATCGATCCCCTCGACTCAGAATTCATATCATCAATGAAAAAAACAAACTCTAATCTTATGCAAAGAGAGAAAATTTTACCACATAGCAGTCCTAAGGCAAGAGAGAAGATGAAACATGATCCAAAGTAATAGGTGGTTTGGAATAATCCCGACATCCGAGTCTCCGTGTAAAAGTAGTATACTGAGTACAAATTTATGTAAAGAGAAACCGATACGGATGACACGAATGCAGTCCATTGCCAGAGGTAATTCTCATCGTTAAGCAGAAGGTACGTCCCCACGATTGAAATGCAAATGGTAACAAGGATCAAGATAAGAAAAAACAGGAGCAAAATGTCATATGAATAATAAACCTGCAGAGATTTTAAAAAAAACACAGTAAAAGAAAGGAATACATTACAAACTTAAAAGGGAGGTGATAAAAATTAACCTTATATTTCCAAAAGGAAGCAAAGAGGAAAGACAGTTCAATGAAGATGCTTGCAAAAGGAAGAAGGCCACCAAAGAAAGAAATTGCAGATGGCGTTCGATACCATTTCTGAAGAGGGATAGGTCGAAAAAGGACACTTTTAACATTGGATTGATCATTTGAAGAACTATTCCATTTTCTTCCAAAAATGGTGCCAATAACTCCAAAAGGCAATGAAACAAAAGCCCAGATTGCAAAAACAATCAGCATCGTCTGCGATGGAATGGACGCAAACAAACCACAAAAGCTTGCAACAATGTTGAAGATAAGGCCAATCCCAAAGCATAGACAAGGAAAAGGTAGCAACGTAAAGATCATCGTCTTGATAGAATCTTCACCTAACAGATAGATATTAGCCCATCAGTGGAAGCATTTTGTTGTCTAATGATAATGGTAGAAAACCGAAAAGCAAATTCACTTACCACCACAGCGTGAATGCATAGCAGAGCTTACGTAACCAGCCACAAAGGACGTAACAACGTAGCAGAAAAGCAATGTCGTGCTGGCCACTCCTCTCCTGAATCACAAACTAAATGCAGTGGTAAGTAGAACTCTAGTATATTATTATTCTCAAGGAATTGCTGATGAAAAGGAAACTGGAAAATATTATAGCTATCGAAAAGATGTTCATAGATACACATAAGGATGATAATGTAAACTGGTTACGAAACATACCCCATATATAGTGTTCCCCTAATCATTAAGATCAAAGCCAGTAATACAAGCACTGTGAGTTGAGCTCCAATGCCTACAAATGCTGATAGAAGAGATATGTTCTGGGGAGGACGAAAGACATCACCATGAACAAGTTTCCAACGAGACCCTTCACCAACGGAACTTTCCTGAACAAAGAAAGATGATGATAAGAATTAGACACTAAAGAAAAAGTAATACTCGAATAATTAAGTGAGTGTCTATTCACACACTAAAGAAAATCTTATCACGCTTTGCTTATTCCCAATTCTGCCTTGAATTTGGCCACTTTTTGGCAAAAAGAACCAATGAAAGTATGAAATGTGTACATTAGATCTTTTTGAATAGTATTCGGTTGAGTAAACACTCAAAATCTATCTCAAATTGGGGCAAAATAATAACTATATATGTTCTAACCGTTATTCAAATGGGGTAATGCGTCGAGTCAAAATCTGCTCGCATAGTTAATCTACTCTATACAGGATATAGAACACGAGAAAGTGATGTAATTTCATGCGCATATGAAAAATAACAAATTATAAGAGTATCACCATAGTCTCTAAGTCAGCTTCTTCGTTAGCATCTTGGCAGAGAGTGCGTATAAGAACTACAGAGACCAAAATAGCAAGCAAAATCACCACGAGTAAAGGATGGGAGAAAGAAGACCAATGTGTCTGCAGAAAGAAAGCAACATGTTTCAGATAGCTTAACAACACACAAAATAAAGGGTCCTTAAAATGCATCACAACAACCAACACAATGTGACACGTCTATTTAGAGACTTCGCTGCAAACCAACATTCAAAAAGTCGTTTACAAAGTCTTTAGTCGACTTTTAAAAAGTCAAATGTGCAAACATGGTGCCACAAGAGGATGATTATGGCACATTGAAAGGATCCCAAAATGAAATATACAATCATATTACTCTAAATCATGATATAGCATACAAACATAGTATGAATGCAAAATCAGAAAACTAGCTTGACCGACGATCAAAGAAGGGGTAATCCAGGTAAACATCAAAACGATGAGCATAGTCGATACCTGACGATCAAAGAAGGGGTAATCCAGGTAAACATCAAAACGATGAGCATAGTCGATACGTGTTGGTATCCATCTGACAGAATACGTCATATTAAATACCTTTCCCTCTTCTATCAGTTTAGGACTTTCTTGAGTAAGATTAACTCGAATAATCTGCAAGAGAAAAATATCTGATAAAAGAAGAAGAAGAATAAGAAACAAACAATATAGATCATTGAATGCCTTGATTATTACCTGCTTATCATTGTAATCAATATCGAAATTCTTATGTGTGTAAATCTGGTACTTTGTATCTGGATATAATCGTTTATCACCCAAAAAGCCTAATCATAGAGATCGTGCAGCATTGATTAAATTGAAGACAAGTTTCAAAGATATTCAAAATATAGTGAAGTGCTTACCCCAAAGAGGCAAATCATCTGATTTCAACAGAGCCAACATTCCGCGGTATAAGCATAAAGGAGGGATCATTCAGAAGTATAATTATTTAAGACACAAGTATATGATGATTTAAATGGAAGGACAAAACAAATGTGAGACTATATATACCCATGAATAACTCAAAATAGTACGACTTGTCAATCGCAGTCTTGAATTTCTTAACCATGGTTGCATCCAGGGACAGTTCACATACGAAAGCCTTGTCAACATTTCCTGCAGAAAAGAAGTTTTAAATCCGATATTCAAGCCCTCAAGGAATCTAAAAGAGAAAGAAAAAAGAGACAAACTTTTGAAATTGATGTCAATTTGGCTATCAGAAAGCATATATCCACCCAGAACATCTCCAAAGTGAGTAGACCTTTGAGTAGTAGCATTGCCTGTTAGGAGGCAAAAAGGAAGGCTATAGTAATTGTAGGCTTCCTGTGGATTATTATAAGCTCCAATCTTGCTCACCCATAATGTGACACTATCATTATCTTCATACTGCAAAAACACAGACATGGAAAAACACAAATTTCTTTTAAACAGACCAATTAAAACCAGATTCACAAGATCTTAGTGATTATCTCATGGGTCGAACCGTAGCCTTACACAGACGAATTTTACACTTGTACTAAAGACCCCCCTCCCCCCTTCCTTCTTGTGATTACCTAATATAATTGGTATTTATGTACTCCTACTATACTTGTAGCTCTGTTAACCAAATTAACAAAATAACAGTCTTAAATGCTTTCAATCCATTGACATCTATAACCTTTAGCCATTTGCTTCACGAAATAAGGCAAATATCGTAACTTTAGATTCACTAGAAAATAAAGGTTAACTGGAGAATTGCTGCACATAGTAATAAAACGAAAATTCCCTATATCTTTGCAACTTCACTTGTTGAAATGATGAATGGATCTAGATACCAGCAGTTCACTAAATCATACAACCACAGATGACCATTTCAATTACGTGACTTTTTTTGTGACAATTCAGTACTCGAGTCCTAATTACTCAGCGATCAGAAAAACATTAATTTTTATAGCTCACCTGGGAAAGGGCTGTGGAGCAATAGAGCAGTAGGTGGAAGAAGTGGATGAAGGCGGAGAGTGGCCGGATGGCGGTTGCGGAAAGCATTACTGCCTCTGGCTGGCCAACGTTACATAGGGAAAACGCGCGAGATGAAGAAGTTTTTTTACTTCTTGTTTTCTCAAGTCAACGGTCATCTCAATTCAACGGTCTTTTAACTAACGTGTTCCTCAATTGCCTTACCTGTATATTAAAGAAAGATGGATTTTACATTGTCTATAAAGTCAATAAATGTTCGTCAAAAAATAAATAAATAAATAAAGTCAATAAATGAGGTATTAGGTTATTATTGCGATATTATTGTAGGGGGCTGACCCAAGATTTCGGGCAACGGCGATAATTTTAATGGAGAATTAGGATAGTATTTGATATATTTTTGTGTAACAGTCACATATTCTTTTATAAGGAGAATGACAACTTCTATATTATATATAGACTGAATAACAAAACTAAAAAAAATTTGTGTCTGTACCGGGGAACTCTATTTTTTTCTCTTTCCTCCCTTATTTTCAAACGCTCATATCTTTTAATTTGATATGATATCCAAACGCGATAAAAATTTCACTGAATTTTTTATTTTTTGATTCTCTTCGTTTTGAGATTTGGTTCGATATAATTACATCGTTTTTCGTGAGATTCACTGTCGAAATTCACTCAGTGAATATCCCAGTGAATCCTAAAAATCAGTGAATTTCGAACAATAGTAAAAGAATTTTGGAGTTGTAGATTGAAAGATATGAGTGTTTAAAAAAGATGGATGATAGAGAAAGTGTGTTGTTTTTTTTTTAAGGAAAAGGGGCGCATGAATATTAAAAAAAAATTGTCTTTTATGCAAAAGTTTTAAAAAATTGTCATTCTTCTTAATTAATGAAATGTCTTTGTTTTTCTCTCTAATTCCCTCTAATTTTAAAGATTTTTCGTAATCAAAAAATACTAGAGTAGTGTTTTTTTCTGTCCCCTTTGATCCGCAAGAAAAACTACTACTTATCAGACAAAAAAAAAACTATACATTTTACGCTATATAATGCAAATAAACTGACGATGCTGGAAATCGTCGGGTAGTGAATCCGGGGCCTTTTTTTTCTTAGTGGCAATCCACACAAACTTCAAGAACGAGAAAAACGATAAAGAGGGGGGGGGTAGTTGGTGGTGGTTTAGACTGGACTTGAGATGTGTCTCAAGCTGCCTAAGCGTATTGGAATCAAGTCTTCGTAGTTCCTTAAGGATGGTTTATAAAGAGAGGGGCTTGCGCCCTAGCGTTGCACGTAGCGTGTCCATGTTGGACTCTAACTTCATGTTTCCTAAGGAATAGATAATGATGATTTGATCCCCTTGATTTTAGGAGATAATTATGGATATATTTGTGTGTCAGAATCAGAGTCTTTATGATTTGGGATTCCTTCCGTATTTATCTGATTTTAATGTGCACGTTGAAGATTGGGCCCGAGATAGACCTAAGCTGAGCTGGGAGGGCTCTTGTATGCCTAGGCCGGCCTGCTTAGGTCGGGGAGTAGCCGAGCGAGCATAGTTCAGATTATTGGTTAGGGGCTCTTGGCCTTTAAATTGTTGACCTTTTGTCTCTAGTTATGGCTGGTTATTGTGGGGATGACACGTGGTGAGGTGCCGATCCAACCTCCGTCATAAGCCCATCAGTTTCAGTTGGACTTACTGAGGTCAGCTTGGATCTGTCTAGATTTCGACTCTGCTCGGTCATCTAGTTGTAGGTTTTTAAACTTCGTTTGCCAGGTGGCAGAACTGACATTATGACGTTGTCATAACTGTCCCGGGATTCGAGGCGTCGATGCCCACTAACTTAAATATGGACGGTTAACGAGACGTGTTGGGGGTTATAACCACATTATATCAATCGTTTCCCCTTACAGTTCTTATTAAGTCGGAAGATCAAGACTCGGTTGTCGATCACTATTCTCCTCTTTTCATTCTTCAAATTGCCTTTGCAAGTAAGTTGCTCCTTCGCTCCTATTCGCAATTTAGTTTCCATTATAGCATGTTCTTTGTTATTCTCCGAAGCCAGTTTAACCGAACCTCGCCGGAACCCTAGACATTGAGATGGCCGTTACCAGTAGTGGGGATGTTGAATCCATTCTTACTTAGGGAGACATAGACGCAATCTGCGAGTTGTACAAGATCAATAAGGAAAGGTATGCTCCCATGTTGCCCTCTGATCCACACCTTTTTGCTCACGACCCGCCGGAGGGGTTTTGCGCCGTTCACAAGAAGTATTTTGAGGTTGGCATTAGGCCCCCTTCTACCCGGCTCTTCTTGTTGTGCTCCGTTATTACGAGCTAGGGCTCACACAGATAGCCCCTAATGGTGTCCAAAATAAATTTTTTTTCGATAAAAAAAAATAGAATAGGTTCTACAGTTTTCTACTGCATATCCTCTGTGAATACTAATAACCAAATTCGAAATAGAAAAGGATTTTCATAAATTCATTTTGAAAAAGTGTTTTCGATTAACCAAAATCTAAATATCTTTTAGATCCGATCAATTGTCAGAGCTATTATTGGGTTTCCTATTTGGTGCCTGTTACTTAATATCAGGTTTACCGTTAAGAATTTCAAGTACTTTCATAATATAGTAGGGGTGAAGGGCCACCCGAACCGGTACTATTTCACCCGGAGGACAGGGCATTCGAGCGATGTTCTCATCATCCTAAAGGAGGATTCATCTCACAATCGGTGGAAAGAATGATTCTTCTTTGTTCGGGATGAAGGCCATCCCGAGTTGAGCCGGTGGAATACATGGGAGCTAGATAAGGATGAGCGCCCCAATCTTGACGACAAGCTGGTGGAGAAGATCCACGAATCTGGCTACTCCATCGAGTGGAAGGATTTATACAACGAGCTGATCATGGCTGCTCGGTTGGAAGAAGCGGGGCCAAGCCCCTATAAAGTCTTTAGTAAAGCAGAGTGGCATTCCTATAGGGCATCTTTTCCTTTTTCAGCTTGTGTTTATTCTTATGTTGATTTATCTAGATGACTAACACTTTGTTTGTCATTTGCAGTGGTAGACTTTACTGAATTGCTAGTTGAGGCCGAGGCCAAGACTGACTAGACGAGGCAGAGCTTCGAGAGGACAGTGAGCGTGGAGCCCTCTATCCAGTCTTTGGGGGCTAATAAGGACACTGCTTCGGTAGTGCCACCCTCCTCCTAGTCGGTTTTGGAGAAAGTTCCAACTGCCCAAGATGCATCTAACCTGGGAGGGAATGATGGTGACGGTCGGTGTCTTTAGAAAATGAGCCGATCACGGGTTGGTAGCAACCCACAAGAGAGGCCAGCTAAGAAGGGCCGATCAGGCCCGCTCGGCAGGGTAGCTCCGGGAAGAGAAGGCCCAAAAGGTGTTGCTTCTGATCAGGAGCAGCTTTGTCAGATGTCCGACGAGGAGCTTTCGGTGGTCGGCTTTAGATCGATGGAATTTGTAAGTTTTCCTTACTTGTGAGTGCACCTCAAATCATCCCCATTATTCCTGACTTCCGTCTTTTGTTGTGTTTAGGGTACTCTGGTTGGGCAGGAAGTATTCCTGCGATTAGGGAAGGCTTCTGCCGACACCGCTGACCTTACCAAGAAGGTTGCCTATCTGAGGGACGGCTGAGAAAAGCTGAGGGGGACTATCAAGTCCAAAGACAAGAAGATTGAGGATCTCCACAAAAAGCTTCAAGCTCGAGAGGCCGAGCTGAAGGTCTTGGCGGATGAGCTAACTGAGGAGAGAAAATAGAGGGAGCGGTCTACAGCCGAGCTCCAGGAGAAACTGGCGGAGCTGGAGGCTACTATCCCAGCACGAGCTGCCGAGGCTATTCAAGCGTATAAAGCTTCAAAGGACTTCTCTAATGCTTTGAAGGTATTGCTTATGCCTATCCTGAAACACGGGTATACCCAAGGCGTAGATGAGGGCAGTATCAGCTGCCAGGCCTTGTCATAGACAATCTCCCAAAGAAGGTTTACTATAAAATTTTAATCTTGACGCAGAGGCAGACCTAGCACGCAAGCTAAAAGGGAAAGGCGTGCTAGGAAAATAGCTCAAAACGGTTCTGTGAAGGTGCAAACCTCTGGAGCGAAAGTTTGGCAAGTTAAAGCTACAACCCTTGAATGATCGGAGATCTAAAGAAAGTCGAGCTGGCGACTATAAACTCAGAATTATTTCTTCAAACCCTTAGGTAGTTTAGGATTGAATAAAAGTAGCCGGATGAAGGGACGAGCTTTTTTTCATCCTACCACAAACTTAGGCTTGTAACCGAATGGTTGTGGAAAGGTTTTTTTTACCTCGTTGCGGATTCTAGTGAAGTTAGGTTTTGAGTCGGAAATAACAATTGAAGAATAAAAAGGTAGTCAATTTGAGGTCAGAATTGAGTAAACAGGTTGAGTAAGAAGTGCAGCAAAGGTAGATAAAAAATCTGGGGAAAAGATACCCCCGGTATCTTGAGGGTAACCTCCGGGTTACCGAGGCTTGGTTTTCGGATTTCTGAACGTCAATTTATAAAGCTAAATTTTTAGAGACACGTGGAGGACACACGTTGCACCAGATACGGTCAGTCAGCAGAAACCGAACCATTTTCCCCTCTTTTCAAAATTTTCATCTTTTCCCACACTCCACCATAACTCCACCTCAATCCCATCAATCACCTCCTCAAATCCCTCACCCTAATAACTTCTCTACCACCAATCCCACTAAAACCATCCACATTCAATCCATTTTTCCTATTTAAACCATCTCTTCATCACCAATATCATCATTCTTATCATTTTCATCTCTTTCATTCACCAAACCTCTACCATTTCTTTATTCTTCATATATTTCGGCCACCGTCACCACCAAATCACCACCATAACCAAACCAATTTCTTCCATTTTCCAAACCTTAAACAACACATCAAATACCCATGTTGCTGTTCTGTAGTGCTGTTGCTACGGTTAAGTGCTAAAATTCTTCACCTATTATCATCAGAGGCACAGTCCCAGAAGAAAATCAGAAAATCTCAGGCCGGTAAACCGTACCCTACCTCCGGTTTACCGAGGTCTCTTTTCCAGAAACAACTTCTATTTCAGGTTCTGTACTCATTTAGGATGCTTCCTAAGCGTCAACGATCAGCTGTTTGTCCCAGTGGTTACCAGACTGTATATGGTGATGCCAACCCATTGATAGACGGGGTTGAGCAGTTCCATTCATTAGCTATTTACGAGTCGTTTCGAGGCCATTGGAACGCAAGGTCAGTGGCTCGAGAACGAGGGGTAGATTTGGACGACTGCGGGTCGATATTGCCGGAGGCCCTACAAGCACAAGATTTATTGGACATGGCTGAGGCACCGGCCCGGTTCAACGCCACGGTGGTAAGGGAATTTTACGCTTATGTATCACATAACCCTGGAGCCACTTATGCTATGGTTCACGGTATCAAGGTTGATTTCTCTATCGAGCGGATCAACGCTCATTTTGAGGTTAGACGTCCACCGGTGGGCCCGGATGAGTACACATCCTTCAGCAACATTGCCGATCTTGAGAGTATGGATATGGTTGCTGATTTCTTAGGGGTGCAATGGAAGCGCAATCCTGCTGGAGCCCCCACCATCTTTCAAGAGAACGAGTTATCTTGGGACCGGAAGATGGTCAATAGATTTGTTTGTGCCCGCCTTCTTCCGACTAAGCACACGGTCTCTGTCACCACTTCGAGGGCAGAATTGATGTTCTATCTAGAGACGGGTGCCCCAATCAACATCGGTCTTTTGATGCATATCCGTATCCACGAGCTTGCTGCCGCTTCTGAACGTGGGCTGCTACCATACGGGCCGATGATTGATATGTTTGCCCTAGAGGACGAGGTGAAGATGCTCGTCAGTGATGATTGGGAAGATCCTGAGCCATAGCTCGTCAGTCTCGAGAGTACAGAGACGGGTTAGAGCAGAAAGGGAGCGTACTCCGGTGCTTGGAGCACCGAGGACTCAGAGAGCCTTGCTTGAGGAGCACTCGCTAGAGATTGTGAGTTTCCATCGCAAGATGGATCAGATTATTGACTTTCTAGGAGTTCCACCTGCTACCCCGCCACCTAGGACAGCCCCTCGTCATAGAGCATCCTCTTCCGCTGCCGCCGCCTCGAGTTATGCACCACCTTCCGGTTTTGAGCATGGAGTTGACTGGGTGGGTTTTTCTGATGATGACTAGCTTTTATTTCTTTTTATTGTTGTTTTCCATTTTTTTTTATTTTTATTTTCCAAATTAGTTGATGTAGCAGAATAATTTTCATATAATACTTTTGTCGGCTTATTTAGTTTTAGAGTTATATTATTTTCTCTTTTACTGCCGCATTTTTGTTATACAGTTTGTTGTCACCACTATTCTTCATGGTTTGTTTGAGATATTTAGCGCAGATTCTTCATGGATTAATTCCATCAGCCCGATGATTTATACGATGATCCGTTTCTTCTTTTGTTCCACCCTTAACCGAAGCTAAGTTCCTTTTCATTTTTCATTTCTCATCTTACACATTCGGGACAATGTTTCGATTAAGTGGTTGGTAGAGGAACGTCACTTAGCTTTTTAGCATTATATTCCATGAATTGCGTGATTGTCTTGATTTTTTTTGATGCACGATTCACCAATTAGACTTTGATTCCTTTCGACAAAATTTCAAAAAATTATGATATCTTTGATCTTTTCGAGTTAATTGACTTCATCTTTGTTTTACTTTGTACGAGTAAGAGAAAGTGTCCACTTCTGAAGTAGTGGCGTATTAAGCGCATATTCTGTTATGAGCCACCATTTTAAGCACGTATAACTCACTTCCCTTGGTGTGTAGTCGATAGCATATTGCTTTGACTAGAGTTGACCCTGGCTTCATCACGAATCATGTTTCACTTACGTTAGAAAGGCAAAGGAATTTCGGATTCGATAGTTTATCATGAGTGGGGCCGTGAGGATAGTTAAATCAATGAGAGTTCACCAGCCAAAAAAGAGAAGTGCATTGAAATATATACATTTATATTCTCTTTGGCAATATATTAGTCGATGGAGCGTAAGACGCACGACTCTTGCATAGACCGATAAATGTGAGCCTAAGAGTAATATATGCTCGGTTCTCGATCCGCCTTGCCAGCTCAATGAATTAACAAATACATGTTCGAGACTGGTTAGTTCGACTGCGGGTTGATGTAATGTGAGATTTTCGGCATTACTAAGCGGTTGTGAAAGTTATTGCACACACACATTGGCTCATGACTTGAATAGTGTTTAATGTGTTACTGATGGATATTAGTGGCATGATCTTGATTTTGACTTAGTGGGGCATAGTTTTTTTTAATTAAATTGTATATTGATCAGAGTTTTATTTTCCTTTCGGCTTATTTCTCGAGACGATCAAAAGCTAAGTGGGGGGTAGTTGATGACGCTCTAAATGGTACCAATAATAATACATATATTCACCCCGAATTCTGCTCAATAGAGGATATATAGGCTCGTTATTATGTGGAATATGTGTTAAATGCTATGTGAGTGTTTCCAGGATCGTAATTCTACATCTATGCTATTTTAGCGATATTTTGGTACTGTTTTGTCTCGTTTTTCGTGTTTTATAGGATGTACCGAAACTGGAGCATTGGAGAACGGATCTGGACCAAAATAAGTAAATTGGGCCAAGTGATTGAAGTCCAAGAAGAAGCCTGCTGAAGAAAAAGGAGAAAAGTAGGCCCGGTAACCCGAGGGTTAGGCCCAGTAAACCGGCGTCTTGTGGAACACGAAATTGATTCTGCCGTATTATCTAAGTCGGTTAGGGTTTTAGAGAGTCTTAAGTCGGCCATTGTATCAATATACGGCCGCATTAGCTGATTATTTTATAAGTTCTCATAAGCACTCAATTATATTCAATTTTACTATGAAATAAAGTTTCATGAGCTTTGGAGAGTTATTGTCGGTTTCCTCTATTCTTCCATCATCTCTAGCTTGAGTAGATCGAGCTATATCTCCATTGATGAAGGTATGAAGCTTTGAACGTTCCTTTTTGTCTTCAATATGGTATATATGTTCGTATTTATGTGTTTTAGTTAATCTGCATGTTTAACAACCCCATAATTTACTTATTTTAATCGTATTGAGCAATGTAGATCCAGAAATTAGGAAAAGCCGCCCTCGGTAACCCGGCGTTCTATACCGGTTTACCGAGGCATATTTTAGAAAACCTAAACTGGGATTCACTGCAGCTGCGTTGATCAGCATGAATAATTAAAACGAGTAGTAGGTCTGGCCAATCTAATATTCGTAATTCGTAAATTAACATGAAGAACTGTTAGTGAAGTGTTAATTAGGACATTGTCTTGAATGGACCCTAGGAACGTGCTGGTCAATGTCGACAGCTGTCTAGACGGGTTAGCGGTATGAGTTAGCGCTCAATATCGTCAATTCTAATTCTTTATGCGTATGGGCTATTACGAACAAATTAAGGAGGGTAGCTTGCATATAGATTGTCTGCTACCATTGTCGGAGTAGATAGGGTTAGGAATTGCACCCGTAGCTGATAAATATGATAATAATCATTAAAAGCTCACGATTAATCTAAGGAAATTATGTGGGGAAATAAACGTAACGATTAACTAATCCAAGTTAGTAGATCGGTGAGGAGAGGGAGAGGTATACCATGTTTGTTTTCTTTTATGTTATTGTTGGTCAGTGACCGCCTCTATGTTGCTTCTTAATTAGGTTAGAATCGTTTATACTTATAAGTTGCATGTCTCTGTGGGATCGACCTTGACTCGCATTTACTATACTGTGATGTACCTAGTATTCTTGCTAGTAATATCGACGTTAGTGACTTACACGCGATCAGTATCCGGGAACAGGGCATTACATTAAGTTCTTCTTGCATACAAATTATACAATCTGGATCATTGATTGCTTCTTCAATAACTTTTGGTTCTAGTTGAGATAAGAAACAAGTTAATAGGGCTGAGCAAAAAACCCAATAAACCTAAACCAACCCAAAACCCAACCCGAAATAACCCAACCCAGTTGAAGCCAAAACTTTTGGGTTGGTTTTTTACCTAACCTAAATGCTATTGAGTTGGTTTGGGGTTTTTATTTTTTTCTTCGGTTCGACCCAACCCAACCCGAAAGACATTACAATATGTTATTCTATTGATAAATATTGAAAATGGTTATCGTTACTCATTTTCGATCAACATTTATTCTTGTGGTGTGATAATTGAAAATTGAAGAAACATATGTTAAACAGTCAAAATCAAACTAAAATCAATCAACCCAAAATCAATCATACTAAAATGACTAATTGATGAATATAATATTTTTATGAATGAATCATGGATCATTTCTTTAACATTTAAATTTTCATGTATGATTTTCTTAATGTTTAACTATTGTTCTTTGTTACTATCTCTATACGTTGTTGGTTGTGTCATAGATCATTGGACTCATAATATGATGTCCACAAAAAAATATTGTCTATAAATATTGTTCTCTACAGACATGTTATTTAAAATTTGAATTTCGATGGAATACGTGTATAGATTTTATAACATGGAAGCTTGATTATAAATACATTTCTTATGGCTTAAAACCCGAAACCCATCCCAAAACCAACTCGAACCAAACCATTGGGTTTCTCGTATTTTGGTTTGGTTTTGTTTGGGTTCTTATGTTTTTTAAACCAACCTGACCAATACTATGTAAAAACCCAAACCAAACGAACCCAACCCGACCCAAACTCAGCCCTACAAGTTATCATGACATCCAGCTGACTTCTTGTCTTCACTCCCACCTGTATATCTCCAATTACTTGTTCAACAGGATGATCCTTCATCCATAGAAACTCAGGTGGATTTGCTTGGTTTGCTGGATTATCTGGAACTTGATCTTCTGGGTTTTGTTCAGCTGGGCTTTCAACTTCAGCTTTAGCAGGTTGAACATTTGTGCGTTCAGCTGTAGGTTGATTTAAAGGATCTAGGTTGATTTCAAACGGTCTAGGATTTAGATAATCTTTCGGTTAATCTCAGTTGA
The DNA here is from genome assembly GCA_036785695.1 of Gentiana straminea. Taxonomy (NCBI): domain Eukaryota; kingdom Viridiplantae; phylum Streptophyta; class Magnoliopsida; order Gentianales; family Gentianaceae; genus Gentiana; species Gentiana straminea. The sequence continues at coordinate 1,454,454 of JAVUPR010000256.1, read as the reverse complement.
CCAAGATTCTTCTCAATATTCACATAAACTAGCTCATTTTCTTTGTGTTGAGAAGTTTATTCTGGAACATCTTCGATTGTTTCTCTAGTGAAATTTGGTTAATCAAAAACAACATGAATCGACTCTTCATGTTTGAGTGTCCTCTTATTTAGTACTATGAATGCTTTGATGATACTTGAATATCCCAAAAGTATTCCTTCATCACCTTTAGGTTGAAAGGTTTTAAGCTGATCTTTTCTGTTGTTGTGTATGAAACACTTGCTTTCAAAAGCATGAAATTATGAGATGTTGGGTTTTCTTCTGTTCTAAATCTCGTAAGAAGTCTTCTCATGTCTTTTATTCATTAAAGCTCGGTTTTGGGTGTAACATGATGTGTTTACATCTTCTGCCCAATATCTTTTTGATAATTTGGCTTCACTGATCATGGTTCCCCCAGCTTCCTTAAGTGTCCATTCTTTTCTTTCAGCTACTCCATTCTGTTGTGATGTTGTTGTAGCTGCTAGTTAATGTAGAACATAATTTTGCTCATTGTATTCTATGATCCCTTTGTTTAGAATTCCAGTTCCTTTGTCTGATCTTATCTTTACAACTGATACACTCTTCTCATTCTGTAGTCTCTTAAGTATTTCTGGTAACTTCTGAAGAGTCTAGCCTATCTTTGTCATGAAAATCACTCATTTGTATCATGAGTAGTCATTCACCACAACTAGTGTATACTTCTTTCCACTAACACTAAGAGGTCTAACTGGTCCAAAAAGGTGCATGTGTAGAACCTTTAAGGCTCTGTTTGTTGCTTGTTGAGATTTTGTCTTGAAGCTTGATCTGGTCTGCTTTCCCTTCTCACATGCATCACAAATGTTGTCTTTCTTGTAAGTGATCTTAGGTAAACCAACAACTAGCTTCTTCTTCACCAGTAGGTTGATGTCGTCGAAGTTTAGATGACTAAGTTTCTTGTGCCATAGCCAGCTGACTTATGATTTGGTATGCACAAGTAAACAATTTTCAGGTACTGCCGTTGTCCTGTCCACAACGTACATGTTGTCATGTCGTTTTCCATCTAGAACACTTGGTGTGTTGTCTCACTTATCATAGTACAGTATTCATTGTCAAATGTGACTTTATATCCCATGTCACAAAATTAACTTTTACTGAGTAAGTTGTACTGCAATTTAAGTCCATTCTTCACTAATGTGCCATAGCCTCCTGTATAACCAGGCTTCTCTTTTCCTCCAAAATTAACTTTTGGTCCATCTTTTGTATGAGAATCAACTACACACCCCTTACTATTTGTCATGTGTCTGGAGCATCCAATGTAAAAATACCAAATTCCTAGCAAAAAAAATTAGTGAATTTTTTGTACCCAAGTCTGTTTGGGTCCATATTGGTCAGTGGTACGCACAAGTCTTGGAACATTTCCATAGGATCTTCTTATGAATGAGTTGCACTTGTTTTCATACATGTATGCCATAGATTTGTATATTCTTCCATCAGACTATGAATCATTTATATATGTTCTTTGGCCTTTAGTTGTAAATTGTTTTGCACTGTACATTCTGTTGTTAAATGTAGCATAGTAACCATTTTTTTGATGTCTATTAAGAACAACTGAGTACTGAGGTCATTTCTGACTTCTATACTAGTCCTCTGCTGAGGTCTAGCATGAGAAAAATGCTTTTGCCTTGCTGATTTAGCAACAGAAACAGGAAAATCTCAGTCATCATCGGTAGGGAACAATATGTTTGTCCCCCTAAGATAGTTTTCTCTAGAATGATTAGCATTCATAGATTTAACATTGGTGTTTCTAGGATTTTTCTGGTTTTTGGCTGATCTAGGATCAGCCTTATGTGGTCCTGTGGATTTTGAAGTACATCTACCATCATTATATCTAGGATGTTCATCAGTCCTTCCATTGGATCTACCTTTGTTAGGTGTTGTCGACTTCTTAGCATATTGATGTTGCTTGTTAGATACTTTCTCGGATGTCTAACTGTTCGAAGACTTCTTAGGTTGAGTTCTTTGCTCGGCTACAAAATTAGGACCATCTAGTATTAGGTTCAGCAGCCTTGTAGTACCTTCCTTAGAAGTTTGTTATGTATCAAATCCAAGGCATGTCATGTCACCATAGGGCTTGCCTGATTTGAATCCAGTTGCAGAACTTAACTGTGCTACTGACTCAGCTGCTACTGCAGAAGTTGTAGGCCTCTGCTGAGTCTTAGCAAATTCAGTTTCCTTGACTCTTAGAATGTTCAATTCAGCATTTAATAATTGGATTTCCAAAATGAGATATTCTTTTTCAGCTTTTACAGCTTCATATCCTGATTGTATCATAACCATTTGTTTCATAAGAACGTCTAAAGTCTCTTCTATTTCAGAATTCTTTGGATCCGAACCAGCAGTAGAAGAACAAGCGATGTGTGCAGAGGTATATTTAGAGTTAGATTGAAATACCTCTCGTAGTATCTTCCATATGAGCCATGAGTGTTGTGTTATCTCGATTCGATGGGCGATAAAGCGTTCTCGGTTTTAGCTTCATCATCGGTTTCATCACCCGCCACCACCGCTTTTCCGGGTCGGTCTCTTCGTCGATATCTCTTGTTCGCAAGTCCGGGCATACTCATCTTTGAAATGTCTAGGTCTTACAATTGAAACACATATACTATGTATCTCTCTTGGGTTCATCCTTCTTTTCAAGTACTTTCTTGATGTACTTCTGGGTATATGATTGACCAGTCTTTATTATTCTAATTCTTTTCATCATCTGGGCCATCTGCTGCTCCGTTTCATCTAGTTCATCAGTGTTGTTGTTGTTGGATGGTTCTTCTTGAGGTGCAGTAGCAAGAGTTGAGGTTTTTGGAACCTTTTTTTTATGAACTTTCAGCAAAGTCTTTACAAAACACATAAGCTTTCAAGTCTGAGAATATCTTGAAATTGTCTTTAGTTTTCAGTCTTAGGATTCTTCCATAGCTGTAACTTTCATTTTCCAGCATGAAGGTAATGCTCTCAAAACTTTGGCATTTATTTGTTTCTTTATGTAAACAATGTTTAGTAATATCAATACATCTTGGATGGCATTGAATCTTCCTTCCATTTGCTCAATTGTCTCACCAGCTTTCATCTTGAACTCTAGAAATTTTCGTTTGGCAACTATTACTTTGTTCTCCTTAATTGAATCTGAACCTTCACAAATCAGTTTTAGTTTGTTCCAAAGCTCTTTAGATGTCTTCCAATCTTTAACCTTTAGGTACATGTTGATATCCAAGGTTCTGTAGATGATATCTATTGCAATGTTGTCCAAATTAGCTCGCTTTCTATCTTCAGCATTCCACTAATCCTTGGGTTTCGGCATTCTGACTTGTCCTTGACGTCCAATAGTTTGCATGTGCATGATCTGAAGTGGTCCATCAGTTAGTATGTCCATCATCTCGTCATGAGTTGCTGCTAAGTATGCCTCCAATCGTCTTTTATACTCATCAAAGCTGTCCATACTACACATCGGCAATCTAGCATACTAATTATTGTCCATGATGAAAAGTTTGAAAACACTGAACTCAGAAAACGTTTTCTAGACTTTCAATAAGAACAACAAGAGAATCTACTCAGAACAGATGTTGGTCCCTTCGAAAGGCTAACACAAGTTTAGAGGGGGATGAATAAACTTGTCAGCAAAAACCTAACTGCAAACTGAGTCTAGTGCAGATTGATTAACAATTAAGGTTCAGTTTTAACTTGTGTGGAGTTGAGCCGACAAAGCTGAGTTTAAGTCAAACTGACTTATACAAAACAGAGTCAACCGGCAGCAGATATAGATTTTAGCCTTTATCTGGATCTTGTTATTCTATGAGAAAAAGCTGTATGCAAAACAGAATTCTGGTGAATGTCGGTTTGTGAACTATGTGTGCTTATAACAATCAATTTCAGTGTTCTGTATAAAAAATATAAATACTGTAAAGTAAATAATAGAATGTAAATGCGTAAAGTAAGTAGAGCAAGAATTATAGTGGTTCCAGGTGGTGTAATCCTGTCAGTCCACTCTTCCCCTGTGATGTAGGAGGAAAATTCCACTAAAACTCCTTGAGATACGCTGTTACAAAAAGTCCTATATGATAGTCATTGACTAATCCCGAGTGTCACTATCTAAACAACTAAAGAACGGGTTGAATGGCTGCTCTTCAACTGCTTGAACCACTGGTCCTTAGAGGGTTGTATTGTCTCTTCACCAGCTACCACCACAAACACAGTCTACCCGACTGCAAATGTCACAACTGTCCTTGGCAACACCTTGACTGGAATGCTTCACAGTCTAAGCCTTTGATTGAGAATCAAAGTTGGGCCGAGAATCAATAAATTGATTCTTGCTTGTGGTTCTTCAAAGTGTAGAAATCTAGATAAGATCGATGTAGCTTGAACACTTGAAGAATACTAGATAAGATCTTGTTAAGCGCAAATAGTAATTCGAATTAACGAGACTTGTGCACAAAAATGCTTGTAATCTTGTTAATTCTTGGTGTTTGATCCTTGGTGCAAAGTCATCTATTTATAGTGTGAGGTCCACCGTTCATTTCGTTTGAATTCGAATTGTATCAACGTTTATCTTGTATCGGCTATATTTAGTGACCGGTTCTGACTTTTCAGTATTTCATCCAATAGGGTTGCTTCCTTTTCAACGTTCGAATGTACTTTCAGTTTATTGGATGACTGACTTATAAAACTGAGTTTCCTGATAAGTTTTATACTGAGTATGTCAGTTTTCAGTTTGCTAACTGACATAGAGCATTAACTGAGTTTTTACTCTTCTTCAAAAACTTCAGTACTCTATTTATCTGATTATATGTGACTGAATCAGATTACACCAATCCTTAAAAGGATCTTCTAAGATATCATTGTCCTTATGATACTTAGGTCTTCTTTCAAGATCCATAAAGTCAGTTCAGGTCATCACAGACTTACCTGAATTCTAACTTTACAGTCTTGGCTTAAAAATCTTCATAACTTAGTTTGAACCCTCGGTTCTTCAATCTTCCTTAACTGAGTCTGTGTCCCTCGGTTCTTCAAATACTGAGTCCGTTCCCTCGGCCTTCCGTTATAGATAAACCAACGGAGTCTATGTCCCTCGCCGAACTTACCTTCTTCGCCCGAGTGAACTTCGCTTCTTGGGTGTACATCTTCGGTCATAAGTTCGGGCCCGCTTGTCTAAGTGTTTTCCAGTTTCCTAGATGATTTCCAGTTTCTGTTCTATGACACTTCTATCTATTACAGTGCTTGTCTGATATAAGATATACAATTATCAGACTCTATTAAAACCTATACATTCAGTTCTAGACATCTTTTAGCTTTCCACTATAACAGTTAGTTTCAGCACTTCATCAATGGGGTGTAAATAAACATATTCTTGAATATGATGAATCATCATCAAAACTAAATTTTATTCCCAACAATTCCCCCTTTTTGATGATGCCAAAACCCTCCTTAAATGAAAAGCTTAAAGATAAATAACAATTCAAAACAGGTAAAACTGGATTTCATTAAGAATTCTGCAAAAACTGGAATAGTTACACAGTAGATAAACTGAAATAAAATCTAAGCATTTCTTTTTGTAACTTTAATAAATTTCTTATCTTTATCATGAAGTAGAAAAACAAGTTCTATCTTTGTGTCTTTCTTGGAGAAGGTTCTGAGATAGTCTACTTGACTTGTGAGTTTCCACTTTCTCCACAAAACTAGCTTAGGCAAAGCTGATTCACCTTTGTAATAAGTTTCAAATTCTGCCACATCAGCTTTCATTTGTTCAGTCTTGTCTCTGATCTGCAATTTCTCTTCAATCTTCTTGAACATCTTGTACTGATCAGATATGAAGTAAACAAGAGATTCTTCATAAGTTTTGTCTTTGTACTTGAGTTTGACATTGCTATGATCTTTGACAAACTTCATCCATTGTAAGAGTAGCTCTCATTTCTCCAGGTTGACTATATTTTGCAATTAGCTGCTCTTCAGATAATTCTTTTATCTTCACATAAGGATCTGCTGCTGATTTATATTTCGTCAGTTCCTCTTCCAGCTTCATCTTTTCATCAAGCAGTCTCAACTTTTCTTCTTCAGCTTCCCCCTTTTTAGCATCATATAACTGATTTACCAACAGATGGGTTGCTATTTGGTCTGCTGAGATAATCTTTTGAGAAGTGAGTACTTCATTCAGCTGAGTTTCTAAACAATAGATTCGCTGATTTAAATGTCATTCTGCTTGAGCATGTGTTTCTCTGTCTACTGAGGTTGTGAGTTCAAGAGTTTCTTTAAGACTGAGAATTTCTAAGACTGAGCTAGAACTTGATTTCTGAATAATACTTAACTTTGTGTCGACTGAGACGTCTGTTTTCTTCCGATATTCCAAATATCCAGAAATACTTGTCAAAAGACCATTGTATTCTTCCTTTTGGTTGAGCATAATCTTCAAATTTTCATGTACTTTGCTCAATTCATCTTTTGTCAAAATTTCAGAGGGGTCTATTTCTTCATCTTGTTGGATTTCCGGCTGAGTAACATCCGTGATTACCATTAATTGCTGATCATCAGCCAATCCATCTGTTTGCTGATTTTCGGTTGTTTGGTTTCCAACTGGCAAATCGTCTTGCTGATTAACAGTTTGCGTAGTTTGAACTTGAGGTTGAATAACTGACTGCAAATCTGTAATCTTATCAGCTTCTTTCTTTGATTCATCATCTTTGTCATCATCCTTCTTCTTTTGAGTATCCAGTGTTGATGACGTGGTTGATTTTCATTGAGTTAATTCAGTGAATCTTCTGAAACAGTTTATGAGAAACTCATCCAAGGGAAATAGAGCATATAGATCCCTGACTTCAAGTTTCTCCAATAATAACTTTTCTTCACTTGGTAGAGTAGGTTCATGACAGTCTTCGGTCTTGAGTTTCATCTTTATTAGCCTGACGATTCTTTCAACTTCAAAAATGTTAACTGATTGTTGAGCTGGTTGCTGAAATTGTTGTTGTTCCTTTTCGGCATGCATAACGGAAACTTGTTTCTCTGAGATTGTCTGTTGTAACTATGAAACAATTTCACTTGCAATTATGTCTTGTCTTGCAACTTCAGTTGTCAGTTGTTGTTCCCCCTCAGTTGGTGCTGACTGACTTGAGGTGCCTGGGAACAAACATTTTCCTACTGACTTAACTTTCTCAGAGTCAGCTTTTCATTTGATTCTTTTGTGTTCAGCTATTTGCTGAGACATGGTTTTCTTCTTGGCTTCAGGTTGGGAAGTCTTGGAGATTTCTTTCCTAGAATGGACTAAAGTTACATCTCATGTGGATGTATCCATCTTTTTGTAGATGCACCAGTCCGTTCTGCTGCATTCCCTTCCTTGAGTCTTTCCAGATAATGTTGAATAACACCACTTAGTGTCTTTTTCAGTCAAAGTCTATCAACGGGTGCTCTTCCTTCAGCTTGAGCTTTTCGAACACTTTCTAATTCAGCTAAGTGTTGTTGTTTTATCTGGTTAAATACATAACCTGCCCAATTGAACTCAAGTTCATCCCAGATTATGTTCATCAGATAAATATTGTCTTCAGATAATGTGGCAATGCCTTTGTATCTACCAATAACAGGCCTACAGAGCCATTTGCTTAGGAGGCCAAACTCCGGTTTGAGGTTGTTGACATGTGAATCAATGGTTGCTGGTTCCTTTGTTAGAGAAATTTGTCTAAGAAAGGCGTCTCTTTTGAGAGGTAAACAACTCAAATCTATTGATTTCACAAGTGGTTCCTTGAAATCGAATAGCATCCTGATGACTGCTTCATTGAAGATAATCCTTTCTCCTCAAACTTTTGTGATTAGGGATTGCCTTACTACTTTCATATTTTCCCAGAACTGTAAAATCCCTTCTACATCACAATCATCGTTGAATTTCACTTCCAGGATGTCTCTTAATCCTGGTTGACGCTTAATCTTCTCGCACATAAGGCTTGCTAACATGGTGTTGTTGCAGACTGCTTCATATTCTTCAAAAGATAAAGTGTCTAATTCAGTAATTAGCCTTTCTTCTTGTGTTTTCTTGGAGGTTGCCATTACTAAATTTACTGAAAAAGATGTGATTTTGAGAAAGATAAAATTTTGATTTTTGTACGAGACAAAGTTCGAATTTTTCTTTTTGTGGTGAGAGTAAGAATGTGCAAGGAGGTTGGATATAGTGGGTGTACTGATTGTTCGTGGACTGATGAACGATATTCTGAGGATTTTGTACCAACTTTTCAAATTCCATGATGGTTTGTGTAACCGATGCATGTACTGTTCTGACAAAGGTGGGGGTGTACACGCAACAGGGTCTGACATAAACGACGTTAATTAAATACGATATAACCGTTGTCGGTATTATCTTTTCAATCATTTTACTTTCTTTGACTGGATAAACTGATGCTTGAGGTCAGTTCTAGAAAGTTCAGTTCCGTCAATTCTTCAGTTTTAGTTAGTCAGTTTGAGATTGTCGATGTCAATGACTGATCTATTAAGTGAGCGCACCCAGCATAACAAAGATCAATCCCCTTGACGAATCTCTAGGCTTAAACTGACTTAGCTGAATTTGATTATACTCAATTCAGTTCTCAGTTTGGCAAATCTCTCTTTGTCCAAAGGTTTGGTGAAAATATCAGCCAACTGATCTTCAGTCAGGACATAGAGAACTGTAATATCCTTCTACTCCGCATGATCCCTTATGAAGTGATGTCTCACATCAATGTGTTTCGTCCTTGAGTTCAAAACTGGATTGTCAGTTATAGCAATTGCACTAGTATTATCACACATTATAGGAATCATTCCCTCTTGTATTCCATAATCTCTTAATTGCTGTCTGATCCACAAAACATGAGCACAACAGCTTCCAGCTGCTATATACTCAGCTTCAGCTGTTGATGTCGAAATTGAGTTTTGTTTCTTGCTGAACCATGACACAAGTCTATTTCCTAATAACTGACATGTGCCTGAAGTACTTTTCCGGTCCACTTTGTATCCTACATTGTCTGAGTCTGAGTAGGATATCAGTTTGAATTCTCCTTCTTTTGAATACCATATCCCAACTCCTTATGTATCTTTCAAATACTTCAAGGTTCTTTTGACGACAGTAAGATGGCTTTCTTTAGGTCTAGTTTGAAATCTTGCACATACACCAACAGTAAAGAATATATCTGGTCTACTGGCTGTTAGGTATAGTAGACTTTCAAGCATTCTTCTGTAGAGAGTTTGATCCACATCCTTGCCATCTTTATCTTCATCTAATCTGATGTTAGTTCCAATTGGTGTTGCAATGCCAGCTGATTTTTCCATTCCAATATTCTTAATCAATTCCCTTGTATACTTGGTTTGGTGAATGAAAATTCCACTGTCCATTTGTCTTACTTGCAAACCGAGAAAGTAACTTAGTTCTCCCATCATACTCATCTGAAATTTTCTCTTCATTAAACTTGCAAATTTCTCACAGAGTTGTTCATTTTCTGATCCAAAAATGATGACATCCACATAGATTAGAACTAGGAGAGTACTTTCTTCAACTTTCATTCTGAATAAAGTTTTATCAATAGTTCCTTTTGTAAAACCATTGTCCACCAGAAACTGAGATAGAGTTTCATACCAAGCTCTTGGTGCTTGTTTGAGTCCATAAAGAGCTTTTCTATGTTTAAAGACTTTATCAGCTTGATCTTTAATTTCAAATCCTGGTGGTTGCTGAACATAGACTTCTTCAAGTATCCCATTCAAAAATACACTTTTAACATCCATCTGGTACACTTTGAATTTCTTGTGAGCTGCAAAAGCAAGAAATAGTCTGATTGCCTCCAACCTTGCAACTGGGGCATAAGTTTCATCAAAGTCTATCCCTTCAGCTTGTGAGTAACCTTTTGCTACAAGTCTGGCTTTGTTTCTGATAATATTCCCATCTTCATCAAACTTGTTTTTGAAAACCCATTTAGTTCCGATTATGTTGACATGATCTGGCTTGTCAACTAATTCCCAAACTTGATTTCTCTCAAATTCGTTGAGTTCTTTTTGCATAGCCAAATCCAATCTGGATCTTTTAAGGCATCTTCAATCTCTTTGGGTTCAGACTGAGACAAAAATCATGCTATCATAGCATCTAGTTGGTGTCTTGTACGAGCTCCTGCTTGAAAATCACCTATCACTTGTTCTTCAGGGTGATTTCTCATTCATTGGTGTACTGGGGGTTGCATCAACGGGTCTTCATTTTGTTGAGCTGGTTCTTCTTGATTTTGATTATTATCAACTGGATCAATTTCTTCTTGTTGTTGTTCAGTTGCTGGTTCAGTCACTGGTAACTGAGGTTGATCTTGATCTGAAGAATCTGAGATATTTAATCTTTCAATATCAATGAAAACTGGTTCTGGAGTCTTGTCTGACTGAGGCTGACAAACTGGTTCATCATTGTCTTCAATTGTGTCTCCAGTAAACTTTGGTTCATCAAAAACCACATGTATCGATTCTTCATGCTTGAGTGTCCGCTTATTTAACACTCTGAAAGCTTTACTGACACTTGAGTATCCCAGAAATATTCCTTCATCAGCTTTGGGTTGAAAAACTTTGAGTTGATCTTTGCCATTATTGTGAACAAAACATTTGCTTCCAAAAGCATGAAAGTATGAGACATTTGGTTTTCTTCCATTCCAAATCTCATAAGATGTCTTTTCATGTCTCTTGTTCATGAGAGCTCGATTTTGAGTATAACAAGATGTATTCACAGCTTCTGCCCAATATCTTTCTAGCAGTTTAGATTCACAGATCATTGTTCTTCCAGCTTCTTTGAGTGTTCTATTCCTCCTTTCAGCTACTCCATTCTATTGAGGTGTTATTGTAGCTGCAAGCTGGTGTAGAACTCCGTTTTCTCCACAATATTCAATGATTATTGTTGAGAATTATGTTCCTTTATCTGATCTGATCTTGATTACTGTAACACTCTTCTGATTTTGAGGTCTCTTGAGAAGTTCGGTCAGTTGTTGCTTAGTTTCACATTTCTTGGTCATGAAGATAACCCAAGTATATCTAGAAAAGTCATCAACCACCACCAAAGTGTATTTCTTTCCATTAACACTAATTGGTGTAACTGGTCCAAACAAGTCCATATGTACCAGTTCTAAAACTCTGTTTGTTGAATGCTGAGACTTAGTCTTGAAACTTGCTTTTGTTTGTTTTCCTTGTTGACATGCATCACACAGGCTGTCTTTCTTGTATATCATCTCTGGTAGTCCAATCACCAAATTCTTTTTGACTAACAGGTTGATATCATCAAAGTTTAGGTGACTCAGTTTCTTATGCCACATCCAACTGAGTTCTGACTTGGTCTGCACGATCAAACAAGTTTTCGCAACCGCTCGTAGACCAATCTACAACATACATATTCTCTTCTCTTCTTCCAAAGAAGAACTACTTGGAAAGTCAAGTTTCGGCGACAACAATGCAATACTCCTTATCAAAGGTAACTTTGTATCCCATATCGCGAAATTGACTTGTGCTGAGTAGATTGTAGTGTAGTCCTTCCACGTAAGATACATTATTGATTGTGAGTCCATTTCTGATTAAGTTTCCATAACCGTTTGTGTAACTGATTGAGGTCAAGTTAAATTAACTCGATGCCTAAATAACCACTAGCAAGTGAACTAGGTTCAATCGCAGTATAGCTAGATAGAGTCGAGGTCGATCCCACAGAGAATCAATTTGTGGATCCTAACTTAAATAGTCAACCTATTTATTTCGTTTGACAAAGACGGTCTATGACCAACATAGGATACGAGAAAAGAAAGACACACTCAAACATATAAACAAATAACGTAATCAACTACCCAGTTATAACCGTAATCATTTGGATCTAGACACTTTATATAACAACAAGACTTATCAACTATTAATCCGTTCATATCCGTTTATATTGGCTACGGGAGTCATCCTCTAAAACTTGACGTAGCACCGGTAGGTCACTAGATCACTGTGATATTGTTACGTGACTTTGCCTTTTAAGTGCCTCCATCTCATATAACTCACACGCTTACGACTCTAAGGATTCCGATATTAACCGTACACCTCGTCTAGGCAACATTCCTATGGTTAGGCGTACTTCCTAAACGATCACTCAAACTTTCGTCCAACTAACAAGTACCAAGTTATAATCTCATGCTAGTTTACGATCTACGTGTAAACAAGGTGCGCGCAATTCCCTAATATAAACCTACCTAGATAACGCTGAACGTCCATGAAGATCAATTCATAAGCCCACCTAAGAGTTTTATATCGGTATTTCCTTTTTACACGTTTTAATTAAATTAAGCGAGTAACGTAGCCATAGCCATACCTACTGAGATAACAGATTCAATTAAGCTAACCTAATCATAAAGACGTGACTGATTAACGGATGAAACAGGGTAAGAGGCTCTCGGTCGACCGAATGCATAGGCTCGGTCGACCGAGTGACACCACTCAGTCACCCGAGTGCTCCACTCCCCAGATTATACCCCTGAATATATTTCTCAGCGTTTCTCATACAAATCGGATTAAATAGTGATTCGTCAGTCAATCATATAAACTAATCTAAATACACGTAATCAAACACGTAGATTCATCCATAGATGTTAGGAAGAGGACGTAGGGTATGAGATCCTCATAGACAAGGTATCAACACCTCCCTAACGTCATAGCCTAGATCTACATCATCTAGCTATGAATAACTACTCGAACAATCAAAGCATAATTGGGAAATTGATTACTAAAAGAAAACAAGAAGAGAAACTAGGGCTTACATTATTGCGCCCCCAGCTCTTCCACACGCCTAAAAAATCATTATTTGCTTGTATGTATATATGAATGAATTGGTATTAGTGTGTGTTTAAAAATACAAAGGAATTGTGTTTATATAGAGCTACAGCCGACTTAAGAAGACCGACTTAAATGTGGAAAACACTAAACCCTAACCGCCTCAAACAATGTGCCGGACTTCTGCCGGACTTCGGCCCGCTCGGTCGACCGAATGCATAGGCTCGGTCGACCGAGCCTTGTATCTTTTTGGGCTTCCTTTTTGTTCCGTCTTGGGCTTTCCTCCTTTTATGCCTTGGGCTTCCTGAACTTGTCTGCAATCCATTAAAGCTTCTCCGAAGTCCATCCTTGCGCTCCCAAATGAGTTACTACAAGTATAGCATAAAATACAGTCTGTAACATCAAATAATATAATAAAACCTCTAAATACATAATAACGAATCATAGCTCTCGGCATATGCAGATTAAGCGTATTACGACTTATTATTACTCTATTATAGCTCTTTTAAACTAGAATCGGGGATAAAGATCATAGAATAACGGGCACAAAATGACCGTTATCAACTACCCCCACTTAGCCTTTGATCGTCCCGATCAAAATATTAATAAGTCATTCCTCATACAAACATTTTCCAATGGTCACATTATACTAACACAAGAAACTCGAATTAACTCATACCATTTATGCTCATAAGATATTCATTATTCACTATTCGTTTTGAATCGAAGTGATGTGTGCATGTGCATTAGTTTTTTTGTTTTTTTTTTTTTTACAATCGTGGCAAGATCAGAGTTTATGCCGACTTCGTAGTCTTAACCTACCAACTTCAGTATTCCCACTTCTCAAGCCTTTTAATTGTTGAAGCACTAGAATAATAAGCAAGAGCGTATCTAACGGGTTTTTAGACTTGGAGACCGAGAAAAATACTCAAAGCCTCTATAGAAGTAAAAAAAAAATTCAATTTTCCATATCTTCGAATACTACTAATCTCAAGGGGGAAAACTTTTTTCGTATCCCCCTATCTTAGATCACATATAGCATCAAATATTACCACAAGCGCAAGGCTACTTTGGTAACTTACTACAAGCCCAGTGTTTAACGTTTTGTTAAAACACAGGTACGTCTCAAGCTTATTACTCAGCTTTTGTGGCTAAAATGTTAGGAACACATCAGATGATAAATTTGACACTAGGTAAGCATAACCAATTATCTATGCAATGTACACATAATTTTTTCATTTTTTATAATAAGCGTAGTACAACTCGATTCATTTATCGAATAATTGAATAATAAACAACTACTCGCAACGGAAAGTATGAATATCATTAAGTTTACTAATCAATAAATCGCAGAAGTATAAAGTGATCACGTACTCATGAAATATGGTTTATTTCTTATTAAATACAATATTCGGGACTCACAAAAGTAAATGTGATTCTAAGTTTAAAAGTTTAAATTTTACTCATTTATTATATTATTTGATATATATATATATATTTATTATATTATTTGATATATATATATAGATCCTTATTCGAGCATGCTAAGTGACTCGTACCCCCCACTTAAACCATGCATTGTCCTCAATGTATAAAAATCGGAAAAAGAAAACAAAACTAAGAAAAGGAACTTAGCTCTGGATAAGCGTGGAAGTTAAACAAGTCTTGGGAATTCGGCAAAGTCTAACGGGCACAGGCATTGGCCGCTAGCAAGGCAGAAGAATAATCGCTGCAACATACATCTTAAACAAAGATCGAAACTCGTTACAGGATTAGTCCAAACAGTAATAATCAGAAAAAGGGACCGTAAAAGAGATAACAAATTCCTTAAACATTTTCAAGCCCATAAATTCATGATTACTTGTCCATATATTTTTGCAAGTCCAAAACATTACATGGGTTCGAATTTAGGAAATAGTGAAACCTACTCTATATAACACGACATACTAGTAAAAACCAGTCAAAATAAAAACGCTTTAATCATAGGAAATGCAAATACGGAAATACAAATGCTTAATCCCAAAATCCTGGAGCATTGGGATCATAAGGCCCATAATTAGGATTGATCGGTGCTAGTTGCAAATTGTTCGGGCCGGCTTCGTCAGCATCGTCCTCGGGCTCCCCTGCTTGTTCTTGATCGTGGCCGTGAACAATAGGTGGTGCGACGAAATTTAAAGATAAGATAGGCATTGGCCCCACATAGGAATCGGTGCCTAACACTGGGCACTCGGCTCCCTCACAGAATGTAGTAATCAGCGAACCAAAAGGTAAGGTATGCCGAGGCTTGAGAGCATCGTCTTTCATTTCCTTGCGTATCAATGCCCCCACGTTCACGGGCCATCCCATGTATAACCAATAAAGCAGGGTGGCATGGGCATAATAGACCGTAGATACATGCTTGGCCGGAAAGAGATTAGAACGGATAAGCCGATGAAGGCATTTATCCTCCCATCTCCTGAAATCGGGTTCCGCAAATGTGCGGGCAACCTCTCCTATAGTCCATTCTATCCCCAGATAGCCACCAACTTCCTCCAACCAAGCGTCGGACCCGTCAAATGTCACCATATACTCTGGCCCGTCCTCCGAGATATCCAAACCAAAATAAGCATTAAACGTTCCCGAAGAAATTACAATCGGTCGTCCACGAATGGTAACAATATTGGTATCGGGGTGTACGCGTAAATAAGCATAAAATTCCCTTACCCAATTGACGTTGACTCGGCCGGGGGGTGCTACGACATCTCGCCATTGATAACGTTCCACCAATTCCAAAAGCTCATCTCCACAGTTATCCAAATCCAGTCCTCGAGCTCGATGAACAGGGGCATTCGAGAAATTATTAATGAATGAAGTATATACCTCCCGACTCGCGAATTGTGGCACCCCGTTGATTAATGGTATGTCGCCTTCAACTGCCACGAATTGGGCGGCTCTGCGTCTTCTTGGTGGCATTCGATAGACAAGCGGCACGGCGGAGCGGACGGCAGCAGCAGGGTGACTCTCGGTCGACCGAGAGTAATCACTCGGTTGACCGAGTGCTGAATTCGATCTGGACTGGTGGCTAATCAAGTGTTTCTGGCTCTGTATCTTCCCTTTGACTAAGTTGGCCGATCCGAAAAATTTTCGACAGCTCTTTTGCGATTAAAAAATTGAAAAGTGAGTGAAATGGTGTAATGGATGAAGATTTTCAAAATATTCCCATTTTATTTCTACAAGGATTTGGGGGAGAAGGTAGATGGAGAAGAGGATGAATGGGTTAAATAGAAAAAGGGGAAATTGAAAAGTGAATGTGATTGGTGGATACGGATGGTTGGGGATTGATGAGGTGTAAAGGTGGAATTTGAAAGTTTAAATTGAAAGAATAAATAAATTGGGAAGAGTGAAAGGTGTATGGGGATATGTAGAAATAAATGGTGTTGACCATTTAATTTTGACACACCGGAAATTAACTACAACATATAACCATGTCAAAACTATTATTTCACTTTTTCAATTCCTACCGCAAAAATTAACCCAACCGACAAGTTGTCTTAAGCACAAAAACAATCTCATTCTTTTCATAAAAAAAAAAAAAATCAAACAATCTGGCCTACAGCATTTAAAATAACGCATTTCTATTTCCTTAATCAACATTTTTTTTTACAAAGACTCGGTTACTACACCCTATTTCACGTAAAAACGATTCGAATAAAAAAAGATTTTTTGCACATCCTTAACTTAGCAGTCGTCGGAACACGGCAAAAATTAAAAAAAAAAACTCCTTATCGTTTCACGCTACTTTTATTAAAAAGAAGAAAAAAAATGAAATAAAATGATAAAATAGAAACAGTTCTACAGTTTAAGTCGGTAGCTCGACTCTCCAAAAATCATCACCTTCTACGAACTGCTCTTGGCTTGCCAGGTTTTCACCCGGTGAGCCTTTACCGAAAATGTCTTGATGTCCTTTTGCACGAGTGCCTTTCCGCGAGATGTGAGTCCAACGAAAAGACAGTCGAACTGTCCATCCAAGCAAGCTCCAACTTTCGTGATTGTCTCAGAACTAGATGAGCTCTCTTTAGCGCGAACTCTACGGGTTCGTTTCTTTGCTTGCTTCCTTCTATCCTTGGGTCTGGAGAAAGGCAGGCCTTCAGGACTATGATTTTCTAGAACAAAAGGCGCTCGACAGCTTTCTCACGACTCAGAACCGTAAGGGTCTCATCTCTTTCTTCTATCTCGTCATCAACACCTTTTTCTAGGTCCTGAGTCAAATCTGGTTTCGAATTACCACCTCCTATAACATTCACGCTCACCGGAATAGGGAAATCTGGATTCCTCGTCCCATAGGTCTCAGAACCCTTAGCATCAAAAAATGTAATCTCACGCCTGGACATACGAATTAGGGCTCTAGAAGTATTGATAAAGGCTCACCCTAAAATGATAGGGTAGTGAGGGTGCTTATCTATATCCATAACAACTATATCTATCTTAAACCTGAGCTGTCCTATGCCAATGATCATATTATTCATATTTCCAGACATGATTGTTCTGGTCCTATCCGCAAACCTAACTTGCAACGGAGTATTTGTGGGGGTAAGGATTAGATTTCTCTCACAAAAACTCTTCGGGAAAATGTTCAGACTCGAGCCAAAATCTATCAAAGCCAACCATAGGCATGTTCTTTCTAAGGTAACCTCTACCATAAATGCTCCTGGGTCATCTAGTTTCGGCATCAACCGAGCTTCATTCTCAATATGCGCTACATCTCTGGGACAGACGACTATAGGGCGATTTAGGTCTATGCTAACCTCATAATCAGATTCTATATCTGACATGTGATGCATGTAGTCATATCCTGAGTCTGAATCTGAAGAAATCTCTTCAGGATTTAACTTGGACATACCTCTGTATATGTAAGCTTCTTTAGACGCTTTTGTCTTCTTAGCTTCTTGAATTCTTGCCTTCATCTTCGCTATTCTCTCCTTGAGTTTAGGTGTCAACGGCTTTCTTGGTGTGGTTTTGGTTCTCAATACCAAGACTTCTTCTCTTTGCGCCTCAGAAGACTGATGTGATGACATTTGGCTAAACAGTTCGCTTGAGTGATTTCTGATTAGCTGCATCATAAAGAAAAACAACAAACGGTCATTGAACTAACAGGCAGTATGATTACTAATACTGCTGCTAGGCTTATAACCTACTACTGAGAAAAAACAGAATCTCAGGGGGAAGACAGCTGTCAGAAAATAGAAAATGGCCTCGGTCGACCGAGTGATAACGTTCGGTCTACCGAACATACAGATTAAATTATTATTATTATTATTTTTATTTTATTTTATTTAAAGAAAACAGATAAACGAAATAATTAAGTAGATTATTTAAGCAATTGGACCATTGATTCCCCGGCAACGGCGCCAAAAACTTGATTGTGGTCAAGTTAAATTAACTCGATGCCTAAATAACCACTAGCAAGTGAACTAGGTTCAATCGCAGTATAGCTAGATAGAGTCGAGGTCGATCCCACGAGAGAATCAATTTGTGGATCCTAACTTAAATAGTCAACCTATTTATTTCGTTTGACAAAGACGGTCTATGACCAACATAGGATACGAGAAAAGAAAGACACACTCAAACATATAATCAAATAACGTAATCAACTCGCCCGCTTATAACCGTAATCATTTGGATCTAGACACTTTATATAACAACAAGACTTATCAACTATTAATCCGTTCATATCCGTTTATATTGGCTACGGGAGTCATCCTCTAAAACTTGACGTAGCACCGGTAGTCACTAGATCACCGTGATATTGTTACGTGACTTCGCCTTTTAAGTGCCTCCATCTCATATAACTCACACGCTTACGACTCTAAGGATGCCGATATTAACCGTACACCTCGTCTAGGCAACATTCCTATGGTTAGCGTACTTCCTAAACGATCACTCAAACTTTCGTCCAACTAACAAGTACCAAGTTATGATCTCATGCTAGTTTACGATCTACGTGTAAACAAGGTGCGCGCAATTCCCTAATATAAACCTACCTAGATAACGCTGAACGTCCGTGAAGATCAATTCATAAGCCCACCTAAGAGTTTTATATCGGTATTTCCTTTTTACACGTTTTAATTAAATTAAGCGAGTAACGTAGCCATAGCCATACCTACTGAGATAACATATTCAATTAAGCTAACCTAATCATAAAGACGTGACTGATTAACGGATGAAACAGGGTAAGAGGCTCTCGGTCGACCGAATGCATAGGCTCGGTCGACCGAGTGACACCACTCAGTCACCCGAGTGCTCCACTTCCCAGATTACACCCCTGAATATATTTCTCAGCGTTTCTCATACAAATCGGATTAAATAGTGATTCGTCGTGCAATCATATAAACTAATCTAAATACACGTAATCAAACACGTAGATTCATCCATAGATGTTAGGAAGAGGACGTAGGGTATGAGATCCTCATAGACAAGGTATCAACACCTCCCTAACGTCATAGCCTAGATCTACATCATCTAGCTATGAATAACTACTCGAACAATCAAAGCATAATTGGGAAATTGATTACTAAAAGAAAACAAGAAGAGAAACTAGGGCTTACATTATTGCGCCCCCAACTCTCCGCACACACGCCTAAAGAATCCTTATTTGCTTGTATGTATATATGAATGAATTGGTATTGGTGTGTGTTTAAAAATACAAAGGACTTGTGTTTATATAGAGCTACACCGACTTAAGAAGACCGACTTAAATGTGGAAAACACTAAACCCTAACCGCCTCAAACAATGTGCCGGACTTCTGCTGGACTTCAGGCCCGCTCGGTCGACCGAATGCATAGGCTCGGTCGACCGAGCCTTGTATCTTTTTGGGCTTCCTTTTTGTTCCGTCTTGGGCTTTCCTCCTTTTATGCCTTGGGCTTCCTGAACTTGTCTGCAATCCATTAAAGCTTCTCCGAAGTCCATCCTTGCGCTCCCAAATGAGTTACTACAAATATAGCATAAAATACAGTCTGTAACATCAAATAATATAATAAAACCTCTAAATACATAATAACGAATCGTAGCTCTCGGCATATGCAGATTAAGCGTATTACGACTTATTATTACTCTATTATAGCTCTTTTAAACTAGAATCGGGGATAAAGATCATAGAATAACGGGCACAAAATGACCGTTATCAGTAACTATGTTTGTCTTTACTTCCAAAATTGACTCTAGGTCCATCTTTAGCTACAAAATCAGTGAGACAGTCCTTGCTCTTTGTCATGTGCCTAGAGCATCCACTGTCAAAGTACCAAATATCCTCATTTGGATTCTCCATATGAGCCATTAAAGCTGTGTCATCAGATAATCTTTCAGTACCAGCTTCATAGTCTGACTCATCTCTGGCTAAGAGTGCTCTTCTGCCAGTTCTTCGTTGTTGAGTCTTCTTACCAGTCAGTTCTAGACATTCAGCTTTGTAGTGTCCAGGCTTCTTACAGTTGAAGCAAAGATATTCATCGTCTTTCTTCTTTTCAGGAGTCCTCTTGATGAACTTCTGAGTGACTGGGTGCCCACTCTTCATTCTTCGAATTATGTTCATCATTAGAGCCATATGCTCCTCCATCTCATCCGATTGCTGAATATTGCTAGATGAGGTTTCTTGATTATCAATTGAGGCTGCTGCTGCAAGAGCTGTTGTTTTGGGTTCCTCCATGGCTTTGATTAGAGCTGTTGTCATGGTGAAATCTTCATTGAATTCATAAGCTTTGAGATTTGAGAAGATTTTGAAGGAATATCCTATGTCAAGACTTCTTGATTCTTCCATTGCTGTGACATTCATCTTCCAGCACATTGGTAAAGCCTTCAAGATTTTAGTGTTGATTTCTTTCTTGGTGTAATCAATCTTGAGTAGAGCCAATTCATCCATGATGGCGCTGAATCTTGTTTCCATCTGATCAATATTTTCGCCTGACTTCATCTTGAAGTTCACAAACTTCTGCTTTGCTACGGAGATCTTATTCTCTTTAATGGAATCAGTTCCTTCGCAAACTAACTGAAGTTTCTCCCACATTTCTTTTGCAGTAGTGCAATCCTTGAATTTCAGGTACATGTTGATGTCAAGAGTCCTGAGTATGATATCCATGGCGACATTGTTCAAGTTGTTTCTCTTCCGATCATCACTGGTCCAATCAACTTTAGGCATGGTAACTCTAACTTGATTTTCACCAACAGTTTGCATGTGGGTGATCTGGATAGGTCCATCAGTGAGTACATCAATCATCTCATCATGAGAAGCCGCTAGAAAGGCCTGCAAATGACGTTTATATTCATCAAATCATCCATGTTGCACATCAGCATTTGTCTGGCATACTGAACTGGATTATGCAAAGACTGGAAATTGAAACACGGAGCTTTTTCAGGAGAACTAGAGGAGATAATTAGAGCAGGTGAGTTTTCAACAATAGCTTGTCAAAGAAAACTGCTCCGATACCAATTGTTGGTCCCTTAGAAAGGCTAACATAAGTTTAGAAGGGGGGTGAATAAACTTGTCACCAAAAACCTAACTGAAAACTGAGTCTAGTGCAGATTGATTAACAATTAAGGTTCAATTTTAACTTGTGTGGAGTTGAGCCGAAAAAGCTGAGTTTAAGTCAAACTGACTTATACAAAACTGAGTCAACCGGCAGCGGATATAGATTTTAGCCTTTATCTGGATCTTGTTATTCTATGAGAAAAAGCTGTATGCAAAACTGAATTCTGGTGAATGTCATTTTGTGAACTGTGTGTGCTTATAACAATCAATTTCAGTGTGTTGTATAACAAATATAAATACTGTAAATAACAGAATGTAAATGCGTAAAGTAAGTAGAGCAAGAATTATAGTGGTTCCAGGTGGTATAATCATGTCAGTCCACTCTTCCCCTGTGATGTAAGAGAAAAATTCCACTAAAACTCCTTGAGATACGCTGTTACAAAAAGTCCTATATGATAGTCCTTGACTAATCCATAATGTCACTATCTAAACAACTAAAGAACAGGTTGAATGGCTGCTCTTCAACTGCTTGAACCACTGGTCCTTAGAGGGTTGTATTTCCTCTTCACCAGCTGCCACCACAAACATAGTCTACCCGACTGCAAATGTCACAACTGTCCTTGGCAACTCCTTGACCGGATTGCTTCACAGTCTAAGCCTTTGATTGAGAATCAAAGTTGGCTGAGAATCAATAAATTGATTCTTGCTTGTGGTTCTTCAAAGTGTAAAAATCTGGATAAGATCGATGTAGCTTGAACACATGAAGAATACTAGATAAGATCTTGTTGAGCGCAAATAGTAATTCGAATGAACGAGACTTGTGCACAAAAATGCTTGTAATCTTGTTAATTCTTGGTGTTTGATCCTTGGTGCAAAGTCATCTATTTTTAGTGTGAGGTCCAACGTTCATTTCGTTTGAATTCGAATTGTATCAACGTCTATCTTGTAACGGCTATATTTAGTGACCGTTCTGACTTATCAGTATTTCATCCAATAGGGTTGCTTCCATTTCAACGTTCGAATGTACTTTCAGTTTGTTGGATGACTGACTTATAAAACTGAGTTTCCTAATCAGTTTTATACTGAGTATGTCAGTTTTCAGTTTGCTAACTGACTTAGAGCATTAACTATGTCAGTTTTCAGTTTGCTAACTGACATAGAGCATTGACAGAGTTTTTACTCTTCTTCAAAAACTTCAGTACTTTATTTATCTGATTATATGTGACTGAATCTGATTACACCATTCCTTAAAACGATCTTCTAAGATATCATTGTCTTTATGATACTTAGGTCTTCTTTCAAAATCTATAAAGTTAGTTCAGGCCATCACAGACTTACCTGAATTCTAACTTTACAGTCTTGGCTTAAAAATCTTCATAACTGAGTTTGAACCCTCGGTTTTTCAATCTTCCTTAATTGAGTCTGTGTCCCTCAGTTCTTCAAATACTGAGTCTATTCCCTCAGCCTTCAGTTATAGATAAGCCAACCGAGTTTGTGTCCCTCGCCGAACTTACATTCTTCGCCCGAGTGAACTTCGCTTCTTGGGTGTACATCTTCAGTCATAAGTTCAGTTCCAGTTGTCTAAGTGTTTTTCAGTTTCTTAGATGATTTCCGCTTTCGCTTCTACGACACTTCTATCTATTACGGTGCTTGTCTGATATAACCTATACAATTATCGACTCTAGTAAAACCTATACATTCAGTTCTAGACATCTTTTAGCTTTCCACTATAACAGTTAGTTTCAGCACTTCATCAATGGGGTGTAAATAAACATATTCTTGAATACGATGAATCATCATCAAAACTAAATTTTATTCCCAACAACAGATATCTGTAAAAGAACGTTGCTTTGCTACCAATTGTTGGTCCCTCGTAAAGGCTTTGGATACATTTAGAGGGGGGTTAAATAAACTTATCACTTGCAACTTTTTACGGAGTTAAGATAACTAAGCTGAGAAAAGGTCTGATGACTTTTTCTACAACTGAGTTAAATGCAGTGGAATTGAATTAATTAGCCTTTAGGTTATGTTATATTGTTTGAAAGTATGTTGAGATGAGTTTTGATGAAACTCAGTTTAGTGCTTGTGTAAGTTCAATCAGTTGGTATGCAAAAGTTTGATTGCTGAGATAAAATAAAGTAACTTGCAATAAAATAAATGCTTAAAGTGCTCATTTAGTCAGCAGGACGGGCCAGAACAAACAAAACAAAAATATAAGTATGTCATCCAAAACTGCAAGTTAATGCATGGCATACTGAGGGGACAAGGTACACCACATCAGAAAGATACTCAAAGTAAAGTACTTAAAAGAAATTACTCAAAGTAAGGTGCTTAAAAAGGTACTTAATAAGAACTGTTTTATTACCATATGGTGAAAATTACAATAAGTTTAAAAGACAAATCCATGAACCCTACTAAGCATCTGGGGTTGGATTTTGCTGTGGCTCTGGAGAGGTAGAAGCCGAACTAGTGGCAACGCAGGTTTTCCGGAATACTTGAACACAATGTACACTCCTTCCTTCAAATCTTTCAGATGATTGTCATAGACTGTGCTAATCCCACGCTTAAAAAAAAACCTTCTTGGGAAGATTGTCTATGGCAAGGTCAGCAAACTGGTCATTTGCCTCATCCACGCCTTGAGTATAGCCATGGTTCAGGATCGGGATAAGCAGCAACTTCAAGGCTTGGGCGAACTCCTCTGAAGCCTTACACTTTTGAACGGCCTCAGCAGCCCGAGCTAGAACAGCAGCTTCCAGCTCAGACAGTTCAGCTTGGAGCTTGGAGATGGCCTGCTTCATCACACTCTTCTCCTCAGCAAATTTATCCTCCTTGGACTTGAGCTCGGCCTCCTTAGCTAGGAGTTTCTCCCGGAGACGCTTGATCTCATTATCCTTGGACTCAATAGAGCCCTTCAACTTTGCTGGACCTTTCCTTAGGTTGGCAAACCTCTTCTTCAAATCAGCAGCGTCCACGGAAGCTTTTCCCATCCTCTGGAAAACTTCATGGCCAACCCAGGTTCCCTAAAAAACAAAACAATGAAAGTCAGAATGATATCAAAAGTATAGTGTGAAAACGCAAAAGAGAAAGACAAGACTTACAAACTCCATGGACTTGAAGCCAACCACAGATAGCTCATCGTCCATCATCTTATAAATCCCCTCCTGCTCGGAAGCGACATCTTCTCTCTGACCAGATTGGTCTTGAGTTCCCTCATGAAGAACTCCGGACCTTGACCTCTTTTTTGGCCTACTCTCTTGAGGGCAGGTAACAAACCTAGATCGGCCTATATTGTGGATGCAGGCCATCTCTTTTGCCTCCTTCTAGATAAAATGCATCCAGATTAGACAGATCAATTTCCTCAAAAACAGAAAAAGAGGAAAGTGGAACTGTCGTGGCAACATCCAAATTTGTGGCAAGAGTAGGCACCATACTTGTCGTCCTCTCAGTATTGAGGCTCTGCTCTGCTTGGCTGACCTCATCCTCGTCGTTCTTAGCACCGGCCAATAGATCTGCGAAATCGGCCACTGCAAGCAAGCAAAATGAGACAAATAGTTAGTCAAAAATACATAACAGTACAAAAGTAAAGCGCGAAGTAAAATGAGGAAAATCCTATAGATAAACCCATCCTCGTCACTAAGGGGTATGTAAGGGCTAGCCTCGGTAAAAAGCTCCTCGACCTCTACAGAGTAACCCATTCTCGGATACCTTCCAGTAGCTTATCATTAAAAGTAGGACGGATGTCGTTAGGGAGTTCCTCAGAGTTCCAGAAACTCAGCTCTGGTTGACCTTCGTGTCAGAAAAAGAAAAACCGTTCCTCCCACTGCTTGTGTGAGGATTTTCCTTTAGGGATAATGAGAACGTCACTCAGATGACTAGTTCGCCGGGAGAAGTAGTACAGTTCATGATGATCCTTCACCCTTTTATGTTGGTAAAAAAGAATAAATAATTATACTAAGAATTTGATGCTGAGCAACCGGCACCAGATGGCAAATCCAATAATGGCCCTAACCCCTTTAGAGACTATCATGGCAGTCCCTAGACCGTAAAAACGAAGCACAGCTACGTAGGCCTGGCACAGAGGAAGCCTAATACCCACCTTGAAGTGCTCCATGTGAACGGTGCAGTACCCCTCCAGGGCTGATATGCAAAGTTGTGGGGATCAGAAGGAAGCCTAGGGGCATACCTCTCGCCATGTAGCTCGTATGTACTAAAAATTTCATCCAAATCCTCCCGTGATAGGATAGATTTGACACATTCACTACCTATGGCAGTCATCTTGGTTTCTAGGGTTACGGCAAGGACTCAAACGAAATTGTCTAATGATTCAATAGAAATCGGGCTCGAAGTAGAGCAAGGATGTAAGTAAGAATGCAGAATAGCTAACTTGTAAAATATCGGAGATGGGATAGGTTGGATAAGAAGAGCAATCAACAACTGGATCTCAATCTTCTGGTTTAAAAAGTGCGGTAGTGGGCAACGATTGATATGACGGGGGTTATAAGCCCCAACATGTCCTCGAAATCCGTCCCAATTAAAACGAGTGTGTAAAAATGCCTCGACTTACGGGTCAGTTATGACAGCGTCATAACGGCACCCTTGCCACCTGGAAAAATATGATGTCTAAAAAATCCACAAGTCTAGATGACCGAGCCGAGCTATAACCTTGACAGATCTGAGCTGACCCCACGAGCTCAGCCAGGGGGGGCTTATGACGGAGGTCGGACCAGCACCTCGCCACGTGTCACCCTCACATTAACATAGCAATAAATGAAGACAGAATATCAAACATTAAGGGCCAGGAGACCCACCCTAAGATCTATGCCCAGACCTAAACCCCAGGTGGGAGGTCAATTCTGCTAGCTTCCCAGTCCGCCATAGGTCGGTCAGGGTTCAACGGAGCTCAGCTAGTGCAGCTCTACCTCACAACCTAAGGGACTCGACGCACTTCGGCCTAAGTATCCCTTAGACGGAGTAGCTCACGTGCACAACATAACAGATAAACTTGAAAATAATCCTCAGTCATAAAGGCTATGATCCTACATTTGAATCATCGTGATTATCTCATACAATCAAAAAATTGAACCGTAATCATCCATTCCTTAGAGAACATGAAATTCAAGTCCAACAATGACCCGGCCCATGCAGGCCTAGGGCATAAGCCCCCACTATATAATCAATCCCTAAAGAACTACGAAAGACTAGATTCCTGATTCATACATGATACGTAGGCAACTTGAGATAGTTTCAATTCGCCAGGTTGTCTCTTGCCTACCCATGGATTCAGCAGCAGTTTGAAAGGTTGCCCTACTCGGGAATCTCCGGATCTATGCTTATTTTCAACTGCCCGAAGCATTTCGCCGATTACTACGCCCTTCCTCGTCTCTAGGTGCCTAGGTATCCACCGTAAGCATTTCCTCGTTTGAACCTCGCCCTTCACTTTTATTTTCAATTAAGGTGCTGCTAAATGGATTGATCTTATCAACATCCATGAATAATAAAGCCTAGATCGAACCGCCGACATCATCTCAGGCTCAGTCTAAACAACGTACAAACCACCCCATGTTCACATCCTTTTTAAGCTTTTAGGTCTTGAACAAGGTGTCACTAGGATAATACGGCCCATATTTACTACCCAACAAGATCCAGCATATCGGAAGTGTCAGAGGGTTTTCCCAGCGACAGAACTCAAGGAATTCTTACGATTGCGTGGTTTTTTTACATGTATTGCTACAGCTCGGATCAACATGACATCATACTAGAAGATTATTCGACATCAGGGGTATGATCGAGCCGAGCCAAGTCACTACTCTCCAAGGATCGAGCCCGACTTGATTAAAAAAACATTGGCTCGAAACTCGATCGAGCCATTAAGAGGCATGATCGAACTCGACTCATTAAGTACTCGATGCAACTCAACCCGGATCCTGAGCTCTGTACTTTTTCTCTTAGAATTTATTAAACATCCTTCTAAAATATGACAAGATCGAGCTTGACTCATTGAATATTTGGCCCGAGTAAGAATCGAGTGAAACACTTTTTCGAGTCGAGTACGAGTAAATCACGAATAGATCGGTTCAGTTACAGCCCTAATTCGACATCATAAACGTCGGTTTATCTTGGACGATTTCAAGTATCGTCAAGTAGCATACATTACCTAATTTTATTTTTAATCTATTTTACATAATACACATTTTTACTGTGTGTGAGAATAGAATAATAATAATTATTAACCCTCAAAAAATTATTAATATTATTACAAAATTAACTGCATTTATAGGAATAGCTATTAGAAGCGGGTTAAGCGTAAGTCATCACAACAACAAAAAAATGTACCCTTATAACATCTCGGATGCAAGATTACGGCAACATGTTGAGAAAGGATATCAATATTCCTTATTTATAAGCGTTGTGTCCTCATGTGCTGACTTGTGGGCTTTCATAAAAAACACTTGTGGGCTTTCATAAAAAACAAAAGAAACATATTGTCGTCTGGGGTTTAAGATAAGAATGTTATTGGTGGCTCAAATAAGAAGAAGATTCCTGGTTGTCATTTTATTGGTGAAGAAGATTTTTGAAGAATGGTAAAGCCTTATTAAGCAACTGCGGCTGAATTTGAAGTTTATAAGGACTGCAATTGAGAAAAAAACGAGGTTTTCAAAAGACACCTAAAAGTGTTTTTTCACTAACATCATAGTTATAACACACTAATGCTAGCTGCTTATGTTCTCATTTGTAGCAACACACTAACGCTGCTTATGTTCTCATTATTATTGCAAAATTAACAACTTTATAAGAACAAAATTATTACATTGAGAAAATTTGGAGGTTTAAACTAAAAAGGTTGCTTTTGCTTTGCCCTCTTTCTCAAGAAATTGAAGCTCAAAGCTTTGATTTTTTTTTGAATGTTGCAATCACACCAAAGCCCTTATTAAGCAATCGTAAGGCCTTGGTGTGATTGCAACCTTCAAAAAAAAAATCAAAGCTTTAAGCTTCAATTTCTTGAGAAATATGGCAAAGCAAAAGCCACCTTATTAGTTTAAACCCCCAAATGTCCTCGATGTAATAATTTTCTTTTTATAAAGTCGTTAATTTTGTAATAATAATGAGAACATAAGCAGCATTAGTGTGTTACTACGAATGAGAACATAAAAGGCTAGCATTAGTGTGTAATTACTATGATGAATAGTGAAGAAAACACCTTTAAGAGCCTCCTGAAAACCTCGTTTCTTCTGAATTGCGGTCCTGATAAACTTCAAATCCAGCTGCAATTACTTATCAAGGCTTTGCCATTCTTCAAAAATCTTCTTCACCAACAAAATGACAACTGGCAGTTAATTTTGTAATAATAATAATAATACTAGTGAGTGCGTTGCACAGTTATGCCCTATAATCCACTTGTTAGCTAAGAAATGGGATATGGTTTAGGGGGTATCGAACATTTTATGTGTACATCAGTTTTATTTTCATGTGTGCACTCACTTAATCATGCACTTTGGCAACATTACGAGCTAAACAAAATCATAAATAAATCAGTATAAGTAACTTGGTGTAGGAAAAACTTGCTTTTTTAAAAGGCATACATGACCAGCACATAGCTATACATCCACACAAGTCTTTTTCATTAGGAGCTAAATAAGAGAAACGATACACTATCTATACATAACTTTTCTTCCGTGTGTACTTAATCCACTTTAGCATCCATATAAACTCAGTTGAAAACACACACAAATCAGTATTAGGCAAGTTGTTTTTACAACCAAAAAAACAAAGGAGGCATGCTTTATCATTGGTTTTCTATGTACTTACCTATATGAACTTTCCCCTCTCTGTAATAGCAAATCAGTTATATGTTGGCTTTTCTTCACTTTGTTGGCTCTACAATTTGTTGTTGCCAGTTGCGATGAAATAATCCTCAATTGTAGTAAATGTATCAGATTTCACGTGTTTTTCGAGGCCTTAGAGTTCTTCCTATTACACTGTAATCAAAAATAAACTCCTGAAAAGGAGACTCCTGCATAAATGGTTCGAGTTACAAAGGCCGATACAAATAAAATGTTAGTAATTGGTACAAATTTGACAACGATTCTCTAAAAAATGTACATAATAAAAATAATTTTGAAAGATATGGACCTTTGATATCGGTTCTAGAAACCAAATGGATATTGAAAATGGAAACATAAATATAATGCATAAAACAAAAAAAAAATGCACCGAAGATCCTAAATAATTCTGTGAACTCGCCAATTGTCTATATTACGTCTTCTATCTTTATCCGGCTTACGGATAATGAAGGAAGAATGAAAAATGTTGAACAAAGAGACATGTTGCCTATGAAACGTCTCTCTTGCATAGGAAGAACATAAAACATAGCCTGCATTTAGGCAACCTTACAAAAACAGGGTGCATTGCTAGCAATGTGAATTCTCATCATCGTGAATCAACAAAAGACAGTGTAATTTAGATGCTTAAACACTTCAACAACTCCAACACATTATGAAATGAAATTGCAAAAAGCAAAAGGAAGAGTAGGGAAGTGAATCAATAAACTCAGGCACAATTTGGATTTAAGATGTATGATAACAAAGAATGTAAACTTGAAGAACACACTCAAATTCAACGGAAATGGGTTCCATTAATATTTCCAATCATCATTTGGGATCCAAAAATCTAATTGGGATCACAAGGACATGTATTTCAACTTAAATCTTTATTTTTCGAGACACAAAGGAAAAAGTGAGATAACATACCTTGAAAATCTATCTCTGCTCCCCAATAGAATGAATTCATCGCGCACGCGCTTAAACCCCTTAATGAAATCAAGAAATAAGTAACAAAACTAAAAACTTCAAGAAACCAATTGAAAGATCAACACATAGAATTCGAATAGATCAATTAACAGATTGTGGAATATGGTACTATATTTTTCAAGACCGATGATGCTGACCAATAGGTACCTGAATCCAGGGACGGACCCAGCCCTTTAGACAGGGTGCACGGCCCCACTGAGATCCGAAAATCGACGCGTTTTTATAGGTAAAAAATGTAAAAACACTATTGATGCCCCCACTTGCCTTTCAAATTTGTTCCGGTGCCCCACTGAGATTTTTTTCTAGGTCCGTCACTGCCTGAATCCTGACATTCCCATTTCCTCCGGAACCTGGAGCATCTCTTCACCACTATCCAAATCCGCCGTCTTGGCTTACCACATGACAACTTCCGATCGAGCATCCTCTTTTAGTGTCTGTTAATTTCTTGACACAAATGATATTTAACATCCGATTAGTGTCTGTTAATTTCATGACGCAAATGATATTTGTAGGAAGCCACAAAAGATGCTAGAACCGATTCGCAGAACTATGTATCATCATTAGAAGTATGTCATGTGATGGTTCATCATCTTTAGTTTTCAAACGAAATTTACTAAGCAGAGTAGGAAAAAAAATGAAAAAAAGTACATTCAATCAAGCCATCATTCTGTGGAAAAAAGAGTACACCAACACAATCCACACTTGAAACTTGTAAGTAGTAAAAATGTAGTCTATTTCACCATTTCAACATTTTGCATACCAAAAAGGTATAAGCATAATTCAAAATTGTTGGTTGAATCTCATACCTTATTGGCTAATGTTCCACGTTTGTCAGCCCGGATCCTCTGCTTTTGTTTCCCTGCTTCCACCCAGCTTTTGGGGACACGTGGCCGCCCAAAAATAGTGTGTTCTCTCTCCCGGGAAAAGCCGGGATTCTCAAAGCCGAGAATCCGGAGTAAAATGGTGAGTAATCTATCTCAGCTTCATTTTTTTAACTGGGTCTTCAATACAGATGTACACATTCGAAATCATTTCATCATCTACAGTATCACAGAGACTAAATAAATCTGAGGAGGCTAAAAATAAAACCTAAAGCTAAGTAATATATCAAGCAAATCATTTCTGAAAATCATTGTAACACATCCCATTTATTCAAACGGCTCCATTACAAAATTAATTTCCCCAATTACATCATATAAACACCACTCTGGCAAACAAAGATGGCAAATAATTGGTATATACATGATTGAAAAATGAAAATATGGATGCAACTTTTGTATTGACATGCTTCAAAAGCAAAATATGGATGCAATTTTGCAAACAAAAGAACATTATACTGGGAAGACAAAAAAAAGTTGATCAATTCTTATATCTCCACAGAATAGCAGCTATTGGCATTTTATATCAATAGCTAAATAAAATCTGGGATTTCACTCCAAAAAAAAAAGGGTGAAAATTAATTCAAAAGCAATGGATAAGTGTACAATTGATGAGAAATTCACAAGAAATGTTTAAAATCTGGACAAAGAACATTAAAATATGTAGCAAAAAAAAATATAAATTCGAAAAGGGCTGGATACTGAATTAGAAAAACTCACAAGAAAGTATATCATAGATGAACCATCTAAAATGAATAATCAAAGCAACGGAGAAGCAGAAATGAGATCCTCGTAAACAGAACTTCAAGCGGAATAAGGAATCCTCATCCATGCTCATTGCCTTCCATAATCATATATATAGATGAAACGAGAAGGCCAAACGATAATGAGGGAGTGAGGGAGACGAAGCATTTTCTACGCGTTTTCATTATTGATTCAGAACGGCAAAGATACGGTAGGTGGGGAAGAAAATTTTACGGCGACCGTCCCTCTTCTCAAAATATATAGATTTTTGCCGAAAAGGACGTATTAATTCAATTATCCTATTTTCAACGAGGACACTAGCTTATTAATTGGACAAAACATGTGTAAACATACCAAAATACCCCTTTATTCTTTACTAAACTCTCCTCCTCCCATTCTTCGATCTGGAAGCTGCAAATTGAATTACCGCCGGAGAAGAAGCGAGGGGAGGTTGACTCAACAGTGAGTCTTGCCGGAATGGGAAGAAAGGATGCAATTAAATTTGTTGGAGGAAGCAATAGACGGAATGAGTGGCTGGAGGAAGCTGCGAAATGTCTATTGCAATTTGCGGTGGTTTCTAATTCTGTGAATGGACGCCGGAGGAAGCTGCGATTTCCGGCGGAAGGGAGCAGCCCGTCGGATATGTTTCTAATTTTGGGATTTTTTTTTGACCCAGATGGTGGCGGCGATAATTGATGGCCGGCTGAGTGGCTGCCATAGATGGCCGGCTGCTGCTTCATCTGCAAAAAAATCCGGCTGCTGCTTCCTACAGCTGTGCCGCCGGGTGGGGCCATGTGCACCGGCGAAGGAGTTAACGCCGGCCATGGTTGCCGATGAAGCAGCCTGTATTTTTTTTTTTTTTTTTTTTTTTGAAAAAGTTTAGGGTTGTTGCTTTTAATTTTTTTAACGTTATTACATTTTTGGGACGGTTACTACTTGTTTATGAGATGTTACGACTTGTTTATGAGATGTTACAATTTTTTTTTTTGACTGTTACGACTTGTGTATGGGATGTTACGCCTTGTTTATTGGCCGTTGCTATTTTTTACGGGCTGTTACTACTTTTCCATTTTAATGTTACGGGTCATTACTCCGTTACGACATTTTACGGGTACGTTACTACTTATTTTTTAACAAATAAGGGTTGTTACTACTTGTTTTTAGACCGTTACTACTTTTTTCATTGGATGTTACGACATTTTATGTCTTACTACTTGTTTCGATCGTTACTATTTGTAGAAGGGTAAAAAGTAACAAGGGGTATTTTTGTCCAAATATTTTGTTTTTGTCCTTTATAACATCCGAAAAATAAAAATGTCCTTGCAGACCCATTTATGTGTTTTTTTGTCCTTGTAGCCCTTCCCCCCAAAATATATAAATGAAAAAATTAAAGGGGAATGTATCTAGTGTTATAAAATGGAAATAAAATAACAATAAAATGGTAACAATATATATCAATGAGATGAAGTTTTCTCATTATGTTTTCTCTATACAAACATGTATTTATATTAGAGGAAAACACATCTCACACAATCCATTCTCTGCATATGATACATATATATAATGAAAAGGAAGTCTCCCCATAAGCTAGAATAGGAGGTGGAAGGTGGAGTTCCAGGGTCTACCCTGGCCTCTAGTGAGAGGTCCAGGGTTCGATTCCCGCCCCTTCCTTTCGTTTCCGAAAAAAAAAAAAAGAATAGGAGGTGGAAGGTGGAAAATTGATGTCATCCATTACATCATTTATACACACATGGAAGCTATATAGGAAGAGAATGCCACCATTCTTTATACTATTGCCACGTTAGGCTTTAGGTGGCGACTTGGTGTGTGTCTACACCTATCATTAATATAGTTATATAGTATCGAAAAATGGATATCCACATATTACGTGTGTATTTGTAACACTCTTTCTTAGATGTCTATTACATAATGAATCAATCTCGTTAAACCTTCATTATGAAAAAACCCTGTGGAAAATATAATAATGAAGGAAAAATAGTACAACCTTCATTTGTGTTTTACTCCTCCTGATTTTAACATCTCCTCACATCTTTAAGTTGGTGTGTCCCGATCTTCTAGATCAAACTCTCGAACATAACAGTAGTCAATACTTTAGTGAACAAATCTTATGGATTGTCGCATGATCTGATTTGCTGAATATCGATATGGCTTTTCTTCCAAAGATCGTCTGTGGCAAACAATTTTGCTGGAATATGATTTATCTGATCGCCCTTTACGTAGCCACCGTTTAATTAAGCAATACATGCTGCATTGTCTTCGTATAATCAAGTTGGCTTCTCTTTCTCGATTAATAAACCACAAGTTTCTTTGATCTAATGAGCCAATTATCTAAACGAAACATATTCTCGCTTGTTTCATGAATAGTTATCATTTCACCATAATTTGAGGATGTAGCGACCATATCTTGATAAGTCCAGCGCCATGGTATCGATATACTACCACTGATGGATGAACAACTAATTTGAAGCATTGCCTTTTGGGGGTTCGATAAATATCCATCAACCGCGTAGCTAACAAGTCCCCGACTTGCTTTTCGTTTGATCTGATTTTCATAACGTATATAGAATGTACCAAAAACCTTGCTTGAAAAAACCTAGTGGGAAAAAAACCAGTCAAGGGAAAAAGATTCATGACATATGCGATCTTATTGCACTGGTTGCCTCGTTAAAAACCTTTAACTAAAAAAACTCAGTGAAAAAAACTTGGTTAAAGGGAAAAAGAGTACAACAATTGGTCTTCAGGACCAAAAGATATCACGCTTGTGCATGTAATAGATCTTTATAATATAAGCCAATTACTCATATTCAATTATCTTTTGTAACTCTTTAGGAGTTCATATCGATCCATACTTTCTCAGATCAAACCATTTATCCCGCTTTTGGGACAATCCATATATTATATACTTTGTGTTTCACACACTTTATATGCTCCATGCATTTAGTGCTTATAGCATCTTATGTGCTTCGGGATTTATCGCTTCAAACGATTTATATATTACGAAGCATATCTATTTTATGAACCTCGTTCATAAAATCAAGTGTTGCATTTGTTATCATATCTCACTAATTCAAACGATGATAACATTAATTCATTATCTCAACACTATGAGATTTATATTTGTTGGAACTAATATGTTTATCACGCTTCAAACATTGAACAATATAACAATATGCGATTTCAGATTCTTCAAGAATCGTTAAATTTTCTTCGGGGTCGTAAGAAAACAACACGGGAGTGAACTTCAGGTTCATTTTCTCACACCTCATGTATGTATGACAACTGCATATTCTTTGTTCCACATATATTATTTATCAACACTTGTTGACATTTTTTAGCCTTGACCTCGTCAAGGGCTTATGATTTCGTTACTCATCTAGAGTACGCCATTGCTCTATCGGAGCTTCTTTGACTATATATTTTCTGCTCGAGCATATGCTTACTCTTTCAGATTTCTCATACATCCTATAGTCATAACCTCTTTTGAGGAATTTTCATTATCGAGCTGTTAACGGTGATTTTTACGGTTTATACGACTTTATTTCGTAGCAATTTCCTTTGTGTTTTATTACTTTTTATAGAAAATTAAGTGTTTAAGTGAATTATTGAAAGAATGCGTATTGAAATGGTTTAAGTACAAAATCGAGCTATTTACGTGGTTCTATTGATGATTTTCTATCTAGATATATGGTTCTATATTTTGCACGTTTCTATTATCTTGTAGGTATATTTGCATGGCATGGGATGAGTTCTAAAGATGTCCTACTATGAAGATTTAATGGAAAGGGGAAGATGCAAGTTGAAGATGGGATGAAGAAATTATACAAGTCTGAACGAGTGTTTGCAATTTCGTCCAGTGGACGGACGTCTGAAGGCCTGGACGGGCGTCCATGAGAGCAATTTGATTCAGGATTTCAAGAATTTTGTTGAACAAGCGTCTACAAATACACAGGACGGGCGTCTGATCAAGCTCGGCCCGACTCGAAGATTTCATGCATACCAGACGGGCGTCCATAATAGTGAACGAGCGTCCGACACCGACTTTAGTTAAACCGACCTTGAATTCTATAAATATAACGCTGCATCTCAACCCTAGAGGATACCTCATATCACACCATATTATACAATGAGAAAACCCTAGAATCGAGCAAAGTTAGGCTCGGTCGACCGAGCCCTGGTGCTCAGTCGGCCGAGGGTTGTTTTTTTATTTTATTTTTTTTATATTGTTTCGTTTCTGGATTGTGCTGATGACTGGGGGCTGAGCAGTTTGTTCAAGTTATGTGAATCCGTTTCAGCAGGTTCTTGGTTTTCAACCTTAGGTTTATTTTGTGATTTTAATTAAAGTCGTATCTTTTCTATATGCTTATTATTGTTATGCAATTTAAATCGAGAGATGTATTGCTGTTGATGTTTACTATGTGATGAGAATCGGTGTAAACCTAGATCACCATAGGAAAGATTGGATCTTTAACCTAAAAATAGCGAGAGTTGTTAGGTTAGAAATCTATGTTGCTAGATTGAATAAATCTTACACCTTTGTTATGAAAGCGTTAATCTTTAAGGATCGAGAGATGACGAGATTAATAGACGAATTATCTAAGAGATTAGGAATTCGAACCTACGATAGGTGAATTACGATTTGAGTTAATTCATCACATGATAACCTTAGGGAGGAAATTGAGGGTTGCGGGAACGGTGGATCATTGCTTGTTCGTTGTTTAATCACCATGATCATCGTCACAACTTTGCAGTTGTTTATTGTTTTTTTTCTAGTTTATAGTTTAGATTTAGGTTTCGCAACTATCTTTCCTGGCTTTGGACTCAAGATCCTCTGTCCAGTTTATTGTTTTCGTTTTTCTTTAGTTCTGTTTTGTTTTATTTTTCGTGACAACTTTAGAGAAATTAAGAACTAGACCAACCTCGATTCCCTGTGATTCGACTCCGGTATTAACCTCTATACTACGATCCCTGCACTTGGGGTAAACCGGATTATTTTATTACTTGTTTGTTTTTCATTCGATAAAATCCGAGACAAGTTTTTGGCGCCGTTGCCGAGGAATCGGTACGGTTGTCTAGTTTTTATTAATTTTTCTGTTTTTTGTTACTAACTTTTCGTAGGTAGATTTCTGTTTCTTTTTTTTTCCGTACCTTTTTCTGTTTCTTTATCTTTACTATAAAATAAAATAAAAAAAGAGAAAGTTGTATTGTTTGCTAGGGTTTCTGAGGTTTTGAATTTACTAACGTGGTAACTAGGGTGAGAGTCAAACGAGGGGTCGAGTTTCTCTTTATTGTGCATCATGCTAGGGCCAGACGAGCGTTTGTCCTTTCCAAACGCCCGTCTGCTCTGTGTGGTTCCAAACGTGCGTCCATAAGGAGTGGACGCCCGTCCGACCAAACGCACCAGTCATGTATATGTTTTGAGAGCACCGGACGAGCGTCCGTCTTGTCCGAACGGCCATCCAAAGTGCATCGCTTTTTAGTGAATAGGATTTGATTTTGATACATGCTTCCGTTATTTGACATGGATGTTTTAATGTGAGCCTCTGTGGCCTTTATATATGCGTAGATGTTCTGTTCTTTCACCTTTATGGTTATTTCTCCATCTATTGCGGTCCATGTTGAGTGATTGTTTGTGTTTCGAGTCTGCTGATGTGGCATGGCTTTTTTATTTTACATCCCCCATGTATCTATTGCATACTTTTGGTATGTGGACCACGTCCCATGCAGGTTTTTCGTTGTTTTCTGTTTCTATGACTTTGGGTACATGGGATGCGCTTATGAGAGGATGTCACGGAATTTATTCACGAAAATCAGTAAGGCCCTACTACTGGTGACACTGGAGCACCCAGCTAGACGTGATTCTACTATGATTTATGCTGTTCCTTTTGTAGTCTATCTAGGGTGTTAGGGTTGTTTAGGGGTTGGCTTTTCTGATATGATTCATCTGTACTTTAGTTGAAGCTACTGTCGGTTTTCCGTTGCCATTACTCATTGATGAATTTTGTAAGCC
This sequence comes from Gentiana straminea, assembly GCA_036785695.1. NCBI lineage: Eukaryota > Viridiplantae > Streptophyta > Magnoliopsida > Gentianales > Gentianaceae > Gentiana > Gentiana straminea. The sequence continues at coordinate 1,416,692 of JAVUPR010000256.1, read as the reverse complement.
TTAACGCGCATTTGCACTGTCAGTTGGAGTTTGATATTTCTGAATGCACATGTTGGACCATATTTGTATTGTAAGCCTCTGTGGCTTTATATTTGACGCTCAAATGCCCTGTGTTTTCCCTGTGTGGTGATTTTTCCATCTGAGCAATTATATCATGTGCTTATATCTTGTCTATCATTATTTTTGCATGTGATATTCCCTTGTGTCCCCCGAGATATTGCCATGTTTGTTCAAGTGTGCAGGTTATTTTCGATAGCAATTGTGAGCTTTTAAACGATGTCAGTTTTCCGGTGGATGGTCCACAGTCTACTGATTTCTTCAAGCATTTCTGGATCTGACTCATGACCACTTCCAGAATTGCCACCTTCGAATTACAATCAGCTAAGTTTTTCTTATTCTGCACAACATGAGGACATGTTGTTATCTAAGTGTGGGGGAGGGATTGGTTGTTTGTACCTACAAAATGTGCTTAATTTATTATGCTTATTATGCTTACCACCATTCTTCAAAAATTCAAAAAAATTTCAAATTTTTAAAAACATCCGTGCTTACTTACTTGTTATATTCCCATACTTGTGCTCAGTTGACTAGTATTTTAGCATAGACCTTTGATAAATAAGCCTTTACTCGAATTCTTTTCACGTAAGCCTCTTCGATGACGAGCTGAACTTAGGAAACTGTACCCATTTAAACCGATGATGTTTGATTCTGGTTATCAGACCATTCGCTTAGTGCTAATGTCATGGAAATTGTAATATGTGCGTAGTTGGAATTGAAGTAGGAAGTATCGTGAATATACCAAAGCCTGAATGTGATAAGTGAAACGTGACTATTGTGCTTTAAAAAGTTGTTATTAAAATAAAAAAAGAATTAATTGGGTGTGTCGGAAGCTGGTCGATGATTTGAGTGAGGTAGGGCGTTTCTCGAATGTCCTATACCACTATGATGACCAAAAGCTCACGACAGTCAGAAGAAGCTGCTTGATGATTTGAGTAAGGTAGGTCATATCTCGAATGTCCTATTCTGCTATGACGGGCAAGAGCTCATTCTGATGTGCGTTTATATGTGAAGGATAATTAAATCAACTTACATAAGGAATTTGGTATGAATAAGTGAAAGACTTGGTTATCGCCTACCTTATCCCCAGTATAGGCCAAGGTATATGTTGTAGGGAATATCCTCTGGGTACAACTAAAAAGATTTCGAAAACACATGTATTACTCTAGTCATGACGTGAGTAGTTTTGTAGGGCGTATGTGTAGTCAGGATGATTCATTATCTGTCTTAAATGGGTGTTGGTTGGTTAGCTTGACTTTAATCGTCAAGTGTGGAATCAGTGGAAGTTGAAGAAGGCTTTGCACACACTACACATTCGAGTAGTTGTTTATTACATGGGATGTATGTTTTTGATGCTAGTCGACCGGTTGTGATTTGATATATGGGACTTTATGTGGTTCATTGCATGAGTAAGTCTATGTTTTCTTTTGTTTTGCTCGGGACGAGCAAAAGCTAAGTGTGGGGGAGTTGTTAACGGTGATTTTTACGGTTTATACGACTTTATTTCGTAGCAATTTCCTTTGTGTTTTATTACTTTTTATAGAAAATTAAGTGTTTAAGTGAATTATTGAAAGAATGCGTATTGAAATGGTTTAAGTACAAAATCGAGCTATTTACGTGGTTCTATTGATGATTTTCTATCTAGATATATGGTTCTACATTTTGCACGTTTCTATTATCTTGTAGGTATATTTGCATGGCATGGGATGAGTTCTAAAGATGTCCTACTATGAAGATTTAATGGAAAGGGGAAGATGCAAGTTGAAGATGGGATGAAGATGTTGGAAAGGTGTCCTAAACCCAATCGGGTTGGACCGGATCCGACCGGGTCGGGTCATTTACAGTCTATTTAGTTCATGTAATAAGTTTATTATGATTAATAAAAGCACTTATGTTATTATATATTGTTTATCTTCATTTGTTGTATGTATATAGTAACGTCCCTAGTATCAATCTGTGATAGAGAAACCATGATAGTGATTATGGTTGATGAGATCTCTAATCACTATAACAAGTTTGGTGCTTAAATGTCTCTAGTCTTAAGTATTATCAAATGGGACATTGATAGTATAATCAGACTAGCACGTATTGGATGTCTTCTATCTTTTAGAAGGTAGGGATAGATCTCGTCTATCAAAGTGTAGAGACACTTGGACTGTACGTGGACGTGTATTAGAGAATGCGTACGTTAGACTGACCCACTTACATTAAGTGTCACACTATGTGGCGGTTGTGTAATTATCCTTTTGACCGGAGTCTTCATGGCATCACGGTGTGGATTGTCATGCTTTGACACTATTGAGATTTCTCCTAACCACGGGGCGATCATGCGGTAGTGATTGGGTATGATATTGAAGCATGCGGAGTATACATGATTGGTCGTCCGGGAATCGCGTATCCTATGATTGGGATCGAATATCCGAAATGGCCTTCTTATAAGGAATGTCTAGCTCTCGAGAATCTTTGCAAAGTGGGAGTAAATGTGTTATGCGAGAGAGCGTGATATCCAGATTATAAGATACGATCGTCAATGTATTGACACTCGAGATACGATTGTATGGATATTATTACAGCGATAGGATTGTAAGTTACACGGTAACTGCTTCACATGAAAGGTAGTAGTCATTGCTTTTGACTCTTCCGATGATTGGGGGTCATGGTGTGTTGCTAGACGCTATCCCGTGATCGTTAGGTATGAAGGGCATTTTAGTAAATTGCACTTTGTGTCTACGGCCAACATATTCGGAAGCCTATCGGGTCACACACATATGAACTTCGAATCGGATTAAAATGCGGTTATAGTTGATAACCAAATAAGGAAAGTTTATCTCTAGACTATAAAGGTTATAGTGGTAAATTAATATGGTGATATTTTATTTATTATGAATAAATAAAATACAAGATATTAATTATGTATACAAATTATATTAATTAAAAGAATTTTCCATAAGTTATTTTATGGAGAAGGTGGCGCCATTTAGGTGTGAACATGTCACACTTGGATTGTGCAATTTAATTAATAAATATACCATAATAATTAATATGAGATATTAATTGATTTTGAGAAAATAAGATTTATGGTAAGATCATAATTTATTTAATAAAAGTTATTGGAGAAAAATAAATTATGGAAAGAGAGATCAATCACATTAATTAACTTTCCTTAATTTTATTGGAAAGAAGTTTTCTTCTCCTCCTCCCCAAGCATCAAGGCCGCCCCTCCCCCTTATAAATAAGAGGGATTGCCAAGCTCTTAGACACACCATTCTTCCAAGAGTTCATTATTCTTGAGAGAAAAATTCTTAGAGCTAGTTTTCTTGTGCAAAAGAAGGGGGCTTTTGTTGTGAGGTTGTGAGGGAAGAAAAGTCCGGTCTAGCAACCGGAGCTTTTCAATAGCAATCCTAGGAAGGATTCCGGCAAGGAGTTCGTGTGGATAAGCGATAGAGGCCGGACGCGTGGACGGCTTGCGCATTGAACTACTCTCCGTTGGCGGTCAAAGCGACGATCTTTAAGATCATTGAGGTATAACTGCCAACCCCCTTAACGTGTTTATTGCATTATTCGAAGAACGATCTAGTTTAGGAAATCAAAATTTTAAATTCCGCTGCGTTAGAATATCGATTTCCTTACAGAAGAAATTATACAAGTCTGAACGAGTGTTTGCAATTTCGTCCAGTGGACGGACGTCTGAAGGCCTGGACGGGCGTCCATGAGAGCAATCTGATTCAGGATTTCAAGAATTTTGTTGAACGAGCGTCTACAAATACACAGGACGGGCGTCTGATCAAGCTCGGCCCGACTCGAAGATTTCATGCATACCAGACGGGCGTCCATAATAGTGAACGAGTGTCCGACACCGACTTTAGTTAAACCGACCTTGAATTCTATAAATATAACGCTGCATCTCAACCCTAGAGGATACCTCATATCACACCATATTATACATTGAGAAAACCCTAGAATCGAGCAAAGTTAGGCTCGGTCGACCGAGCCCTGGTGCTCGGTCGACCGAGGGTTGTTTTTTTTTATTTTTATTTTTTTATATTGTTTCGTTTCTGGATTGTGCTGATGACTGGGGGCTGAGCAGTTTGTTCAAGTTATGTGAATCCGTTTCAGCAGGTTCTTGGTTTTCAACCTTAGGTTTATTTTGTGATTTTAATTAAAGTCGTATCTTTTCTATATGCTTATTATTGTTATGAAATTTAAATCGAGAGATGTATTGCTGTTGATGTTTACCATGTGATGAGAATCGGTGTAAACCTAGATCACCATAGGAAAGATTGGATCTTTAACCTAAAAATAACAAGAGTTGTTAGGTTAGAAATCTATGTTGCTAGATTGAATAAATCTTACACCTTTGTTATGAAAGCGTTAATCTTTAAGGATCGAGAGATGACGAGATTAATAGACGAATTATCTAAGAGATTAGGAATTCGAACCTACGATAGGTGAATTACGATTTGAGTTAATTCATCACATGATAACCTTAGGGAGGAAATTGAGGGTTGCGGGAACGGTGGATCATTGCTTGTTCGTTGTTTAATCACCATGATCATCGTCACAACTTTGCAGTTGTTTATTGTTTTTTTTCTAGTTTATAGTTTAGATTTAGGTTTCGCAACTATCTTTCCTGGCTTTGGACTCTAGATCCTCTGTCCAGTTTATTGTTTTCGTTTTTCTTTAGTTCTGTTTTGTTTTATTTTTCGTGACAACTTTAGAGAAATTAAGAACTAGACCAACCTCGATCCCCTGTGATTCGACTCCGGTATTAACCTCTATACTACGATCCCTGCACTTGGGGTAAACCGGATTATTTTATTACTTGTTTGTTTTTCATTCGATAAAATCCGAGACACAAGCCAATTGGTCTTTTGACCCTTACAACGTTATTAATTTGATACGTATCATATTCTGTCCTTCTTGGACTTTCCTTTCTAGGACATATATTATCCTCCTAGGATAAACCTTTTAGCAAAATTTATTCCAACCAGAGCATTTGCAGCTGCTCACTCTTCTAGAGTAATTAAATGCCTCCAGTTATTAAATGTGCCTTAATACAATGTTTTTCCACGAGATTTATAAACTCCAAGTTTACTTTCCTCCCCTTAATCTCGGAAATACATATCATCTCAAGTCATATCTACTTAAGTTTGCAATAACCCTTTGTGGGATTCAACATTTTAATGTGAAATCCCTATGTGGAATTCTACATTTCAATGTGTATCAATTTATATGAGTATCAACAAACATTCCGAGATATTTACTCAATCGGGAAGAATTATATTGTCTCTTCGAGAAATCTATATCTTTTTAAATTCTTCCAATGTCTCAATTTAATATCCACATCACACAATTTACTGCGTTTGAGATTTTGAAAAATGATAAATAATATTTATCATATATATCTGGATCATCTTCATAATGAATGCAACATATAGTATTTGTGTCGTGACATTCTTTTTACTATAAATTTGAAGCTTCATTTTTCTCAACCAGGTATTCGCCGTACGACAAGTACGCGACTAATGGAATTTTAATGTCACATCCTGAAAATCAATTCGCCATAGGCCAAGTACGCGTGTGGTCTTCTAATACCACAGTATGAAAATCAATTTTCATTATTCATCTAGAATTTAATTTCGTTTTGTTCCACTTCTGGTTGACAATTCTTCCACTCCAAGGAGACAAATTTTATGATATCCTCCAAGGAGTAATCATGATTTTTGTCCACGAATTCGGACATGTATATGATCTCAACCACTTTTATGAATCTAGTGACAAGCACTTCTGGGAATGGACTAGATCAAATAGATTGAGTTTCATGATTATTCTTTGATAATCATTTTGCTGAATTTAAACCACTTCTTTCGATATTGCTACAATACAAGAGCATATTATCGCAATGAATAACTTCTTTTGCGCGGATTAAAGAAGTGTCACGATGTTCATACTGAATTTTCTTATTTTAGACTTCAAGTCATTTGTTGGAACATCATTCCCTTTCATACGGACTCCAAGTCCATATTTATTTCCTTGAATTTCTGTTTCACTTCTATGAGCATCCAAGTGCTTCTGATGAACTTCAAGTCCATTGATGTGACTTTCCCAGAGTCCTATCTAACCGGCAGTGTACCGGGTCAATTGTGGTCTAGTACGGTGGTCAAGGTCGTATCCCACAAGGATTTGTGAGGTTAAATACTTAAAAGCTTATATTAATTCGATCTAGGTTGCAAATTGCAAGATAGTAAGTGCATAAATAAATTTTCTCGTAACAATAAGGGTGATAAAATGATAAAAGAAACCTAACCAAGACAATGTGTAGACTAGCAACCTCTAATAGCATCATGGGAATAATTTCCTTCCGACCTACCAATGATGTTCAAAAGTGTGAAACGGTGCATTCCTAAGCAAGTAGTTTCCTCTAATACGAGTGTATGAAACTACTCTATACCTCCTCCTTGGTCTAGGTATCCTAAACCTAATGAGTTGGTACGATGAGCACTTGAATGCAATGACAACGTCAACTATCCCCGGATAAGAAATCGAATGCCTCAAGAGGTTGATTTTACCTTCCGGTTCTCCTACCCTCTTCTCACACCTAACATCTCCTTTCGGTCTCTGTTAAATGTGTAAATGCAAGCATTAGTTAATTACTCCAATACAAGCAAACCATACAATGCAAGTAGGAAAAGATTCATCACAAATGAAACTAACAACATAAACAACCATTCCCAATCAACATAAAATATTTACTAGTTCTACAACATAGTCTTGGCTAGTTTAACCTAGCCACTCATAATTATAAACATTAACTTATCAAGATTAACATTCATAGTCATAAGAACACTTGAATCAAAGTAAAGATTAAGAGTTACCAATCACGAGTAAAGAGCTCGAAAATGATGTTCTTCATTCAAGCTCCCAAAACCTTCAATGGAGTTGAAACACTTGTGTATTTGGCTCCAAACAAAAGTAGTAGAGATTTAAACTAAGAATCCTTAATACTACAATTCAAGAGTTAATTTTTACATAAATCTGGCTAGGAGAGCCCTTGGGTGGTGGATGTGTCTTCAAGGGAGGAAAATTGGAGAAGATGAAGTGTGTTTTATATTTTTTGGTAATTGGAAGAATAAAAGGGATTAACTTTTTTGCTGACTCTGCAATAATGGCGCGCGCCATACCCAATGGCGTGCGTCATGTACTCTTAATAAAGGATTAGCGCAGGTCACTAACAATTGGCTGCGCCATGTCTGATTTAGTGGTTGGCTGAATGACATATGCATTAAATGCTCAGCAGAATTTGAATCTTTCACTTGGCGATGTAACATGGCGTGCTCCAGATGCATATAATATGTCCCCGATCAGATTTATTCTCCAACTGGCATGGACCGAACCTTTTGTCATGTATCAATTATCCTCGTGGGTTGGAATACTCGCCTCAGCTCCAAAAATCATCTCTCGATCAATCCCTATGGCACCTTCATATCAGAATCCAAGCTCCAAGCCATGATATCTGTGCTGCAAAACAGACACAAAGATACCACGCGTAAACCTGATAACAAAATTGGCTAATAAGCCTATAATTAAAGCAAAAACATGGTTTTACTGATATTTCCTATATACACAAAATATTTCAAATTATCATAATAATTGCTCAAGTTGATGTCGAAATATCACTAATTTCATGAGAAAATGGGAATAATCATCGAGAAATGTATCATCTGGTTGACTCACATCAACCACTCCCCACTTAGCTTTTGCTCGTTCTTGAGCAATTAGAGCTAATCACGAATGGCTAGTTCGAGTGGGGTCTCACCACTCTACAAGGCTGAGATGGGGACAGAAAGGAAAATTTAATGTTCGGGTGACCATTTGGCTATAGGCTAGTCAAAGTTATGCCAAAAATCGTCATCCCTACTCCGATTACAAGCACCTATTATTTCGTCTCGAAAAAATAACATTCTTAAGTTCAAGTTGCAAGTAAGCGTATGCATGCACAATTTCATGAAAAGTTGCTTGTTAACAAACGATTAGAATATGTGTGCTCAATGGTTCACACTACCATCAAAGAGGACTAACATGCACTTATGTTCCATCAAGGTTACTCGTTTCATTGAAGTACTCGCTCTGTCAATTACAAGATTATAATTCATGACAAAAGATTGTTTATACAGCTCTCAATATCTCGAAAAAAATCATGGCTAAGTGTTTTCTCAAGCATTTAATGGCATTACCCTTTGTTGGACTAACTACATTCCCACTCCCCACTTACGAAATTGCATTGTCCACAATGGATAGTGAGTAGTAAGAAAGTAGTTAGGGCAACAACGGGGAATCAAGATGAGCAAAAATCATGACAAAAATAAATGCAAAATCAGTGTGACGCATGCCCGGAGGTCATGGTGTTGGAAGTAGCGCCCGAAAGACAATTTCTGTAATTGTTTTTATAATTAATAAATGACAGATTTATTACCATCTTACTATTTGCTTCGTGCTTATATGTAATACACCGCTGAAAACCCCAAGTTGTATCATATGTAGCCATATAACTTAGTGTGTGTCACACGTGAGCATTAAATTTATGGTGATACACTTGAACTATTAATCCGTAGTTAACTTAATCAAAGTATGTGGTCTATTGATTAAAACACCATTAATGCGCCCAGAACACTTTATGGTGTGACCGTCTTATCCGGACCGTCGACATTGGTTGTCTAAGTGGAGCATTTATATATGATGAGAGTCATATAGGACTAGGCCGATTTAATCTACATTTCTTATATAATTCCGTGATTGAGAAATCTAATTAAATCACAAGATGATCATATATGGATTAACCTTAATCCTGAAGTGATTGCATACTCCTCCTTGTTTCACTATGATACTTGGTTACTTCAGAAGCATTTCAAGAAACAATCTTAAATATATTGCTTAATACATAAAAGAAGATCATAAATACCATGAAAGATGAAATCATAACTCTTTCACAAACAAAATTGCTGAGCACCCATATAAGGAACAAAAAGAAAAGGGCAAGACACAAATCATTTTCAATACAAGCCAATCACGAGTCACATTAACAAGATCCTCCTTCAACCTAATAACCTCATGCGTGAATTCTCTATTCTGCCTAAACAAAATTGCCCAAGAAGGAGATTTATCAACAGCCAAAACATCATTAAGAATTGGATTTTCAGTTACATGTACAACATGAGTAACATTAGATGCAGGCACAACAGTTTCTTTACCCCCAACATCAACATGTAAATCAACATATACTGAGTCCATGGCACAAACAGCAGAAGCAATAGCATTCAAAAGTTCAACAACAGGAACCTTAGCAACAGAATTGACAACAACAACAGCCTTATTCAAATCAGCAGCAAAGGAACAATTTTTCTTCAAATCATATACACAACATTACCGGATTTCAACTTCATGGAGTCCATAAAACTGGAATTAGGAGCTACCTGGGGCAAATCAGCAGCAATGAAATAAAAGGTTGTTTCTGCAAATCAACTGAAGAACCAGCCTCTAATGTTGGAATAATCACAATATGAGCTGAGGGAGCAAACTTCTCAACTGAAGGGACAATTTTCTGTACCGGAAGAGAAATAATGGAGCTTTGTTCATCCATCGAATCATGAAGATTGAAGAGTGAACGGTGCCATCATCTTTTTCCAATTTCTACGACCCATGAGCCTAAAACCGAGCTTTAAGTTCAATGGGAGATGGAGGAACATAAAAAAGAGCTAAGAAACATCGCAAAGAGCAAAAGAGAACTCAGAAGAGGGTGGATTGCAAACCAGAATGATGCGGGCACCATAGGAGCCGGTGAGAGAAACTTCTCTCTAGAATCCACTTCATATCCTAAAATTATTACTGCGGAATTGTGCTACATGAAAGTGAATGAAAGAGACTACCTTATACGAATAACGGTGGAATTTCTCTTCCGATTGCCGGATATAGATACCGGTCGCCGATCATCATAGTGGAGCAGACGAATGAATATGCCGGTGTTTGAACTAAAATGATTTTTTAAATTAAAGTAAAACATCTTTTTGCGTCAACTTGACTCAAATAAACTAATAGCCACGTGGCGTCTACATCTATGTAGGTCACACATAGGGGCCGGAGACCAGAATGATAAAACAAGATACAAAATGGGAAAAAATGACAAGAAAAAAAAAAGGTTGAGAAGGACAAAAACGCGTCTGTTATTACATGTGTTACCATATGTGGTTGTAGCAACATGTAGTAACAGACGCGTTTTTGTCATTCTCAACCACTATCTTCTTTTCTTGTCATTTTTTCTCATTTTAGATAAAAAAAAAAAGTCATTCACAACCTTTAACCTGGACAGGTTTTAAACTTAAATGGTTAAGAAGGACAGTCACTACATGTGTTACTATATTTTTGTACATCTGTTACTACATGTTTGTCCTTCTCAACCATTTTAGATTAAAACATGCCATTTACGACATTTAACCTTAAAAAGAAGGTTTTATGTTGTATTTGTTTTCGTTGAAGTTTTTTTATATCATTATTTACAATTCTCTAATCAATCATTTTTTTAACTACAAATAAAAAATATTAAATTATCTCTTACTATTTCCCTTTATCTATTTTATTACTTTTTTTATTATTATTTTACTCATTATACTATTTTATTTCAATTTCTCTTATCAATAATTATTTTATCTACACAAATTTCAAAAAATATTTTAAGGCGGATTCTATCGGCACCACAAAATAACTATCGGCACCTTTTAATTTACTATTTTTCATTCACTTTTTCACACCACCACTCAAGGCACCACCTGAAATAATAACTTTTAAAAACTATACGTTCTAGTCCTTCATTTGTAAAAATTAAACAATTTAGTCCCTAATGTTTAACTTTTACCCCTCCATTTTTTAAAAATCATTTAACTTCCCCTACATCTTCTAACTTTGCCGGAGTTCTCGTCGGAAAAGACGCCGGAGAAGATAAACTTGAGCCGGAAACCACAAGTGAAGCTAAGAACAACACCACTTTGAACCAAATCATATAAGTATATTGTTTTGTTGTATTTCAAAGGTTTTCATTCCGATTTTTAATGGAGTAGTTTGTTCCATTGAAATGTGTATTTGTTGTTGGTTGAAATCGGAGGTTTTTAAGGTGTTTTTCGTTCAACCGGCCGTTTTCCGATCGGAGGTTTGGGGAAGATGACCGGGTGCTTAAAACGTCAATGGTAGTGACGTTTTAATGCGGATAAAACATCAGCACGGCTGGCGTTTAAGTCACACAAGCCCACTAGGGTAACATGTTCCTTCGTCGGTGAGGGTGACGTTTATCTCGTACTCAGAACGTCGGAGTGGCGGACGTTCTACTTAACGTCAACTTAGGTGACGGCTTAGACTATTACGAACGTCTTAAACATAAACTCATTGTGTTCTGGAGTCAAAAACGTCGGGAGTTTTGGTTCCAACGTCAGAGTTGGTGGCGTTATAGCAGCAACAAAATATTCATTTATGGACTAAAAGACGTCACCACGTCTGATGTTTATTATACATACGTATGTCAGTTGTACTGACGTTGGGTTGGATGCCGGACGGAAAATCCAATAGACTCTAAAAACTTCATTTTCCCTTAATTAATGGTGTTTCAAGCCATGAATATGAATTTTGATTCCATTTTGCTTCCATATTGTTTGAAAATGATATTTGAGTGAAAAAGGTTGGAGTATATGAAATGATTTTTGATGAAGAAGAATATTGAAAAAGATGAAGATGAATTTTGATGATGATGAAGGTTGAAGAAGATGAAAATGAATTTTGATGATGAAAAAACTTGTAGAGGATGAAGATAAAGATGGAGATGAAGATGAATGTTGTTTAATTTAAATAATCAAAGGACTAAATTGTATTTTTTTTAATATTTGTGGTATAAGGAGTAAATTTTTTTTATTTTTTTGATTGTGCTTGAAGTGAAAAATAATACAAATAATATGGTGGTGCCAAAAGCAATTTATAGGGTGCCGGAAATATTCGTAGTGCCACAAATGATTTCGTGGTACCGATAGAAGCCGCATATTTTAATTTCTAATCATTACTTCAATCATTTTTATTATTTTGTTATTTACTAGCATATAAAACACCCCAAAACAAACGGAACCTTAGTTGTCGCAAAAAAATTTTGCCGTCTCAAATACTTGTTAAAAAATGGCTCAAAAGTTCCCCGGCAAACAATATTAATTTGTTGTCTCACAAAAGTTTTCCCGCAAAATTTTAGTAGCGGTGAAGTATTTGTAACAATGTTGTCACAAATAATAGTTTTTGCTTCAATTCAAAATCTATGTTACCCACAACACCTTTTGGGACAACATGTTGATGCAAAACGTTGTTTTTGCGTAACATTTTGTTGACTCAAAACTTTCGTCTCAAAATGACCAAATTCTTGTATTGTAGACATGCCGACCCGAACTCCAAATTAATCAGACCATTTGGTTCCGGATACCGAAGGCTTTTAGAAAAGAAAATAGAGTCCATTTACCATATTAAACAATAATAAATTATTCTTTTCGTATTTTTACACATAAATCAAAAGGTCAATAATAGCATGTGGATGCAACAAGAGTTTGTATATGCTCATTATCAGCAAAAATAATTGAATTTGATGATTAAGCAGAAGAAAATTGAGCTTCATTAGCCACCTTGACGAAAACATCCTCCATTGTTGTTTCAGAGACCTCCCACGCCTGGACATGGAACCGTTTCTTTGCGTCATTGACAGACCGGAACACATCGGAGAGCTTAATCTCGTCTTTTGGCACCTTAAATTTTTGTGTTCCATTAATGCTGTACATCTTCTCTGCGTTTGGAGACAAACGATTCACCATGGCCTCCACATCCATTTCATTTTCGACCGATGTGGTCATAGTGAATATATATGATCCCCCATATCTTGCCTTCAGCTGTATATCTCGAAAATAATTTACATTTTACACACATACATAAACACACACAAAAATCAATGAATGCATGCATTGCATAAGACAAATACAATAGCTTAGCAGCACGGGCGGACGCAGGATCCAGTGGCGGAATCTGTGTATGTTTAGGAGGGGTCACGTGACCCCACTAAGGTCCGGGGAAAAGAAATTTAGTATTAAAACGATGTAGTTTTGTTGTTAAAAAATGTCGATTTAATCTTAAAAAATATAGTTTTAGGCTCCGGTGACCCTACTGAAACAAATTTTTGGATTAAAAAAAATTTAGTATTACAGTCTGGTGACCCCACTGGAAAACATTCTTGGATCCGCCCCTGACAGGATCTCCGTTAAGGGGGCCAGTAACGCGGGCATATGAAATTTAAAGAAGAGATACCTCGTCTGGGCTGCCAATGCACTGAAGGTTTCCGTCCACAAAAATCCCAATTCGATCACAGAGTCTCTCAGCTTCCTCCATTGAATGAGCTTTTACACATCGAATCAAAAGTCATTTTAGTCGCGTTATAAACATGGCAAGATAAGATACAATGTTTGAAGCCTTACTAGTTAAAATAATAGCTCTGTCTTGCTTTGCTTTTTCAACAACATCCCATAGCATCTGTTTAGAAGCCGGATCAAGTCCAGTGCCAGGCTCATCCATGTAGACCACCTGAAGAAATCATGCAGATACATTGTAAACAAAACAAAAGAAATTTGTCTAAGGAATATCTCATATATTTGATCAAAGATATATTATGCACTTTGGGGTTCCCAATCAACGATATTGCAACACTTAGTCGTCTTTTCATTCCGCCGCTGTATTTCCCAGCTGGTTTATCAGCATCTTGAAGAAGATTAACACTTCTAAGTGAATCATCAACTGCCTATATTAACAACAAAGAACAAAAATCAAGATTACTACTCAATTAGCTTAACCAGTTCAGTATGTTCCTAAAGAAATTGAGTGTATTGGCTTACTTGATCTAAGGCATGACCTCTGAGGTTTTTAAGCCTACCAAAGAAATTGAGATGTTCCCTTCCAGTAAGAGACTCCCAAAGCAAGCTGCATAATCATCGATACATCGATATCTAAGAGATCAACGTTTTTTTTTTTTTTTTTTTTTTTCGTTTTTTAAGAAGAGTAAAAATCTTTAAGGAGAAAGAAGTAATCCCGACTTGTCTTGTGGACAAACACCGATGCTTTCAAAGATTTTATTCATTTCCTTCTGCAAATTCAGACTCCCTATATATGCTGTCCCGGAGCTAGGTTTTGTAAGCCCAGTCATCTGCAAATTGTCAAGGAGTTGTTGATTGAATAGGTAATGGAAGCTATGACAGTCAATCAACATTCACATCCCAGAAGTCCAATGCGCCATACAGACACGGAAACAAATAACACTTAAATCCTATATAGATACATACATATATACATGTCTAGACTGACCATATTAAGGAAAGAAGTTTTTCCAGCCCCGTTGGGACCTAACAGCCCAAAACATTCGCCTTTCAAAATCGCAAGAGATAAACCTCTGACAGCATGTTTCTCAGGGCTCCCATTCTTTGACGGATATATCTTCTTGAGGTTATCAGAGATAATGAGGTAATCCGGATGTGGTTGGCGGAGCAGTTCTTTTACTCTCTCTTTCTGTAAATTAGGAAAAGTGAGGTAAATTTGGATGGACAAAAAAATGTCCAAAGAAGATGATGACATTTCAGGAATATATGACAAGCTAAATGACATGAAAACAACAATGGTTAATCCTTTACTGCCCTACAGAAAATATTTTCAAGCAAAGAATTATCAAATTTAGAATAAAATACCTCTTGATCAACATCTTGTTTATCCGATTGAATAAGAACCCTACTATTTGGGTCCTGGGGAGCAGGATCTTGTAGAGACATGGGCTTCCTCTGTGACTTTCGTGGGAAACAAAAAGGCAACTTTGGAAAGCCACTCCCTAATGCAAAAACTTTATGCACATAATAGGCTAGAATGAGAAGAAATAACCATTCTGCAGACATGATGATTATTACTTCTCTAATTCCGCTTGTACTATCATGTAGAACACGCCACCTCATCCCATACGTCCCCATCTTACTTGCATTGAAGCCATATGCACGGAACTCATATAGTCCACGATACAAAGAAAACCCAGGGAAGAGTTCTAGGACAACAAGGTAAGCTCCTAAAAAAAGGGAGTTCAATTTTTAGTCGACCTGTCCAAATCAAAGTACTTAAAGAAGATATGATCACATGATAAAAGCACGGTAACCCAACAAATTAGCGGTTTGCTACACTAAAAAATATGTCTTATTTCTACTCCATTCTCAAGATGGATAAAAAAACGAAATCAAGTGATCGTGTTTTACAGTGTTCTAAAAATCGATAAAAGCGATCGCCTAGGCGCCACCTAGGCCCTAGGCGCACCCCGAGCGTCTCGATAATACCCTAGGCGACCTCTGCTGGGCGAT
Organism: Gentiana straminea; assembly: GCA_036785695.1. Taxonomy (NCBI): domain Eukaryota; kingdom Viridiplantae; phylum Streptophyta; class Magnoliopsida; order Gentianales; family Gentianaceae; genus Gentiana; species Gentiana straminea. Next base: position 1,401,192 of record JAVUPR010000256.1, on the reverse strand, counting down.
CCGGTCTTCTGGGCGGTGCTGGGCGCTCCTGGGCGCCGCCTGTGCGATCTGGGCGATTAGGGTTCCATCTGGGCGATTTGACATATATATATACAAAAAAACATTAAAAAAAACATTTCTAACAAAAAAAAAAACTTAGCTGCCGCCTCCCCCCCTTTCTTCTTCTTCTTCTTTGATTGTGATCCCCTCCCCCTCCCCCCTTCACGCCGCCGGCCAAAGGTCTACCAAATGGACCTTCCATGTTCTTGTACATCACCAACTCATTGTTCATCACAATGTTTTGAATGTCTTCATCCGTAAATAACCGCTCCATACATTCATTGTCCGCATTCATAACCCTAAACCCTAAAACCGGCTGGGCGCCCAGGTAGCGCACCGACTTCGCCTAACGAGTTTTAGAACACTGGTTTTACAAATGTAAAGATATTACTGTCAACACCACATATCATGCGACATGTATATACAAATGACTACGTAATGAACTACAAATCCTAAATGGCAGAAATGTTGCTACTTACAGCTACAGAAATGTTGAAGTATTTTTTAATGTTTATTCCTTCTTAAATATTCTGGTTGTTGTGTTTTTCTCTTTCGGGATATTGATGGGTATGTAGTTTTAGTGTTGTTATTTGTTAATCTGTCTTAGTTACCGTTAGTTAGTAGACTTAGTTAAGTCAGACGCCTTTTTTTAATTGCCAGCTACCTGCTGGCCTTGTATCTCTATTTATTCTTCCGGTTGTACTGTTCCAAATAATAAGAAAGTACAGTCCTTTTTCATCTTCTCTTCATTTCAAATGAAATCAAAGCCAATAGCTCTTCAAATGATTGTCTTTTTTCTGATTTCATAAATCAAAATCCAATGGCATCTGAGTCCTCCTCCACTTCGGTTGATGAAAATCCAAGATAGGATCGGTTTCAGGGGGAGTTGATGCATCAGTCATGCCCATTTCATTCCAGAAGTAAGGGGGAGACTGCTTAGGAGGGATCCTTTACCTACGCTAATGGAGGTATTCTACAAAGTTAGGAGAAACGAGGCTAGACGAAGGGTGATGCAAAAAGGAAGCATTTCAGAGACTGACTATTCCGCCCTTTCAACTGGGAAGGGAGGTATAAGGCTGGAAAGAAGAATAATAAGCAGAACTTAAAGAGTGAACATTGCAATAAAGAGGGTCACACTAGAGATACTTGTTGGGATCCATGGGAAACCAGCCTGGAAGCCTAGGGCTTCAGTTGAGCCTTAGCAAGATCAAAGCAGAGCTAATCAGATAACTTCTAATCCAGATCCTTCAGCCACTCTAGGACAAGTGCGCATCACTAAGGAACATATAAAGCATTTGAATAAACCGCTTGCTTCACTCTCAATCTGGTCTGAACTCTAATCTCACTTATTCATTCATTGAATCGGGTAAAATATCATTCATCTCAATCTTGGGAGTTCATCAAAAAGTTTGTTGGGTCGTTGACTCAGGTGCAACAGACCACGTGACTGCATCTTCTGAACTTTTCCCCACATATTTACCATGTGCTGGAAACCAAAAAATAAAATAAAATAAAACCAGTTGATAGCTTCTTCTTAGCGATTGTGGGGAAAGGATCGGTCAAGATTTCTTCAAATCTCAAACTTAAAAATGTCATACATGTTCCCCAATCATCTTGTAATCTTTTAACAGTCCATAAAGTTACCATGGATGAAAAATTTGTAGCTAATTTCACTGTGGATAGGGGCATTTTTTCAGGACATAGGATCTGGGAGGATGATTGGCAAGTCCAAAGTCTAAACGTGTAAGGCTTGTATGTGCTTGAACAAGGGTTTGAATCAAAGGGCGGGTCCCTAGGAAACAGGTACCTCCACTTAGAAGCTTTATTGTGATACTAAAGCTGCAAAAGATATTGAAGGCGATCCAGTCCATCACGAGAGGACAAAACATGTGGAAATGGATCATCATTTTATCAAGGAAAAGCTAGAAAGTGGTCTAGTGTGTGTGTCATATCTGCCCTCCACCAAACAAATAGTTGATGGCTTGAAGAATATCTATGCTCCAGCTAAGATCACATACGATAGAAAGTTAATTTCTTTTCTTGCACAAAATTTCCTAAACCTAGGTTTTTGATCCTTGCAAGTCAAGGGTTTGTTTAAGGTCACTCCAAGGTTCTTGATTCCCGTATGTTATGGGTTGATGGAGGCTTGTTATCTCGTGTGTTGTGTCATGTGCATCAAGTCTCCACCATGTTCTTCATCCATTATGGGTTACACTTTAACAATCGTATCGCATCTTCACATCATATATTAAGATGTTAAATATTAAAGTGTTTAAGATATTAATTATCTAACTCCACATCAGTTTAAGCTTTTGAGACAGACAATATATTAACATGGTATCAGAGCTGGATGTCTTGAATTCAAACGTCTTTGCAAACATTATCTTCCAATTGTATTGTTTCAAGTGTTGGACTTCTTTGATGGCCTTATAGAGCCCTTTATATGTCTTTGTGTGCTTTGTTGGCCTAGGCTTGTTATGTGCCCACACTTGAGGGGCGTGTTGAAGTGTTTAAGATGTTACTTATCTACCTCCCCATCAGATTAAGCTTTTGAGAGATGAGGCAATTCAACATTAAAGCAACAAAAGCACCTAGCCTATACGAGGTCTACTTACTTGGAAATGAAGCATCTCCAATCAATCCATCAAAAAGTGTTGCACCTATTATCCATGTTCCAAAGACGATAATGTAAGCAGCAACTGTAATAATATCAACGTTCGAGCGCTATCAGTCCACGAAAATCTGCGTATTAAATCGAAGTTGTTGGTTGTTCTTTTAGCTAGAGGGATACCTGAAGCAGTCTTTGCATTTGTAAAGAGAGAGCTGAGAAGAAAAGCTGACGGAATAAGCAGATTCATATGTATTACATAAAACAGGATTTGAATCAAATAGTTATTCAGCCTGAAGAAAGCTTCCCCTGCAAAAGCACTATATCAGGAGGCAACTTGGGAGACAGAAAAAAAAAACTTGAAATATTTATATACGTACCCGATAGCGCTCCAAAACCTACAATAAGAAGTATGTAGATCAATCCTATAATAAAAAAGTACATGTACATTATGATCCAATATGGTCCATCACCAAGCCCATGCATTTTCATCATAATTTGCAGCTTCTGTTGCTTCTCATACACCAAGGACGACACGATGACCTGTTAAAAGTATAAAACTGATCAAGGAGCTAGATTGAAATTTCTAACTCTAGGTCAATCTATTAACCATGTGTCAAAAGAAAAACACTAGGACAATCCACATTGTGTAATAGCTCATGTGACCCTCCCCCTCTCCCGCCCAACCCACCCCCACCCACCCCAAACGAAAAAAATAAAAAATAAAAGTTTGTGTACAATTCATTCTAGAAGACTTTCATAGGATCAGAAATGTTAACACTGAAAAGGAAACTGTAGTCTAAAAGAGGTTGAGCATCTTCTTTCTATGATCTCTTTATTTCTTGTGGAAACTAAACCTATATTGGATTATGATTGGTGTGAGTTATTCATGAAGCAGTAAGTTCTTTAGAAATTGATCCATATACATCAAGTCTGAGACATACAAAATTAGCAACAACAAAAAAAAAACAATTAAAAAAAAACATCGAAGGTTACATTAGTCTAAGCATCGGCATGCTTATATTTGAATAGATGTTAATACAAGTTAAATGCAAATATTCAATAGCAACCAACTTTGCAGGAACAGAAACAATTCAAGATACCGAGTATCAGATCATAGAACTACTAGCTAATATAGATCAGCCATTTTAAGGATCACCCTTAATAGGTTGATACTAGACCTAATATGCACAGTAAAAGAGATTTCATCCGGAGGATTATCATGCCAAAATCTGTTGAAGTGTTTAAGACGTTAATTATCTACCTCCCTATCAACTAAAGCTTTTAGAAGATATGGTAGTTCAACATGGTATCAGAACAGGTCATGGGATCAATCTTTGCTGCCAACACTGTCCCATTTATATTGTGCAAGTGATGGGCTTCTTTGTTGGCCTTGTTTGCCCTTTATATGCCTTTGTGTGCCATGTGGACCCAGTCACCCAGACTTGTTATAAGCCCACACTTGAGGGGGCATGTTGAAGTGTTTAAGATGCTAATTATCTACCTTCCCAATCAGCTTAAGCTTTTGGGAGAGATGGTAGTTCAACAAATTTCTTAGAAACGGGCTTTGCCTGATGGCACAGCACTTAAAGAGAACTTACTTTCTGTCTTCAAGATAATGGTATACAATCATTACTTGTTTCATAGATACACTGTTCTCTTTGTCAATAACCCACCATTTGATAATAGTTCAAACTCGGAAACGACCAACTACGAATTGGAAACACACTTCCAGTTTAAGCCATTTCACAGACAATTGGACTCTTCTACAAAGCAAAGGTGAATGGATGTAAAAGAAATAATAGTCTGAGGTGTGAACAAGAAGGGATGTGAAAGATCTGTCTGTTGATCTGCCATCGAACAAACATAACCATATGACATGAATACTGCATAATAATGGATAAGACATATGTTAAAGTCTTCACCAAACTAAGCTGCAACGACTTGGCAGTAGCAATACCAACCACACGAATTTATTGATTAACTTTTGAAGATTTATATACATACTTTTGTGAAGACGTAAACTGCGAATACTTACAGGAAATAGCTGTAGAAAAACCCATGTGAAAAAGAAGGCAGCCAATACGGAAACCCAATCAGAACCGTATCCATGGACAGGTGTTCCCATCCTTCCAACATACTCTAGTATCATTTTCAGCGAAGGCCCACGTAAAAACTGGAGATAAGCATTCCAAACCTGTGGTTGTTGAATTTAGGGTTAAGGCAAAAAATATATATTAAACGCAATAAAACCTGTAGAACATCCAGGTTTGTCGGTTAGTTTCTTCAAGCAAAATTGGACATGAAACTCATTATGTAAACAGGGTATGACCACCATACGATCCAGCTTTTGAATAGACAGTGACAGACAACCTTTTGATATAGGAAGCCTCAAGGGTGGATTAGTGTAAGAGCGGAAGTTAAAGAGAGATAGATGAAATAACAAATATTATTTCTGTAGAATAACTCACTTAAGTTTACAAGAGAGGGGAGTTTGCTTATATACACACAAACTATCCCATAAAGCAGAAAACAGTGAACTAGCCGTTGGGCTGTCATGTCCAACGGCTAGTAGGACTTTGAGTCCATTATTTTCACCCGATAAGGATAAAGAAAAAGGGGATTTAACTAGTCAACATTAAGGATTAATAATTAACTAATTAAAGCCATTAACAACACTTAAGGAGGAGCATTAGATTTAATCATATTCTAACAATTAGTAATCAGAAGAAAAAGAATGGAAGGCTTATTGTTATACCGTGCTTAAAACATGTTGAACACGTGCTTCCGTGCTTTCGTAACTCGAGTTGAACCAGACATGCGCCATAAATCTTGTGGCACTTGAGTCTAAAAGATCATATGCTGAAAGAACAGAAAAAAGCACCAAAGAGACATGATTAAGAATTCACACAAATTTGATAAACAGAAAAAAACATTGATTAACATCACATATTGGACCAACCAGCAACAATCTCATTAATTTCCCCCTTAGGATTTCCATTGTAATACCCTTCAAGAAGTTCATTGTTGATCTGAGTATCGTTCTCACGCCACAAATGTAAACCTTGAAGACATCTAGCTTCCACTGTCATGTCTAAAACAAACCAGAGAAAAAATTTAAAGTCTTTCTCTAAAGGACATAAAATCAGTAGGACAAAGGCTCCAATTTACAGATTTAGTGAACCCTCTTAACCACTTTCAAGCCCGAAAATACAAAATGTTAAACATAAACTACAAAACCTGGTTGAATCTATACACAGTCCATAAAGCCTCTGGACGTTTACATATTCCAAGTACCAGTGAAAATATAATAGGCAAGTTTATTTTAGTGAATTAAAGATAGAACATATGAACTAAAACTTTTCAGAACTTTAGTTTACGTGTTCAAGCAGTTCAGGAAAGAAAAGAATAATTATGCATCAAAACACTGAGACTAAATTTGAGTTATGAAGATTTACCTCAAATACGTACCAGTATTTCCATATTTAATGTGCACAGTATTGATGGAATTAGAGGTGCATTTGGATTCAACATGATACAAACTCATTTCTTCAGAAACATAAATGTCATCTGTTCCCTGCAATATGTCCGTAAGCTCAATATGAATATAGAAGCAGGGAATGCTTGAAAGCGTAACAGTGCAGAAAAGCACTAAAAGATCTTGAGAATAAAGCAGGATTAAAAAAATACCCAAGAAGACTTACCCAAACACCATCGGCTAAATCGATAACATTGTAAGAAGAGTTCTGAATTGGAGTATTTGAGTACATATTCCCAGCCAAACCTACCACCATTCACCATTTGAAATTTAAAAAGCTTTTGAAATTAAGAAACTGTACTAATATCACAAGACTTAGAACGTAATGATGTATTACTTTGTGCAAGAGTTTTGTTACTCCCTGTAATAAGAAAAGTAGCTGGACATGAACCACCCTCTTTCCTGCAAGATGCATCTGGCAGGTCGTCGAATGGTGCATCTGCTGTTTTCACAGCACGAAACTCATTATCAGGAATTGTAAACAAAGGAGGCACTTCTGTAGCCAATATCGCTGGGTCAGGCCGATCAGGATGTTTCTTTAGGTAAAATTGATAACTAGAAACGAGCACTAAGAGAGCAACTGGAAACAGAATAATCCATGCATTTGACCGGGGATGCCGTTTCTGGAAACATGAAGAAAAAACAAACTCTTACTCCTCCTAGTCACATAGCCTCAAAAAGTTACCTTAAAAACTTTGATACAAGTATAAAAAAACACTTTAACATAGTGATATTTTCTTGTGCATATTTTAAAGAACATTACAACTGCATGAAAAATGAAAGTAAATCAGCTAAGCCATCATTAGGCTTTTGTACTTCTTAATTCAATTTCAACTGCAGAAAGGTATAAAAAAAACTAAAAGAAGGAAACAAATATATACGCTTTAATGATATTTCTCTATAATAAGAAGACCAAGATTCACCTGATATGTGAGGTTCTTTCTAAACAAAGCCTCAGTCTGGTTCCAAAACCGCCCCATTCGTAAAACTTTCTCTTCACCTTGATCATAAAAGTAAATGGAATTAGAGGCTAAATAAAGGAAGGCACTTTCTCAATAGTAGACACATTAGACGCATTTGTTCAAATTGATGATAGCAATTGAGTCCAAGTTCAGATATACAGTTTTTCTATAAAATTAAGTCTTTTAAGCGAAAAATACCACTAAATGATGAAACTATCAAGAAACCATGAAAAAGAACAAAAAGCCAAAAACAAAAAGTGAACCCTTTAGACACACAACGCTGCAAACTTCCCATTTAGCAGCAATTAGGAGTGTCTGTTCCCAAAGCAATCTTTCCCTTTTGAAATTTCTTTCACCAAATAGATTAAATACTTGCCTTTTTAGAGAGGAAGGCTCAAGACCAAGAATCAATGATCACGTTAAAGATGGAGATGCGGAAAAGACTGTTTTCCATTGGGTTGAAAAAGAAAATTGATGATAAGTTTTTAAAAGCTCATCACCTCATTAGTTTCACTCCTTGGTCTCCTCGTCAAATTCCTCCAATTTCAAAGTAAACGTCAAAACTAGCTAATAACCCACTAGACCAAAACACTCCAAAAGGCTTTTGGAGTATTACATATACCCCACCTGGAACCTACAAGAAGCAGAAAATTGTGGGTAAAAATAATATAACGACAACTCTCGGTTCAGGTTTATTCACTTTGACTAAGTCAGGCTTTTTCTCCTTGACTTTGTCGCCGGGCTTCTTGTCTCCTTCTCCCCCGGCGTCCTTTTTGGTCTGAGAAGAGACAAAAAAAATTCGTTGTCTTTTGTTCAACTTTATCTCGAAGCCAATTGGCGTCCACATTCCCTTTCACTGTCGGTTTGACGCCGGCTGGAGTGGTGGCTTCCACATTCCCTTTCACTGTCGGCTTGACGCCGGCTGGTACCTTTTCAATTTCAGAGAGGACTGTATTCATCATCAATCTGAAACAGCGTTCCGGTGGAGGAGGATTCTTCATTAGATTTTTTTAAGCAACAAGTGTTGACGACTTTGAGCACAATGAGCAGAAAATTGTTTCGTGATCATTTCCATGTTTTGGACGGAAGGCGGTTATTTGGGGAAGTTATTGTGTGGTGTCTCCACACGGTGCGGAGACACCGTCTGGCAACCCCATTTCACACAGTTTTATTTTGTATTTAAACTGTGTGGTTCTGATTGTTTCACCCGTCATTTCATCCTTAAATTCCCCCACCACACAATAACTTCCCGATTATTTGGGCAGTTTGATGATGATTTTTTTTTTTCCTTTTTTGAGTGGACTTTGATGACGATTTTAATTACGGAATAATCGGTTTTTTATTGGAATTAATGGGGTTTTTCAATTTATAAAATTGAATTGATTCATACGACTTTTAAATTTTCAAACCAAAATAGAAACGGATTTTAAGGTAAAATCAAAGTTTGCCTCGGTTTGATTTAGATTTTGACGATGGTATAATGAGTAAATTATATATATCATCACAAATTGGCCATCAAACGAGTCAAATTGCATAATGGGCCGTATGAAATCCAGCTCACAATTAGGCCTTTAGGTCCGATAGATCCACTCATAAACTAGCCAACCTTGTTTAGGTCGTTTTCAGAGTTCAGCCGACCTCATATCAACAACAATTATCCGAACAGGCCATCCAGATCGCTCCCGAGCATAACAGGTTGTCTTCAATTTCCACAGACGGTTATATCGCATTTATGGGTAGGATCACACGGTTGATTTCCATTAATTGTCACAACCCATGCTTGATTATATCTCATTATTTTATTCTAATTGAACCATTATTGTCCCACGATTGGCATCACAGTGGCTCTTAATCACAGACCCTATAAATCAGGGATCTATACATTAACTCTCCCACGATTGACGCCTATAAAAGCATCATCATCTTCACAATTCAGAACCACGTTAATAGCTTTATCTCAAAATCTCTACGTACGCAGGCAACCAATCTCATTGGGTCAGTTATAATCCATCTTCAAATCCTCTTTTAAAGTAACTAGGTTATCCTCACGGGCCCAATTACCCGCACATCGACCTGATTTCGATACTGACGATTTCATGAATCGTCAATTTGCGTTTGAAGTAAGGCCTGAAAAAAATTATTGTAGTAAGCAACCCTAGATCTAATCATGACATGAAGCAAAACAAGCCAGACTCATAAAAATTCTAAGAATAACCAGGCACGAAAGCAAAAGTTTATTGATCATTCAAATGATAATAATATTTCAAGAACTCACGAAAGTGAGAAGGAAAACGGTTCACACATAAAAGATGATATCTTGGCAGAGAGTGCCATAAAGGCATCTAATCTAGGCCAATCAGCCTATCCCATGCCAAAAGGTGCCACAGGAATATCTAATCATGGCCAAGCAGCAAATCCATTGGCACATGGTGCCACGCTGAGCAACCAATTTGGGATAGACAACCAATCCATTGGCATATGATGCGACAAGAACGTCTAATCTAGGCCCAACAACAGATTATGCTACTGCTCAGCCATGCTTGAGATTGCTAAACAATTGATGGGGAACGACCTAGCCCTACTCAGCTACTTCTCAGCCCATGAAAACGACAGGAGATCCTGGATGTCCCACAAAGGGCAAATTTGCTAATTTTGAAGGAAAATGAAATTGAAGTCTTCAGCAAGTTGGAGAAACAAGGTGAAAGTTCCACCCATCCAGAGGTGAGAAGGACGGTTCGAAGTGAGGTCAAAAGGATTTCTGACCACTTGGGGGCAAACCTCTGCATAACCACCCCATTTACCGTTGCGATAGAAAATTATCATAAGCCATTTAAGTTTAAACTCTCTTAAATGAATTCGTATGGTGGAAAAGGAGATCTCTACGACTACTTGCACATTTATGTGCAAAATATGAGTATCTATCATGAACATGATGGCGTTGACCCCTAAATGTGATTGAATCATGAAGGCGTTGATTTGAGAAATTAAGAGTGAATATTTCTGCCTTGACAACGTCGTGGCATGGCATACCATTCACATGGATGATAAGACCAGATCTCACGCATTGATTACAAATTGCAGCTTCAAGATGGCATCTTCTGGTAAGGCTCTTCAGTCAATTTACACATGTGCTCAATTGATCTGAGTTTCAAGGCCGGATTCTCAGGTATAATGGCTTGACCCCTAATCTTTGATTCCGATCCTAGTTGACTGAGAGATTGTAAACCAAAATGAGGTATGTCGGTTTTTAAGCCCTTGATTGACCCAGTCTGAGAGAGTTAATCTCTATGAAGACATTTTTCTGGTCTAACCAGTCTCATGTCCGGTTCTTTTCCGGTTCATTGCCTAATTTGAAAGAACTTGTTTAGTTTGGGTGCCCCTTCGTCTTAAAGACTCTGGTATGACATATATTTCATGGTCATCATCAAAGTTCCGGTGGCTTTCGGCTCTTGGTCCGGTAACCTCTGAATGCAAAAAATATCAGGAATTAACACATCAAATGTCACGACAATAAATTTGAAAGGTTGCAACCCAAGAAATAATGCGTCTTAGTCTTAAAAAGGCTTTCTGTCACGACAATAAATTTGTCGAGACCTAGGTATGTCAATAGTCGAAGGCGGTCAACACTCAAGCATGGTCTTGGAACGGATATAGTACACATGAAATCTAAGGAATTTAGGGCATGTTTGGTAAGGAGAAAAAACAGAGAGAAAATAAAAGATTTTAATTCTTTTCTCAAGTTAGATATGTTTGGCTAACTAAGAAAAGAAAAGTTTATTTTCTCAAGTTGACTTCATTTCCCAAAATCCTATTCTTTTCCTCAATTTTAATTCTCACCCTATCCCAAAGAAAAGTTTAGTGAGAATAGAAAAAAAAATTTCTTTTTTCTTAACAATGTTTCCTATTTGTGTTTTCCATGATCGTTTTTCATAATATGAATTGCTTGAATTTATTTTTATCGTTAGCGTTAGACACAATATTTTATTTATTTAATTATGATTCGTATATTTTATCTACAACAATCTTTGTATCATTTTATATTTATTTTTTTAAGAATGCGAGTTAGAAATTTTTTTATAATAGTTAGCAAAAATTACCTCAAATGCAATTTAATTAAAAATTGTTTTTTTTGTTTTTGTTTTTGAGAGAGTTGATATATTTTTTTCCGACAATACAATTTGAATAAACGAGAAAATATCGTAAATGTTTTTTTTTCTTAGTTGTTTTCTCTCTACCAAACAACATACGTGAGAATCGAGTTTATTCTCAAAATCTTTTCTCTGCATAACCAAACAGATACAGAGAAACAGATCTTTTCTTTTCTCAACTTTTCTTTTCTTATGTCTATTTTCAACATTTTTCTTTTCTTAACTTTTCTGTGTACATCCCATCCAGAATGAAGCGCCATACCATCCTTCTTATACACCATGGAAATATAATGACGGATATGTTGTGCATGCTGGTATACACCGGAACTCGCCCCCTTCCCCCCTCAGCACAACATGAAGGACGTGTCTTGCACATGTCAAGAAAAGGAGTTTGAAGATAGTGTCGGCTCCTCATACATTTTCACTGCCGGTGAAGAAGCCTATACCACCAAAGCAAAAATGTTTATAGAAACGATGAAAGCATTGATCCACAAAGGTCATATAAGCAAGAACGGACTCGCATGGTCTGTCATAGAAGCACGCATAAGGCATAGAGTGGTGGCAAACTATGACAATCAACGTCTACCGGTTATTTCAAAAAAGTAACTTGATGAAGTAGGATAACTCCAAGAATACTTGATTAATCATATCACCTTGAGCATAGATGAATTTGAAGATGATGCTAACGAAGCATCCCCAAAACTAGAATAAGGGGTCTACAATGGATGAGTAAAAAATGGCACCGAGGATGTGCCACGACCAACCTTCATCAGTGCTCTTTTGTCTGCAGAAGATGAAGGGATATACCTCGAAATCCTTCAAAATTACAAGGTTGTATTTTCTTGGGCATACAAACAGATGCGTGGGCTTGACCTGAAGGTAGCTGTCCATTAGTTGTTTGTAAAGAAAGGATCCATCCCTGTCAAGCAAGATCAAAGAAGGTTCATACCATGCCTCACACCACTCCTTGAACATAATTGAGGTCAACAAGATGATTGAGACATGCTTCATCCGTGCGGTTAAGTATCAAGCATGGATCTCGAGCATTGGCCCCGTGTGAAAGAAGAATGGTCAGAGATTTACGTATGTGCAGATTTTTGAGACATAAATAACATATGCCCAAAGTATGACATCCTTTTTCCTATCAGTAAACTCATGGTAGATGAAAACCACAGGCTTTGAGTGCTATCCTTTATTGATGGATCATCAGGATATAACTAAATTTGGATGGAATTCAACCCGAAGATGAAGAACTTAGGGCCCGTTTGGTAAACAAATTAAGTATTTATTCTAAATATATTAAGTGGTGGTTAGATTTAGTGATATTATTAATATTTTTCATACATCTTAACTAATTACCACTTAATATTACATTGAAAAAATGAAAAGTTTTCATCACCTCTTGAGCTGCTTATCGCTGGAAAAAAAAAAAGAAGAAAAGAATGCGGCCCTATTTTCCTCGTATGCACGTTGCTTCTTCTAATCAAACTTTTTTTTAATTTTTTTTTTTTTTTTTTTTTTTTTTTTTTTTTTGGTTTCTGCGTTAGTGCTTTTTTAAAAATTAAAAAAAAAACTTTTTATTCTTCTCCCTTTTACATTACTCATACTAAAGTAATTACTTTGATTAAAATATAGATTCTTATAAATTATTAATAGAAAAATAATGTAAAATGAGTAATAATTTTAAGTTATGGAGTATTATTTGAAATACACATAAATAACTAAACTTATATGTGAAATCTAGTATAATAATCATAGCATTAAACATATATTTATATATATGTATATATGTGAGTTCTATATATACATACATACACACACACACACACACACACACACACACACATATATATATATATATATATATATATATATATATATATATATATATATATGTATATGTGGGATGTTGGGGGGGGGGGGGGGGGGGGGGGGGGGGTGAGCGAGAGAGTTTGTATGTGTATATATGTTTATATATATAACATATTTTGATTTCATATTTAAAATGTTTCCGAACAGTCTAATTAATTTCAGCATTTAAATCATTCAGTTACTTAATGTATTCATAATTCAGATTTTAGACTTCAGAATTCAAATTTAACAAACGGCCCCTTAGTGATTTCGGACACCGAAGGGATTTACTGTTTTCAAGTCATGCCTTTTGGTTTGAAAATTTTGGGATCAACGTGCGATGAAGAAGATCTTGTCGGTTTAGTTTCCTAAGCCTAACCGAGTTGGACCGGATCCAAACATAGCAGGTCATTTACTATCTATTTTGTTTATGTAAACCTTATTATTATGAATAATAAAGCACTTTAGTTATAGTATATATTTGTTTATTTCATAAACCAATATGATAATATGTGTGTGTGTCAATATATATATATATATATATATATATATATATATATATATATATATATATATATATACATATATATATATATATACATATATATATGATAACGTCCTTAGTATTAAACCATGAGAAAGAATCATAATAATGATTATGGTTGATGAGATCTTAACTCACATTAAATGGTTTGATACTTAAGTATCTCTAGTCGTATGTGTTATTGAATGGGACATTGAGAATACGATTAGACAAGCACATATTGGATGTATTCTATCTTTTGAAAATAGTGGTAGATCTCGTCCATCAAAGTGTAGATACACTTGGACTGTATGTGGACTTGTATTAGAGAATATGTTCGTTCTATTAACCCACTTATTATTGTCACAGTTATGTGGTGCTTGTGTAATTATCCTTAGACATGAGCCTTCATAATATCGCGGTGTGGATTGTCATACTTTGATGCTATTGAGGTTTCCTCTAATCACGGGTCGATCATGCAATAGTGATTGACTATGATATTGAAACATGCGTAGGAATTATGTTGCTTATCTGGAATTCACGTTACCTAATGGTAGGAATGTATATAAAAAATGGTCTTCTTACAAGGAATGTTTTATTCTAAAAAATCTCTGGAAAGAGGAAGTAAAGTGTTACTTTAAGAGAATATAATATTCAGATTATAAGATACGGTCGTTGATGTTTCGAGACTCGAGTAACGACCGTGTGGATATTGAAAGGATTCTATAAATATGGTAACCGTATACATGAAGGGTTATAGTCATAGAGCACTTGACTCCTTTCTAAAATTGAGGGTCATAATTCATTGCTAGAGGCCAATCATGATCGTTATGTGTAAAAGGTATTTTTGTAAATACATTTATACTTACACCCAACATATTCGGAAGCCTATCGGTTCACACATATGGACAACTAGCCGAACTTTAATTGTGGTTATAGTGATAACCGAATAAATATTTATTTATCCTTACTATAAAGAAGTGTGGTGGAAATTAATATTCTAGCATTTATTTAGACGGCTTCAGTCGGCATCACACTTTTACTATCGGCACTCTTTTTTTTAATTATTATTTTTCATTTACTTCAATACCACCACGAAATCACTAATGACACTCTTTATTTTAATAACTTTTAAAATCTATACTCTTTAGTCCCTAATGTTTTCAAAATTACAAACTAACACATTTTAACTTCCCCTACGCTTTTATACACATTACTCTTCTCTTTTATTTTTTATTTCCACCAAACCAAAACACAATACCCTAAGAATATCGCCGGAATATATGAATCTCGCCGGAAAACAGCAAGTGAGGCATTGGTTACAAGAATCAAGCTAAGAACAACATCACTTTGAACCAAATCATGTAAGTATCTAGTTTTGTTTGCATTTTGGTGGTAATTTGGTACAAATCGGAGGTTTTAGCTTGATATGGGTTTCGATTTTCCGTCGAAACGAAACGTGTATTGTAATGTGTATTCGTTGTATTTGTTTGTTTTGTTGTAATGTGTATTCGCTGTTGGTTGAAATCGGGTTGAAATCGGAGGATTTTTTGGTGTTTTTCGATTAACCGGCCATTTTCCGATCGAAGGTTTGGGGAAGATGACTAGGTGCTTAAAATGTCGGCAACAGTGACGTTTTGATGTAGATGAAACGTCAACATGGATGACGTTAAAGTCATACCCACTAGGGTAACATATTCCTTCGTCAGTGCGGGTGACGTTTATCTTACTTGCAAAATGTCGAAGTGACTGACGTTCTCAGCAACCTCATCTTCTGTGACGTTTCATTCTAACAAGGAACATCATCGAATTTGACGTTACTGTGTTAATGTAACGTCACATTTCTTGACGTTATATGCTAAATTTCATTATAATGGCATACTTAATGTGCACATAACAACTCTGAATTAGTGTGTTTCTTGACTTTATAAACAACTGTCCACCAACTATGACTTAGTGCACTCCCAACTATGAATTAGTGTACTTTTCACATTGCAAACAACTTTCCAACTATGAATTTTGGCCATGTAAGTGAGTTAAAATGAAAAGTATAATTAATCTAGTTACATTTTTACTCATAATAGGGGCCTTAAATCTAATTTTGGCAATGTAAGTGTGTTAGTTAAAAGTATACTTAGATTTGTTTTGCCCATTCTGTGTGTTGTGTGGACCCGATAATATAAATCCGTGAGATATATTAACAGATTGGGATCTTTTACAAAGCCTTGGGATCTCTTTGCCGTTTTTGTAGACTGGCTTACCTGAATAAGTTCCATTAAGAAATGACCAAGGATAACAAATATCTTCCATAAGTTGATATGCCAATGTGGAAATATTAATCATATTTATGTCACTTATGTAACATGACATATTAATTGTATTATATAAACAATTTAATATGTCATAAACAATTAATGTCATAAATTAACTCTCTTTTGTCCTATTATGTAATAGCCGACTCTAGCAATTAATACTAGCCGGCTCTAGTAACTTTTACTTTACTAGCTAGGACTTTCCCATTCTTGCGTGTATCTATTTATACCCATTCTTTAAACATGAATAAACAAGTTGAAGTTTACTCAAGTATTAGTACTTTCTCAAACTCTCTTCATGGTATCAGAGCCATAATCGTCTTTAATCCGCTGCAAAATCTCCTATCTTTTCAAGAATGTCTTCTTTATCTGAAGCTTCTTCACCCTCATTAGAGTCCCAGCAGCCTCAGCAGACTGGGGTCACTGAAAACTATTCGTTTACAAATCACAGACTTGATGGCAACAACTACCTGCTGTGGTCAAGATCTATGAAAATGTATATCTCAGGCTAGAGCAAGATGGGATACTTGTCTGGTTCCAAACCTGCCCCTGCTTTGAAACTGACCCCAAGTTTGAAGCATAGGATACAGAAAATAACCAAGTCATGACCATCCTCACGAGGTCAATGACAAAAGAGATCAGTGAGAACTTCATGATGTATGACATTGCTAAGGATATCTGGGATAATGCCAGAGACCTTTACTCAAAAAGGGACAATACATCTGAGGTCTATGAACTCGAAGCTCAAATCCAAAATTACGAGTCAAGGAGACACATGCGTAACTCGATACTACAACCAACTATCTAAGGCATGGAAACACCTAGATATGTTGGAAACTCACCCATGGAAGGATGTAGAGGATGCTTTGCCTTATACAAGAATATCATTGAGAAGAAGAGGGTATTCAAGTTCCTTACGGATCGAACTCATCCCTTGATGATGTTAGAGGTAGAGTTCTTGCTACTAAACCTCTCCCCAACCTCAAATCTGTGTTTGCGAAGTCAAACATGAGGAAAGCGGGGAGGAAAGTAATGCGCAAAGCAACCTGCGATCACTCTACGATAGCGCAGCAATGTTGGTGGTCAGGAAGCCTACTGAGGTTACTGAGACTTACAGGAAACCTATTGAGAAGACAGGAAAGTTGTCATGTGACCACTGCAAACGCACAAATCACACCAAGGACACTTGCTGGAAACTACATGGTAAGCCTAATTCCTTTAAACCCTCCAAACCAACCAGTGAGAGTCAGGGCAGGCATGTCAGTGAAGAAGGAAACAAAGATACCACGTTGGATGCTCAGTTTGCTGCCTTCAAAGCCTTCATTGCTCAACAAAAGGAAGTTAGTTCTATCACTGACATAGCTACTCATGCTAAAACAGGTATATTCCACTCACCTCTCAGTAATGATACTTGGATTGTTGATTCTGGGGCTTCATCCCATATGACTGGTAACAAGAGTCTCATATCTCTGTTTAAGCCCTGTCATCAGACCCACAATATTAGGTTTGCTGATGGATCTATTTCATGTGCACAAAGTTTTAGAAATGTTAAACTTACTGATAAGATCTACCTTCAGGATGTACTATTTGTTCCAAAATTAGACTGTAACCTTATATCTGTCAGTAGACTCACTAAATACCTAAATTGGACAGTCTTGTTTAATAACAATCAATGTATATTCCAGGACCTTTCTTCACAGGAAGTGATTGGGAGATTTAAAGCCTGCTCAGGACTGTTTATGGTCAACCCTGCTGAAGACAGAAGA
Source organism: Gentiana straminea (assembly GCA_036785695.1). Classification (NCBI taxonomy): domain Eukaryota; kingdom Viridiplantae; phylum Streptophyta; class Magnoliopsida; order Gentianales; family Gentianaceae; genus Gentiana; species Gentiana straminea. The sequence continues at coordinate 1,383,445 of JAVUPR010000256.1, read as the reverse complement.
TTGAAGACTGAAACTGCCTCAGCAGCCTGCAACCAAACCTTAGACAATATCATGTTATGGAATTATAGACTAGGTCAACCAATTTTTGGTTATTTAAAATCGTTATTTCCTGAATTGTTTAAAGGATGTAACCTCAGTGACCTTCAATGTGATATTTGTCAGTTTGCTAAACTTACTAAGTCTGTGTATACTAAATTACCTTACTTACCATCCACACCTTTCACTCTAATACATAGTGATGTATGGGGACCTTCAAGAGTTAAAAGTATAACAGGAAAGTGGTGGTTTGTCACCTTCATAGATGACCACACAAGAATCACACGGCTATTCTTGATGAAAGATAAATCTGAAGTTGGAACCATCTTCCAAGAGTTCTATAACATGATATCTGATGATGCATAAATCATCACGGTTGTTTTAGTGATGTTTGAGCTGTGGATATCTGGCTTATTAGTTAGTGATTGAGTGTATACTAGCCGGAGACGTGCGGCGGTGATGGGAGGAGGAAAAGAAGTTCTATTTTCACAGAGCTTTGGCCTGTTTTTTGTATTAGAATGTATATATGATTTAGGTTACACAAGACTTCCTTTTATAGAAAGAGTAAACTTAAGAGCTAAGTAAGAGACTGGCGGTGTGAAGAAGCTTAGTCACTAATTTTACTTAATTGCTAAGTAAACATTAAGTATCTAATCTGCAAGTGGATATAATATCTAGGCGGCGATCCTTTGGGGTCGTAAGGGCCGCCAACACTGTTTGGCTTGCCTTTGCTCCCTGTTTCTTCTCAAGTCTTGTGCGGCCCTTTGAGGGCCTTTTGCCCAAGGTCGCGGACCGGCCCACTAGTTCTAGTGACGCTCTAGGCGAGGTCGATCTCAACGGCCTTGACTTGGTATCATATGGCGTCGCCTGATGATGTAGTCGTGGACCTTCCTCGGCGATGACGGGTCAGAGGCTATTTCCAGGACTAAATGGTGGCGATATTATTTGTATCATCAGTATCCACTCAATTTGACACTAAGATTAAAATCTTAAAAACAGATAATGCCCTGAAATACTATGAGTCCAACCTTTGCACCTTCCTGAATGATAAGGGAATTGTTCACACTAGTAGCTGTGTAGAGACACCTCAGCAAAATGGGGTTGCTGAGAGGAAGAATAGGCACCTACTGAAGATGGCTAGATCAGTCATGTTCACCACCCATGTGCCTAAATACATGTGGGGTGAAGCTATATTAACAGCAACATATCTGATCAATAGGTTACCCAGCAGGGTGCTAGGATTCAAGACCCCTATCCAAACCCTGCTGACAACTCACCCCTGTCCTCATCTCATTGCTGACCTGCCTCCAAAAATCTTTGGATGTACTGTATTTGTCTACATTCATGCCCAACATAGAAGCAAACTCGACCCCAAAGCTCATAAGTGCATTTTTCTTGGTTATGCCAAAGACATGAATGGCTACAAGTGTTATTACCCCACTGACAAAAGATTCTACAACTCTATGGATGTCAAGTTCTTTGAAAAAACTCCTTACTACAGCAACCCTACTGAGATCGTCACGGATGGAAACCCGATTGAAACAAACTCTTCCCTCTTCTTATAGTCCACTAACCCCAACTGCACCTTCCAGTGAGGAACTTGAGGCCTTGCCAATCCCTCTACCAACTCCTAATATCCAGCAACCTAATGAGTCTCATCAGCCTCCTAACCCTGATCTCCATACACCTACTAAATCCCAGCAACCTGCTGATACTCCCCAAACTCCTGAACCTGCTGATATGCCTCAGCAGCCTACTGATACTCTTAAACCTGCTGATATTGATAACAGACCCATTGCTGTCCGGAAGGGAAAGAGATATTGTATTGACCACTCTATCCATAATTATGTGTCATATAATCACTTGTCATCTGGTTTTGCTATGTTTACACAGGACTTGGACACTCATTCCATTCCTAAGAATATACGGAAGCTCTCAAACATGACGAGTGGAAGGCGGTACAAAAAGCCGAAATGATTGCACTCATTGACAATCATACTTGGGATCTCACCACTCTCCCACAAGGAAAGAAGACAATCGGTTGTAAATGGCTGTTCATCATCAAGTACAATGCTGATGGTACTATTGACAAGTACAAAGCTAGACTGGTTGCAAGGTGCTTCACTCAAACATATGGACTTGACTACAAAGAGACATTTTCACCTGTGGCAAAGCTCAACACAGTTAGGGTGCTGATCTCCCTGGCTGTCCAACTTGACTGGGCACTCTATCAGTTGGACATCAAGAATGCCTTCCTAAATGGTGATCTCACTGAGGAAGTATATATGACTGTACCTCCTGGTTTTACCAACACTCACACTAAAGGGAAAGTATGCAAACTGAGAAAATCTCTATATGGCCTGAAGCAGTCCCCAAGAGCATGGTTTGACAAACTTACTATTGTGGTTAAAACTGCTGGATATCATCAGTGTAACTCAGATCACACCATGTTTATCAAAACTACAAACCAGAGAAGATCCATCCTTATTGTCTATGTGGATGATATCATCCTTACTGGTGATGACCCCGTTTGAGATCCACACTTTGAAGAACCCGTTTGGCCAAAGTATTTCAAGTTAAAGATTTGGGCTACCTCAAGTACTTTCTTGGTATGGTAATAGAAAGAAACGACCGGGGTATATCTGTCTCACACGGGAAGTATGTGCTAGACCTACTAAAGGAAAGCGGCTCTAGGGCCGCAAACCAGCTATCTCCCCAGTAGACCCCAGTAATCCACTAGTACATGGTAATGTTTCTGTAAGAAAGGAACAATATCAGAGACTTGTAGGGAAACTCATCTCTCTCATACAAGACCTGATATTGCATATGGAGTTAGCCTTGTCAGTTAGTTCATGCATTGCCCTACTGAGCACCATTGGGATGCTGTTTACAGAATACTCAGATACTTGAAGTCCACTCCTGGCCAGGTGTCTCGGATTTTATCTAATGAAAAATAAACAAGTAATAAAAATAAATCCGGTTTACCCCAAGTGCAGGGATCGTAGTATAAAGGTTAATACCGGAGTCGAGTCCACAGGGAATCGAGGTTGTTTACCTAGTTTTTATCTAACTAACCTAAAGATGTCACAACTACTATTACTAAAATTATAAGAAAATAAAAACGATTAACACGTAACAAACTAAAAACGAAAATAACAAAAGTAAAGCTGACGAGAAGATTAGAAATCTAAAGCCAGGAAACGTGATTACGAACCAAATTATCTAAAATAATCTATTCTAAAACCTAAACATGCAGTAAAAAGTTCTAACTTAGCTAAGCAATTCAAGTTCAAGCGATTTTAATCAAAAATTTAACGAACGAACAAGCAATTGATCCACCAATTCTATAACATTCAATTTCTCCTCTAGATTATCTAGCGATTTTTAATAAAAGTTATGATTCACCTAACAAAGGTATGAGCTCCTAATCTCTTAGAAAAGTTTGTCTATCAATCTTTTATCTTTCGATCCTAAAGATTAACGCTTGTATATCCAAGGTGTGAAATTTCTCAATTCCTAGTCTAGAAATTCAACCTAACAACTCTCGTTAATTAGATTAAAGATCTAATCTTTACTATGGTGATCTAGGGTTTAATCACGATTCTCATCAACATTAAACATAAAAAATGCAAAGATCTCTCGATTCAAATTGCATAAAAACAAGTAAAACATAATAAAGATGCAACTTTTAATAAAAACTCACAAGATAATCCAAAGGTGAAATCAATGTGTTGATAGAACGGCTTCACAACGCTTGTTCCAAAAGCTTTTAGCCTCTAAGCATCGCTTGAATACTCGGAATAGCTTCTATGAAGTAAATAAATTTGAAGGAATTTATCTAAGAATTAAAAAGCATAAAAACTATCTAAGAAAGGTGCAAACCACAAGGAAGATGCCCCTTAGGGTTCTTCTGGCCGCCTAGAGTAATTAGGTTCTCCATATGTCTGAAAAAACGTGGCTATTTATAAGAATTAAAGTCGGTTCTGCTGAAGTCGGTTTATGGACGCTCGTCCAGAGTCTTGAACGCCCGTCCATTCTGCATAAAATCTTCGAGTCGGGCTGAGTCATGTCAGACGCCCGTCCTATGTAAATTTTGACGCTCGTTCAGCAAAAATCTCAATACTCTGAATCCACTATTTCTTCCTGGACGCCCGTTCGATTCCACAAACGCCCGTCCATCTGGACGGAGCTTCAGACGCTCGTTCAGTTTACTTCAAATCCGGTTTTCATCTCTATCTTTATCCGACTTCATCTTTATCCTTTTTCTTCCATGTAAATTGATGAGCGACAAATTGTCAATCATTATTATGACATTTTACCCTAATAATGATAACACTTTGAGCATTATTGTACCAATTTAAGTCATTAATTCATAAGTTTTATCCAAATGTATAAGTAGTAATTATTATATAAATTATCGTATTTTACTAGGTTTTGTACCAGTTTAGTATAAATAAACATCCACAGTACAAATACGTACTTTTTGACTTTTATTGTCGATTTACTCGCGGTTCGTTTCTTTGTATTCGGGTAAGAAAGATAAGATTTACTTGCGGAGACGGAACTAAAGACCGGATAACGAGACGAGAGTTTTGCCTCGATCGAAGAAGGATTAATTGAGCCCAAGGCCATCAAAATATCCCACGTAACGACATGTTTTGAGGCCTAAAAAGATGTATTTTGATGGATGGAAGAATGTGCCACAAGCTAACGAGTTCAAACAGATCAATTGTCCTAAATGCTTCGACCGTAATTTATCTACGACGGACGGTTGTCCCGACTTAGAGGAATTTTCTGGGGAAGACTTCTTCATGAAAGTTGTAGATCTTCAAATGAGCTTTCCAACGCATTTTGAATCATGTTAATCGGAGGTCTACAACTCAAGTTATGGCCATTTTACTGAACTGCGATACTGTGTAGACGAATTTAGACGGTTCGGATGAACGGAATAGTGCCAGGATCGATCCGGGACTTCACCGGATCGATCCGGACGTTGAAATGATGAAATTTCACGTGCTATTCATCATCTTCCATTGCCAACTAGTTAGATATATATATATATCTAACCTCCCCTATATATACCCAATCCATTCAATTACAACCTTTGCCCCTTCTTCTCCCCTTTCCTTCGTCCCCTCTTTTCTTCCACCTCCCTTCTCTTCTTCTTGTTTTTTTTATTTTGTTTTGCTATATATATATATATATATATATGTAGATCTATCCATATATCTCCATCCTCACTTCTCTTCTATCTTTTCTTTTTCTTTTGGGCCCATATATATATATATATATATATATATATATATATATATATATATATATATATATATATATATATATATATATATATATATATATATATATATATATATATATGTTTTTATATATATAAATAAAGTAGTTATAGTATCGTTGTAATGATGGAATAATTATCGAAGATTGTTGATTTCGAAGCTTTGTTATGTTATATCCCGAGGAAACGACCCCGATTCAACAGTTGTAATCGGTAATATATTCTAATATTATTATGTTTATTATTTCTATTTCTATTTATATATTACTTATCTATATCTAGCCAAAATATGTAATTGAACTATTTTAATCTTTTTGGTAAAATGGATGATTGATTATGGTAAAAATGATTAAAACCGATTATGATGAATCTTTTTCTACCTGTGCTTAAATGAAACGTTCGTATTGACGTAATTAACCAGTATGAACAGAATTATAATCTAATGACCTAAACGGTGAAGTTAGGATATACGATCAATGGTAGAAAAACCGGAGGGTAAAAATGGCCGAGTGAAAACGTGACAACGGAATCCTATTTCCTACCCGGGGCAGATTTGTTTTGAGAGAAACAAATCTTATTAAAATTGTGCTCAAGATCTTATTACGTTAATTTACCTGTTCTGATCAGGATCCTTGACATTGACCGCATGACAAAACGGAGTACCCAATATTTTGGATGACATTGGACAGTTGATGAGACATATGACAGTTTCATACGCTCGTGTGAGAGGGAACTGTTGAGCTGAGGAGTGCACCGTTTCACATAAATTACACCTTGAAAAAAGAAGATCTGTCTCATCTATTAACTAAAAAGGGATCATGGTTCAATAACATTATCTTGGCTAGTTTCTATATATATATATATATATATATATATATATATATATATATATATATATATATATATATATGTATAAGTATTTATTTACTTGTTTTACTAACATCTAACTCTAACAATCTAACCCTATAAAAGGTAAAAACTGCGACTTAGATCGAGTTAATAATAGCTTCTTGGTGTTTAACCACACTTTGAATTAGATTTTCATTTCCCTGAGGATACGACCTGACTCACCAGACTAGAACTACAATTTGACCCGGTACACTGCCGGTAAGGATTGTATAGCCTAGAAATAGTCCGTCAGCTTTTTGGCGCCGTTGCCGGGGAGACGACGCTAATTCATTGTGTCTATGGTTACTACTTGTATTAGCTCAAAATTCTCGAGGATAAGTCAACACTCTTCTTATCACATTTCTTTTTTATTTTTTGTTGGTACCTACCTTCTTTTAGTTACCGATTTTCTTCTTCTACCAAATTCGAGCATTTTCTAATTTCGATAGTTGATGACCCGAAGCGGTAAGGCCCCACTCACTCCTTATAAGCTTGACATAAAGAAAGGCAGTTAAGAGTAGAGAGTAAACGAGGTCATATCAGTCAGGGAAATCCTGACCAAGGATCATCTTGAAATCGAAATACGGAAATGGCTGAAGTCAGTGATGAAACACCGGAACAAGGGCTAGATCATGCCCAAGGGAATCTTAATAATCAGAATCAGAACAATAGAAATAATCAAAATCGGAACCAGAATAATCGTAATAATCCTAACCCACCAAACCCAAGACTTATTTGTGATCAGACCGTGAGAAGGAACCAGATTAATAATCCAATTCTTTTACCCAATAAAGGAGAAAATAATTTTGAAATAAAATCTCATCTTTTTGGTTTAATTGACACACGAGCCCAATTCCTAGGAGAAGATGATGAGGATCCACATCATCATCTCTATCTTTTCGAAGAATTGTGCAATACAGCCAAAAGTCAAGGTGCTCATCGTGAATTAACGAGGATGTCTATGTTTCCTTTTTCTTTGAAAGGAAGAGCACGAGATTGGTTTATGTCACTCCCACATCATTCATTGACAAGTTGGGAAGACATTCAAACCGAGTTCTTAAAAAAAATATTTTACTCCGGGAATGAATTTGGAATTAATAGTCGAAATGGCTAACTTTAGACAAGGATCTGAAGAAACGTTTGGAAATGCTTGGGAAAGATTTAAAAAGCTATTACGAGCTTGTCCCGATCATGGTTATTCCTTAGATATGCAAATTCAACTTTTCTGTCGTAAATTAAGAAAAGACTCACGTGCAGATGTTGATCATGCATGTGGTGGTTCGTTAATGATGAGTGAAGCTCGGATAGTTTACGATGCTATTGAAAAGATTTCCAAAAATAACGAGAATGTGGGAAACTGGTTCTAGCACAAGAAAAGTAGCATTTGCAGGAGAATATACATCAAATACGGAAGTTCTAGCACACTTGGAGAATTTGAGTAGGAAATTTGACGGCTTATTAGCCGGATAAAATTGTAAACTCAGAAAATATCTTACCAAATGAATACTCAAGTCATGATAATGTGTCATTAGGGATGGAAGAACCAGAAGGATATTCAAGGGAAAAGGTGAGTTTTTTACAACAGCATAGGAATTTGAACAATGCGTATTCAAACTCGTTTAATGCTATTAGAAGAAATCACCCTACTTTTCGTTGGTCTGAAAACCCTAGTAAGCAAGGACAACCACCGTATCCAGTTCAATATAAGAATCCATATACTAATAAGGTTATCAAGGAGATACCTCGGAATCGAACCTACAATCATTACCTAGACCATATCCACAACATACCACTCAAAGCATACCAAATCACCCAAAGTTCAACTCAACTTTGAAGGAGTTGATAAATGGGAGAAATTAATGGAAAATATGATGGGTGTGATGTCTACTCAAGCTCAAAATATGGAAACTATGATAACTTCTATAGGTACAGTCACTAAGGATATGAGTACGTTGAAAACATCTATGAGTGGACATGATACCATAATGAGAATTATAGAAGCATCATTAAGGAATATGGAATATTATTTGAGTAGAGAAGGAGAACGTAAAAATAGTAGACCTCCGGAGGATTACCAAGTAATACCGAAAGAAACCCGAGAGAGGTAAAAGTTTGTTATTACCGGAGTGGAAGAATCTGTGGGAAGAAATGGATTAGAAAACTTCGGAAATAATGAAGTAGAGGATGATTTAGATGGTAAATTTGAAAAGAATGTGGAATCTAAAGATGAACCTTGTTGGTCCCTTGAAAAGGCTTTGGTTAAGTTTAGAGGGGGGGGGGGGGGTGAATAAACTTAACACTTAAAACTTTGGAGTTAACAAATTCTGCAACTTCAACGGTCTGCGATACTTCGGTAGAGTCTGAATAAACTTAACGTCGAGACCTCGCAGCTCCGCTCGATAAACGATAGTCTACGACGATTGTTTGCTTGTGAATTTGTGCGGCGGAATAATATCAAAATTAAGCCTTGTTACTTGTTGTTAAATATGATACTAAGTATTTGATACTCAGTAGTGTATGTGTGTGATTTCAGTTGCTAGATTCAGTAGATTGATGAGTGAAATAAACTAAGTGCAGAAAGTAAATGCAGAAAGGAAATAGCCCGATTTTATAGTGGTTCCAGGTGATGTAATCCTGTCAGTCCACTCTTCTCCTGTGATGTTGGAGGAAATTCACTAGAGATCTTTGATGTAGCTTTTACAAAGATTCCTAAGTTGTTTGTCCTTCACCAATAGCTATGGCTTCACAAACGAAAACTTGGGAACATGTAGGATTGCTGCTCCTGAGTCTTCCACTGGTCCTTGAAGGGTAGGATTGCCTCTTCACCAGCTCCACCACAAACAACAGTCTTTCACACCTAACAGATGCTTCACTGTCTTCAGCAGGTTCTTTATAAAATAAAGAATGAATCAAATAGATGATTCAGTTGCAGCAGCTTGATTGGGATGATGTAATCAGCAGCTTGCAGTCTTCAAGTGTGTATGCTTGATGCAGCTTGAACACAGAATGCACTTGAAGAAAATAACTAGATCAGCAGCCTTAAGCTCAGTAAGTTCAGCAGGGTGTTTTTCAGCTCAGTATTATCACTTAAAGTTTATCCCAAAAATTCATCATCTTGTTTCTGAGTTGAAAGTCCTCTATTTATAGGTAGGAATGCATGTGACTTGAATTTGAAATTTAAATGTGACCGTTCCTTGTTTTTGTCCCATCTGTTCTGCATTCTGTCACTATTCATAGGATCGACACCTTTGTCGAGATTACTTTTTGACAAGCGGTCTGTCCACCCCTTTGACTTGTATCCAATGGATAAAAATATGGATCATCCCAACGTCTTTTTAATCTCGGCCTTTGATTTGCTTGATAAGTCGAGAGTAGTTGGTCGTTCTTATCCATGTAATCTTCCAATAACCTTGAATTAATCGAGGTATATATCGAGCGAGTTCATTCATCGATCGTAATACCAATCGATCTGCTGAACATCATAATTTTGTCTGTAAAATATAATGCAGCTGATTACTTTTATCTAACTTTTATTTGTGAAGTTAGATTACATCATTTTAATTATAACCAAGTTCCAAACATCATCCAACTTGAGGAACTTAGACCTTCTACACAAGGCATATGTAATCAGTTTAGGTCATCACAGACTTGCCTAAATTCTGATTCCATATCCTTGACTTAAAATACTAAGTTTGATCCCTTAGCCTTCATTAACTGAGTTTGAACCCTCAGCCTTCGGTCTTCAGTCTTCAGCAGGTTCCTGACCAGTCTACTGACCTATCTACCCTACTGACCTAGACCGGTCTGCTGATATCAATCTGCGGCCACTTTACTGATGCTTGTTTGATCAAACCTATTTATGAATCAAACTCTAATAAACCTATACATTTTATCTAGACATCTTTTTGCCTTTGCACTATAACGACTAGTATGGCACTCATCATCAAAACTAAGAAATAAGTCCAACAATTTCCCCCTTTTTGGTGATGATGCCACTACCCTCACCTAATCGGCAAAGCAAAAAGATAAAAACAAAATAGAACAAATTCGGTCAATTTTCATTATAAATATTTGTTCACGGTTATTACAACTAGATACGGCAAAGATAAACGGTGATAAGTAGGCGATCTATTGTCTCTTCTCTCTTTCTTGTCTAGCCTTCTCGACTTGCTCTTGATAGGCTCGATCTCTTCTATCATTTGACTCATCCATTCATTCTCAATTAGTGTAAAATCAATATAAGAATTGACTTGTTTCCACCAGTTCCATGCTTCGAGCGGGACAAGATTGATGTCATTCACTCTGAATCCAAACCTCATATAAAGATCCTTGAATTCATTAAGTGAGTCTTTTGCTTTTGTGATAGGCAGTACTCTATCACCTCTGCCACTTCTTCCACCTCTGCCTCCTCTGTAAGTAGCCCTTAAAGCTTTGACTCTTGCTTCCCAAAATTTTAATCCCAAGAAGGAGTTTAGACCTTCATGAAATCCCATGTCATGATAGGGTCTCCTTCTGTTATAATACTCTTTCTTGTATTGTGACAGGAGATCATCGGTGAGTTGAACTCGCGGGTGCGGGTCTCCGAAAGCATTGGTATCATCAATCCATCTCTTCTCGTGCAAAGAGTCTTGCGGCCTCCTTTCTTTGCAGTGATTGGCCCTCTTCCCCCTTAGTGACATCATCAACAAAACGGGATATGAGGCCATGAATACCCTCCCCGTGATACAATCACTCTATGCAATTGACCTTCCATGGTTCCGGTTCTAGTATCAATGGCGGTGATCCTAGATTGCAATGTCTCCTCCAAATCTGTTGATCCTTTCGGTAAGTTTGGGATCGGGCATAGCAGAGTTGTTGTGCGACAACGGTAGGCTCGACGAGGTTTAGGCGTATCGCAAGCTTGTCAAGTTTCTCATGGATAGAAATAAGTTGGTCTTTTAGAAACTTGTCTTTGGCGTATTTCCAACCACGATACCCTTGACATCTAGTATCAAGTCATTCATAGCATTTTGAGTGGATGCAAAATTTGAAGCAACTGTATCAGTAGATTGTCTGTTATCATTTATCATCTTCATTAGTTCTTCAAATCTCTGTTCTTGCCTGTCCAGTTGAGTTCTTAACTGTTGCATATCATTTCTTACAGTTCTTAACTCATTGAAAACTTCAACTGGCACTCCACTGGTCATTCTACTAGCAGTAGGTCCATCTGCAGGCTCTTCAACTCTATATTGTGCCTATTGTCTACTGATGACTATTGCTTTACTCATATCTCTCCCAGCAGGGGGAGGTCCTTCCTCAACCATTGCACCAAGAATGTCTTCCATAACCGGATCTTGTGCAGGTTCCTCAGCAACTTCTTCTTCTCCAAAAATTTGAAATTCTTCATCACTGTAGTCATAGTCCAACAGCTGTTCTTCTTGATTAACAACGGCGGCTTGCGACTATCCTTCCCTACGGTGGCCTTGGCTCCAGCGAGCTCCACTACGACGGCCTCATCAATAACGGGGGTTTCCTCCAAACCCAAAGTTTGTTCCAACTTTGTGTCCGAGTCTTTGTTTGAGACTCGGCGGCCTGTACCTCTTGTTCCAACCTTTGTGCGGTGTCTTGTTTGTATCCCAAAAACTTTGTACCTCATCTTCGAGTTCTCTGTGGATTGAATATAGCCTCATTATCCACTTGAAAACCTTCGCATGACCAATCTTGTGCGGGATGATGGCGATTTTAGTAAGAGTGCCTTCAATGTCAAATCCATCTTGATATTCAATGGATTCTTCGAGTGGCACTAGGTTCATTAAAATCGATCTTGTTTCTCCATCCAAATCCTTACTCGTTCATCTTCATTTTGTGCGGCGGAGCTCTACAACATGAAATGTACTTGGTTCATCACCCGACCTACCGGCCTCAAAGTGATTCCTTCATTGATCGGTGCTTCAAGATCATCCATGGTGAGATCCCGTAGATCCTCATCCATTTCTCCGAGTCTCGCGGCCCTCGACGGACTTACCGATATCGATGAGCACAGTTGTGCAGGAGGTTCATTTATCAATGCAGTCCCACTGGTTTCTCCTGGTCCGGAGGGGAAATCTCCTCTGGAGTCAGATGATGAGGAAGAATCATCATCTCCATCTATTGGATCCCTAAACTTAATACCCTCCTCCTTCATTTGCTCATCAAATAGATCCATCGATCTGGATTGCGGCAGGTGGTATCAACCGATCCAAAGAAGTTCTCCACTCCCAACTTGTTAAAAGCCCATTCCTCAAAATCGGTCATAGGTTCGGCGGTTGGCTTTTGTCTCTTGTAGAAACCAAACTTCCATTGAAAATAATCAACAATTTGCTTTGAAGTTTGGGATCCACATATTCTTCGATTTTCTTCCTCTCTTTCACATGCCTTTCAAAGGGCATGAAAGATCTCCCGGGAGCGACTCCGTAGCTTGTTGACCTCCAAAGGTTCCAACAAGCGGACTCATGGTCTCTTCTACGGATGTTTGAAAGTCGGCGGGTTGCTTTGTGATTGTATAATTGTACCTACTACTTCCATCCGTATCTCACTTGGTTCCCCCGACTTACATGCTCATCGCCGGGGTTAGCGAGCGGATCGCTCTTCCCCCGAACTATTGCCAAACTTGCGGGGTCTTCAACCAAGTCTTCAATCACCTCTTCAACTACCACGGCGAGTTCGATGATTGCTTGTGGTTCTTCGATTGATACTACGGCGAGCTCGGGTTCGGTAGATCTGCTTCGTATATCTTCAACAGATTGATCAACAACAACCTGTGCAGCTTCAGTAGATTCACCAATAATATTTTCTACAGCAGGCTCTGGTACAGCAGACTGCTGTGATTCTTCAACGGATTGCTCAGCAACAACCTGTTCACTTCCAGTAGATTTAATAACCTCTTCAGGTGAGGAATCACTGATTACAACTGGTGGAATGATAGTTAAGGGCTCAGCCTCAACAGCCTCTTCTTCCTCTTCTAGTGAAGCCTCTTCTTGGACTTTTTGTTTTTCCAAGATTCTCAGTTCTTTTCCTTTGCCATACTTTTTCTTTTTGGCAACCTCTTTCATCCTTTTGGATAGGGGTTCATCATCATCATCATCATCATCATGTCCAGTAGACTTTCTCTTTCTAATATCTTCTTTCTGTTGCTTTGTCAGAATTTCAACAACAGTTCTTCTTGCACCACAAAGCAGGTCGGTAACCTCCACTTGACCCTCGGTAGACTCGACGATGCCGTGCTTTGTTTCCTTCCTTGTTTTCTTTGAGGGTTTTGATGCCTCGGTTGTTTTCTTTTTATCTCCACTCTTTCTCTTAACGACGGCTTTCTTTGGTGCAGCAGGTTTAATAGATATCTTCTTAGTTTGCTGAACCTGCTCACCACCAGCATCACCATCATCTCCATCATTATCATCACCAGCAGGCTCTCCAGCAATCTCTTCATCATCATCGAGACCAGGAATAGTATAATCAATCTCCTTCTTGAATCTAGACTGATTGATGTTCTCAGATTCAAGATCGTAGAACGTGCGGATGATTCGGCGAGTCGAATCATCAAACCTAAGGGTAAGGCCTTTGATTTCCTTTTCCCTAATTTCTCCTCCTTGGCTACTTTCTTCATATAATGAATAAAATAACCAGCCCAATCAAATTTCATGCTCCTACAGATGATTATCATCAGCTCTATCTTGGGTCCTGATAGAGTATCCATACTGCCAACTAGCCCAAGTATGTTCTTTGCAATGAGCTTGCTCAGCAGGCTGTATTCTTGTCCAATATGTTTGCAATTGATGCCTGGTACTGATTTGATAGTTGCATCTGTCTTGATCTGATTAACAAAAGTCATCTTGTCCAATCCCATTGCTTCAGGATTGACTGGACCATCTACAACTTCTTCAAAACCAAACACTTCTCTCAGTAGACTGGAGGAGATTACAAGCTCCTCAGCATTCACAGTTGTCTTGAATGCTTCAGTTCCTTCTTCTACAACTATATTCTTCCAGAAATCAATAACATTTGTGTATGAAATTGTTTCTAATCTGATGTTGAGTTTGTTCTCCAATCCTGCAAACCTCCTTACTCTTCGACCTATATTAATGGCCAGTTCCGTTCGTTTGCATCAACAACATAGCCTCTTACACTTTGGCTTGATTCGATTTGAACCTCAATCTTTTCCGCCATTGAAATAAGAAAAAGATGAAGAAAAATTGCTCTCAAATCTGTGTTCACACGATGTAGAATTTGCGAGAGATAAAGCGAAAATTGCAAGTGGAGAAACTGGCGTATAACGATCGATTATATAGACGGTGAGTGGTTGAAACTTGTCATTGCACGTACATTGAGGTAACCACGATTAAATCTGAATAAATGCTTTGTCTTGACACGTGGCCCATTACTCCTCCATAATGTTTGTAACCGTTGGATGGTTTGACCGTGGTAATAATGGATAAAATAAATATCCCGCCAATATGCTTTTTGACTTTAATTACTTTGACTGAGTAACGTTCCCTCCAGCAGGGTAATCCTCAGCAGGGTGGGCTCAGCAGTCTGCTGATAAGTAGGCTTCACCAGCCTGTTGACAAAAGTACTCTGCTGATCCTTGTTTTCTTCTTGTTTTGTTCAATTGATAATACAAGATGAAGTTTAATACCAATGACTGATCTGTCAAGTGAGCTCACCCAAAATGACAAAGACCAATCCCCTTGGCAACCTCATTTGCTCAATTGTCCAAACATAAGTACATGGAATTGTTGATACCAATGACTAATCTGCTAAGTGAGCTCACCCAACATAGCAAAGACTAATCCCCTTGGTGAATTCCAGTACATTGCTGAATATCAGTCAACCTTTATGATTCCAAGTTCAGTCCTTAACTTAGCAAATCTTTCACTATCAAGTGGCTTAGTGAAAATATCGCAAGTTGATCTTCGGTAGGGATGTATAGAACCACCACATCTTTCTTTTCAACATGATCTCTTATAAAATGATGCCTCACATCAATGTGTTTGGTTCTTGAGTGCAAAACAGGATTTTCTGTGATTGCAATTGCACTTGTGTTATCACACATAATTGGAATTTCCTTTTCTTCAATTCCATAATCCCTTAATTGTTGTCTTAGCCATAGTACTTGTGCACAGCAGCTTCCAGCAGCAATGTATTCAGCTTCAGCAGTGGAAGTTGAAATTGAATTCTGTTTCTTGCTGAACCAGGAGACCAGTCTACTTCCCATTAACTGACAAGTTCCTGTAGTGTGTTTTTCTATCAATTTTGCATCCAGCATAATCAGAATCTGAGTAGGATATAACTTTGAAGCTTCCATCCTTGAAATACCATATCCCTACTCCCAAAGTCTCCTTTAGGTACTTGAGAACTCTCTTGACTGCACCTAAGTGACTTTCTTTAGGTTTAGATTGAAATCTTGCACAAACACCTACAGCAAAGGATATATCGAGTCTGTGCGCGGTCAGTACGAAGAGCCCTATCATCCTTCGTATAAGGTTTGATCAACATCTTTGCCTTCTTTATCTTCATCCAATCTGATGTTTGTACTCATAGGAGTTGAATTCTTAGTGCTATTTTCCATACCAAACTTCTTCAGCAACTCCTTGGTGTACTTGGTTTGATGAATGAAGATTCCATCATTCATTTGTTTGACTTGCAATCCCAAAAAGTAATTCATTTCTCCCATCATACTCATTTGGAATTTGCTCTTCATTAGATTTGCAAACTTTTCACAAAGTAAATCATTCTCAGAACCAAATATTATGTCATCCACATAAATTTGTACCAACAGGGTGCTGTTTCCTTCACTGATTCGAAAAGTGTCTTATCAATGGTGCCTTTTGTGAAACCATTGTCTACCAAGAATTGAGATAGAGTCTCATACCATGCTCTTGGTGCTTGTTTCAATCCATAAAGTGCTTTGTTGAGTTTATACACTTTATCTTCTTGATCTTTAACTTCAAATCCAGGAGGTTGCTGAACATACACTTCCTCCTCTAGGATACCATTCAAAAATGCACTCTTGACATCCATTTGATATACTTTGAAGTTCTTATATGCAGCATGTGCTAAGAATAATCTGATAGCTTCCAATCTTGCAACAGGTGCATAAGTTTCATCAAAATCTATTCCTTCTGCTTGAGAATAGCCTTTTGCAACTAGTCTGGCCTTATTTCTCACAATGGTACCTGATTCATCAAGTTTATTTCTGTATACCCACTTAGTACCAATGATATTTGCATAACTTGGCCTTTCAACTAGTGTCCAAACTTGATTTCTTTCAAATTCATTTAATTCTTCTTGCATGGCAATTATCCAATCTGGATCTGAAATTGCTTCTTCAACACCTTTAGGTTCCATTTGAGATAGAAAGCAAGTAAACATAGCTTCCGGTTGTCTTCTAGTCCTCACACCTTGCTTTGTACATTGCCAATAACTTGTTCGACGGGGTGATTCCTTAACCATTGTGGATTTTGGTTATTTTGATTTTCGGGAACATCATCTTCGGTAGGGTCTGCTTGTAGTTTCTTCTACAAGGGGGTCGGCGGATCCTTGAACTGCGCTTCGGTTGTTGCATCGGTAATATTGTCGGCGGGGTGTTCACGGGGCGATATCGAAACTTTCAAGTCATTGAATCTTTCCAAAACTTCAACACAATCTGGATCGGTGACTTTGTTGATTCTCGGCGGTCCACAATCTTCTTCTTCCATACCAAGAAACTTAGGTTCATCAAACACAACATGGATTGTTTCTTCATGTTTTAGTGACCTTTTGTTCGGTACTCGAATGCTCTGTCGACCGAAGAATATCCCAAGAATATGCCTTCATCGATTTTGGTTGGAATGTTTTCAAATGAACTTTATGATTTAGAATGAAACATTTACTTCCAAATGGATGGAAATAGGATATATTGGGTATCCTTCCATTCCGGACCTCATAGGGTGTCTTCGGCGGCTTCTTGTTTATCGATGTTCTGTTTTGTGTATAGCATGTTTTGTATTCTTTGCTTCACCAATATCTTTCGGTAGCAATGCTTCACAAATCATTGTTCTTCCAAATTTTTCCTTTAAGGTTCTGTTTCTTCTTTCGGAACCCCATTTTGCTTAGTGTACCCGGCGACGACAAGTTGATGTAGTACACCATTCTGTTCACAATATTCTCTTATAACTTTGTTGAGAAATTCAGTACCCTGATCTGATCTTATCTTTATGACTGTTCATTTTGTAATCTCTTCAAAAGATTAGGCATGCTTTGAAGTGTTTCACTTTTCTTGTTCATGAATATCACCAAAGTGTATCTAGAATAATCATCCACAACCACTAGGGTATACTTCTTTCCTGTTACACTTGTTGGAGTTATTGGTCCAAAAAGATCCATGGGCATCGGCTCCACACTCTATTAGTTGATTGTTTGGTCTTTGATTTGAAACTTGATTTTATCTGTTTACCTTGCTGACAGGCATCACATATTGCATCCTTTTTGAATGTGATCTCAGGTAAACCAATCACCAGTTTCTTCTTCACCAACTGATTAATATCATCAAAATTTAAGTAATTCAACTTCTTGTGCCATAACCAATTTAGTTCAGACTTGGTATGCACTAACAGGCAGGTTTCTGGAACTGCAGTAGACCAATCCACAACATACATGTTCTGTTGTCTTCTACCAGCAAGTACAACTTGATCACCTCTTTCACTAATGATAATACAGTTGTCTTTGTCAAAAGTGACCTTGTATCCCATGTCACGAAATTGTCCGGTGCTCAGCAAGTTGTAGTCCGGTCCTTCCACATATGCAACATTCTTGATTGTGAGTCCATTTCGATAAGTGTGCCATATCCTCTTGTATATCCAGTGTATTTTTGTTGCCAAAATTCACCCTTGGACCATCTTTTGCCACAAAGTTTGTTAGACAAGTGCTTATTCTTTGTCATGTGTCCGGAACATCCACTTTGTCAAAGTACCGGACACCCTACAAAACAAAGTTAATGCATTTTAGGTACCCAAACCTGTTTGGGTCCATAGTGGTCGGTAGCAAGCATGACCCTTGGTATGTTTCCATAAGGTCTTCTCCCGAATGTGTCATACTTTGGTTCATACTTTGGTTCATACATGTATTCCACACATCCATAAGTTCTAACGATAGGTTGTGTAGGAATCACATATGTTTTACGGCCTTTTGGTACATAGTCTTGTTTGAAATGATTCTTGTTGTTAAAAACATTTGCATAACCATAGGTGTCTTTGTCTGTTAGGAACACCCATAATATGGAGTCTGTGAGGTCTCTGCTTTGAGGCTTTTGCTTGATTCCAATGCATAGGTTTTACCCTAGCAGTATGGTTATACTTACTATTTTTAACAGTAAGTGCAGGAATATTCCAATCATCATCAGTAGGGAACAATCTACCTTTCCCCCGAGATAAGTATCCCTTGAATGATCAACATTTTTGGGTTTAGGATTCTTATCCTTGGAATATTTCGTTTCTTACCCTTACGTGGTCCGACGGACTTAGTAGCAGGTCTGCTATCAGCAGGCTTAGAAGGCACAACAGTCCTATTTTTAGATTTATTCTTTTTACTAGGAGCTGTTGACTTCTTAGACTTCTGATTTTGCTTCCTTGAAGCATTCTCAATGGGTTTTACTGCTTCAGCAACCTTACTGGGAGTTGGATCTAGTGCAGGCACAAACTTAGGACCAATTATGGTACTAGGTTCAGTAACCTTACTGGATCCACTCTTGTTAGATTGCTGAGTTCCAAATCCAAGCCCTGTTCTATCTCCATAAGGCTTTCCTGATTTGTATGCAGTATTGGAACAAGATGGTTCGAGCGGATTCGAGGTCAGCTGGATGTTCGACGACTTATTTTGATTCGTCCAACATCTTTTACCTTACCCTTGAGAACTCTTAATTCGAACTTTCAATCTTCCAACTTCTAACTCAAGAGTTTCTTTTTCGGCCTTCACAACCTCATAACCAGATTGTATTATCCTCAGTTGATTAAGGATGGCATCCAAAGTCTCATTGTTGTCAGAATTTCTAGGATTTGAACCACAAGTTGATTCACAATCACTTCCAGCAGGAGTGTTTATAGATACAGTGTTGTATACCTCCTCAGTTTCATCCATATTGGCCATCGGTGCATAATCTTCCATCTCGGCAACCAATGCTTTGTGTCATCGATTCATTTCCCTTTTCGATTCAACTTCATAGCCTTTGATTCATCTTCGGCAACCATAGCCTTCTTGCCAAGTCTTCTTTGTTGACTTTTGGTCTTCGGTAAGTCGGGACAATCGAGTCTAAAATGTCCGGGTTTCTTGCGGTTGAAGCAAAGATAATCGGGTTCCTTGCCTTGTTTTAACTCGGGACGATCGGGTTTGAAGTGTCCTGGTTTCTTGCAATGAAAGCACGGATAGTCATTATCTTTTCTTGGTTCTTCTTTCCTTCTTTCGGTAGGCCTTTTTGTAAAATTTCTTGCGGGAGCCTTTCCGTCTTCATCATCCCGATTTTCTTGCTCGGTAGGGCAATTTGTTCTTGCATCTCATCCAAGATATCATCTGTCCTCCCGATGTTTCTTCATGATGTGAAGCGACCAATGCTTGTGGTCTTTGGCTCTTCCTTTTCGATTTCGGGCACAAGCTTTTTGCTAAATTCATAAGCCTTTAAATCGAAAATAATTTGAAGGTGTCTTCTTCATGTAACTTTCTCATTTCCTCAATTGCGGTCACCTTCATTTTCCAAACATCTCTTGCGGTAGAGCTTCCAAGATTTTGGTGTTTATTTCCTCTTTTGAATAACTTACACTCGGCGGGGTAAGTTCATCCAGATTGCATTGAATCTTGATTCCATTTGCTCAATGGTTTCATTAGGTAGCATCTTGAACTTTTGAAACCTCTTTACGCCACACCGATTTTGTTCTTCTTTATTGCATCGGTGCCTTCACGGATTAAGTGGATCTTATCCCAAAGTTCCTTTGCAGTCTTGCAATCTTTAACCTTCATATACATATTGCTATCCAAGGTTCTGTAAATGATATCAATAGCAATGTTGTTGAGGTTTGCTCTTTTTCTGTCTTCTACATTCCATTCTCCTTTTGGTTTAGGAATGTACTCAGTTCTGTCACCCACTGTTACTACCTTTGTAATCTCCAGTGGTCCTTCAGTTAGTACATCCATCATCTCATCATGAGTAGCGAAGAAGATATGCCTCGCATTCGACGTTTATACTCATCAAATCTATCAAGAGAACACATCAACATAGTTCTAGCATACTGTGTGTTGTCCATGATGCAAGTCTTGAAAATCAGTAACTTGAAAGAAAGTTTTAAAGAATTTTCACAAGCACAACAAGTAGGAATCCTTCGAACGTGAAACGCTCCGATACCGATTGTTGGTCCCTTGAAAAGGCTTTGGTTAAGTTTAGAGGGGGGGGGGGTGAATAAACTTAACACTTAAAACTTTGGAGTTAACAAATTCTGCAACTTCGGCGATCTGCGATACTTCGATGTCTGTCGAGACCTCGCAGCTTGCTAATAAACGAGTCTCATCGGTTCGCTTTTGAATTTGTGCAGCGGAATAATATCAAAATTAAGCCTTGTTACTTGTTGTTAAATATGATACTAAGTATTTGATACTCAGTAGTGTATGTGTGTGATTTCAGTTGCTAGATTCAGTAGATTGATGAGTGAAATAAACTAAGTGCAGAAAGTAAATGCAGAAAGTAAATAGCCCGATTTTATAGTGGTTCCGGTGATGTAATCCCGTCGGTCCACTCTTCTCTTGTGATGTTGGAGGAAATTCACTAGAGATCTTTGATGTAGCTTTTACAAAGATTCCTAAGTTGTTTGTCCTTCACCAATAGCTATGGCTTCACAAACGAAAACTCGGGACGGAGTAGGATTCTTTGCTCCCGAGTCTTCCACTTGGTCCTTGAAGGGTAGGATTGCCTCTTCACCACTCCACCACAAACAACGAGTCTTTCACACCTAACGGATGCTTCACTTGTCTTCGGCGGGTTCTTTATAAAATAAAGAATGAATCAAATAGATGATTCGGTTGCGGCGACTTGATTGGGATGATGTAATCGGCGACTTGCGATCTTCAAGTGTGTATGCTTGATGCGGCTTGAACACGAGAATGCACTTGAAGAAAATAACTAGATCGGCGACCCTTAAGCTCGGTAAGTTCACGGGGTGTTTTTCGGCTTTCGTATTATCACTTAAAGTTTATCCCAAAAATTCATCATCTTGTTTCTGAGTTGAAAGTCCTCTATTTATAGGTAGGAATGCATGTGACTTGAATTTGAAATTCAAATGTGACCGTTCCTTGTTTTTGTCCCATCTGTTCTGCATTCTGTCACTATTCATAGGACTGACATTGTCAGGATTACTTTTTGACAGTGCAGTCTGTCCACCCCTTTGACTTGTATCCAATGGATAAAAATATGGATCATCCCAACGGCTTTTTAATCTCAGCCTTTGATTTGCTTGATAAGTCAGAGGTAGTTGCCTGTTCTTATCCATGTAATCTTCCAATAACCTTGAATTAATCGAGGTATATATCGACGAGGTTCATCGATCTGTTTAATACCAATCGATCTGTTTGAACATCATAATTTTGTCTGTAAAATATAATGCAGCTGATTACTTTTATCTAACTTTTATTTGTGAAGTTAGATTACATCATTTTAATTATAACCAAGTTCCAAACATCATCCAACTTGAGGAACTTAGACCTTCTACACAAGGCATATGTAATCAGTTTAGGTCATCACAGACTTGCCTAAATTCTGATTCCATATCCTTGACTTAAAATACTAAGTTTGATCCATTAGCCTTCATTAACTGAGTTTGAACCCTCAGCCTTCGGTCTTCAGTCTTCGACGGGTTCCCGACCGGTCTGCGACCTATCTACTCTACGACCTAGACCGATCTGTCGATATCAATCGGCGACCACTTTCTGATGCTTGTTTGATCAAACCTATTTATGAATCAAACTCTAATAAACCTATACATTTTATCTAGACATCTTTTTGCCTTTGCACTATAACGACTAGTATGGCACTCATCATCAAAACTAAGAAATAAGTCCAACAAACCTGAATTCACCAAAGAGGAAGAGGACATTATTGAAGATTTCCTAAGACAAAACAGATATATTGAACCTGAAAGTGAGGATGAGGAATGGGTCAAGGTTCCTAGAATATTGAAAAATCCAAGATCGAATGATCTAAGGACCTTGTCCAATGAGCGAGTTAAAAAGGAATCAAGTTTGAAAGGGCCAATTCAAACCGAACCTTATCCGGCTCAACCCAAATTCACCTCGGTTCAACTCCGACGGGCGGCACCATATCCAAGGTGCGGTTCGAAGAAAAAGGTGCAGAATGATGACACACAGTGTCCTCCAAATGCACAAACATCCAAGGAAGCTTCACCATCTTCGTTTAACGAAAAGGGTAAGGGAATTATACATTCACTTCCCTATCCCCCGAAAGAGGAAATGAAAAAGATGAAGTTGGATAAGAAGTACGCACGATTTCTTGACACTTTTCGGCACTTAACTATTAATATCCCTTTCATTGAAGCTCTAATCAATATGCCGGAATATGGTAAGTTTCTTAAAGACATACTATCTAGAAAGAAACGGTTGGAAGAATATGAGACGGTGTGTCTAAGTGAGGAGTGTTCCGCCGTGCTTCAACACAAGCTTCCTCCTAAACTTAAAGATCCTGGTAGTTTTACTATCCCATGTGAAATTGGGGGACTTTTGTTTGAGAAGGCACTTTGTGATCTCGGTGCAAGCATAAACCTCATGTCCTACAATGATTTCATAAAACTTAGCATATGCAAGCTTAAGCGTACGGAGATGACTCTCCAACTTGCAGATAGATCTATTAAACATCCTAAAGGAGTCATCGAAGACGTGTTGGTTAAGGTAGATAAATTTTACTTCCCCGTCGATTTTGTTGTTATGGATATGGAGGTAGGGAGTGCACCCCTTATCCTCGATAGACCATTTTTAGCAACGGTGGGAGCTGTGATCGATGTTCGTAAAGGAGAGCTTAGTTTGGGAGTGAATAATGAGCGCATTGTCTTCAACATTTACATTTCATTGAAATATCCATGCACTACACAAGAACCATGTTCTTGTATGGACACTTTGTGTCCCCTTGTTGTGGATCGTACTAACACACAGGTAGTTGAAGAAGATGACTCTATCAATAATATGAAGGCTCACAAACCGAAAGCTCGAAAATCAAAGGAAAAGGTCAAGAACCGTTGGATTCGACGTCATTCGTCTAACATATGTTGGAGACCAGTATTGATAAAAAAGACGGATGCGGTGTGTGAGGATGACCCACCACCGGTGCATTAAAGACCTAAGCAAGGAAAAGTCTAGCTATAGACTATAAATATAGTAAAATCACGGGTACTATCTTTTTAATTATTCCTTAAGCATTTATTTTCGACTGATCGTGTGCTTAATTGTTAGAAGTATCCCATTTTGTTTAGTATATTATATTAGTTAATCATCATCATTATGGTTGTTTAAGTGTCGAGCAAACGACGTTAACCAAAAGCGCTACCGGGAGGCAGCCCATAAAAATGTTAAATATAATAATTACTCATACTTTGGATGATACTTTGCCAATACTTCGGATTGATTTTCATTTTGTTTCACCAAGTCTCAGGATGAATGTTTGAATGTCATTAAAACGGGAACGATTAGGTGGTTATCCGAAAATCCCGAGAGAAAGCAAAGAGAAAATTCAAATGCATCATTTCTTGGACTAAGGTTGATAGAACGATTTGAAATAACCCTTGAGGATCTGGGTATAAAAGACTCAGAGTTAATACTTTGTCACATATTTCATATCATGATCTAGTCTCGTTTTAAATTTCAAATAATGTGTGACATGTATTAGTTCAACTACTATGGAATATTGTGTGTTTTAAACCAGTAAAAGTTTATGTGGTGTGTTTATCTACCTTCTATCACTACACTGTCACACTCCACACACTTTTATTTTATTTGCACACACAACGGTCATAACTTTGACCCACCCACCCACCCTTTTTTTATAATCCCAGTATTTGTTTTGACTTGTTTTAGTGCACCATTGCTTTCCCAAAAACTTTTTTTACACTCACTTTACATTGGTGACAATGTAAGTTCGTAAGTGGGGAGTGGAGTCGTGGTTGGTCTAGCAATGGCATTAGTGCTTATTTTGTATCAATAAAACCCTTAGTTTTTGATTTTTTTTCGAGCATTATTTAGTTGATTAAAATAAACTGTACAAGGCATATATTTCATGGATTTGAAGATGTAATGATCAATTTGGATGCGTATAACCAACGTGAACTGTAAGTGCATTTTAACCCCAAATTTATTTGTGTAACATGAATTCCTTGACGTAAGCCTTTGATATTGAAGCGAAAATTTTAAACTGTATCCATTCAGTATCCTAGTGGTTTATCCTGGAGAGACTTGTGCTTAATAATAGCAGTAACTTAATACCTAACTTCTGAACGTGTACTGTGAATATCTGAAGGTTTGAATGTGATAGGAAGGATATAAGTTAAGTTTATTGGGAAAGAGGAATGAAAGGAAGAATACCAAACTAAGATGAACTATTTATATGTCGGATGTAGCTACCAATGATTTGAGTGCGGTAGGGCGTTATCACGAAATGTCCTATACCACTATGAGGCTTAAAAGCTCCCGACTGCCTGATGATAGTAGTCCAGCTAGGGTGTTATCACGAAATGTCCTATTGCTGGGAATGAAGGCATATGCTACACATGTGAAATTATGTGAAATTAAGAAAAAATTGGCAAATGACAATGTGGAAAGTTGGTTAAGCATGGTTGAAAACTTAGTTATCTTCTGACTATCCCAGTATAAACTGAATGATATGCATTAGGGATTATCCTAATAAGTACACGGGAGAACTTTGTGTGGAACTGTTACTGCCTGTACCTAGGAAAGTCATTAGGACTGTCTGAATGGTTACTTGTGCGTTTGCTTGAATTATTCAAGAGAGGATAGTGGAAATGGAAAAGGCTTGTCACACACACACACACACACTCTGTTATACATTTATATTAAGGTTAACGCCTGGTTGTAATTCGAATGGTTGCAACATCTGGTTGTCTCTTACATCTTATATCTTCATGAATTTGTCCCTCATTCAATTTGTTTTATCGCTTGTTTTGCTCGAGGACGACCAAAAGCTAAGTGAGGAGTTGTGATGAGCGACAAATTGTCAATCATTATTATGACATTTTACCCTAATAATGATAACACTTTGAGCATTATTGTACCAATTCAAGTCATTAATTTATAAGTTTTATCCAAATGTATAAGTAGTAATTATTATATAAATTATCGTATTTTACTAGGTTTTGTACCAGTTTAGTATAAATAAACATCCACAGTACAAATACTGTACTTTTTGACTTTTATTGTCAGATTTACTCACGGTTCGTTTCTTTGTATTCGGGTAAGAAAGATAAGATTTATGGAGACGAAACTAAAGACTGGATAACGAGACGAGAGTTTTGCCTGACTGAAGAAGGATTACTTGGAGCCCAAGGCCATACTTGGAGCCCAAGGCCATCAAAATATCCCACGTAACGACATGTTTTGAGGCCTAAAAAGATGTATTTTGATGGATGGAAGAATGTGCCACAAGCTAACGAGTTCAAACAGATCAATTGTCCTAAATGCTTCGACCGTAATTTATCTACGACGGACAGTTGTCCCGACTTAGAGGAATTTTCTGGGGAAGACTTCTTCATGAAAGTTGTAGATCTTCAAATGAGCTTTGCAACGCATTTTGAATCACGTCAATCGGAGGTCTACAACTCATGTTATGGCCATTTTACTGAACTGCGATACTGTATAGACGAATTTAGACGGTTCGAATGAACGGAATAGTGCCAGGATCGATCCGGGACTTCACCGGATCGATCCGGACGTTGAAATGATGAAATTTCACGTGCTATTCATCATCTTCCATTGCCAACTATATATATATATATATATATATATATATATATATATATATATATATATATATATATATATAACCTCCCCTATATATACCCAATCCATTCCATTACAACCTCTGCCCCTTCTTCTCCCCTT
The DNA here is from genome assembly GCA_036785695.1 of Gentiana straminea. Taxonomy (NCBI): domain Eukaryota; kingdom Viridiplantae; phylum Streptophyta; class Magnoliopsida; order Gentianales; family Gentianaceae; genus Gentiana; species Gentiana straminea. The sequence continues at coordinate 1,357,080 of JAVUPR010000256.1, read as the reverse complement.
TCCTTCGTCCCCTCTTCTCTTCCACCTCCCTTCTCTTCTTCTTGTTTTTTTAATTTTGTTTTGCTATATATATATATATATATATATATATATATATATATATATATATATATATATATATGTAGATCTATCCATATATCTCCATCCTCTCTTCTCTTCCATCTTCTCTTCTATCTTTTCTTTTTCTTTTGGGCCCATATATATATAAAGTAGTTATAGTATCGTTGTAATGATGGAATAATTATCGAAGATTGTTGATTTCGAAGCTTTGTTATGTTATATCCGGAGGAAACGACCCCGATTCAACAGTTGTAATCGGTAATATATTCTAATATTATTATGTTTATTATTTCTATTTCTATTTATATATTACTTATCTATATCTAGCCAAAATATGTAATTGAACTATTTTAATCTTTTTGGTAAAATGGATGATTGACTATGGTAAAAATGATTAAAACCGATTATGATGAATCTTTTTCTACCTGTGCTTAAATGAAACGTTCGTATTGACGTAATTAACCAGTATGAACAGAATTATAATCTAATGACGAACTAAACGGTGAAGTTAGGATATACGATCAATGGTAGAAAAACCGGAGGGTAAAAATGGCCGAGTGAAAACGTGACAACGGAATCCTATTTCCTACCCGGGGCAGATTTATTTTGAGAGAAACAAATCTTATTAAAATTGTGCTCAAGATCTTATTACGTTAATTTACCTGTTCTGATCGAGATCCTTGACATTGACCGCATGACAAAACGGAGTACCCAATCTTTTGGATGACATTGGACAAGCTTGATGAGACATATGACGAGCTTTCGTACGCTCGTGTGAGAGGGAACCGTTGAGCCGAGGAGTGCACCGTTTCACATAAATTACACCTTGAAAAAGGAAGATCCGTCTCATCTATTAACTAAAAAGGGATCATGGTTCAATAACATTATCTTGGCTAGTTTCTATATATTATATATATATATATATATATATATATATATATATATATATATATATATATATATATATATATATATATATATATATCGTATATTGTATAAGTATTTATTTATTTATTTTTACTAACATCTAACTCTAACAATCTAACCCTATAAAAGGTAAAAACTGCGACTTAGATCGAGTTAATAATAGCTTCTTGGTGTTTAACCACACTTTGAATTAGATTTTCATTTCCCTGAGGATACGACCTGACTCACCAGACTAGAACTACAATTTGACCCGGTACACTGCCGGTAAGGATTGTATAGCCTAGAAATAGTCCGTCATAAATCATCACTTGAACATCTTTTAAACCTCTTTTAAGCCAAATTCGTGTATCTACAAGATATCAAAAACATTGCAAAGTGTAAAATCATTCAAATCGATAGAAAATCAACAATAAAACCTCATAATTCAACCAACTTTGCGATTAAACCATTCCAAACATCACTTGCTTAATAAATCAAATAAACGTTCACTTTCTATGCAAAACATCAGAGTATAGAGGAAAATTGTTACGAAATAGAACGATATAAATCATAGAAAATCACCCTAAACAACTTCCCCACACTTAGCTTTTGCTCGTCCCGAGCGAAACAAAACAAGATCAAGGCTCGGACAAAAGATAGACATTTCAGTAAGAATAAAGCATATTTAATAAATTAGAGGTTCACCCCTGTGTGTGTGCAAAGCCATAGCAAACTTCCACTAAGTCCAAACTTGAAATCTATTCAAAGCAACTAGCAAATACCCCATTTAAACTAGAAATAAATGATAGTAACATGCACCCTACAAAACGTAACATATCCCGAAAAGGATGATAGAATACATTTAGGACCTTTCTGACATACTCAGAGGATAATCCCTACAACATATCTGTCGGTTTATACTGGGGATACGGTAGGCAATAACTAAGTCTTATATCAATTCATACCAATACCTTTCGTAAGTTGATTTAATTAACATTCACATTTATACGCACATCAGAATGAGCTATTGCCCGTCATAGTAGAATAGGACATTCGAGATATGACCTACCGTACTCAAATCATCAAGCAGCTTCTTCTGACTGTCGTGAGCTTTTGGTCATCATAGTGGTATAGGACATTCGAGATATGACCTACCTCACTCAAATCATCGACCAGCTTCCGACACACCCAATTAATTCATTTTTTTAATAACAACTTTTTAAAGCACAATAGTCACGTTTCGCTTATCACATTCAAACCTAAGATATTCACAGTATGTCATACTCCGGCTCTAAACACAAACTATTATAATTCTCACGATACGTACATTAGCACTAAGCACAAGATACTTATAAGCTAATCAAAAATTACTAATCCAAATGGGTATAGCTTTATATTTTAGCTCATCATTTAATATGGCTCGTGAAATGTATGTCGGGTGAAACATCTAACCTACTAAACATACAATATACAGCATAAATGTCTATAAAAACCAAACAAAAATATGCATTCGCTCAACCGGGACAAAACAAAAATTTGAAAAATTTAGCTCTTTTCAGCATAGAATAACAATATAAGCAAAAAGATACACATAACCATTCCCCTCCCCTACACTTAAACGACAACATGTCCTCAGGTTGTGCAGAATTAAAAAGAAACAAAGTACTTAGCTGATTTGAATAGATACTCGAACCGTTGGTCAGGCAGGAACATGAAGAAACCAACGTTCATAAACTCAAAGATTATCTGTTTCAGCATGATTCCAATACTAGCTCGACAAAACAGCTAAAAATATGCCTGCACCACCCGATAAACACGGGAAAATCTCGGGGAAAAACGGGGATTATATCACATCGCAGAATAAAGATAAAGATAAGGATAAGGTGAAATCGAATCAAACAACAATTCATGCACGACACGGAATAATAGAAACCATAGGAATGTCAATGAGATTGACATTGAGGATTGTAAACGGTCAGCATCGGATCATTGAGGATTGTATACGGTCGTCCTAAAGCACTCTGCAGGTCCTCGGTACTAAACTCTCCACCTCCCAAAGCTTGGGGTACAATGATAACGTAGGTAACAGTCCTGTGGCGAGTGATAATATCATAATCTACGTCCCGAATGATTGTCCCTCCAGGTCCGTCATCTAAGGTGATAAGGTGGATCCTACTAATGAAAGGGAACTCATGCGGCAGAACTCCGTAATCCATTTTTAAAAAAAAACACAAAGCTGAACTGAAGCAGAGTCAACAATTACCATAATTAGACTTAAACTAAACAGATAAATCAAAGAAAAGAGTAAAACAAAAGTAACTAATACAAATAAGGATATCTAGGATGCCCCCTAGTGACGATTTTGGTTTGTGTCGTTAGCTCGACAATCTCTCAATTTAGCCTGGATCAGGCCATTTAACCTTTCTTCCAGCCAATACATCGTGTAAGCTCTGATAAGTAGTGTGGCTGCAAAAACAGCATCTAACACATGGGGTCAAGCTTTTGATAGCTTTCCAAACACTTTTAATCCTCCCCATTGTAGACTTCTTCTTCTTCAGACGTCTCTTAAGCTGTTGCTCCCTTTTAAACTCTTCCATTGTAGTTTGTTGTATTTTAAATAATAGGGTGTGCTCTAAAACAATTAATCACATGCTTTCGTGCAAGTGGGAGATTGTTAGGTGTGATGCCTGAAAGACAATTTTGTAATTCTTTTATTTAATAAATGAAATGATATTATTATTCATATTTATTATTCTCATATTCACCGATGTGACAATAGTATTTACAGTACAGAAAACCCTAAAGTATATCGTTTATGTAATCACTAAACTCAGTGTATGGGATATACACGGGAGGATTGAGTTAGTGAAGATGTACTTAAAATACAATTAGCCCGTAGTGAAGTTAATCGAGAGTATCGGGTCTCTCCTTTAACGTGCTATTAATGCGCCCGAACACAATAGGTGTGATTGTCTTATCCGGACTTTCGGTTAAGAGAACCTAGTGGGGCATTTATATATGATAGATATATCATATAGGGCGGACCGATTTGATTAGAGTTCACGATATAATTCCGTAATCGAGAAGTCTTATCGAATCAATGGATGATCATATTTATGGATATATCTTAATCCCGAGGTGATCACGGTCGATCGCTTGAATCGGTATGAGGTTTGACTTGACGGTTAAGGATTACACCGAGTCGTGGTCCGAATTACCCCATCGTGGCATTGTACTTGGATTGAGTGAGTAGTCGTGTTTATCACGGATACGGAATCCATTCCTTCCATTTATGGAAGTAGATAGACAGTTCCTTATTTGTTAATCCTAGAAACCGATCGATCGCGCGAGTTCATATTACACTGATTAGCTACCAGTGAGTTATATGAATTAATTGATCACTAGGGGGTTAATGGTAAATAAGGATAAGAGGTTTCGAAAAGGGTTAACGGTAACTTCCCGATTTAGAATGAACAGTCTATGGAGGATTAATCCATATGTAATGATTATATCAATCGACGCTTATTATTATTCTCGTGAGGAGATAAATATAATCTCATAATCGGAGGAGTGCAGTCACGGGATTATGGTGGCATATTCCTGTGATTGATTTATCAAATATAATTATTCTGTTCGTAAGATAATTATTTATTTGATTTATCGGAGCCGCTGATTATTAGTCCATGGTCCCCGACGTGCCTCCTATATAGCATAGCTATTCTTGGACGTCGAATCCTAATAATATTAAATTAGTTCTTATTGGAATTTAATTAAAACGATATGTGAATTAATTGTTTAGTGGACTATTAAATTAGTTGGGCTAAATAATTAAATATGTGAAAAAGATATTTTTCATAATCTTGGCCCAAAAGTGTGTTATAGCCGAAAATTATTGTGACTAGGTCACTAGAGAGTAATTTCGGCCAAGCCTTGTTTTTAGTCAACAAGAAATTAGTTTTCTTGTGTATTAATAAGACATGTGCACAAAATATTTATTGGATAAATATTTATGGTAAGAAATAAAGATAAATATTATTCTAGATTTATTCTAGAATATTATGGAATTATCTTTTATTTATTGGATTATTTATTTGCAAAATAAAATCCTTGGAGGTTAAGTTTTACTCTCCTATATAAAGAGAGTTCTCCCAAGCCTTATACACACAATAAATTTCGACTTCTCCTCATAGAGAGAAGAAGTGATAATTTCGGCCAAGGGGAGACTAAGGGAAAATCTTGGAGGTTTTCCGGGTAGCATATCGGGAGGATTCGAGCCGAGGATTTCCTTCCACCGGGAGTTGCTTGGATCACACGTACGGAAGATCGTGGTGCTCTTCACATCTTCGTTTGTTCCTTTCATTGCGGTTCTTCAACTTGGATTTTGAGATCTAAGAGGTATGTTCTACAACCCCCTTGTAGATATAGATCTAGTTATTTTATTACGTGTATTTTATAGATCTAGATCCTAAATCGCTTCCGTTGCGGATGGTATTACTAATAGTGGTATCAGTCGCTATGGTGATCTATATTTATAAGTATAAAATATTAGATCTAGGAGTGGTAAAACATGTAGATTTTTTGTCCTAATTTTTTTTTAAAAAAGGGGCCGATGCACATGCTTAATTTTTTATGTTATGAATATCTTGGTTGAAGAGATGGATTGGGGTTGGTATTGTTTACCCGTAGATCTATTTTGTAGCTCTTTTGATTAGTATCAATTGAACATAGGATGTGTAATTTATTTTATGTCATGCGAAAAATTGTAAAAGGTAGTACCTTTAGTATTTTAATTTTGATCCGGGTTCGAGACGACGAAGATCATGGTGTTGAAGATCATCAAGAAGGTAAAAACGGGAGGAGGCCGAATTGTTTTTTTTCCTTCATATAATTGGCGGCGGCAGCATTGTTTTAATCATATTTGTCAAATTGTGTATTTGGTTGCATGCGGCGGGGGTACCAACAATCCATCTCGGTGTTTAAATTTTCCGCAATTTATTTTTTATGTGTTTGATCATAAAATAGATATAAAATCGGAATTTCCATGACATGCATCATATCATAAATCCACTCCATGCATACATGTAGAATTTTAATTTTTGGTAATTAAAATAGGAATGTATACAAACTCGTGTAATTAGTTGAAATTTAATTAATACGTGGTAATTAATTAATTTAGTAACTAATTAAAGATCCGAGGACGGGTTATGAAATCGTTAAGCCTTTCAGTGTGTGTTCTCGGTGAACCGCCGTAAAAGCCCAAACGAGATCACGTTTTCGATTCGTAGTGTCTACGAGATTGAATGATGGTAAAAGAACAATAAATCTTGGATAAAAACGGCTCGCCTATAGGTTGGGTGGTCAACTGAGGTTCGCTCGACCGACTGAACCCTCCTAGTGTGATGTATGCACGGGGGTCCGGCAAGACTAAGCTACACCGGCGAGCGGAGGGGTGATTCCTTCTTATCTCAATGGGGCTCTCTTGACCCGACTTTGTCCGACTGTCACATATGTTCCAACGAATAGGACGGGTAGGCTTGCCTACGTTACCGACACCATTCGGAATCCTTGATTTGATGTGCTTTTATGTTAACATCAAAAAGACGTGGTTAGTTAACCCACCACCACTTCCAAAATATTGGGTGGGAGCGGGGAGGCGACAACCAACCCCACGGCCTCTACTATAGATACAAGTAAGTGAGAGAAGGGTGACGCCTCGCGGCGCTTTGATTTCGTCCCCCTACGGATGGTGTTCACCCCTATCAACATTCATGGCTTGGTCTCCGAAAGGATAGGATTTCGGGTACTCGTCGGGTCACTGACCTATCCTACGACGGCACACTCGGGGCGTACCTAAGAGATCCGATATAGTAGGTCACACTCATAAATGATATTTTTGATAATATCTAGGCTAAAAAAGGAAGGTAGTCAATGAATAAAGGGAAGTTCGATTCTCGTGGGATGTTCGATTCTCACAAGTTATTAATTGATGAGATTGTCTCGATTTAACCGTCATCTCTTTGACCTACCCTACGGCGGCACTGAGATGCGAGGTTAAAACCTTGGAATGGTAGAGTAGAATTACTTATAGTTTACAATTCCTAAAATAAAATAATATAGTAGTGTTAAACTTGAATTAATACATGTCATTTTATTTACAGCATTATATCCCTTACTAAATTGCTTAAAAATTTATAATTGACTAGTATTGACTTCGTTAAAAAGTGGAAAGTAACTAGGACGTTGAACTAGTTAATCGATAATGTAATTATTTTTCGAAAGAGATATTTTCTCTTAAGCCTTTTAAAAATCAGAGTGACATATAGGTATGTCACTAGTGTCATTCGTGTCAAAACGGGAGACAAACTTAGGTGATTTCGGACTTTGAAATTCTTCTAGTGAATTTTGAGTGTGTAGTAATTACACGAGTAATTTTCTAATTGAAAAATCGGAAAATCATGGAGTGTTTCTAGTTGGACGATATTTGGAATCGATGAACTAGTGGGACCTTTATGATTTGTTGTTTTTCTAGAACATTAGAAAAGTGTAACTGACTACACACGTAACCGTTCTAATTGAAAAACCGGAAAGTCATGAAATGTCTCTAGTTGGACGATATTTGGAATCGAAGAACTAGTGGGAGTTTCTATGATTTGTTGTTTTTTCTGGAAACAATAGAACTATGTACGAAAGATTTTCTAATCGAAAAAATCGGAAAATCATAAAAATAAAGCATTGCTCGTTAGACGGTATTTGGAACCGATAAACTAGTGGGAGCTTTAATGTTATGATTTGTTGTTTTTTCTGGTATATTAGAAAATCCGAGAAGTCCCGACGAGTAACACTCGAAATAGACACCCCACGGTTCAAGAGTAGTGTCTACTCAAACGAACCGCTGGTTCAAGACTGTTTCCATTCAAGGAAAGTCAAGAATGGGAGAATATGTCTAAAAGTGTTAGTCATCTAAACTGAGTAAACTTTAAGGCTAAACCGAAAAATTAATTAACTGAAAATCATAGGATAAGGATAGTGATTTTGGATCACCAACCTATGAATCCTTGGCGATTTTCTCGAGCTTAGTTCTCTGAAAGAACAAGGTAGCGGTGCATTTAACGATTAAAAGAGTAAACAACGGGCAGTTAATTTTAGCTAGAATAGTGGGAGTGATATAATGAAATGAATCTCGGATTCAATCCTTTGATATCGTGGAAAATTTATTTTCTGTTTAAGATTCGTTGGAACGGATGGATTTACCTTCTATTCGATAATTTGTTTGTCGTATAGAAAGTGAATATACCATTTGTAGTATGAATCCAAAACTCGGACTTTTGTTTGATAAAGTCAAAACCACTTACAATTGCTGAAATATGTATATAAAACACATCTTAAGAACTATTAAAAGCAATTGGTTTCTATATTTAGATAAACGCATCTTCATATTCCATAGTTAGTGCATAGTCCCTAAAAGACAAGACCTGAAGACTGGCTCAGGGTGATTCCTTTCTCCCAGTCTGGTTATATTGTCTCAAAGGTTCAATGACTAAGTTTCCTTTCAATCGGGAAAGGATAATGGTTATAAAGAAGTAACATAGCTTGTTCATGACGACCTTCGGGGTCGATGAAAGATACAAGCTAGTAGGAGCTTCCGAGTAGTGACTTCTTGTCGATAACTATTCAAACACTCCGGTAAGTTTATCCAAAATATTTTGAGGTTTCTCTGTTTTCAACAGAGATAGAGTATTCTATACTCGGAATAGGCCATTCATAGTCCTCGAGACTGATGCTCAGCCTGCCTTATTGTGATATGTTATCACTAAGTGAGAAACCGTTAAATTGCCTTACATAGTTTTAGGCTACAATACACTGCTTAACTCAATAAAGATATTGGAAGCGAAATAACGGTCTACATTGAAGTGTACGACCGAGAAGTCTACCTAGAATATGCTTTGGAATTTATGGATAAGGTGTGGATTCGGTTCACCCCACTTCCGTAAATATAAGCATTTAGCACACGGTGCTTGAAGGTAAGACTGGGAATTTCGCGCATACGTTCGGTCAATGAACATTCGTGCTATATATTTTAACCTATTGAGAATAAAGGTTAGATATAGGATTCTTGAAATCGGGAAGGGACAGTTATACTGTTTCATCCTTTCTGATAGAGTCCATAAACAGCAAAACCTTAAACCTTGAAGTACGTTTACTCAAGGTAGTTACTAACTGATTAAAATCAGACCACATCCAACATCGGTTGTTGGTGATAACACTAAATACTACTAAACTAGATCAGAATTTCGATCCACCCAGTAAGTATTGGGAGTATGGTTTATCCATTACCCATTACGGTTTCTGCGGACTTTGTAGTCTGAGGATCGATTGATGACCAATGGCTCTTTTGTGAAAAGTATAGGATTCTGATAATAGAGGTTGGTTTAATAGCCATAACCCTATGAATGGAGTTCGGTACTTCAGTTCTGTTCATACTCTTGTAGAACCACTTGAGCGTCTCATGCCCAGTGGGAGTAATTGGATCTACATGGAAAAGAGTAGAATGAATAGGAAAGTTTATCTTTCAGAGCAAAGATTGAGTGGTCTAGGGGTAATTCCCTAAGAAGTAAAAAGTTAATCAGACCTTGAACTCTCTTACCACTTAGTATTGCATGATTTCGTTCAAAAGAAAATAGGGGTGATTCCCTGAGACTTTCTTGCCAAACAAACGGAGTCTGGATTCATTCGGAACAAAAGGGTATTGCCTTATGAACTTATGACAGGATGACTGTCAAGGCTTATGTCCTTTATGGATAAAAAGCAAACCTCTCGGTCATTGGAAGTCATATATATATTTCTACAATATGTGGATTTGACCAGAATATTGATAAGTCTTTTGTAGACTGGATATCAATTTTAGTACAGTAGTGAATATATACATATATTAGTGTTTGGGAAGGGTAACACTGCACCAGTTGGAATCAACATGGGTGTGTTATCTGAAGTCAGAATCTGACAATGCCACAATTCTCTGCAAAAGAGATTTGGACAACATTCTTAAGAGTTTGACTCGGTCAAATTCTTTAGAATCAGTCACTGGTTTCCCATCCATCTTATTGGTTAAGATGATGCATCTGTGTATGCAACATTCAACGAGGAAGTTCTACCCTATGCCTCAGGAATGACTCTCTAAATCTTCGGATCAAGAGAAATGAGATAGATTCTCTTTCTAGTAAGAGATGGTCAGGTTATTGAACGTCAACTTTGATCGAATCTTAGATTCGGCGGTTAACAAAGCAAGTTTAGTATGTCCTTTAGTATCTTGAAGAGAACGAGGAATAATATGCGGACATATTCATGTGTGAACTTGGATATGTGTGATACACTGATTTTGACTTTAAGTCAGATTGAGGATGATCGTTAAGTCGATCTCGGGCTCAGTGTTTACTCTTGTGTTGAAGCTATTGCCTGGAGGAATCCAGCAACGCCAACTCGACTTTAATTAGTTGGGTGATTAGCGGCTTTTGTAGTAGCTAGAGAGGCGATATAGCTTAAGGATTTCCTTTTCATATCTGGGAGTGATTCTAGATTTGGAAGCCGATACCACATCATTGTGCAAACGATGAAGGGGTAGCTTATAAGGATTTTCGAAATCACTAGAGGTCCAAAGCATATTGGGAAAGTACCATATGATTAGATGGACCGGTAACGTTTCGATTCTACGGATCGTCTCGAGCCGACAACCTGACTAATCATTAAGACCCATGACATTTAGATGTAGGTGCTCCCTGAGTCACTGACCTATCCTACGACGGCATACTCGGAGTGTACTTTGGAATCTGAAATGGTTATGATATGCTTAGTGGGTACTAGAATACGGGATGGGTCTTCATTGCTTTAGAGCAAGTGGGAGATGTAGTTTGTTGTATTTTAAATAATAGGGTGTGCTCTAAAACAATTAATCACATGCTTTCGTGCAAGTGGGAGATTGTTAGGTGTGATGCCCGAAAGAAAATTTTGTAATTGTTTTATTTAATAAATGAATTGATATTATTATTCATATTTATTATTCTCATATTCACCGATGTGACAATAGTATTTACACTACAGAAAACCCTAAAGTATATCGTTTATGTAATCACTAAACTCAGTGTATGGGATATACACGGGAGGATTGAGTTAGTGAAGATGTACTTAAAATACAATTAGCCCGTAGTGAAGTTAATCGAGAGTATCGGGTCTCTCCTTTAACGTGCTATTAATGCGCCCGAACACAATAGGTGTGATTGTCTTATCCGGACTTTCGGTTAAGAGAACCTAGTGGGGCATTTATATATGATAGATATATCATATAGGGGCTGGACCGATTTGATTAGAGTTCACGATATAATTCCGTAATCGAGAAGTCTTATCGAATCAATGGATGATCATATTTATGGATATATCTTAATCTGAGGTGATCACGATCGATCGCTTGAATCGGTATGAGGTTTGACTTGACGGTTAAGGATTACACCGAGTCGTGGTCCGAATTACCCCATCTTGGCATTGTGCTTGGATTGAGTGAGTAGTACGTGTTATCACGGATATGGAATCTATTCCTTCCATTTATGGAAGTAGATAGAACAGTTCCCTTATTTGTTAATCCTAGAAACGATCGATCGCGCGAGTTCATATTACAACGATTAGCTACCGGTGAGTTATATGAATTAATTGATCACTAGGGGGTTAATGGTAAATAAGGATAAGAGGTTCGAAAAGGGTTAACGGTAACTTCCCGATTTAGAATGAACGATCTATGGAGGATTAATCCATATGTAATGATTATATCAATGGACGCTTATTATTATTCTCGTGAGGAGATAAATATAATCTCATAATCGGAGGAGTGCAGTCACGGGATTATGGTGGCATATTCCTGTGATTGATTTATTAAATATAATTATTACGTTCGTAAGATAATTATTTATTTGATTTATCGAGCCGGCGATTATTAGTCCATGGTCCCCGACGTGCCTCCTATATAGCATAGCTATTCTTGGACGTCGAATCCTAATAATATTAATTTAGTTCTTATTGGAATTTAATTAAAACGATATGTGAATTAATTGTTTAGTGGACTATTAAATTAGTTGGGCTAAATAATTAAATATGTGAAAAAGACATTTTTCATAATCTTGGCCCAAAAGTGTGTTATAGCCGAAAATTATTGTGACTAGGTCACTAGAGAGTAATTTCGGCCAAGCCTTGTTTTTAGTCAACAAGAAATTAGTTTTCTTGTGTATTAATAAGACATGTGCACAAAATATTTATTGGATAAATATTTATGGTAAGAAATAAAGATAAATATTATTCTAGATTTATTCTAGAATATTATGGAATTATCTTTTATTTATTGGATTATTTATTTGCAAAATAAAATCCTTGGAGGTTAAGTTTTACTCTCCTATATAAAGAGAGTTCTCCCAAGCCTTATACACACAATAAATTTCGACTTCTCCTCATAGAGAGAAGAAGTTATAATTTCGGCCAAGGGGAGACTAAGGGAAAATCTTGGAGGTTTTCCGGGTAGCATATCGGGAGGATTCGAGCCGAGGATTTCCTTCCACCGGGAGTTGCTTGGATCACACGTACGGAAAATCGTGGTGCTCTTCACATCTTCGTTTGTTCCTTCCATTGCGGTTCTTCAACTTGGATTTTAAGATCCAAGAGGTATGTTCTAATTTTCCCTTGTAGATATAGATCTAGTTATTTTATTACGTGTATTTTATAGATCTAGATCCTAAATCGCTTCCGTTGCGGATGGTATTACTAATATCCATATCCCAACTACCAGCCATGACTTCCTCTAATGGACCACTGCCGTCATCCTCAGAAAACAAGTCGGGTGAAAACTCGTCAAACTTATTGATTTCAGGTATACCACACCCGAGGATGTCGAGGAAATGAATAATCAAAGGTTTTTCTTTAGTTTGACCAATATAGTGCTTGCACCTTTGACCATTTACTCTAAATGGCTGGTCACCATGACCTCTCAGCTCTAAAACACCTCCGGGAATAATTTGAAGAATTTCAAAGGGGCCGGACCAACGCGTCCTCAACTTCCCAGGAAACAGATGTAACCTGGAATTATAAAGTAAGACTTGCTCCCCAACTTGAAATTATCGCTTCTTGATTTTAGCATCATAAAGGAGTTTCATTCTGTCCTTGCTAATCCCGGCACTCTCGTAGGCACTGGAGTCTAAACTCATCCAATTCATGCAAGCGCATCGGTCGATGTTCACCACATGATCGGGCATCAAAGTTCAAGAACTTAATGGCCCAATACGCTTTATGCTCTAATTCGACTGGCAAGTGGCACGGTTTTCCATACACCATCTGATAGGGAGATGTACCTATGGGGGTTTTATAGGCAGTACGGTACGCCCATAGTACATCATCCAACTTAAGACTCCAGTCCTTTCTGTGACTGTTTACTACTTTCTCCAGGATCTTCTTCAAGCTCTGATTGCTTCGTTCAACCTGACCACTAGTCATAGGGTGATATGGTGTGCCGATTTTATGCCGAACACCATATTTCTCAAGTACTTTCTCTAGTGGTCGGTTGCAGAAGTGTGTTCCCTCATCGCTTATCAAGGCACGTGGGCACCCAAATCTTACAAAGATGTTTTCTCTTTAGAAAATTAATGACCGTTTTATGATCATTGCGAGAAGTGGCTTGGGCCTCCACCCATTTCGATACATAATCGACACAGACTAAGATGTATTTATTTCCACAGGAAGATGGGAACGGGCCCATAAAATCAATCCCCCATACATCGAAGACTTCACATTCTAGAATGGGTTTCAACGGCATGTCAAAACGCCTTGTTAAATCTCCGGTTCGTTGACACCTATCACAAGCTTTGCAGAAAGCTTCTGAATCCTTGAAGATCGTGGGCCAATAGAAACCAGACTGAAAGATCTTGGCAACGGTTTTCCAAGGACCAAAGTGACCGCCAGTAGGCCCACCGTGGCATTGTTCAATAATATCACGTTGCTCGGATTCGGAACACATCTCCTTAACAATCCGTCTTTACAAATTTTGAAGAGGTAAGGTTCATCCCATACAAATGTTTTCAAGTCAGAGAAGAATTTCTTCTTTTCCTGATATGAAAATTCCGGATTTAGATATTGGGAATACAGGTAGTTGACGATGGAAGAATACCATGGAACATCTGGGGCGCAATCGTCTATAAGCATAACATTTTCAAGAGGAAAGTAAAGGTCTATATCGTTAGGTTCTTGCTCTTCCTCATTCAACATCCTTGAAACATGATCAGCTACTACGTTTTCACTGCCCTTTTTGTCCTTAATCTGAACGTCAAACTCTTGCAGGATCAGTATCCAACGTAGTAAGCGCGGTTTAGCATCTTTCTTTGTCATTAGATATCGCAATGCAGCGTGATCAGTCCACACAGTAACTGCAGCACCCAACAAGTAACTAAGAAATTTGTCCATAGCGAAGACTACGGCCAATAATTCCTTTTCAGTTGTGGTATAGTTTACTTGAGTAGGGTTTAGTGTGTGACTGGCATAAGATATGGGCTGGAACTTTCCCTTTATTCGTTGTCCTAAGACTGCACCAACAGCGTAGTTGGATGCATCACACATAAGCTCGAAGGGTAGATTCCAGTCTGGAGAGATAAGAATCGGTGCAGAAATCAACTGACTTTTAAGCTCCTCAAACGCTTGCTTGCAACTATCATCAAAATTAAAAACAACATCTTCTTTGAGTTGGGTAGATAGGGGCTTGGCTATCTTGGAAAAGTCTTTAATGAATCTCCTATAAAAACCGACGTGTCCAAGAAAACCTCTCACTTCGTGCACATTTCTAGGCAAACTCATCTTCTCTATAGCCTCCACTTTTGCCCTATCTACTTCCATACCTTTGGCTGAGATCTTGTGGCCAAGAACTATTCCTTCATCTACCATAAAATGGCATTTTTCCCAGTTTAGGACTAAGTTCTTTTCCACACAGCGGGATAAAACCTGGTCAAGATTATCAAGACAATCATCAAAGGATTGACCAAAGACTGAGAAATCATCCATGAATATCTCCATACACTTTTCAACCAGCCCATCAAAGATTGCCAGCATACACCTTTGGATTGTAGCTGGGGCATTGCAGAGACCAAATGGCATTCGCCTATAAGCGAAAGTACCATAAGGGCAGGTGAAAGTCGTCTTTTCTTGGTCGACTAGATCTATGGGTATCTGGAAATATCCCGAATATCCATCAAGGAAACAGTAGAATGCATGTCCTGCCAGACGCTCTAGCATCTGGTCAATGAAAGGAAGGGGGAAATGATCTTTCATTGTAACTTCATTGAGTTTTCTATAGTCGATACAGACTCTATAGCCCGTTACTAGCCTCAATGCTATTTCTTCACCCTTTTCATTCTTCTCGATAGTAATTCCTCCTTTCTTAGGAACTACTTGAGTAGGGGACACCCATTCACTGTCAGCAATTGCATAAATAATACCCATGTCCAAAAGCTTGATAATCTCCTTCTTAACTACTTCTTGCATGTGAGGGTTGAGCCTCCTCTGGGGCTGTCTAACACACTTGGCACCCTCTTCGAGTTTAATCTTGGGCATGCATAAGTCGGGAGATATCCCTCGATGTCTCCCACTTGCCAACCAAAAGCTTTCTCATTCTTTCTCAAAATGTTTAACAGTTTCATCTCTTCCAACCGGGATAGTTTGGCAGAAATAATCAACGGAAGCTTGTCACCTTCTCTCAAGAAAACATATTTCAGATGCTTAGGTAACGGCTTCAGTACCAGATCTGCAGGGGGTTCTTCTAAACTCGATTTAAGATCTCCACTTTTCAACTCAACATCACTGAGTTTACTTAGTGGTCCCTCTGCCAAAGCTTCTCCTTTCAACGAAACTTTATTAAACTCAGCTTCTAATTGTTCTAGATTCACCCAACCATGATTATTCAAATTTTCAACTAATCGCTCATATTCAGTCTCAACAGCCATGACTTACTTTTCCATGTAATCATTAAAGTCATCTGACATATCCTCAATGGAGAAGCCGGTTGGATAATCAGAGGGTCTCTGAATAGCTTTGGAGACACTGTAGCTCACCTCCTGATCACCGACTCGTATGGTCACTTGCCCACCTTCACAGTCAATGAGGGCTCTGGCTGTAGAAAGAAAAGGTCTTCCAAGTATCAAGGGGACATTCTCATCCTTTTCTATGTCTAGGACGTACCAGTCAACCGGAAAAGTAAATCTATCAATTTGAACTAATATGTCCTTTAGTATCCCCGCAGCTTTCTTGGAAGATCTATCAGCAAATTGTAGGTTCATGGTCGTGGGTTCTAAAAGATCATTCAATCCAAGCTGTTTACATACAGACAATGGCATCAGACTTATGGATGCACCCAGGTCACATAAAGAGTTTGGGAAGACTAGGCCACCCATCAGCAATGTGAGCACAAATTTCCCAGGGTCACCCCTCTTGATTGGTAGATCTTCATAACTTATCATAGAGAAATCCTCACCAATCAACCGATCCATGTCTTCTAACTTCTTCTTAGAAGAAACAACATCCTTGATGAACTTAGTGTACTTAGGCATCTCAACCAAAACATCAGATAATGGAAGATTAACTTGAGTATTTTTCAGAAGATTAAGCACTTTTTCATATTTCTTGACCTTATGCAAGGAGATGTTGCTTTTTCTAGGTGGAAATGGTAGTTTCTTTAAATCACTCTCAGAAAAGACTTTCTTCGAGGATGAACGGACAGCTTTATCTTCCAAATCTTTCCACCTCACCACTTTCTCACTTCTTTTACTAGTCAGGGGATCTGCCACCTGACTCTCACTTGATTCTTCATTTCTCAAGGGATCAGCCACCTGAGTACTCTCTTGCAGAAAAGGGGAATATGGGTGCTCGATTTCCCCTCCTGCCTCATCACGGCGGGGAGGGGTTAGTGGTTTCCCTGGTTCGCGGGACCACTAAGTTGAGTACCAGATCTGAGATTCATGGCATTGGCCTCTTCTTTACCATAGGGAATTGAAGGAACTAGGTCAGTGCACTGGCCATGATTCAAATCGGTCTGAGCTACCTGACCACCCTTAGGATTTTTCTCCGTAAAGCTGGGCAACTGCCCTGAGGGTCTGGAAGCTAGTTGGCCAGCCATTTGACCGATCTGCCTCTCAAGACTCTTTATTGTGCTCTGAAAGGATTGGATATTATTATTCTGCTCCTCCAGTCTAGCTTCAAGATCATTAGAGTGAGAGGGGCCTTAAGAGTTCTGAAAGTTCTGCGGGAAGGATTGGCTGGAACGATTCTGAAACGCAGAATTTGAATTGTTTGGCCAATTTTGATTGAACCTCTGATTTGTATTGGAAAAATTCGTGTTCAGGTTCTGATTGAAGCTTGGGTTTCGATTGAAATTCTGATTCTGGTTAAAATTCGAATTTTGATTGAGATTTTGATTCTGATGGAAACCCTGGTTTTGAAGATTGCTTTGGCCAGAGAACTGATCGTTAAATCTCTGATTTTGCTGGCCAAGGAAAGCATTAACTTCGGCATTCTGTCCATTCATAGGACAGAAGCGAGAGGTGTGCCCCACATTATCACATGCCTGGCATGTGACTGAATTGTATTGTCCCTGATTATGGACAACATTGACTTGATAGGTCGAAGGGGAAATAAATTGACACTGGCCAACCATATGGCCAGTTTGACAACAATTTTCACAATACAGAACTTGAGAGTTCTGCGGAAATGATAGATTCTGATTCGTTGGATTTAGAGACCTTGTAAGAGCAGTCACCTGCTGTTGCAGCATGGCAATTTGATTTTGATTGTTCACCTCCTCGATCCTAGGAGGAGGAGGAGGTGCCTGAATAGCTTGAGAGGAGGGGGCATAATTATATTTGGAAATATCCTCGAATAATGCCCACCCTTCTGCAGGTGTTTTTCTCAGGAATGCCCCACCAGAAGAACTATTGACCATACCCTTAGTGAGCTCGGTCAATCCACTGAAAAATGTGTTGACTTGCCTCTGCAAGTCCAAACCGTGGTGAGGGCATTTACGAAGAAGAGCTTTGAATCTCTTCCATGCATCAAAGAACGATTCGTTTTTCTTTTGATAAAAAGTGAAAATTTCACTTAAGCATTGGGCTGTCTTGGATGGTGGGAAATATTGACTTAGGAACTCTTTTTCGAGTCCAGCCCAGGTGGTGATTGATTCGGCAGGCAGAGAGTTGTACCACTCTTTTGCCTCCCCTTTCAAGGAAAACGGGAATAACTTCAACTTTATCGCATCCTCACTTACACATTGAATGCGAGTCGTACCACATATCTCCAAAAATGTGTGTACGTGAGTATGAGGATTTTCAGATTGAAAACCATGAAATATTGATGCATGTTGCATCATTTGGATGAGCCCAGGTTTGAGTTCGAAGGTTGGTGCATTTATGGCGGGTAGAACGATGGCCGGGTTGACTTTGACTTCACCAGGCATGGCGTAGTCAGCCAACGTACGTCTATCTTCTGCAGCCATAATGACTATGTCTTTGATCTCTTCAGCTAAACGTTCCTCAAGGTCTTGATCGGCCTTATCAGAAAGAACCGCATGACGGATTCTCTGCCTGTTTGGTCGGACTATGGTCCGCTCGAGGTCGGGGGTATAGAGTAGTGGCCCCTTTTGACTTCGAGTTTGCATAAACCGAAACCAAAATCAAGTTGTCTAAACTAAAAACTAAAAGTTAAAACCTATGAAAAGAAAATAAAAACAGGAGGACAGACGAGCGTCCAATTAATCCGGACGGGCGTCTGCCTGAAGAACTAGACGGCCGTTTGGGGCAAGCCAGACGCTCGTCTGATTTCCTCCAAATGGTACCGAGTTGGCTCTTTTTAGATGGACGGGCGTCCACTTACTCCGGACGGCCGTTTGGAAACCAGCACAGAAAACAGAAACAGAAAACTTAGTAAAAACTAGACAACCGTACCGATTCCCCGGCAACGGCGCCAAAAACTTGTCTCGGATTTTATCTAATGAAAAATAAACAAGTATTAAAAATAAATCCGGTTTACCCCAAGTGCAGGGATCGTAGTATAGAGGTTAATGCCGGAGTCGAGTCCACAGGGAATCGAGGTTGTTTACCTAGTTTTTATCTAACTAACCTAAAGATGTCACAACTACTATTACTAAAATTATAAGAAAATAAAAACGATTAACACGTAACAAACTAAAAACAAAAATAACAAAAGTAAACTGGACAGAAGATTAGAAATCTAAAGCCAGGAAATGTGATTACGAACCAAATTATCTAAAATAATCTATTCTAAAACCTAAACATGCAGTAAAAAGTTCTAACTTAGCTAAGCAATTCAAGTTCAAGCGATTTTAATCAATAATTTAACGAACGAACAAGCAATTGATCCACCAATTCTATAACATTCAATTTCTCCTCTAGATTATCTAGCGATTTTTAATAAAAGTTATGATTCACCTAACAAAGGTATGAGCTCCTAATCTCTTAGAAAAGTTCGTCTATCAATCTTTTATCTTTCGATCCTAAAGATTAACGCTTGTATATCCAAGGTGTGAAATTTCTCAATTCCTAATCTAGAAATTCAACCTAACAACTCTCGTTAATTAGATTAAAGATCTAATCTTTACTACGGTGATCTAGGGTTTAATCACGATTCTCATCAACATTAAACATCAAACATGCAAAGATCTCTTGATTCAAATTGCATAAAAACAAGTAAAACATAATAAAGATGCAACTTTTAATAAAAACTCATAAGATAATCCAAAGGTGAAATCAAAGTGTTGATAGAACGGCTTCACAACGCTTGTTCCAAAAGCTTTTAGCCTCTAAGCATCGCTTGAATACTCGGAATAGCTTCTATGAAGTACATAAATTTGAAGGAATTTATCTAAGAATTAAAAAGCATAAAAACTATCTAAGAAAGGTGCAAACCACAAGGAAGACTCCCCTTAGGGTTCTTGTGGCCGCCTAGAGTAATTAGGTTCTCCATATGTCTGGAAAAACGTGGCTATTTATAAGAATTAAAGTCGGTTCTGCTGAAGTCGGTTTATGGACACTCGTCCAGAGTCTTGAACGCCCGTCCATTCTGCATAAAATCTTCGAGTCGGGCCGAGTCATGTCAGACGCCCGTCCTATGTAAATTTGGACGCTCGTTCAGCAAAAATCTCAATACTCTGAATCCACTATTTCTTTGTGGACACCAGTTCGATTCCTCAAACGCCCGTCCATCTGGACGGAGCTTCAGACGCTCGTTCAGTTTACTTCAAATCCGGTTTTCATGTCTATCTTTATCCGACTTCATCTTTATCCTTTTTCTTCCATGTAAATCCTCACTTGAACATCTTTTAAACCTCTTTTAAGCCAAATTCGTGTATCTACAAGATATCAAAAACATTGCAAAGTGTAAAATCATTCAAATCGATAGAAAATCAACAATAAAACCTCATAATTCAACCAACTTTGCGATTAAACCATTCCAAACATCACTTGCTTAATAAATCAAATAAACATTCACTTTCTATGCAAAAAATCAGAGTATAGAGGAAAATTGTTACGAAATAGAACGATATAAATCATAGAAAATCACCCTAAACACCAGGGCTTACACTTCACTAAGTCTACTGACAGATCTGTGAAGGTCTATACTGATGCTGACTGGGCTGGTTGCCACATAGACAGAAGATCTACCACAGGCTATTGCTCATATGTATGGGGTAATCTTGTCACATGGAGAAGCAAGAAACAACCTATTGTATCTAGAAGCAGTGCTGAAGCTGAACTCATGGCACTGGTTTTGGGCATTTGTGAAGCATTATGGCTGAAAAGAGTCCTTACTGACCTTCAGCAGACCCTTCAGCAACCTATCATCCTCTGCTGTGACAATAATTCGGCATTATGCATGGCAGAGGATCCAGTCCATCATGATAAGACAAAACATGTGGACATTGACAGACATTTCCTTAAAGAGAAGATTGATGCCAAGATCATTCAACTTCAGTATGTTCCCTCAGCAGACCAAAATGCTAATATTCTCACCAAGGCAATACCACCGCTTATATTCAACAGACTGAGTAGCAAACTTGGCTGTATTGACATATACAACCCAGTTTGAGGGGGGTGTGGAAATATTAATCATATCTATGTCACTTATGTAACATGACATATTAATTGTATTATATAAACAATTAATATGTCATAAACAATTAATGTCATAAAGTAACTCTCTTTTGTCCTATTATGTAATAGCCGACTCTAGCAATTAATACTAGCCGGCTCTAGTAACTTTTACTTTACTAGCTAGGACTTTCCCATTCTTGCGTGTATCTATTTATACCCATTCTTTAAACATGAATAAAGAAGTTGAAGTTTACTCAAGTATTAGTACTTTCTCAAACTCTCTTCATGGTATCAGAGCCATAATCGTCTTTAATCCGCTGCAAAATCTCCTATCTATTCAAGAATGTCTTATTTATCTGAAGCTTCTTCACCCTCAGTAGAGTCCCAGCAGCCTCAGCAGACTGGGGTCACTGAAAACTATTCGTTTACAAATCACAGACTTGATGGCAACAACTACTGATGTGGTCAAGATCTATGAAAATGTATATCTCAGGCCAGATCAAGATGGGATACTTGTCTGGTTCCAAACCTGCCCTGCTGAAACTGACCCCAAGTTTGAAGCATAGGATACAGAAAATAACCAAGTCATGACCATCCTCACGAGGTCAATGACAAAAGAGATCAGTGAGAACTTCATGATGTATGACATTGCTAAGGATATCTGGGATAATGCCAGAGACCTTTACTCAAAAAGGGACAATACATCTGAGGTCTATGAACTCGAAGCTCAAATCCAAAATTACAGTCAAATCCAAAATTACAGTCAAAGTATGCTGTATAAACAAATATAAATACTGTAAAGTAAATAACATAATGTAAATGTGTAAAGTAAGTAGAGCAAGAATTATAGTGGTTCCAGGTGGTGTAATCATGGCAATCCACTCTTCCACTGTGATGTAGGATGAAAATTCCACTAGAACTCCTTGAGATACGTTGTTACAAAAAGTCCTATATGATAGTCCTTGACTAATCCCTAGTGTCACTATCTAAACAACTAAAGAACAGGTTGTATGGCTGCTCTTCAACTGCTTGAACCACTGGTCCTTAGAGGGTTGTATTGCCTCTTCACCAGCTACCACCACAAACACAGTCTACCCGACTGCAAATGTCACAACTGTCCTTGGCAACTCCTTGACCGGATTGCTTCACAGTCTAAGCCTTTGAATGAGAATCAAAGTTGGGCTGAGAATCAATAAATTGATTCTTGCTTGTGGTTCTTCAAAGTGTAGAAATCTGGATGAGTTCGATGTAGCTTGAACACTTGAAGAATTTCTAGATAAGATCTTGTTGAGCGCAAATAATGATAGCAATTCGAATGAACTAGACTTTTGCACAAATAAATGCTTGTAATCTTGTTAATTGTTGGTGTTTGATCCTTGGTGCAAAGTAATCTATTTATAGTGTGAGGTCCAACGTTCATCTTGCTTGAATTTGAATTGTATCAACGTCTATCTTGTAACGGCTATATTTAGTGACCGTTCTGACTTGTCAGTGTTTCATCCAATAGAGTTGCTTCATTTACAACGTTCGAATGTACTTTCAGTTTGTTGGATGACTGACTATAAAACTGAGTTTCCTGATCAGTTTTATACTGAGTATGTCAGTTTTCAGTTTACTAACTGACTTAGAGCATTAACTGAGTTTTTACTCTTCTTCAAAAACTTCAGTACTCTATTTATCTGATTATATGTGACTGAATCAGATTACACCATTCCTTATAAAGATCTTCTAAGATATCATTGACCTTATGATACTTAGGTCTTCTTTCAAGATCCATAAAGTCAGTTCAGGCCATCACAGACTTACCTGAATTCTAACTTTATAGTCTCGGCTTAAAATCTTCATAACTGAGTTTGAACCCTCAGTTCTTCAATCTTCCTTAACTGAGTATGTGTCCCTCAGTTCTTCAAATACTGAGTTTGTTCCCTCAGCTTCAATTCTAGATAAGCCAACCGAGTCTGTATCATGTTTGGATGATGCAAAAACACAAACACAAATATTTTCAGCGCTGGGATCCAAAATGTCATCAGTTTTGTCGTTCCTATTGCAAGACCAACGTCAAGTACGCTGACGTATTGAAAACAGAAGCATATTCAGTTCTGTTGACAAAAACGTCAACATGTCTAACGTTGGTTTGCAAGACCAACGTCGCAGTGGCTGCCGTTTATAAACAAAAGCACATTAAGTTTCGGAATCCGTAACGTCAGAAAGACTG
The DNA here is from genome assembly GCA_036785695.1 of Gentiana straminea. Lineage (NCBI taxonomy): Eukaryota > Viridiplantae > Streptophyta > Magnoliopsida > Gentianales > Gentianaceae > Gentiana > Gentiana straminea. The sequence goes on along the minus strand of JAVUPR010000256.1, from coordinate 1,333,731 downwards.
ACGTTTGTTTTGAAGTCCAACGTCAGAGTTGGTGGCGTTGTAGAAACAAAAGAATATTCGGTTCTGGAATCCAGAACGTCACACCTTTTGATGTTAATCGGTTAAAAGAACGTCAAATGTACTGACGTTTGTTGGGATGCCAGCCGGAAAATCCAGTAGCCGATTAGAAAACTCTAAAATACATCATTTTCCAAAATTAATGGGTGTTTCAAGCCATTGAGAATGGTGTTTCAGTGCTATCTTATTACATGCTCAAGATATGAATTTTGATTCTATTTGTGCTTCCATATAGTTTGAAAATGATATTTGGGTGATTTTTGGAGAAGATGAAGATGAATTTTGACGATGAAGAAGGTTGAAGAAGATTTTGATGATGAAGAAGGTTGAAGAAGATGAAGATGAATTTCGATGATGAAGAAAGTGGAAGAAGATGAATATTGATGATTGAGATGAAGATGAAGATGAATGTTGATGATGAAGAGGAAATGAAGATGAATTTTTTTGGAAAAAAGAAACAAATTTAGATGATGATTTGGATGAAAATTAAGTTTGTGGATTGTTATTGATATAGGTTAATAATTATGGATTATAATGTTTCATTTAAATAATCAAAGGACTCAATTATATTTTTTAAGATTTGTGGTATAAGAAGTAATTTTTTTTATTATTTTTTTTGTGGTGCTTGAAGTAAAAAAATAATAAAAATACTATGGTGGTGCCAAAAGTAATTTAAAGAGTGTCTGAAGCAATCGTTGTGCCGATAGTAAAAGTGTGGTGCCGATTGAAGCCGTCTTTATTTATTATGAATAAATATAATATTTGATATTAATAAAATATTGTTATTATATATTAGTGTTTTTTTTATAGCGGTATTATATAATAAGATTATATATATAATATAATATATTAAATTAATGTGATAAATCAATGAAAATGATTTACTTCCTTAAATCCTTATTTAATTGGAAATCGGTTCTCTACTTCAAATCAAGAAGCTAATCCCAATAGTCTTGTTAAAGTTGTCCCACATTGGACGCTTGATATTGTATCACCCACCATATTAAGAGATGGACTTCCCTCACCTCATAACCTAGGTTTTGGGGATGAGGTCCCTCGTCTTATATGGGTTTGTGTCTAGATTTCTATATGGTATCGGAGCCACCCATTTATTGTGCAAGTGTTGGGCCTCTTTGTTGGCCTTAAGAGTGCCCTAGGCCCACACTTGAGGGGGGTGTTAAAGTTGTCCCACATTGGGCACTTGATATTGTGTCACCCACCATGTTAAGAGATGGAATTCCTCACCTCATAACCTAGGTTTTGGAGATGAGGCCCCTCGTCATATATGGGTTTGGGCCTAGATTTCTACAAGTCTTGAGAGCTACAAGGGGCGCCAGTTTTACTTATTATAGGTAGGAGTATCACGCTCTTTTGAAACACAATAATAAAAGTCTAGTAAATTCACAAGAATAATAAGAAAGCTTCTTCAAAGTGAGTTTTGAGGAGTAGAAAAAGCAACTTAGCAGTTACCTCAAACTCTAAGAATATCAACTCTCATCACTACAAAAACATGCAGTGACTAGTGAGATCAACCTTCGCTACCTCCACAACAAAGAAACACAATTAAAAAAGAGCAATTTTCGTTAGACAAAAAAAATAAGGGGCTAAAAGGACACATATAAAAAGATCTCAAACAAAAAAGATATGGAATATTCAAATTGTCATTTAGAACAATCTTATAATTATTAGACAAGTTTGTCCGCTTATTCACTTTCGATGTTTTATCTATCATCAATCATTTTAAAATATTAATCTCTCAATCTAGCCAACGAAAAAGTATAAATCTTGGACCAATTTTTTAATTTTTTCGTTCTCTTTCTTTTGAGACTCACATGACAATGTTTTGATTAAATTTTGAAGTTTAATATAGTCAATAACTATATGATTCAGTGTTACAATTCACTATATGATTCACTACAGTTTTTATCTTTGTGATTCGCACTCATAATTTACTATATAATTCACTATATCATTCACGGTATGATTCATTGTGTATTTTTTTTTCCACTTGAACAAAAGCTTTTTTAATCTACGGGGGTGGGGGATCGAATCCGGATCATCTCACTCGAGAGCCCGGGCATGACCCTAGTGGATGGGACCTTGCCCACTTAACCGATATGTAATTGGGGTAAATGAGTCCATTCGCTTAGTAAATGTCCTTTTTTTTAGTGTCTTAATATTCTAACATCTTTCTAAATCTATCCTAAACGACAATTAACTATAATTTTTTTTTGCATGAAGTGATATAAATTCAAAACAACACCGCATTAGTAAACTTGAACTAAGAAAACATTAATTCAGTTCGATCCAGCACTATTCATGAGTTGAATTATTCTCAAACCAGCCAAGCGGGCGCGCTCTCTCCCTCACACACACACGACTGACAAACAAACAATGCTATGATATCGTTGGCTGGAAGGGGGTGGGGGAAGGAGGTTTACCGATATGCACAATCCCGGTTATTCATAAATTTTGGGACTTTCTGTTTACACAAATATTGTTTTACACATACCACGGGCGAAAGTGTGCTTTGTTTTGATATTTAACACCCATATCATTCTGACCCTAAATGAGTCAAGAAATGTATATTATTCTGTCCAACTTATGGCGAGAGTGGGCTTCGTTTTGATATTTAACACGTATATCATTCTGATCCTAAATGAGTCGGGAAATGTTTATTATTCCGTCCAACTTATAGTATGTTTTTAACATATTTTACGGACATGATATGTGTAGGAATAATTTTCTTTTCTTTTTGAGATGTGTAAGATGTTTACACGCTCTCTAAATGCGTATGGGCATTTATTTATATATGAAACACGTTTATGACCAATACTGCGGCTGCAAATTTTATGTTTTCTTGACCAAATTCAAGTCCGAATAAAACGACATTATATACGTTACAGAAAAGGTTCGGGCCATGTTACAGGCCAATAACATTATGTTTCCGGACCAATGTTTGGTCTGAAGAAAGAGACATTGCTATGTACGCTTAAGAAACAATGCAGACTATTTTACAGGCCGAAAAATTACGTTTTCCGCTCCTAATGCAAGTCAGAATATAATGTTTCACATTCTGACCACATTTGGATAAGTATAATGTTTCACATTCTGACCGAACTCCGGTCAGAATAAAGGCGCGTCAGTGAAAAGAATTTAAGGGCAAAATCGGAAATAAATTGTTGTGCAATAAGACAAAAACCGTGTGAAAAGACATTCACTAAGTCGAAACACAAACCACCAAAGCACTACCGTGCATGCTAACAGTACTAATGCTAATGCTATCCTAGTGAGTGTCGAGTTGTATTCATATCTTGCCCATGAATTTCCTCTACAAAATTTAGACTGCTTGCACATAAATAAAACACATAATTCAAGCCCATTAATATTCTTGAAGCTCCCTTAAAATGTGATTTTTTCTTACGTAGCCCGAATCCATACCACAAAGGCATGAGGATGATCAAAGAGTGGTCATTTTAAGTCGTACTCTCGTGCTCGTCTACACCATCGGCCCATTGATGCGATCGGCCAAATGCTCCTCGACACGGCCTCCATTACCGGTGAATGCTCCTCGGTCAAGCCTTCACCGTCGGGACCACCGATGTCGGCCAAATGTTCCTCGATACGGCCTCGCTACCAGGCCTATTGATCCAAGCCAAATGCTCCTCGGTATAGAATCCGCTACCAAGCCTATTGATGTTAGCCAAATGCTCCTCGCCTTTCCTTGGTGAGCAAAAAGGCTCGCCTCAACGGATGCCACACGAAACCTAATAAAGAGTGAAAAGTCAGGCTGGCTCAAAAGGTAGGTAAGGTAAGGTAATGTAAGGTAACATGCAATGAAAATGAGAGTTTTCACTCAAGCATTGAATGGAACAGAGTAAAACACAAACCAATTGAATGAATGATTACACTACACATTCCTAAACACCAGTTCTCCACCCAGCTTATTGTGTTACCTCAATGAATTCTTGTTTTTCATTTTTTTGTTTTAAAAAAAATTGGTGTTAGATGATTTTCTTTGTATAAGTGATTGAAGAATTTGAGACAAACAGATAGATAAATTCTCTTGATGTTTTATTAGATACACAAGGTCTTATATAGATTACAATAAAGAGGGAGATCAGGGGTTAAAGGGAAGGACATCCCATAAGAGCACTAAGCAGACAGAGCAATAAATGCTCGTCCCAACTAACTTAGTAGCCGGACAATACATAAAATAGGCAGCTAAGACATACATTTAATTAGATAGAAGTTAAACAGATTTCTTAACTTAATTAGGGAATAAGAATATATTATAACATTAATATAAAATTATAATATATTCTACACCCCCCTCAAGCTAGTTTGTAGATATTGATACAACCTAGCTTGGCACACATAGGAGTGAAAGATTGAGGAGGCACAGCTTTTGTGAGGATATCAGCGTGTTGATCTTTGGAAGCAACATGTTGTAAGGAGATGATTTTGCCTTCAATCTTTTCAGTAATAAAATGCCTATCAATGTCCACATGTTTGGTTTTGTCATGTTGGATAGGGTTTTCTGCCATGCAAATTGTAGAATTGTTGTAACAATGAAGGGTAATAGGTTGAGTGAGGTGAATGCCTAGATCATGTAGGACCCTTTTAATCCATAAACCTTCGCACACACCAAGAACCAAGGCTCGGAGTTCAGCTTTAGCAATGCTCCTAGAAACAGTTGGCTGTTTCTTACTTCTCCAAGTAATGAGATTATCCCAAATATATGAGCAGTATCCAGTGGTAAACCTTCTATCAGTGTGGCTGACTGCCCAATCTGCATCAATGTAGACCACAACACTTCTGAGGGTGGATTTCTTGAAGTATAATCCTTGTCCAGGAGTGAGCTTGAGGTATCTAAGGATTCTGTTGACAGCATCCCAACATTCCTTGGTTGGTGCATGCATGAATTGGCTGACCAAGCTGATTGCAAATGAGATATCAATTTGCAGATATCAAGCCTGGTATGGCACAGATATAGGAGCTTGCCAACCAATTTTTGGTATCTATCTTTATGCACCACATCAGCACCATGAACTAGTTTGAGGCTAGGATCAACATGAGAGATGGCAGGTTTGCAACCTAACATCCCTGTTTCTTTAAGCAAATCAATTGTGTACTTTCTCTGGGAGACTGAAATACCATGTCTTGTTCTTGCAACTTCCATACCAAGGAAGTATTTGAGTTGACCTAGGTCCTTGACTTCAAAGATTCTGGCCAGAAGGTCTTTAAGCTTCTGAATTTCAGCACTGTCATCCCCTTTCAAGATGATATCATCCACATACACTAAGTATAGATTTTTTTCCATGAGTAAGTTTAACAAACATAGTGTGGTCAGAGTTACACTGAGTGTAACCAGCAGTTTTAACAGTAGTGGTGAGTCTACTGAACCAGGCCCTAGGTGATTGCTTAAGACCATAAAGAGATTTCCTTAATTTACAAACTTGGCCAGCATTGGAAGAAGTCTTAAAACCAGGTGGAATAGTCATAAACACTTCCTCCACTAAGTCTCCATTTAGGAAAGCATTTTTTATATCCAGTTGATACAAAGGCTAGTCTAGGTTTACAGCTAAGGAGAGTAATATTCTGATAGAATTTAACTTAGCAACAGGGGCAAAAGTTTCTTTGTAGTCAAGGCCATAGGTCTGAGTGAAACCCCTAGCTACAAGTTTGGCCTTATATTTATTTAAACTACCATCAGCATTATATTTAATAGTGAAAAGCCATTTACAACTAACAGGATTCTTCCCTTTGGGAAGATGAGGCATTCATCTCAGTGTTAACAGCCTCCTTCCAATGAGGATGCTGAATGGCCTCATAGATATCTTTAGGAATAGATTCTTTATCCAAATTTTCAGTGAAAAAACTAAAATTAGGAGACAATTTATCATAACAGTGGAAGGTATAAATAGGATGCTGAGTACAAGATCTTTTACCTTTCCTTAGAGCAATGGGTCTATTATCAACACTAGGAGGAGAGATATTACTTGATTGAGGAGGAAGAGGACTAGAGACTCCTTCTTGGGTGGTAGGAAGATCAATAGTACCTATAGATGGGCCACATGAACTTTTAAACCTTTTTCTCTGATAGACCTGGAGAGGAACAGGCTGGTTGGAAGATATAACTTCAGGATCAGTGTTGGAAGGTGGAGTTTCTGCCTCAGTGTCTTCGTAGGGAGCAGCATCACTAGGCTGTTCTTGCTGTACCTGAATGCTAGGCGTGGCACCACTAGAAACAGGTATATCAAAGGCATCCCAATCACTAGAAAGTTCAGAGAATTTCTCAGTTTGTTGATTGTAATAAGGAGTATCCTCAAAAAAATTTACATCCATGGAATTATAAAATCTTTTGGTGATAGGTGAGTAACATTTATAACCTTTTTGGTTAGGTGAATATCCCAGAAATATGCATTTTTGAGCCTTAGGATCTAATTTGCTTCGATGATGGGCATGTAGGTACACAAAAACAGTACATCCAAATATTTTCAGAGGAATATCACAAGTAATGTGTGTGCAAGAGTGAACATTCATAAGAGTCTTGATAGGAGTCTGAAATTCCAAAACTCTACTGGGAAGTCTGTTAATAAGGTAAGTAGCGGTAAGAATGGCTTCTCCCCATAGGTATTTAGGTACATTCATGGAGAACATTAAGGACCTAGCCATTTCTAATAAGTGCCTATTTTTCCTCTCAGCCACCCCATTCTGTTGAGGGGTTTCAACGCAACTACTTATATGAATGATTCCTCTATCTTTCAGGAAACAACACAAATTAGACTCAAAGTACTCTTTAGCATTATCAGTTTTAAGAATTTTGATTTTTGTGTTGAACTGAGTGGACACCATATTATAAAAAGTTTGAAACACAGCCCCTACTTCAGACTTGTCCTTCATAAGAAATAACCATGTCACTCTAGAGTGATCATCTATGAATGTCACAAACCATCTAGCACCAGTCACATGCTTAACCCTTGAAGGGCCCCAAACATCACTATGGATCAAATGAAAGGGATGAGATTTTAGGTAAGGAATTTTAGCATAGACAGATTTTGTAATTTTGGCAAACTGACAAATTTCACATTGTAGAGTAGAGACATTTAAGCCTTTAAATTTATCAGGAAACATGTTTTTTAAATAGGCAAAATTGGGATGGCCTAGTCTATAGTGCCATCTCATTACATCATTTATCATAGAATTACGAATATTAGAAGAAAATAAGACTTGGTCTTCACAATCTCTTCATCCTGATTGATGAGAAAGAGGCCAGAACATGCCTTAGCACTGCCAGTCGTCTCCTGGGACAAATGATCCTGAAAGATACATTGGTTAGCAGAAAATATGACATTCCAATTGAGATCCTTGGTGAGTTTAGATACAGAAATTAAGTTGCAGTCAAGGTTAGGAATATAGAGGACATCATTTAACACAATTGTGTCAGAGATGTTCACATGTCCAGATCCTTGTGCACAAGACACAGATCCATCAGCAATCTTAATTTTATGTATGTAAGTGCAGGGTGTGAAATTTGTAAGATTTTATTTCCAGTCATATGGGAGGAAGCCCCAGAGTCAATGATCTAGGGGTTTCTTCCTAGATAGGAAATATTATTAGCAAAAAATTTGTTACCAGATTGGGCATGAGTAGCAGTATCATTTTTAGTTGATCCAGCCACATGTTGGGCAAGCAGACACTTAAAAGCTTCTAACTGTTCATTAGTGATAGCTGATCCACCTTGTTTTTCCTCAGATGCAACCTTCCCATGACTTTCTTTAGAGTTCTGTTTGGAGTTCTTCCAGTTCTCTGGTTTTCCATGGAGTTTCCAACAATTTTCCTTAGTGTGGTTAGTCCTCCTACAGTGGCCTCACCAGAGCTTATCTCTTTTCTTGTTGTTTGAATTCCAAGTGGTAGGATTCTTGGAATTCTCAGTGTGTTCATAGGTTTTCCCTAAGGACACAAGGGCAGATCCATCCAGAGTAGTGTTAGATGATGGCTCTTTAAGCATCAGCTTCCTTCGACTTTCCTCATGCTTAATTATAGAAAAAATTGCCTTGAGAGTGGGAAGAGGTTTAGTGGATAAAACCCTTCCCCTGACATCATCCAGAGCAGGATTCAATCCTATAAGAAACTTAAACACACGCTTTTGTTCAATAACAGTCTTGTAGAGAGTGGCATCATCTGCATTTTTCCAGGCTAGTTCCTCAAACATATCGAGTTGTTGCCAGGCTTTAGTCAGCTGATTAAAGAACTGAGTAACTGAAAGGTCACCTTGCTTGGCACCTTGAATTTGAGCTTCTATTTCATAGATTTCAGAGGTGTTATCTTTCTTTGAATAGAGCTCCTTAGCATCATCCCAGATTTCCTTAGCAGTATCATAGAGCATAAAATTCTCACTGATGTCTTTTGTCATAGACCGAGTTAAGATGGTCATGACTTGGTTATTTTCAGTATCCCAAGCTTCAAACTTAGGATCTGTGGCTGGAGCCCATTTTACTTTGGCCGGAGATAGAGCATTTTGATTGATCTAGACCACAGGAGATAGTTGTTTCCATCCAATCTGTGGTTAGTGAGAAAGTTAGATGCTTGTTCAGTGAGGTCGGAATTTTTTGGAGTTGGAGGCTCACTTGAAGCATCTGAAAGAGAAGACATTTTTTGGAGAAAAAATGCAGCGGATAATTTAAAATATGGAAGAGATTGACTCCGATACCATGAAGAATTTGAGACAAACAGATAGATAAATTCTCTTGATGTTTTATTAGATACACAAGGTCTTATATAGATTACAATAAAGAGGGAGATCAGGGGTTAAAGGGAAGGACAGCCCATAAGAGCACTAAGCAGACAGAGCAATAAACTAACTTAGCAGCCAGACAATACATAAAATAGGCGGCTAAGACATACATTTAATTAGATAGAAGTTAAACAGATTTCTTAACTTAATTAGGGAATAAGAATATATTATAACATTAATATAAAATATAATATATTCTACAGTGATGATATGCAACTTTAGTTACTGCCAAATGTGTAATAATAAAAGATTAAATAGAAATTAAGAGACCAAAAGCTAATGTTCCTTATTAGGTAATAAGATAAGAAAGAGGTGGTGTTGTCTGGATCAGCAAAAGTGCAGGTAATGTCTAGTAGGTACGACGCATATAGGGGTCAACAAAATTGAACGAATTTGAATAAGAAATTGTGTTTCTTATTTCATGGGGAAAGATTTACAATGTATTTAAAGAGCCGAAAGTAAACGGCTAGGAAATAGATTCAATTTTCTAGCCGACAAAAGAAGCAGAAATAATCTCTTGGCTTCCGACGTTAAATTCTCTCACTAAATTTCTGGTAAGACTCGGCTGAGATTTCCTCTGGCTACTGGCCGGAGGGGCGTAGCTCCTCCGATAGCAACATCACGACTATGGCGTCCAGGGGCGGAGCCAGGATTTCGGCGTAGGGGGGGGCAAAATTCTAACTGAAATGCCGTGTAAATATTGTTAACTAATACAAATTAGAAAGTTGTTGTGCACTTGCAATCTAATGAAACGTCACTTCTATTGTTTTTTTTAAATGTTACTTATATTGTTTTTAATAATAATATTTGATAAGTATTTTAATAGTTTGATCAGATAAATTAATATGACAAGGACGCTTTTTTGAGTGATAAAAATACAAGAGGCAAAGTATTTTGATGTATATAGTATTTGATAAAAAAATATAATAGGAAAAATTCGAAATGTATGTAGTATTTTGAGTGATATAAATGCAAGAGGCAAAGTATCTTGAGTGATAGTATTTTTTTTTTTATTGAGGGGGAGTGATAGTATTTTGATGTATGTAGTATTTGATAATAAAAAAAAATATAATAGGAAAAATTCTAAATGTATATAGTATTTTGAGTAATAAATGCAAGAGGCAAAGTGTCTTAAGTGATAAAAATATAATTCCAAAAATTTGAGGGATGGGAGAATCGAACCCAGCCCATCAGGAAGTTAATTCAATGCTACACCACTAGCACAGGTCATTGCATTTTAAAATACAAGTACATGTTGTATATAAAAGACTAACTGTCAGATATTAACAAATATGAAGGGTATATTAGTAATTTCTCGGAAAATTTAAGGGGGGGCATCAGCCCCCCCTTGCCCCTCTATAAGTCCGCCCATGATGGCGTCCTCATCAACAAAGACTCCGATAGTTCAACATTCGGCTCCTATTAACCCTTCTGTTGCAACAAAAACCTATGCTCAAGCACTTGATCCGGCCAAATCACCAGCTCCGGTAACACTTACGCAGAGTCTGGAAAATTCAAGATACAAGGGCGAATTGGCTCTGGTTTTGCCTACTCCAGTGGTGGATTATCTGGCAACGCCATTTCGTTATGCCCTGGTAGGTAAATTTTCTCAAGGTCGTCCATCGATGGAAGCCATTCGTAAGTTTTTAGTTGTTCAAAACATCAGTGCTGATTATACGGTTGGGCTCTTAGACTATAAACATGTTTTAATCAATTTCAAAGGGGAGCAAGACTATATTCGATTGTACTCCAGGCTGCAATGGTTTGTTACGAGCAAACCGATGCGGATTTTGAAATGGACTCCAGATTTCCATGTAGACATTGAATCCTCAATTGTTCCGGCTTGGATTGTATTTCCTAAACTACCAGCTCACCTCCATGAAAAGGAAGTTTTGGAAGTTATTGTTGGAGGTTTTGGGAATTTTCTTCATGCAGATGCAGCCACGAAAAGCTTCAAACGGCCCTCTCTGGCTAGAGTTCAGGTTGAGCTAGATCTACTTAAACCAATCCCGGAGAGGATCTGGATCCAGAAAGGAAGTTCGGAAGGATTTTGGCAAGAAATCTGTGTTGAAAATAAATTACCACCGTACTGCAAATTTTGTAGACATGTAGGCCATGATGAAGATTGTTGTCTCTTAAAACATCCAGAGTTAAAAACACAAATAAGGGATGCCTATGAGTCTAATAATACTGGAGAAGTTAATCCAACAAAACAAAAGTATACACGTCTGGCAGGAGAAGAAGAAGGACACAACTATAGTCCATGAGCAACCTTCAATCCAACTATCAAACTCAGCTGGACTTGAACAGGTTGTATCTCACCAAACAGCTGATGGATCATTGGACTTGCCTGCAGCTAACGGTCCCATGCTATCAATGGATATGAGCATTATGTCTCACTTGAAAAAGGCAAGAAAAGCTAAGGAAAAGAAGGAGGGAGGATGGGCTTCTGATAAGGATATGCCTAGTTCTAAGGGATATACCAGGGAAGCTGAAATGATTGAGTTGCAGCATGCTAAGCAAAGGTTTGATGAGATATTACATCAGAGAGAGGTACAACTAGCACGATTAGGGAAAGTGATTAATATAGAAGATACCCCCTCATTTGATGACTCTGACTTTATTTATGTTACAAACAGAAGGGGGAAAAAGAAGCCAGTTGAGCCAAACATAAGGGCCTTATCTACAGATTTTCGCACCAAACTTCAATAATGTAGAGATGCCTATTCTGGAATATTAGAGGGCTTGGATCCCCAAGCTCTTTTAGACGTTTAAAAAAACTAATAAAACTTCATAAGATTTCCTATGTTGCTATTTCAGAATCAATGCTTCAGGATAGTGTTTTGGATTCAATAAGTAATAAGTTAGGTTTTCAATATTGCCATGCTGCACCTCAGAATAAGCTTTGGGTCTTTTGGTCCTGGCCGGGTCAGTTTGATGTCTCTTGCTCAAATGATCAAGTCATTCACATAAAATTTTCAGGATCCTCTAGTTTTCAAATCAGTTGTGTCTATGCTAAATGTACCAGATCAGCTAGGAAGATTCTTTGGGAAGATTTATGTAATAATGTTAACTCTCAAACTCCTTGTTTAATTGGTGGTGATTTCAATATGATCAGATCAATGGATGAATATTCTGGGATGGCTCAGCCTGATACTGGGGCAATGGGGGATTTTAATCAAATGATTGCACAGTGTTCTCTACAAGAGCCTACCATGTCTGGCCCCCTCTTTACTTGGGCAGGATGGAGGAACACAAACTATGTTCAAAAAAAACTGGATAGGGTTTTAGCAAATGAAAGTTGGGTGGATTGCTTTGGTTATGGCCTTGTTAAGGTTTTAGGTAGAGCTGGATCTGATCATAGGCCTCTCACATATGAACCAGGTACTAATAAAAGAGGACCTTTTATCTTTAGATTTCAGAATATGTGGGTTCAGCATAAAGATTTTCATGCTATGATTCAGCAAGAGTGGAATGCACATGCTGAGGTTTCTTCAATGGCAAGTTTTATGTATAAACTCAAGATGCTTAAACAGGCTTTAAAGAAGTGGAATAAGAATGTGTTTGGAGATATTCATGAAAAAGTGAAGAACCATGAAATTGCTGTTTTGGAGCAAGAAACTAAGTATGATTTGCACCCCACCCCAGAAAATAGAGAAAAGCTCCATCAAATTAATGCTGATTACTTCCTTGCATTGTCTCAACAAGAGGAGTTTTGGAGACAGAGATATAAATATAAGTGGTTTACTGAAGGGGATAGAAATACCAGTTTTTTACATGCATCAGTTAAAGACAGAATTCGAAAAATGCAGGTGCTGAGAATTCAAAATTCAAATGGGGATTGGTGCTCAGACCCCAGTAGTATTTCTATGGAAGCTACCAGGTTTTACTCTCATCTCTTAAGTCAAGAAGAGCAAGCTGATGAAGATTCTATTCAATACCTTCTTGAGTTTATTCCCTCTTTAGTTACTAATGAGGACAACAACTCATTGACAAGACCCGTTACTTTGGATGAGGTTAAGAAAGCTGTCTTTGATCTGAACCAGTCAAGTGCTCCTGGTATTGATGGTTTTTCAGGTGTTTTCTATAGAGTTTGTTGGGACATTATTCAGCAATATGTTTTTAAAGCTGTCCAAGATTTCTTCTCTGGTACCTCCCTTCCTAGATCTGTGGGCTCCACTCTTATAACTCTCATAGCCAAAAAAGCAGCTCCTACAACTTTTGCAGATTACAGACCTATATCTCTTAGTACTTTCTTCAATAAAATTTGCACCAAGATTTTGACTATGAGGCTGCAACCTATTTTGAGCTCCATAATTTCTGAGGAGCAATCTGCCTTCTTGCAAGGTAAAGACATTGCAGATAATGTCCTTCTGGTTCAAGAACTGGCTCAGTTTATACACAAGAAAGCAAGAGGGCATAATATCATTTTCAAATTGGATATCATGAAGGCTTTTGATAGGGTGTCATGGTTTTTCCTCAGTAGATTGTTGAGAAAATTTGGCTTCAATGAAAAGTTCATACTTCTGGTGATGAACAACTTGACAGACAGTTATTTCTCTATCCTTTAAATGGCACTCCAGCTGGCTTTTTTCAGTCTTCAAGAGGTATTAAGCAAGGTGATCCTCTCTCCCCTTACTTGTTTATAATTCTGACTGAGGCCATTTCTAGGGGCCTGAAGAAGATTATGGTCCCCGGGGTTGACACTTATGCAACTCCAAGGGGTTTTGCTCCTGTTGCCCATTCACTTTATGCAGATGACCTTATAATTTTTACTAGAGCAACTAGGCAAACTATGCATAAGCTGGCAGACTTCTTAAAAATGTATGAAAAGGCTTCAGGGCAAAAAGTCAATAGGGGGAAAAGTTCTTTTATCATGTCTAGTAGAGCTCCCAAACAAACCATTCAGGCAGTGCACGCTATTACTGGGATGCAACAAGCTGATTTCCCCTTCACCTACTTAGGTTGTCCTATTTTCTATGGCAGGGGTAAGGCAACCTATTTCCAACACATTGTTGATAAAATTGAGGCTAAGCTAAATAAGTGGTATAATAAATACTTATCCCCTGGGGGCAGATTAATTCTAATTAGGCATGTTCTTTCTTCAATTCCTATAAACATCATGTCTGCTGTTAAGCTTCCCATTGCTACTGTGCATAAGTTGGAGCAGATTATGGCTAGATTTCTGTGGCATGACAGTGAGCAGCAAAAGAGGAGGCACTGGAGAGGTTGGGAAAAAGTTTGTTATCCTACAGTGGAGAATGGGCTAGGTATTAGAAATATCAGAACTTTTCAGGCTGCTCTTGCTTGTAAATTATGGTGGAAAATTCATCTGCAGCAGGGTTTGTGGGCAAAAAAGATAATGGCGGGTTCCTATCCCCTATATAAGCTGTATGCTTGGAAGCTTTTAGGTCATGTGCAGGAATATACTGACCAGCACATGGTGTTTCTTACAGAACCAGCTGGTAAATGGATCTGGGCATCAGTCAATTCTGGATGCTTTTCTGTCTCCTCAGCTTATGAATTGCTTAGGAATAAAACTCTCTATATGAATTGGGAGAAGTTTGGAAGCCATATATTCCTCTTAAGATTTCTATCTTTAACTGGAAATTTTTCAATAGGTTGCTGCCTTTTTCTGATCAGCTCATAAAAATGGGTATTTATGGACCCTTTAAGTGTCCTTTTTGTGATCAAGAAGATACCATTAATCATGCTTTCTATGAGTGTTCTAGAGCTCAAGTAGTTTGGGGGTTCTTTCAACAGGCTCTCTGCTTCTGTCCTGCTGCAGCTTCAGTGCAAGATATATTAACTGCTTGGTGGAATACTAACATCAAGGGGGGCACTTGGTAAGGTTATTCGTATTCTGCCTATTATTATTCTTTGGGGCATATGGAAAGGAAGATGCAGTGCTTTACATGATGGGGATATAGGTTCTAATCAAGTTATTATTAAGGGTGTTATAGCAGATTTGCAATACATATGTCAGAATATGAGGTTTAAACTGAAACATGAAGATGACAAAATTCTTATCACTTCAGGCCTCCTAAAACAACTTGATCCTAAGCCAAAAAAGACAGCTATTGCAATCATGTGGCAAGCCCCACCTCAATCTTTTTACAAGCTTAATACTGATGGTTCTTCCATCCAAAATCCAGGACTTGCTGGAGGAGGGTATATAATTAGAGATGAGCATGGTGATATTATTGTTGCAGGCACGCAGGCTTATGGGATTGCTACAAACTTTGAAGCTGAGTTGGGTGCTCTAAAAGCTGGTATAAACCAATGCATTGATATGAAGCTGCAAAATGTAGAAATAGAATGTGACTTGTTGATATGATGCATGGTATTGTTCAAGCTCCTTGGAAACATATACCTGATATCTCTCAGATGATTGATAAGATTCAACAACAGCATTACCAGGTGAAACATATCTTTAGAGAAGGGAACATGGCTGCTGATCATCTAGCTAAAATGGCAAGTATAACACAGCATTCCAATATCATAAGGAGGGTAGGTGCAGATAGGAGGCTGAGGGATATTCTTCAAGAGGATAAAATGCAAATGCCACACATAAGATATCACTGATGGAGATGTTCTTACAAATGTCTGTTACCCTTGGAAGCACCTTTCAGTATTCATATTCTGAAAGGTGCAAACCAGGTTGTGTCTATACCTTTCTCATAAGTTTAAGTGCTATGACTCTGTTTTATATGAGCAAATCATGTGTACTTGCACTTGTCTGTGGCAGATTTTGTTTACCCTTCATTTCTGGCCAACTAGAGGGCTATGAGACACCAAGATTGCAATGGATTATTGCTTGGAGAATTTCTGCAGCATGGAGAAGCACAAGAAGGAAGGTTGTCTATAATTGACATTCAAGTCTTGGATCTGCAGCGTTGGAGGAGCATCAAAGGGCATAGAAATAGGATTTATTTGCTTGTATCTTTTTTGTTTTCGTTGTGATTTCCTTAGTTGGGCTGGGCTCTGCCAATGTGTAAGGCCCACACTCTTTCCCTAGCACCCGATTTTTCCCACACCGGGTTTTTCGGATCAGGGTTTTAAGGAGGTGGGGTAGCACATTGAAGACATTTTTAGAAGGGAGGAGGCCATGGATGGCAAAAACTTGTAAAGCTTCTTATTAATAAAATTTACAAGTTTTCAAAAATAAAAAATAAAAATAAGAATAAAAATCTCTTGGCTTCCAGAAAAAAAAAAACGACCTTAGTCAAAAAGGACTAAGGACCGGAATAAAAAATAAACATTCAAAGTCAACTATTCCAAGTAAGCATAATTTAAACATCAGTTTCAAATCATATTCTGGCAGAAATACTACGTGGGTATGAATGAAAAGGAGTCACACTCCCCAAACAGTAAATACGTACCCAAATATCACCGGCCTTGAATTTCTGCTTCCATACAAGCTGAAGCGCACCAATTGCTATCTGCAATTAACAAAGAAACAAATTTTCAGTACATTAATAGATAAACAGCACCCAAAATACGCATAAAACAAGGATAATAACCCTTTTTCCGTTGAAGGGAAATTTTGGTTACAGTATACTCTTGTAATCACTTAAAAGCTGGAAACTGCTGCTCATCCAATCTAGTTACAATTATAAACAGTAATTGTAAGCATTTTGGTTACAATGAATGTTTAAACAACGATAAAAGGCATTCCATTGTGGAATTCTGAATTAAACTTTTAAAAAAAATGAACATCAACAACCACCACCGCCAGGGGCGGAGCCAGGATTTCGGCGTAGGGGGGGGGGGGGGGGGGGGGGGGGCAAAATTCTAACGAAATGCCGTGTAAATATTGTTAACTAATACAAATTAGAAAGTTGTTGTGCGACTCGCAATCTAATGAAACGTCACTTCTATTGTTTTTTTTAAATGTTACTTATATTGTTTTTAATAATAATATTTGATAAGTATTTTAATAGTTTGATCAGATAAATTAATATGACAAGGACGCTTTTTTGAGTGATAAAAATACAAGAGGCAAAGTATTTTGATGTATGTAGTATTTGATAAAAAAATATAATAGGAAAAATTCTAAATGTATGTAGTATTTTGAGTGATATAAATGCAAGAGGCAAAGTATCTTGAGTGATAGTATTTTTTTTTTTTATTGAGGGGGAGTGATAGTATTTTGATGTATGTAGTATTTGATAATAAAAAAAAATATAATAGGAAAAATTCTAAATGTATATAGTATTTTGAGTAATAAATGCAAGAGGCAAAGTGTCTTAAGTGATAAAAATATAATTCCAAAAATTTGAGGGATGGGAGAATCGAACCCAGCCCATCAGGAAGTTAATTCAGCGCTACACCACTAGCACAGGTCATTGCATTTTAAAATACAAGTACATGTTGTATATAAACGACTAACTGTCAAATATTAACAAATATGAAGGGTATATTAGTAATTTCTCGGAAAATTTAAGGGGGGGCATCAGCCCCCCCTTGCCCCTCTATAAGTCCGCCCATGACCACCGCAACCACCTTCAGATATACTCTGGGTAGGAAAAAAAGTGTTGAAAGATATTTGTATTTTGTAATTTATAGTCTTAATTAGTTTTATTTAGGGCTAATTAGTGTTAATTTACCTCCTTGTTAGCCTTAGATTCCCCTGATATTCTTCTAGTTAAAGGTGATGAACGAAAACTCGCTTTTACTTGTTCATAGCCGTTGGGGTTCCTTTTATAGCCGTTGGAGGCCTTTTCTATATATTGTAATCATCTATTATCTACCCGATAATGATCTAAGCAATAATACAAGAGTTTCCTCCTATCTTTCTCCTCTCTAAGTACTTTTTCTACATGGTATCGGAGCCTTAAGATCTCAAACTCTTGTCTGCTTACTTTCATCTTTCTTTATGGCAACTGAGCAATCTTCAGAAGTCAATTCAAGGGATGAAGCAATCTCTAATGTTGCCCCTTGGAACTCTGAACCCTCTTTAATTCCACTTTCCAGTCACAAACTTAATGGTGACAATTATCTCCAATGGTCCAGAACAATGAGATTTTATATCACTGGGAAGGGCAAGGAAGAGTATCTCACTGGTGAAAGCCAAGCTCCTGCTAAAGGGGATCACTCCAGCAAGAAATGGAGGGTGGAAAACAGCAATGTGGTGTCCATCTTGCTGGGGTCCATGACTCCTAACATTGCAGAGAACTTCATCCTCTATGATACTGCTGAGGAAATCTGGACTAATGCTGCTGATCTCTATTCAAAAAGAGATAACACCTCGAGCGATATGAAATTGAATCAAAGCCGCATGATCTAAGACGGGGGAGATGTCGATTCTTGACTATTTCAACCTCCTGTCAAGATCTTGGCAGCAGCTTGATGCATTTGAAAATATAACTTGGCAATCTAGTGATGATGCCAAGACTTATAAGGCCATTAAAGAAAAGAAAAGAATATTCAAATTCTTGATGGGCCTAAATTCATCTCTTGATGATGTAAGAGGTAGAGTACTGAGCTCTAAACCTCTTCCTTTAATCAAAAGTGTGTTTGCTGACATAAAGCATGAAGAAAGCAGAAGAAAACTTATGTTAAATGGGGTGTCTAACCCTGTTCCATCCACTGAAACCAATACTCTTTTTACTAAAAGCACTGCTGGTCCAACTCAGAAGTCCAAATGTGTTAGACCAGTCTGTGATAATTGTAAAAAGACTGGTCACACCAAGGATACATGCTGGAAAATCCATGGAAAACCAGCCAACTGGAAGTCCTCTAGGCCTAATCACACATCTGAAAGATCTGGTAGACTTGCTAATGTTGAGGAACAAAAGTCTGATGGCAGTTTTAGCATGGAACAGATTGAAGCCATTAATGTTGGAAAGGTGTCCTAAACCCAATCGGGTTGGACCAGGATCCGACCGGGTCGGGTCATTTACAGTCTATTTAGTTCATGTAATAACTTTATTATGATTAATAAAAGCACTTATGTTATTATATATTGTTTATCTTCATATTATTCGTTGTATATATATAGTAACGTCCCTAGTATCAATCTGTGATAGAGAAACCATAATAGTGATTATGGTTGATGAGATCTCTAATCACTATAACAAGATTAGTACTTAAATGTCTCTAGTCTTATATATTATCAAAAAGGGACATTGATAGTATATTTAGACTAGCACGTATTGGATGTCTTCTATCTTTTAGAAGATAGGGATAGATCTCGTCTATCGAAATGTAGAGACACTTGGACTGTACGTGGACGTGTATTAGAGAATGCTCTAAAATTACTAATTTATTTAATAAAAAATAACCAGATATACGTACGTTAGACTGACCCACTTACATTAAGTGTCACACTATGTGGCGGTTGTGTAATTATCCTTTTGACCGGAGTCTTCATGGCATCACGGTGTGGATTGTCATGCTTTGACACTATTGAGATTTCTCCTAACCACGGGGCGATCATGCGGTAGTGATTGGGTATGATATTGAAGCATGCGGAGTATACATGACTGGTCGTCCGGGAATCGTGTATCCTATGATTGGGATTGAATATCCGAAATGGCCTTCTTATAAGGAATGTCTAGCACTCGAGAATCTTTGCAAAGTGGGAGTAAATGTGTTATTCTGAGAGAGCATGATATCCAGATTATAAGATACGATCGTCAATGTATTAACACTTGAGATACGATCGTATGGATATTGTTACAGCGATAGGATTGTAAGTTACACGGTAACTGCTTCACATGAAAGGTAGTAGTCATTGCTTTTGACTCTTCCGATGATTGGGGGTCATGGTGTGTTGCTAGACGCTATCCCGTGATCGTTAGGTATGAAGGGCATTTTAGTAAATTGCACTTTGTGTCTACGGCCAACATATTCGGAAGCCTATCGGGTCACACACATATGAACATCGAGTCGGATTAAAATGCGGTTATAGTTGATAACCAAATAAGGAAAGTTTATCTCTAGACTATAAAGGTTATAGTGATAAATTAATATGGTGGTATTTATTTATTATGAATAAATAAAATACAAGATATTAATTATATATAAATTATATTAATTAAAGAATATTCCGGAAGTCAATTAATTGAGTAATGGGGCGCCATTTTAAGTGTATAAGATACACTTGGATTGTGCACTTTAATTAATAAGATTGCCATAATATTAATATAAGATATTAATTGATTTTGAAAAATAGATTTATGGTAATAAGATAATTATAATCAATATAAGATATTGGCAAAATAAATTATAATTAAAGAGATAAATCAATCAAGTTGATTTTCCTTATTTTATTGGGAAAAGGTTTTCTTCTCCTACACACATATAGGGCGCCACTTTTGACTATAAATAAGAGGTGGGTGTCAAGCTCTTTTGTACATCACAATTGCAAGAGCTCATAGTTCTTGTGTAAAATAGAGAGCTATCCATAGTGAGTTTGTGAGGGAAGAAAAGGTCCGGTCTAGCAGCCGGAGTTTTTCCGATAGCAATCCAAGAAGGATTCCGACAAGGGGTTCGTGTGGATTAGCGATAGAGGCCGGACGCATGGACGGCTTGCACATTGAACTACTCTCCGTTGGCGGTCAAAGCGACGATCTTATAGATCATCTAAGGTATAACCGTCAAACTACTTAACGTGTTTATTGTATTAAACGAAGAACGATATAGAAAAGGAAATCAAATTTTAAATTCCGCTGCGTTAAACTAGTGATTTTCTAACAGTGGTATCAGAGACAGACTTCGAGCTAAAGCAATAAGCATAAATTAATTGCGTAGTATTTAATCGATAGATGCAAGATTTAAATCACGAAACGTTAAAAAAAAAAGGGTTTATGGGGGGGTCGGCCGACTGGCGGCGCCCCCCTTCCTCAGCGGCGGCGGCGGCAGTGGCGGTGGCTCTAGGGCTGCCGTCTGAACGGGGCCTTATCCACCTCAGGTACCCCATGTACCCTTTGGTTATATCCACCCGTTTACCCTCCAGTTTATCCACCGGTTTATCCACCCGTTTACCCACCAGTGAGACCAGCGGTTGAGCAGGCACCACCAGTGGATTGGTATACAAGATTGAGAAGGAATCAGGTTCAGGATTTTTTTGGAAATGTGGAACATTCGAAAGCTGAGGAATGGTTGAGAGGTTTTGAGAAGTCTTGTAGGAACATACATGTTCCTGAAACCGAGATGGCACAGCTGGCAGTCAGTTTCCTTCTAGGCGCAACTGAAGCGTGGATTGATGCCATACAGAGTAGAAATGGCAAGGTAACGGATTGGGAAGCTTTCAAAGCTATGTTTTACAATGAGTACTTCCCGGCTACGGTGCAGGCTGACAAGGCAAGTCAATTTCTGAGATTTAAGCAAGGTATTCATCAGACGGTGTCCCAGTACACCAATAAGTTTAACGAATTGGGACGGTTCTACCCCGAGTTGATGAGAGTGGAAGAAAGAAAGATGGCTCTCTACAAGGATGGTTTGGCCTATGAGATTCAGTCTGGTATGCTGGGTTTTACAGCGAAGAGTATGGCAGAGTTGTTGAATGAAGCTTTGGAGATCGAAACTTTCAGGAAGAAGACTACAGTGGTTGTGGGAAATAAGAGGAGTTTTGGGACTAGTCAGGGCAGTTACCGAGGAGCACCACAGCAGAACGTCAAGAAGACAACAGCTCCCACGGCAACTAAGGCCCCAAGCAGTGCACCACTTTGCCCCAAGTGCAACAAAAACCATTCAGGAGAGTGCAGGCAGAACAGTAACAGTTGCTATATTTGTGGTGAGCCAGGGCACTTCTCTAGATCGTGTCCGAACAGAGGAAGCAAAGGTAGTTCGAGCCAAGGAAGCGGGAAGAGCGGTCCAAGCCGGCCGGTTCGCGTGTTTGCCGTTGATGCTAGAGATGCGAACCGAGAGGACGATGTTATCTCGGTACCATGTTGTTGTTTTATTCTTTTATTAAGATATTTTATAGCGTGATTATTCATGTTGTATCGTATTTAAATAAATGAATATGCATCTTAGGTACGATAATGTTAGGCAATCTAGTGGTCAAGGCTTTGTTCGATACGGGAGCGTCTAACACTTTTGTGTCAACCAAGGTCGCTAAGAAATTGAACTTACCCTCGGAACCTTTAAGAAATGCGTTGGAAGTAACTACACCATTAGGAAAGGTTACTAAAGTGACAAAGCTGATACCTCAGGTAGACATGTGTGTAGGATCTTACCGTTGCAAGAGTGACCACAGTGTTGGACTTTACGGACTTTGATGTTATCTTGGGAATTGATTGGTTGTCCGAGAACTATGTACACTTGGACTGTAGAGAAAAGAGAGTAACCTTTAAGGTGCCCGGAAAATCTTCTAAGACCTTTCAAGGTAACGTGTACAAGCCAAGTAAGAAGCGTCATCCGATAATCTCAGCAGTTAAGGCTATAAGAGCATGTCACAAAGGGTGTGAAGGTTACTTGTTGTATGCTATGGATGTAGAACAAGTTAAGCCTAAGTTAGAAGAAACACCTATAGCAAGAGATTATCCCGAGGTCTTTCCGGATGAGTTACCAGGGAATATGCTGGATAGGGACATTGAGTTTGAGATCAAGTTTGTACCGGGGGCAGCACCAGTGGCTAAAGCAACATATAGGATGGCACCGGCTGAATTAAAAGAATTGAAAGCTCAGTTAAAAGATATGTTGGAAAGAAACATAATTCAGCCAAGTACCTCACCGTGGGGAGCCCCATGTGTTGTTTGTAAAGAAGAAGGACGGTAGTATGAGGATGTGTATAGATTATAGAGCTTTGAACAACCTCACTATCAAGAACAAGTATCCACTACCAAGGATTGACGACTTGTTTAATCAGCTGCAAGGAAAGAGAGTGTTTTCTAAGATTGATCTTAGGTCAGGTTATCATCAGCTGAAGATTAAGGTAGCAGACATACCTAAGACGGCTTTTAGTACGAGGTATGGACATTATGAGTTCTTGGTTATGCCTTTTGGACTCACTAATGCTCCTTCAGCATTCATGGATTTGATGCAACGCGTTTTCATGCCTTATTTGGATAAGTTTGTGATTGTATTCATAGATGATATCCTTATCTACTCAAAGGATGAAAAAGAACACGAGGAACACTTAAGAATAGTGTTGAAGACTTTGAAAGAGAAACAATTGTTTGCTAAGTTTTCGAAATGTGAGTTTTGGTTGAAGCAAGTCAGTTTTCTGGGACATGTGATATCTGGGGATGGTATACAAGTAGACCCTGCAAAGATAGAAGCGGTTGAGAATTGGCCAAGACCTGCTACAGTTTCTGAAGTAAGAAGTTTTCTGGGGTTAGCCGGATACTACAGGAAGTTTGTACAAGACTTTTCCAAAATACCCACACCACTCACCAAACTTACACAAAAGAATGTGAAGTTTGAATGGACTAGTGAATGTGAAACAGCCTTTCAGACTCTGAAGGATAGATTGACTACGGCACCAGTTTTGGCAGTACCGGAGATCTTTGATAATTATGATGTGTATACCGATGCTTCGGGACAAGGTTTGGGTTGCGTGTTGATGCAAGAGGGCAAGGTAATAGCCTATGCATCTAGACAATTAAAGGTACACGAGAAGAATTACCCGACTCATGACTTAGAGTTGGCAGCAGTAGTGTTTGCCTTAAAGACTTGGAGGCACTACTTGTACGGAGTCAAGGCAAGAATCTTCACGGACCATAAGAGTTTAAAGTATTTCTTCACTCAAGAGAATCTGAATATGAGGCAGCGAAGATGTTTAGAGTTCGTGAAGGATTATGACTTGGATATACAGTTCCATCCGGGTAAAGCGAATGTGGTAGTAGATGCGTTGAGTAGGAAGCCAGTGTTTGCGGTTTCAAGGGTTGAAGAAGTGGCAGAACAGTTAGATGGGCTGGAAATCCGGAGTTTTGCTCAGTGTGGGAATCGACAGTTTGTGGCACCGTTGTTGGCTAGGTCAGAGTTGATGGATGACATCCGGGGTAAACAAGATGAAGATCCAGCTTTGGTAGATTTGAAGCGAGTTGCTAGAGAAAAGCCTACAGTCGGTTATGTGTTAGATAAGAGTGGGAATCTTTGGTACCAAGATCGGCTTTGTGTGCCTAATGTAGGAGACTTAAGAAGGAGAGTCATGGATGAAGCACATAGGATAGCCTTTGCAGTCCACCCAGGAGCTACAAAGATGTATAGAGATTTGAAGGAACGTTTTTGGTGGCCTTCAATGAAATTGGAAATAGCTAAGTTTGTGGCTGAATGTGATACGTGTCAGAAGGTCAAAGCTGAGCATAGGAAACCAGGAGGTATGCTTAAACCATTGGACATCCCTGAGTGGAAATGGGATAAGATTACTATGGATTTTATCACCGGGTTGCCAAGGACTAAGAGCGGACATGATATGATTTGGGTCATTGTGGATAGACTGACAAAGTCGACTCATTTCTTACCAACCAAGGTTGATATGTCGTTAAAGAAGATGACTACACTTTATTTGGACAATATTGTGAAGTTGCATGGAGTGCCTATCTCAATAGTATCAGATCGTGACAGCCGGTTTATTAGTCGGTTTTGGAAGAGCTTGCAGAAAGCCTTAGGCACAACGTTGGATTTGAGTACAGCGTTCCATCCTCAAACAGATGGACAATCGGAAAGAACAATCCAAACACTAGAAGATATGTTAAGAGCATGTGTTTTGGAAGTAGGTGGATCATGGGATGATTACCTACATGTGGCTGAGTTCGCTTACAATAACAGTTATCATGCAAGTTTGGGAATGCCGCCGTTTGAAGCCCTGTATGGTAGAAGATGTCGAACGCCGCTGTTTTGGGATGAAGTGGGAGAGAAGCAGCTTACCGGGCCAGAATTGGTAGAACAAGCTAAGGAAAGAGTTTTGTTGGTTAGGAAGAACTTGAAGGCAGCACAAGATCGTCAGAAAAGTTGGGCCGATGTCCGTAGAAGACCTTTAGAGTTCGACGTTGGTGATAGAGTTTACTTGAGAGCTTCTCCGATGAAAGGAGTTAAGCGTTTTGGGCAAAAAGGAAAGCTAAGTCCAAGGTATGTCGGACCGTTTGAGATCCTCGAGAGAGTTGGACCGTTAGCTTATAAGCTTAAGTTACCAGATTCAATGTCAAGAGTTCATAATGTGTTCCATGTCTCGATGTTGAAGAAGTGTTTAACGAGGTTGGATGTGGAAGCCACAGTTGATCCGGAAATCCTTCAAGATAACCTCGCCTACGATGAAAAGCCGGTTAAGGTTTTGGATAGGAAAGAAAATATGATCAAAAGGAGAATGGTCCCTTTGGTTTTGGTACAGTGGAGCAACCACACAGAAAACGAAGCAACATGGGAAGTGGAAGATGATATGATCACAGAGTTTCCAGACTTTTTGAACTTACCAGGTATGTTCAAGTTTCGAGGACGAAACTCCTCTTAAGGTGGGAGGAATGTAATATTCCGATTCTCGGGAAAAGGCAGACGTGTCAATTTGCGAGAACGAAATATTATGTTTATCTTTTTTTGGAATTAAAGTTTATAAATTGGAAATAAGTATATAGTAATATATATATATATATATATATATATATATATATATATATATATATATATATATATATATATATATATATATATATATATATATATAAATATGTAATTTCGAATGTATATATATATATATATATATATATATTTCTTTGGGGACCGAATTGTAATATCACGGATTTAAGAGTAATTAAGCAATTTAATTTAATGGGAGGTTTTATTTGGATGTAACTCCCCACTAAATTGAAGAGAAGTTATCAGGAGAGAAAGCTTTTTACGTTAAACATAAGAGAAGTCTGAGTTTTGAAAGCAAGGAAGAAGGAGAAGAGGCTTTCTCAATTTCACGGTGCGTTTCTACTCCGATTTCAGATTCGTTTGAAGCAGGAGCATCGTGAGAAGGCAAGGATCGTGTTGATACCAAGTTTTCCAGGTTTTGTCAAGGTAAGAAATTAACCCTAATCTTGGTTTCATCACGTTTGATCACGTTTGGGTTGAAGGGGTTGCCTACTTCGTAGCTTTGAGTATTAGAGACCTTAATCCTAATCGGTTCTTGTTTTGGCTTTGGACTAATTAGGGTGTTGTTGGAGTTGGAGTAATACCTACAGTTTTTCTGAAGCTTCTTGGAGTTTTGGTGCTTTAATAAGGTGAGAAATCTTCTCTATTGTATTAGTTACGTTTGCAAGATTTTATGGTTTGGTTTTGAGGATGTTTTGGTGTTGGATTCATGCTTAGCAGTTATCTCTTTTGTAGCTTGGTGTTATGGGATGTTAGATGACTGTCTTCTGCTGTTTTGTGGTTTAGAATGAGGTTAAAATTGGTTGGGTATGATTAGGAATCGTCAAAGTGCAGAAAACTGTTCTTTCTTGGTGCAGTCGGACCCATCCGTACGGATAGAACCTCTATGCGTACGAATAGATCACAGTATCGGGCTGAGAGTTTGTTCAGAGATATGTCCGTACGGATACCTCGTTCTATCCGTCCGGATAGTTTGTCCAGCAAGGTGACCTTATTTTTATGTGTTTTAAGCTATGAGGTGAGTTCTAGATGTTATCCCTTGATGTATTAACACTATATGAACATGAACAAGCCATGATTAAGCTTCTGATGCGTTTAGTTCCGGCACCGAATGTACTCTTCAAGGGAGTTGAAGTTCGGGACCGTCGGAAGAGTATGATTGGCCTGTGCTTTGATGAATTAGTATTCATCAATGTCTGTGTATGTGTTAGGTTTTGTCCGTGTCTAGCGGTCTAGGAAGAGAGTAGTATGTGTGAGGGAGATTAATTGAAAACACTTAGGTGGCTAGTTAATAACCTAATAAACAACGTACTTGACTAGTAAAAGATTAAACAACATGTCTCTCTTGGATAGGCACCAGACTATATCGCGATGTGTGTGCTAGCAGATAAAGCGAACAACGCTGCTGGCCTATAAACGGCTAAATGGCAGTGGAGGAACTTCGCCGCAACGTGCGCACTATCGGAGTCTACCTATTCTAGACTCCGTGGATATTGGTGTGATCCACTAATATGTTGCCAAGAGTGTCCCAAAGGTGGATACGCGTAGTGCCCTTGAGAGAGGTTGTAACAAAGATAAGTTAAGTTAGAAATGTTTAGTCACAACATGTTGATGAGCATGAAGTGAATCCTAGAATTGAGTCGGTCAAACCAAGATAACGTAATAACTTTGTAAACCTTTCTTGTGAATTCTAGTTAACGCAATAGCTTCTGTTTCTTACTGAGTACCTTTGTACTTACCTCGAATGCATTTTGTTGTGTTTGGGGATTGAGAAGACGAACAGGTCGATCCGGAGTTTGACGAGGCTTATGAAGACGATGTTTGATGACTGTTACAATGAAACTATTCGATGTTCTTTTTTTAGATTGTTATGTTGTAATTTCATTACAAGACTTGTGGCTTTTTGATGACTTTTCCTTATAAGACATTTGTTGCACCCTTTTCTTTTACTTTAGACATCGTACTGGTTGTAAGATTTTATTTCTTTTTCGTGGATGTAAGTTATCTTTCTATCTATAGTATGGTTGTATTCCTATTCTTATCTTGTAAAAAAAAAATAGACCCGAGTCTCTTTAGCTTCCGTTTAAATGCGAAACTCGATACGACGTAGTAGAGGCTTACGTATAATATAGAATTTATTTTATATTATACGTGCCGAACGTCCTATTTCCGGGTAAGGACTCGGTATCCGGGAATGGGGAGATCGACCCTTTTCGTTTTGTGATATTTATTGTGCATAGATATCTCGTTTGTTTAGTTGTGTCACATGGCCAACCAATTGTTCAAATAGTTTGAGCCATTGGGGAACCATTTGGCATATTGGTCTTTCCAAATTTTGATTTGGGATAGGCCTCGGCCCTTTTCAAATATTTGATTTGTAAAAGGCCTAGGCCTAGGCCACTTCCAAAATTTTGATTTTGGAAAGTGGCCAGGCCTAAACCAAAATTATTTGGCCTTTCCAAATATTTGATTTGGAATAGGCCTAGGCTCTTTCCAAATATTTGATTTGTAAAAGGCCTAGGCCTAGGCCACTTCCAAAATTTTGATTTTGGAAAGTGACCAGGCCTAGACTAAAATAATTTGGCCTTTCCAAATATTTGATTTGGAATAGGCCTAGGCCCCCTTTTTCAAATATTTGATTTGTAAAAGGCCTAGGCCTAGGCCATTTCTAAAATTTTGATTTTGGAAAGTGGCCAGGCCTAAGCTAAATTTAGTTTTGGAAAGGAAACAAATAGGAGACTTTATAATTTTAATTTTATTTTGAATAGTTCAAATTTAATTGAAATTAAAATCGATTTAAAATTAAATGTTAATTTTAAATTTCGATTAAGTCATATAATTATTTAAAAGTTATTTAATTATTTGATGTGATAAAATAAAGACGCGTGAGTAGTTAAAATTAGAATTTAATCTTTTTTCATAAGATAAAATTGTATGGATTAGATGTGTAGATATAATGTGATTATATGGACCCCGATTGATCATGGACTCGACCAATAGGATAGATGGGAATGTTTTCTTTATGTTGGTTTTTTGAAAATTGTCTTAGGCCGTTATGAAGAACGTGACCTAGTTTACTTTTTGCATTTATCCCATTCCCGTGAGCTCCCCCCTTGTGCGGCGGGTGTATTTAATAAATAAATCATTATGTAACAAGAATGGAGCAAGAAGTTGAAGACCAAGGAGAAATAAAGAACCCATTGGCGTACAGCAATAAAGATCCTATTGGCGGTTGCAGAAGTTGAAGACCAAGGAGCAAGAAGTTGAAGACCAAGGAGAAATAAAGAACCCATTGGCGTACAGCAATAAAGATCCTATTGGCGGTTGCAGATACCCTTTGTGACCCGCGGTTTCGTCAGTTTGTATTCGAAACTGCACCTAGGAAAAGTCCATGATCATACCGGTTATTTTATGCGCGGAATGTTGTGTATGTTTTACTTTATATGATATCGTAGTAATATGCACATAGTAGATGAGACCATAATTAAACCAAAATTAATTAAGTGAATTAATTTAAAATTATTCCCACGCCAAAAATCGAGCCAAAATTGTCTCCCAATATTATATTGACGGTGAAGAGCCCTTGTTCAGATCCAACTGATCGGCCCTCATCGGGAGTTGACCTACCACGGGTATATCGTTATTATTGAGATATGATCGTTATGAGATCTCATGAATATTGGGTTACGACTTGACTAGAATCTAGCGGTGATTGGCCCTCGTCAGGACCGTCTGATTTTAGAGACAAGGGGTTGACTATCACATAGAGATGTGAAACGTCAAAGAGTTGACTAGTCAGCCACTGGGAGTCGCATGCGATGCGGCTGGTAAGAGTACCTACCTGTCGAAATTATCTCGGTTGATCGGCCCTCGTCGGGAATCGAGGTAACTAGATGGGATCCCAGCCACTAAAGAATTAATTAAATTCTTGAAAGCCAATAGGGAATAGTTGGCTAGTGGGAGTAAAACCTTATAAAAATTTTAAGTGCAAATTTAGGGTTTTCATACATGAACTTTTACTTATTCTATCTTTATTTATTATTGTAGAAAATGTCAAACAAATTGAACCTTCGTTTTATCATCGAAAACAAGCTTGACGAAACTAATTTTCTCGATTGGGAAAGGAACCTCAAAATCGTTTTGAGGCACGAGAAGATTGGCTATGTCTTGGATGAGGCCCTACCGGAAAAGCCCGCCGAGGGTTCGGTCGGATGTTGTCGAGAAGTACAACAAGCAACGTTCGACGATGCGATGCTACATGTATCATGCTTGCTTCTATGACACCCGAACTCGCGAAACGACATGAGTCTATGGACGCCTACTCTATCATGGTCCACCTAAAGGAACTCTATGCTTCTCAGTCTCGCACTGAGAGGTACGAGGTCTCGAAGGCCCTATTTAGTTGTAAGATGGCATCTAGGACTGCTGTGGGGTCACACGTGCTTAAAATGATCGGGTATATAGAGAGGCTTGGGAAGCTGGGCCACAAGTTGGAACGAGAGTTGAGTATTGACTTGATTCTGCAATCTCTACCTGATTCATTCTCGCAGTTCGTGATGAACTATCACATGAACAAGATAGATTGCTCCCTTGCGGAGTTATTGAACATGTTGAAGACTGCTGAGGGCACTATGGGGAAGGGAAAGCAAGTGTTGCTGGTCACTTCAAGCAAGGGCAAGGCAAAATCCTAGAAAAAGTCCAAGAAGGCGAAGGTTGCACCTAAGCCAACGCCTAAGATAGCGAAAGACAAATCCAAGGATGCTTGCTTCCATTGCGGTGAGACCGGACATTGGAGGAGAAACTGCAAGGGCTTCTTGAGTACCAAGAAGAAGCATTCTGATGCTTCGACTTCAGGTATATTTATGATTGAGATCAACATTACTTCTTCTAAGTCTAACCACTGGTATTAGATATTGGTTGTGGTTCTCATATTTGTACGAATATGCAGGCACTAAGAAGAGCTAGAGATCTGAAGAAAGGAGAGGTGGACCTATGCGTTGGAAATGGAGCAAGTGTTGCTGCACTAGCCGTAGGAGTTTATTTTCTTTCATTGCCCAGTGGGCTAGTACTTGAACTTAGTAACTGTTATTTTGTTCCTGCTCTTACGAAGAGCATTATTTCCATTTCCGCATTAGATGTTGATGGTTTTTCATTTACGTTTGAGAATAAATGTTGTTCTTTTTCACGTGATGGAATCTTTTATGGTACGGCATACTTAGCAATGGTCTCTACATATTAGATATGAATGTTGACGTACTTAATATAAATAACAAGAAAGCCAAAACAAATGACTTGAATGAATCCTACTTATGGCATTGTAGACTTGGCCATATAAATAAGAATCGCATTTCCAAACTCCATAAAGATGGAATGTTGGATCAATTCGATTACGAATCGTTTGATACATGCGAAGGTTGTTTACTTGGCAAGATGACAAAGTCACCTTTTAGTGGAAAAGGGATAAGATCCAATGAATTGCTCGAGCTCATACATACTGATGTATGTGGCCCAATGTCAATTCAAGACAAAGGAGGATACTCTTATTTTATCACTTTCACTGATGACCATTCTCGTTATGGTTATATATACTTAATGAAGTATAAGTCTGAAGCCTTTGAAAAGTTCAAGGAATTCAGAAGTGAAGTGGAGAAACAACTAGGTAAAGAAATCAAAACGCTTCGATCTGATCGAGGCGGAGAATACCTAGATGAAGAGTTTCAAGGTTATTTAAAGGAGAATGGGATTCTACCTGAATGGACCCCTCCAGGGACGCCTCAAATGAATGGCATATTTGAGAGGAGGAACCGTACTTTGTTAGACATGGTACGATCCATGATGAGCTATGCAGTTCTTCCAAAATCGTTTTGGGGGTATGCTCTAGAAACCGCATCCTATACACTGAACTGAGTTCCATCAAAGACGGTTGAATCCACACCATACGAGGTATGGTATAAGAGGAAACCGAGTCTAGCCTATCTTAAACCATGGGGTTGTCCGACTTACGTGAAGAGGATGATGCCCGACAAATTAGAAGCTAGATCTGACAAATGTCTATTTGTGGGTTATCCTAGAGAAACTAGAGGATACCAATTTTACCATCCTGAGGAACAAAAGGTGTTTGTTGCCAGGACTGGCCACTTTCTGGAAAAAGAGTTTATTCTGGATAGGGTCAGTTGGAGTAAGATTGATCTTGAAGAAATTCGAGAACCACTTACGGATAACAGTCCGTTGATGGAAGTAGAGGAGACACCACGTACAAATATGGGGCCACCCTCTACCGTAGACACACTAGCACCTCGAAGATCCACCAGGGAACGCTGTGAACCTGAAAGGTATACTGGCGTGTATCTCATGGAAGATGAGGACCCTAGAACTTATGAGGAAGTGCTATTAAGGCATGACAAAGAGAAATGGTGGAAGCCATGAATTACGAAATGGAATCCATGAAAGACAACCAAGTTTGGAACTTAGTTGATCCACCGAGGTAATAGTTCCCATAGGGTGTAAATGGGTCTTTAAGAGAAAGACCGACATGGACGGTAACGTGACTACCTACAAGGCTAGGTTAGTGGCAAAAGGTTATAAGCAAAGACAAGGAGTTGACTATGACGAAACCTTTTCGCTCATTGCCATGTTAAAATCCATTAGAATTTTGCTCGCTATTGCGGCATACCATGATTACGAAATCTGGCAGATGGATGTGAAAACAGCTTTCCTTAACGGGAACCTGTCTGAGGAAGTGTATATGACACAGCCTGAGGGATTCACAACCAATGACGCTGGGATGGTATGTGTTAATGGTGATTTTGTACGTTTTATAAGGATATATTTTATATCAACTTCCCCCATATTCGTATGTTTCTCATAGAAATCGAGCTTTATATTGAAATATTGAGCAAATGAGTTTTAGAAGTATTAAAGTGCAAAATCGAGCTAATTATGTGATTTTAGTGGATAAATGTCTTTAGATGTAAGATGTTACATTTTGCATGTTTTTATCATGATGTAGGCACGCTTGCATGAGGTGAAAGGAGCTTAAAAGATGTTCAAATGATGATTTGCATGGAAGGAAAGAGATAGAGATGAAGTTGGAATGAAGATCAAGATGAATTTGGAAGAAAAAGAGCCGAACGCACGTCCAAGTCCCGTCCGGCCGGACCGGCGTCCGGAACGGGTGGCGTCCGGAGGAGCGATTTTGATACAGAGAGTTTGGACGCTGAAGCAAACGGGCGTCCACCTCCGTCCAGAAGAATGGACTGGCGTCTAGAGGCATCAGACGGGCGTCCACGGCCGACTTAAGCAGCAGCCGCCTTACTTTTCTATAAATATCAGCGCGATTTCAACCCTAAGACACACATTATTGACTCTTATTGATACATACTCATTAGAGAAAAACCCTAGGCGGCCCCAGCCCCCTTTGGGGAGGCTGGGGTTGCGGATTAGTTAGGTTTTTGTTTCCGTTTTTTCTATTCTTGTTCGACGCCATGGTGCTGTCTTGAAGCTATGAACTTGGAGCAGCCATGGGAAACTTTTCCAGCAGCGTTTATTCTTTCTTTGGATATTTTGTGAGTTTAATTTAAAGTTTGTTTCTTTCCTTTGTTTATTTGTTTATGCAATCGATATCGGAAGATGTATTGCTATTTGATGTTTACCGTATGATGGAAATCGGTGTAAACCTTAGATCACCATAGGAAAGATTAGACTTTTAACCTTGACATAACGGAAGTTGATAGGTTAGATTTCTAGGTTGTTAGATCTAATAAATCTTGCACCTTGTTTTGAGAGCGTTAATCTCTATAGATCGGAAGATGATGAGATTGATAGACGGATTACTTACGGAAGTAGGAATTCATACCTTTGATTAGGTGAACCACAACTTTGATTGAATCATCATAAGATAATCTAGGGAAGAATTAAGGGTTGCGGGATGGTGGATCATGTTTGTTCTATGTTGGTTTGCTTCAGTCATTATCATGATAGTTAGTTTTATTGTTTTCTTAGTTGTAGTTTTATTTATTTATTATCGCTTTTATCCTCCCTGGCTTTGGACTGACAATCCTCTGTCCAGTTTATTTTATCGTTCTTAGTTTAGGTTTAATGGTAACAATCTTAGGAAAATTAATGAACTAGATACCCCGATTCCCTGTGATCGACTCCGGTATTAATCGCTATACTACGATCCCTACACTTGGGGAATACCGGATTTATAAATTTTATTACTTGTTTGCTTTGTTAGATAAAATCCGTGACAGTATGTAAACTGCAAAGATCCATTTATGGATTAAAGCAAGCTTCTCGGAGTTGGAATCTTCTCTTTGATGAGATAATCAAACAGTTTGATTTTATCAAGAACGAAGATGAGCCCTGTGTTTACAAGAAGGTTAGTGGGAGTGCCATTGTGTTCTTAGTGCTTTATGTAGATGACATATTGCTCATAGGGAATGATGTGCCTATGTTACAATCAAAAGCTTGGTTAGCCAAGAACTTCTCAATGAAGGACTTGGGTGAGGCGACCTATATTCTAGGAATAAAGATCTATAGAGATAGATCTAAAAGGTTGCTTGGTCCGTCGCAATCCACCTATATAGACAAGATGTCAAGAGATTCGCATGGAGCGATCCAAGAAAGGATTGCCGCCCACGTCACATGGGGTCTACCCGTCGAAGGGAATGAGTCTAAGACGAGGAGGAGAAAAGGGCACAAATGAGTAAAGTCCCTTATGCTTCGGCAATCGGGTCTATCATGTATGCCATGTTATGCACAAGACCAGATGTCTCGTACCCTCTTAGTATGACTAGTAGGTACCAGTCCAATCCAGGTGATGGTCACTGGATTGCTGTCAAGAATATCCTCAAGTACTTGAGACGTACAAGGGATATGTTCTTGGTTTTCGGGAATGATGATTTAGTATTACGAGGTTACACAGATGCCAGTTTCCAAACTGACAAGGATGACTTTAAGTCACAATCTGGATTTGTTTTCACGCTTAATGGCGGAGCAGTGAGCTGGAAGAGTTCCAAACAGGAGACTACTGCGGATTCTACAACGGAAGCCGAATACATAGCAGCCTCGGAGGCGGCAAAGGAAGTAGTTTGGATGAAGAAGTTCATTACTGAACTTGGTGTGGTTCCCTCCATTGAAGGTCCAGTGCCTCAGTACTGTGATAATAATGGAGCGATATCTCAGTCAAAGGAACCAAGGTCTCATCAGAAATCCAAACATGTGCTACGGCGCTATCACTTGATAAGAGAGATAGTAGATAGAGGAGATGTAAAGATAGAGAAAGTCCACACGGATGATAACATAGCTGATCCGTTGACCAAGGCATTGTCTCAAGCTAAGCACGAGAAACATGTTCAATTGCACGGGCTTAGGCATATGGGTGATTGGCTTTAGGCCAAGTGGGAGATTGTTGGAAAGGTGTCCTAAACCCAATCGGGTTGGACCAGGATCCGACCGGGTCGGGTCATTTACAGTCTATTTAGTTCATGTAATAACTTTATTATGATTAATAAAAGCACTTATCTTATTATATATTGTTTATATTCATATTATTTGTTGTATATATATAGTAACATCCCTAGTATCAATCAGTGATAGAGAAACCATAATAGCGATTATGGTTGATGAGATCTCTAATCACTATAACAAGATTAGTACTTAAATGTCTCTAGTCTTATATATTATCAAAAGGGGACATTGATAGTATATTCAGACTGGCATGTATTGGATGTATTCTATCTTTTAGAAGATAGGGATAGATCTCGTCTATCGAAGTGTATAGACACTTGGACTGTATGTGGCCGTGTATTAGAGAATGCGTACGTTAGACTGACCCACTTACATTAAGTTTCACACTATGTGGCGGTTGTGTAATTATCCTTTTGACCGGAGTCTTCATGGCATCATGCTGTGGATTGTCATGCTTTGACACTATTGAGATTTCTCCTAACCACGGGGCGATCATGCAGTAGTGATTGGGTACGATATTGAAGCATGCGGAGTATTCATGACTGGTCGTCCGGGAATCGCGTATCCTATGATTGGGATTGAATATCCGAAATGGCCTTCTTATAAGGAATGTCTAGCTCTCGAGAATCTTTGCAAAGTGGGAGTAAATGTGTTATTCTGAGAGAGCATGACATCCAGATTATAAGATACAATCATCAATGTATTGACACTCGAGATACGATCGTATGGATATTGTTACTGCGATAGGATTGTAAGTTACACGGTAACTGCTTCACATGAAAGGTAGTAGTCATTGCTTTTGACTCTTCCAATGATTGGGGGTCACGGTGTGTTGCTAGACACTATCCCGTGATCGTTAGGTATGAAGGGCATTTTAGTAAATTGCACTTTGTGTCTACGGCCAACATATTCGGAAGCCTATCGGGTCACACACATATGAACATCGAGTCGGATTAAAATGCGGTTATAGTTGATAACCAAATAAGGAAAGTTTATCTCTAGACTATAAAGGTTATAGTGGTAAATTAATATGGTGGTATTTATTTATTATGAATAAATAAAATACAAGATATTAATTATATATAAATTATATTAATTAAAGAATATTCCGGAAGTCAATTAATTGAATAATGGGGCGCCATTTTAAGTGTATAAGATACACTTGGATTGTGCAATTTAATTAATAAGATTTCCATAATATTAATATAAGATATTAATTGATTTTGAAAAATAGATTTATGGTAATAAGATAATTATAATCAATATAATATATTGGCAAAATAAATTATAATTAAAGAGATAAATCAATCTAGTTGATTTTCCTTATTTTATTGGGAAAATGTTTTCTTCTCCTACACACATATGGGGCGCCACTTTTGACTATAAATAAGAGGTGGGTGTCAAGCTCTTTTGTACATCACAATTGCAAGAGCTCATAGTTCTTGTGTAAAATAGAGAGCTATCCATAGTGAGTTTGTGAGGGAAGAAAAGGTCCGGTCTAGCAGCCGGAGTTTTTCCGATAGCAATCCAAGAAGGATTCCGTCAAGGGGTTCGTGTGGATTAGCGATAGAGGCCGGACGCGTGGACGGCTTGCGCATTGAACTACTCTCCGTTGGCAGTCAAAGCGACGATCTTATAGATCATCTAAGGTATAACCGTCAAACTACTTAACGTGTTTATTGCATTAAACGAAGAACGATCTATAAAAGGAAATCAAATTTTAAATTCCGCTGCGTTAAACTAGTGATTTCCTAACAATTAAAAGGCTCATGTCTGCTCAAAATGCACAGACTGCCTCATGGCAATGTCTCCATGGCTAATACAGGTGTGTGTTTTAATGCCTATTCAGGGGATCAAATTCTTAAAAACATATGGATTGTGGACTCTGGTGCCTCAACCATATGACTGGAAATCCAGAGCTATTTGTGAAACTTTTGAAATGCACTCAGCCTCATAATGTTAAAATTGCTGATGGTTCCATTTCCCAAGTTTCTGGAACTGGAAACATAATCTTAAGTGAAAAAGTCACTTTGAAAGATGTTCTTTATGTCCCTAACTTACAGTGTAACTTATTATCTGTTAGTAGGTTCATAAATGACACTAAATGCTCTGTGATTTTCCGTACTAATGGCTGTAAATTTCAGTATTTGAGTTCAATGGAGGAGATTGGCAGTGCTGATGTTAGATTTGGACTTTTCATCTTCAAGACTCCCTACTCTAGACTTTTCATTGACAATATCCCTAAAGGATTGTCTATTAGTTGTAGAAGTACTTCATCTTGTACTAATGTTATGCTTCTGCACTATAGACTAGGGCATGCAAATTTTTTGTACTTGAAAAAGTTGTATCCTATTATGTTTAATGGAATAAATATTGATTCTCTACATTGTGAAATTTGTCAACTCTCTAAACATACTAGAACTATTTCCCTGCAAGTGTGTATGCTCCTTCCTCTCCCTTCTCCTTATTTCACAGTGACACAGGTGTCTACGGATTTTATCTATGCAAAACAAACAAGTAATAAATTTATAATCCGGTTAACCCCAAGTATAAGGATCGTAGTACTAGTGGTTAATGCCGGGTCGATCTTACGGGGAACTAGACGATGGTGGTTCCTAGTTTTTGTCTAACTAAGTTATGTCACGGAAAACTAAACTAAACAGCGATTAAACAAAACTAAACCGAACATATATGCCGAATATAAACTAGACAGAGACGAATCCAAAGCTAGGGAGGTTTGGTTGCGAACAAATTACTCTAAAAGTGCAATAGAAAATATACTAACTAAACAAGCTCAAGTCTCAAGGGTTAAATCAAGTTTAATATGGGCAAACGAGTATTGATCCACCTATCCAACAAACACTAATCTCTCATCCCGATTATATTGCGCTTCTACCAAGTTGTGGTTCATCTTATCAAAGGTATGAATCCTACTTTCGTAGATGATTCGCCTATTAATTTCTATCTTTCGATTTACGGAAATTAACGCGTCATAACATAAACAAAGATGTAAACTTTAACGTTTTAACCTAGATTTTCAACCTATCGACTTTCGTTTGACATAGATTAAAGATCTATTCCTAAATCATGGTGATCTAATGTTTATAAAGACTTTCATCAAATATAAAACATCATACATGCACATCTTTCGATATAAATGCAATTAATCAACATAAGACATGATAAAGGAAACAACTTGATTAAAAACTTACAATATAACCGAAGAATCAAAATTAATGAAAGTTGGATGGCTTCACAATGCTCGTTTGATTGAAGCCTAGCCTCTTAGCATCCTTGAATAGCTTGAATTGTTGAAGTAAATTGCATAAACTAAACTAATTTTATCTAGGAATTTAAGAACATAAAACTGGGTAAAAAAAACTGAGTAAAAACGCAGCCTATAGCCGCCCCTAGGGTTTAGGGTTCGAGAATTGTAGAATTGGTGTCTCAATGTGTGAAAATAGGCAAGTATTTATAGAGATTTGAGGCGGTTTCACTAAGTCGGCAATCCGGACGCTCGTCCGGTTAAGTGGACTCTCGTCCAAGTGTTCTGAACTCCAATGTAGACGTTCGTCTGGATAGCGTCCAAACTCTCTGATCTTCTTTTTGCACCTTGGACGCTCGTCTGCTTCTTCTGGACGTTCGTTCGCAAGTTCATGATGCCTCGCATTGAATTCTTCCTCTGACGCCCGTTTGGATTGTCGACGCCCGTCCACTCCCGGACGGGACTTGGACGCCGCTTAGCCGGAATAAAACTTGATTAAATCATCTCTATCTCTTTTCCCCGCCCACTCCATTCGATCATTATCTCTTCTTAAATCTTTATAGCTCGAATTTTAACCCTTTTGATCATCATTTGAGCACAATAAACATACCTATAACACATGGAAAACATCGCAAACTGTAATAAAGTCCAATTAATTATAATTCACGATGAAAACACATAATTTATTCAATATTGCGATTAAGTCCTTAAAAACCGAGTATGCTCAATATTTCCATATAAGGGCCATTTATTATGCAATTAATCCCATTAAGAGGGAAAATACCATAAAATATATCATAATAAAACATAGATTTTCACCCTTAACAACTCCCCCACACTTAGCTTTTGCTCGTCCCGAGCAAAACAAAATGGAAAATTAGGCTCGAGAAAGGAAAACAGGCATCTAAACAAGTACAACATATATTCAATAACTTAGGTGTTCACCATCGTGTAAGTGCATAGCCATAGGAAACTTCCACTAAAACCAAACTTGAATAACTCAAAGCAAAACTAGCTAATACCCCCTCGTAGAATAGTAATAAATGATACTCACAAGATGTACCCTACAAACGTGACATATCCCGAAAAGGATGATCGAATGAATCTAGGGCCTTTCGAAATACTCGAGGATAATCCCTACAAGATATCTATCGCTTTATACTCGGGGATAAGATTAACGAAAACTAAGCCTTATTCATTTCATAACATATCTTAAGTTGATTGAATTCATTCACTTTAAACACACATTAGGGTGAGCTTTTGCCCTCATAGCAGAATAGGACATTTCGAGATAATCCCCTACCTTACTCCAATCATAAGGCAGCTTTTCCTAACTGTCGTGAGCTCTTAGTCATCATAGCGGTATAGGACATACGTGGTATACCCTATCGCACTCAAATCATCGACTAGCTTTCGACACACACATAGATTCACTATTAATTCAACTTTTTCATTTTGACATTAGTTACGCTTTACTTATCACATTCAAACTTCTAGATATTCACAGTATAACATACTCCGGATCTAAATACAAACTATCATAAGTCTCAAGATATATACGTAGCACTAAGCACATGACTTATAAGAAAATCAAAAATTACTAATCCAAAACGGGGTCTAACTTTATAAATTAGCTCATCATTTACTATGGCTTGTGAAAAATAGTGTCAGGTGAAACAACTAACTTATCAAGTAAATGAAATATCGCATGGATGACTATAAAAACAACGAACTTCAAATTGAATTGCCTACTCGGGACAAAACAAAAACAAAAGTGTCGGAAAATTTTGAAAAATTTTGAAAAATTACGCTCATTTCGCATAGAACAACAATCTAACGTACTAAACAAACGTGTACGCATAGGTACAAATCGAACTATCCCCTCCCCCACACTTAAAAATGCAACATGTCCTCATGTTGTGCGTAAAGTAAAAGGATAAGAAACTTAGTTGTATGCGCGTAGAAAATCGAGATGTTGGTCAGGCCGGAGCATGAAAGAAACAACACTCGCAAAAGCGTCGAAAAAAACGTCCAAACCGAACTCAACCAAGACTAGATCTGCACTACTCGACAAAACAACAGAATCTTGGGGGAAAACGGGACACAATAACGTAATAATGTGAAAGGAATGAATGAAAGACATAGAACAACAAGTGTTAACCAAAAATGATCATAATACCAACGAAATCGCAATCCAAGTACGTGGTGCTAGACAGCTTACATGATTTAAGAAAACATACGCCTACGATAATCAACAGTAGCGAGAAAAATAGAAAGTACAGAAATCATGGAAGCATCAAAAGGAAAGTAGTAATAGTCATCGTACAACCGTATCGAATGCGTATAAAAAGAAGAAATACATCAAGCGTAAAATGCATAAAAATCTCAAGAGCACTCGGGCGGAATCGGAGCATCGACGGAGGAATAACAACAGAATCACCAAAGCGGGGGCATCAACACGAGGAGGATCCGAAGTAGGACAAAGAACAAGGGACGTCGTCGGTGTAGCTCGTGCCGCGTAGTAGTAGAAGCGATGTAGCGGATCTACCGGGGGCTCATCCTCCTCATCGTCAGACGACTCGCGAATCACAGCTGCAATCGCCTGCTCAATGTCGTCATCGAAACTATAATCCACCACGCTGTGGGCATAAATCCGCTCATCCCGCGGCAGTCTATCCTCAAGCACACACTGAAGCAAAGTGACAATGTTATTATGCATGTCTCGCTGATCGAGCATCCACTGCCTAAAACTGTGGGCCATGCTGAGCCGCATCCACATCGATGGAGAAATGGTAGGGACAGGAGGTACCGGAGGTGGGGCGGCCTCAGACTCACCCGTAGGCGGAGCTTTTTCTCTTTGAATACCTCTCGGGTTCTTAGGCCTGTGATCCTGCTTATACTCCGGCACTCCGGCATCGATGCATATCTGATGAATCAAATGTGGGACAATCAAAATCCGCTTGTAATTCTTCTGACTGAACACCAACTCATCATAAATCGCTTGGCCAACATCGACATTTAACTTGAAAACCAAAGCATACAACATTCCAAGGTCGCCTATGTGAAAGTGTGTCAAATTATTCTTCGGGAATAAACGACTCGGATGAAACGGCGTAGACTCTCCAATCTTCGACCACGCCGTAGTAACAATCTCCTTACGGTCCCCACCCGGTCTGAGCGTCCAAGCAACATCGGGGCAAACTTTCAACCTCAATTC
Source organism: Gentiana straminea (assembly GCA_036785695.1). Lineage (NCBI taxonomy): Eukaryota > Viridiplantae > Streptophyta > Magnoliopsida > Gentianales > Gentianaceae > Gentiana > Gentiana straminea. Next base: position 1,292,397 of record JAVUPR010000256.1, on the reverse strand, counting down.
CTCCAAAGGATCCTGTCCCGAATCCTGCCTTCTCTTAATTTCCTCCTTATAATCCAACCCTTCAAACGCCGCCAAACCATACTTTGCATTAAAAACTTGTGCTGAAATGGGAACCTTAACACCTCGAACCATCACAACCCCTGTGTTCAAGTCGGTTTCTGAAAAATTAGCGTAAAACTCCCTAACCAACGAATCATTAACTGGGGTAGTCGGGATCTTCATCAATTCATCCCATTCCCTATCTCTCAACAACTTCACAAAAACGGGATCCACTTTTGTCTCTATCACCGCCCGCTCAACCAACATATTCCGAGCGAAATAGTGTTTGGTATAGGCCTCATGTGCTTTAGAGTTGACAAACCGACGAGGCATGTGGATAGGCACAAATTGGTCTCACTTTCTTTCGAGGTCCCTCGGTCCTAGGTTCATCGGCATCCTCCCTAGCAACCTCTTCGGCGGCTTTCACCTCTAGACGGCTCACCACCTCGGGCATTCTTAGTAAACCGTGCCAAGGGCACATCCAAATCGCTTCGGACCCCGAGGTGGACTCATCTCTCAAATCAGCTCTAGCTTGTTGTGATGCCCTAGAGGGTTGCTCTCGGATCACTACGCCCCTATTTGGATCAACTATGGGAGGGTCCAACTCTTTACGCTTTTTACCACTCTCCCTAGCCACACCCTTACCAAACCGCTTATGAACTCCCTTCACCCGCACCATGATTGAAACTTTAAAGACCACAAACACTAAAACATTTCAAGGCACAACAAAGGGTACCCGTTTAACATCCAAATCGGGATTTCAATTCAACAATATCAACCCATCCACCACAACCATCATCACCACATCATCACAACACCAAAACAGGAAGAAAACAGCAACAAAATGAGAGAAATTTCAAGAAAATGAGCCGACCCGAAGATCGAACTCACAAAAACGTGAAAGAAATCAAGAAAAGTCGCTACAAACTTACCAAAGATGGTGAGTAGATGAAGATAATGCTCTGTAGACGTCCAAAACAACCCAAATTGACCCCAAAAATCCGATTTTTCTTGAACAAGGTCGGACTATACGTGTGGCCGATTCTCTAAAAATATGGAATGTTGGGGGATTTGGCTTTGAAAATTGATGAGAGGGTGTCGTGGGCGTCCTATAGCACTTGAAATCGCCCAATTTGGTGTTGAATCAAGGAATTTAGGTTGAGAGGAGGGCAAAAGTCGGGTGTTGCGGTTTGAAATTCGAAGGAATGAGGGTTCATGGCATGAGGGGGTATATAAAGACAGGTGGTGGACGCTCGTCCAACTCGGCGGACGGGCGTCCGTCCGGAAATGTGATGAACCGGACGGGCGTCCAAAGTACCGTACGCTCGTCCTAAGGCTTGATTTGAATACGGATTGGAGGGAATTATCCGGACGGGCGTCCATATTTTTAGACGAACGTCCGATCAAGAAGTTGAATACAGATTGAAAAGCTTGTTTCCGCACGGGCGTCCCATAACTTGGACGGGCGTCCAGAAAATCGAGAGCCGGACCGGCGTCCGCATCACTAGACGGGCGTCCGCCAAGAAAATGCAAAATTGTCCCTTTCTAAAAATTATCATATAAAACAACTAAATGCGAAACTTTTATTACCGATAATTTAAAATTCAAAAGTACAATACGGAAAATCATGAAAGAATTTGAAAACAAAACAAACAAAAATAAAACAAAGGTTGCCTCCCACCAAGCGCTTCCGTTTTACGTCGGGGCTCGACGAAAGCTAAACTAACTAAGGAAACACTAATCTGCGTAGATCTCGTCCCAATCCACTAAGCGAATGAGACGTCGAAGCATGTCGATAGCCGGAGGGAAGTCGTACTCATCCCGCAAACACCAATCCTCACCGCCTACCTCAACACCTCTAAAATGCTCACCCCGCAAGACTAGTGCCAAATCCGTCGGACAGGATCATTAAGGATCGTGTAAGGACGTCCTATGGCCTCCCGCAACTCCTCGCCGTGAAATCGCTGCCTCCCGAACACGGTGGAACAATGATAACGTACGTGATGGTCTTAACCCGAGTGCTAATGTCAAAATCTACATGAAGAACTATAGTGCCTCCCGGTCCATCATCTACCGTGATCGCCGGGATTCGACTAATGAGTGGGAACTCCTCGTGGTGAACTCCGTAGAGATCCATATCTCGAAAGCAACTACTGACAGATAGCAACATAGAAGCTTAGTAAAACTAACCAAAATAACATACTAAAGCAAAAAAGCTAAGAAAAACTAAAACAAGATTGGATATCTAGGATGCCCCTAGCTGGCGCTTTTGGTTTATGTCGTTAGCTCGACACCGCTTAAATTCAGCTGGGTCGTGCCATTTGACTTTTCTCGCCCGCCATTACCTCGTTTAAGTTCGATCGGATTGTGGCTGCGAAACGACACTTAACGCATGGGATTAAAGCTTTGGCGCTTTCCGTATACGTTGAACCTTTCCCATGGTCGACTTTCTCCTTTGTAGATTTCTCTGCTGACGTTCGAGTTGTTGCTCCCTTGCATATTCCTCCATATCCCAACTACCGGCTAGAACTTCTTGTGATAGACCACTACCGTTATCCTCAGAAAATAGATTGGGTGAAATCTCGTCAGAGTCCTCGACTTCATTAACACCACATCCAAGGATATCGAGAAATTTAACAATCAAAGGCTTGCCCGTAGGTTCTCCAATGTAGTGTTTGCACCTCGACCATTAACTCGAAACGGCCGATCTTTATAACCGAGTAGTTCTAGAACGCCTCCAGGAATGATTTTGAGAATCATAAAGGGCCCGGACCATCGTGTCCTCGCCTTTCCGTAAAACAAATGTAATCTGGAATTATAAAGAAGAACTTGTTCCCCTACTTGAAATTCTCTTTTCTTAATTTTTGCGTCATGGAGGAGTTTCATCTTATCCTTGCTTATCCCGGCGCTTTCGTAAGCCCGGAGTCGGAACTCGTCTAACTCATGTACGGCTGCCGCAGCCGATGTTTTCCACAAGTTTGGGAATCAAAGTTAAGAAACTTCGTTGCCCAATAAGCCCTATGCTCTAACTCAACTGGCAGATTACATGGCTTGCCGTAAACCATCTGATATGGAGATGTACCCATAGGGGTTTTATAAGCAGTCCTATACGCCCATAGTGCATCATCCAATTTCAAACTCCAGTCCTTTCTATGACTGTTCACTGTCTTTTCCAGGATTTTCTTGATGCTTTGGTTGCTTCGCTCAACCTGACCGCTAGTCATCGGATGGTATGGTGTGCCGGTCTTATGGCGAACACCATACTTTTCAAGAACTTTCTCTAGAGGTCGGTTGCAGAAATGCGTTCCTTCATCACTGATCAAGGCTCGAGGACATCCAAATCTCACAAAGATGTTCTTCTTCAGAAATTTCATGACCGTTTTATGATCATTGTGAGGAGTGGCCACTGCCTGCACCCATTTCGAAACATAATCAACGCGTACTAAGATGTATTTGTTGCCACACGATGATGGGAAAGGTCCCATAAAATCGATGCCCCATACATCAAAGACTTCGCACTCTAAGATGGGTTTTAAAGGCATGTCGAAACGCCTTGTCGAGTTCCGGTTCTTTGACATCTATCGCAAGCTTTACGTAAGGCTTCGTATCCTTAAAGATTGTAGGCCAATAGAAACCGGATTTGGAAGATCTTAGCAACCGTCTTCCAAGGACCAAAGTGACCACCTGTGGGTCCACTATGGCATTGCTCGATAATCTCTTGTTGCTCAGATTCAGGAACGCATCTAATAAGCAAACCATCTTTGCAGATCTTGAACAGATAAGGTTCATCCCAAACGAAATATTTCATATCAGAGAAGAACTTCTTCTTCTCTTGATACGACATTTCGGGGTCAAGGTAACGGGCATGAAGGTAATTCACAATGGACGAATACCATGGAACATCAGGGGAGCGGCCATCGATCAACATGATGTTTTCTAGAGGAAAGTAAAGATCTATATCTTCAGGATCACCCTTTTCCTCACTTATCATCCTAGAAACATGATCCGCCACTACGTTCTCACTGCCCTTCTTATCTTTGATTTGAACGTCAAACTCTTGGAGGGTCAGTATCCAACGCAGTAAGCGCGGTTTAGCTTCCTTTTTGGTCATGAGGTAACGCAAGGCAGTGTGATCAGTCCACACAATCACTTGAGCACCCAGCAGGTAACTACGAAACTTATCCATAGCAAAGACTACGGCTAATAATTCCTTTTCAGTGGTCGTGTAGTTAACTTGAGAAGGATTCAGTGTGTGACTGGCATAATAGATAGGCTGGAAATTTCTTTCGATTCGCTGTCCTAAGACTGCACCAACAGCATAGTTGGATGCATCGCACATAAGTTCAAAGGGCAAGTTCTAGTCTGGCGATATAAGAATTGGGGCGGTTATTAACCGATTCTTGAGCTCCTCAAACGCTTGCTTGCAGTTCTCATCGAAATTGAACTCAACGTCTTCTTTGAGCAGAGTAGATAGGGGCTTGGCTACTTTGGAAAAATCTTGGATGAATCTCCTATAGAAACCGACATGTCCGAGGAAACCTCGACTTCGCGTACATTCTTAGGATAACTCATCTTCTCAATGGCTTCTACCTTGGCTCTATCTACTTCTATACCTTTGGCTGACACTTTGTGGCCAAGGACTATGCCTTCATCTACCATGAAATGGCATTTTTCCCAATTAAGCACCAAGTCCTTTTCCACACATCTTGACAACACCTGATCAAGATTATTGAGGCAATCATCGAAGGATTGACCAAAGACCGAGAAATCATCCATAAAAATCTCCATGCACTTTTCAACTAGCCCGTCAAAGATTGCCATCATACACCTTTGGAAGGTGGCCGGGGCATTACGGAGACCAAATGGCATCCGCCCGTAGGCGAATGTACCATAAGAGCGGTGAAAGTGGTCTTCTCTTGGTCAACGGGATCGATGGGTATCCGGAAGTATCCCGAATATCCATCCGGAAGCGCAGAATGCGTGCCCCGCCGTACGCTCAAGCATCCGGTCAATGAATGGAAGGGGAAAATGATCTTTCAGTGTGACCTCATTGAGCTTTCGATAATCGATGCAGACTCTGTAACCAGTGACAAGTCTCAATGCTATCTCCTCTCCCTTCTCATTCTTCTCAATGGTAATTCCACCTTTCTTGGGAACTACCTGAGTCGGGGATACCCACTCACTGTCTGCAATGGCGTATATGATACCAATATCTAGAAGCTTGATAATTTCCTTCTTGACTACCTCTTGCATGTGAGGGTTGAGCCTTCTCTGAGGCTGTCTAACTTGTTTCGCACCCTCCTCAGTCTTGATTTTGTGCATACAGATGTCGGGAGATATCCCTCGGATATCTCCCACCTGCCATCCAAAGGCTTTTTCATTTTTGCGCAAGACGTTTAACAATTTAAGCTCTTCTATACGAGATAGCTTGGCAGAGATGATCAAAGGAAGCTTGTCACCTTCTCTTAAAAACACATACTTAAGATGTTTAGGCAACGGCTTCAGTACCAAATCTACGGGAGGATCCTCTAGACTTGATTTAAAATCGCCACTCTTCAACTCAACATCGCTGAGCTTACTTAGTGGTCCTACTGCCAAGGCTTCTTCTCTTAGCTCATCCTCAAATTCAGCTGCTAACTGATCTAGATTGATCACACCATGATTATTCAGATTATCAATTAGTCGCTCATATTCTGATTCTACAGCTATGACTTGCTTATCCATGAAGTCATCGAAATCATCAAAGGTCTCCTCAATGGAAAAGCTGGTTGGAGATCCAGATGGTACATTGATAGATTTGGAAACACTATAACTCACCTCCTGGTCACCAACTCGAATGGTCACATGCCCACCATCACAATCGATGAGGGCTCTAGCTGTCGATAGGAAAGGTCTTCCAAGAATCAAAGGGACATTTTCACTTTTCTCAATATCTAAGACGTACCAGTCAACTGGAAAGGTAAACCTATCTATTTGAACTAATACGTCCCTTAGGATTCCCGAAGCTTTCTTAGAAGATCTATCGAACCGCAAATTCATGGTCGTGGGTTCTAGAAGACTTTGTAAACCCAAATTTTGCTTGCACACGTACAATGGCATCAAGCTGATAGATGCGCCCAGGTCACACAAGGAATTTGGGAAGACTAGACCTCCCATCTGCAATGTGAGCACAAATTTTCCTGGGTCGCTTCTCTTGATTGGTAAGCTTTCATTATTGACCAGAGAACACTCCTTACCAACTGCTTGATCCATTCCTGCTAACTTCTTCTTGGAAGATACAACATCCTTGATGAACTTTGTATACTTAGGCATCTCGACCAAGACCTCGGATAATGGCAGATTTACCTGAGTATTTTTCAGAAGGTTTAGCACCTTCTCGTACTTTTTGTCTTCAACCAATGGAATGTTGCTCTTCCTCGGTGGAAACGGAAGCTTCTTCAGATCACTCTCGGAAAAGACTCTCTTTGAGGATGCGCTGATAGCTTTGTCTTCCAAATCCTTCCACCGAACCGTCTTTTCAGAAGCTTTCGTAGTCAGGGGATCAGCCACCTGACTTTCTTTTCCTTTTTCAGTCCTCAAGGGATCAGCCACTTGAGGATTTCCAACTTGTTCAGTCCTCAGGGGAACAGCCACCTGAGGATTTCCAACCTTTTCACCTATCAGGGGATCAACCACCTGATTACTTGCTTGCAGCCAAGGGGATGATGGGTGCTCAACTTCCCCTCCCCTTATCAATGGCGGGGAGGGGCTAGTGGTTTCCCCGAAAGCCGGGGGACCACTCGGTGTGTACCGCTTCTTAAACTCATTGTACCGGCCTCCTCTTGTCCATAATGCATTGTTGGTACGAGGTCGGTACATTGGTCCGCTTAAATTGGCCCGAGCAACATGACCGCCCTTAGGATTTTTCTCGGTAAAATCGGGGCGGATGCCCGGGGGTCTTGATGCTAACTCGCTCGGCCACCGTGCCTCTATATCGTCTTTCAAGGTTCTTATTGGTACTCATCGAGGCTGAATGTTCTTGTTTTGCTCCTCTTTGAATGAGTTCCATTCAAATTTCTTGAGGTCATTGGAATTCGAGGGGCCTTGAGAATTGGAAAATTTTTGATTTTGTGGTCATTTGGGCCGATTCGATAATTGGAATTGGAAATGGAGGGCCAATTCTGATTAAACCTTTGTGTTTGATTGGAAAAATTAGAGTTTTGGTTCGAACCAAAACCAGGGTTTCTATTGAAGTTCGGGTTAGAATTGAAGTTCGAGTTTGGATTCTGATTTAAACTCGGATTCTGGCCGAAACCCTGATTTTGAGCATTATTTTGGCCAGAGAATTGGTTATTGAACCTAGGATTAGACTGGCCAGAAAAAGCATGCACTTCTGCATTTTGTCCAATCATGGGACAGAAACGAGCAGTGTGCCCCGGATCATCACATACTTGGCATGTGATTGGATTATACTGTCCATTATTATGAACAGCGTTGACTTGATGAGCAGCGGGGGATTGAAATTGACACTGGCTGGACATGTGCCCAGGTTGACAGCAATTTTCGCAATACAGAACCTGAGAGTTCTGTGGAAACGAAAGAGTCTGATTACTCAGATTAGGAACAGTTTGGGATGTTGTCAGTTGAGAGTTAGCCATTTGCTTTTGCAACATGGCAATCAGATTCTGCATAGTCACTTCCTCGACCTTGGGAGAAGGAGGAGGTGCCTGAATAGCTTGATAGGACGGAGCATAGTTATATTTGGAAATGTCTTCGAACAATGCCCATCCTTCGTCTGGAGTCTTCTTCAAAAACGCCCCGCCAGATGAACTATTGACCATGCCCTTAGTGAGCTCGGTCAATCCGCTAAAGAATGTATTGACTTGCCTTTGCATCGGCAAGCCATGGTGGGGACATTTTCGGAGGAGGGACTTGAACCTTTTCCAGCAATCAAAGAAAGACTCATTTTCCTGCTGACGGAACGTGAAGATTTCATTCAAATCCTGGGCCGTCTTTGACGGAGGGAAATATTGACTCAAAAATTCTCTTTCAAGTCCGGCCCAGGTCGTTTCATCAGATCCGGGATGTAATATGGTTCCGAGAGATGAACCGGATATGGACAGATGGATTCCGAGGGGAGAGAGTGATACCACTCTAGTGCTTCCCCCCGCAAGGAAAATGGGAAAAGTTTGAGCTTGATTGCGTCCTCACTTACACCTTGGATACGGGTAGTACCGCATATGTGTAGAAATGTGTGTAGGTGAGTGTGGGGGTTCTCGGATTGATAGCCGTGAAAAATCGATGCATGCTTTGCATCATCCGAATAAGTCCCGGCTTTAGCTCGAAAGTTGGAGCGAGTAATGGCCGGCATAACAATTGTGGGGTTGATGGTGACCGTGCCGTGCATGGCATAGTCGGCCAACGTCCGTCTATCTTCCGCCGCCATTATTACTATTCTTTCGATTTCTCCCGAAAGATAATGCTCAAATTCTTGATCTAGAGCGTTTCCTTCGTCGAACCGAAGTTTCCGCCTATTGGGTCGGACTATGGTCCGCTCGGGGTCAGGGGAGTAGATTAGTGGTCCCTTCTGACTACGAGTTTGCATACACCGAGATCCAAGATCAAGTTGTTGAGCAAGAAAGAAAGAAGGAGAGAAAGAGAACTATAAACTAAGAAACTAACGACTTAAACTAAAGACTTATAATCTAATCTAAGATCAAAACCTAGGGAAAAGAAAAGAAAAGAAAAAGTTGATAGAAGGAAAAGAGGAACGGACGGACGTCCAAAATCATGGACGAGCGTCTGACCAGTTTTTCAGGATGGACGGGCGTCCAGAAGTATGAACGCTCGTCTGTAAGTCGAATCGATTCGGGATTGAGGAATTTTCGAGAGGATGGGCGTCCGATAAACTAAACGCTCGTCCGACCGAAGAAGAACCGGACGGGCGTCCGGTAAAACGGACGCTCGTCCAACTGCGTAAAACGATTAGGAAAACGAGCGTGGTAAACGAGAAAACGAGTGTAAATTAAGAGCAAAGATTTTATATTAACTACTAACAAAAACACAATTAAAACGACGTACAATTGAACAAAAACAACTAAACTACTAACCACAAACAGAAATTGAAAATATCTAACCTAATAACGGGAATTGAAAGCAAAATAAAAACTAGAACAAAAACTAGGCAACCGTCCGGTTCCCCGGCAACGGCGCCAAAAACTTGTCTACGGATTTTATCTATGCAAAACAAACAAGTAATAAATTTATAATCCGGTTAACCCCAAGTATAAGGATCGTAGTACTAGTGGTTAATGCCGGGTCGATCTTACGGGGAACTAGACGATGGTGGTTCCTAGTTTTTGTCTAACTAAGTTATGTCACGGAAAACTAAACTAAACAGCGATTAAACAAAACTAAACTGAACATATATGCTGAATATAAACTAGACAGAGGACGAATCCAAAGCTAGGGAGGTTTGGTTGCGAACAAATTACTCTAAAAGTGCAATAGAAAATAAACTGACTAAACAGTTCAAGTCTCAAGGGTTAAATCAAGTTTAATATGGGCAAACGAGTATTGATCCACCTATCCAACAAACACTAATCTCTCATCCCGATTATATTGCAGTTTCTACCAAGTTGTGGTTCATCTTATCAAAGGTATGAATCCTACTTTCGTAGATGATTCGCCTATTAATTTCTATCTTTCGATTTACGGAAATTAACACGTCATAACATAAACAAAGATGTAAACTTTAACGTTTTAACCTAGATTTTCAACCTATCAACTTTCGTTTGACATGGATTAAAGATCTATTCCTAAATCATGGTGATCTAATGTTTATAAAGACTTTCATCAAATATAAAACATCATACATGCACATCTTTCGATATAAATGCAATTAATCAACATAAGACATGATAAAGGAAACAACTTGATTAAAAACTTACAATATAACCGAAGAATCAAAATTAATGAAAGTTGGATGGCTTCACAATGCTCGTTTGATTGAAGCCTAGCTTCTTAGCATCCTTGAATAGCTTGAATTGTTGAAGTAAATTGCATAAACTAAACTAATTTTATCTAGGAATTTAAGAACATAAAGCGGGAAAAAAGCCGAGTAAAAACGCAGCCTATAGCCGCCCCTAGGGTTTAGGGTTCGAGAATTGTAGAATTGGTGTCTCAATGTGTGAAAATAGGCAAGTATTTATAGAGATTTGAGGCGGTTTCACTAAGTCGGCAATCCGGACGCTCGTCCGGTTAAGTGGACTCTCGTCCAAGTGTTCTGAACTCCAATGTAGACGTTCGTCTGGATAGCGTCCAAACTCTCTGATCTTCTTTTTGCACCTTGGACGCTCGTCTGCTTCTTCTGGACGTTCGTTCAGTAAGTTCATGATGCCTCAGTATTGAATTCTTCCTCTAGACGCCCGTTTGGATTGTCAGACGCCCGTCCACTCCTGGACGGGACTTGGACGCCAGTTTAGCTGGAATAAAACTTGATTAAATCATCTCTATATCTTTTCCTGCCCACTCCATTCGATCATTATCTCTTCTTAAATCTTTATAGCTCGAATTTTAACCCTTTTGATCATCATTTGAGCACAATAAACATACCTATAACACATGGAAAACATCGCAAACTGTAATAAAGTCCAATTAATTATAATTCACGATGAAAACACATAATTTATTCAATATTGCGATTAAATCCTTAAAAACCGAGTATGCTCAATATTTCCATATAAGGGCCATTTTTTATGCAATTAATCCCATTAAGAGGGAAAATACCATAAAATATATCATAATAAAACATAGATTTTCACCCTTAACAAAAGGGGACCCTCAAAACAGAGGACCATCACTAGAAAAAGGTGGTTTATCAGCATTATTGATGACCATAGCAGGTTTACATGGTTGTTTCTCCTAAAGGAGAAATCAGAAGCAGGCTCCATCTTCACAAACTTCTACACCATGATTGAAAATCAGCTTGGTACTAGAATTAAAGTACTCAAGACTGACAATGGGAAGGAGTATATTGAAAAGAGCCTTGCCTCTTTCTTCTCTGAAAAAGGGATCATCCATATTAGTACTTGTGTTGATACACCCCAACAAAATGGGGGGATGAAAGGAAAAATAGGCACCTATTGGAGGTTTCTAGGAGAATCATGTTCACTATGAAAGTTCCCAAATTCCTATGGGGAGAGGCTGTTTTAACAGCTACTTACCTCATTAACAGAACGTCTTCAAGGATTCTAAAGTTCAAAACTCCTATTCAAGTGCTACAAGAGGCACACCCTGGTACTCACTTTATAAGCACCATTGACTTTAAGGTCTTTGGATGTACTTGTTATGTACACATACACCCTCAAAATAGAGGGAAGCTTGATCCCAGATCCATCAAATGTATCTTTGTTGGGTATTCATCCTCCCAACAAGGATACAAATGCTACTGCCCCAGTACTAGAAAGTACTATACCTCTATGGATGTTACATTTATAGAGGATCAGTCCTTCTATGACAATAAAGGTCAGGGGGAGAATTTTCAAGATCACTATGAATCTTGGAACACCTGTCCTACTGAGTTTCTTGAGAATTCTGAAACAACTGGTGAAAATGAAGTAGAACATGACCAGACTAATTCTGATCAAACCAAAAATACTACTGATGAGGAGCAAAGTGCTCCTAAACCTGACATCATTGTCTATACCAGAAAAATAAAGGCTTTCTCTCAAAATCCAGAGACTGAAGCTTATGAGGAAGAAAGCCCTAATGATATCAGAGGATTAAAGTCCTGATGATCAAAATAGCACTGATTATCAGGACTCTGACACCTCTTGTGATCAAGAAAATGAGTCCCCTATGGAGGAACTACCTATTGCTAAAAGAAAAGGGACAAGGAGTTGTACAGCTCATCCTCTATACAACTTCCTATCCTATAATAAGTTGTCTCCTCAGTATGTGGCATTTACAAGCAGTCTGGACACCATACACATTCCCAAAAATGTCCATGATGCTTTAAAGGTTCTTGAGTGGAAGGCTGCTCTAAAAGATGAAATGGATGCTCTCACCAAAAGTAACACTTGGGATATTTCCCCTCCACCTAAAAGGAAACACCCTGTGGGGTGTAGGTGGATCTTCACCCTTAAGTACAATGCTGATGGATCACTCAATAGATATAAAGCTAGACTTGTGGCAAAAGGTTTCACTTAGTCTTATGGTATTGACTATCATGAAACCTTTGCCCCTGTTGCTAAGCTTAATACTATCAGAATCCTAATGAGTGTTGCTGTAAATCTAGATTGGTCTCTGACTCAACTAGATATAAAAAATGCTTTTCTCTATGGAGATTTGAATAAGGAGGTTTACATGCATCTCCCTCCTGGGTTTGAATCCCTAGGCAATAAGGGTGATGTATGCAAACTAAAAAGGTCCTTGTATGGCCTCAAACAATCTCTTAGAGCATGGTTTGGAAGATTTTCTAACTTCATAAAGAGGCATGGCTTCCACCAATGCCACACTGATCATACTCTATTTACAAGAGGTCTAATGGAAGGACAACTGTTCTAGTTGTGTATGTGGATGATATCATCCTCACTGGGGATGACTTTGATGAAATTTGCAAAATTAAAAGAGCTCTTGCCACTGAATTTGAGATAAAAGATCTAGGGAGCCCTAAATACTTTCTTGGTATGGAAATTGCTAGAAATACTACTGGCATTACCATGTCTCAAAGAAAGTATACCCTAGACCTTTTGAAGGAGACTGGTATGCTATGGTGTAAACCTGCAAATACCCCTGTTGAACCTGGATTAAAGTTAAGCAAAGTTGATGATTGCCCTCTTATTGACAAGGGGAGATATCAAAGACTTGTGGGAAAACAAACCTATCTATCCCACACTAGACCTGACATATGTTTTGTTGTAGGTTTGATCAGTCAGTTCATGCATCAACCCACAGAAAGACATATGCAAGTAGCTGAAAAAGGATTCTGAGATTCCTGAAGAAGTACCCTGGTCAAGGTATTATGTTCAAAAAGACACAGTCAAGAGAAGTCCAAGTCTACACAGATGCAGATTATGCAGGAGGGGTTCCAGATATGAGATCAACTTCTGGATATTGTACATACATATGGGGGAATTGATGTATAACATTTGTATGATAAAAATTACGATATATTATATATTTTATCGACTCTTTCTATATAAAATATAAGAAATTATAACGATAATCTTATAAAATATTAATAGTTATGAATAAATCTAATTAATATAAAAATCTAGTAAAAGCAATAAAAAGTTATAAATTTTGTACCGGTTTAGTAACCGGAGTGTCGTGTCAGATTTACGTGGGTATATTTGGTATTTTATTGCAGATTTTTAGGTAAACCAAGACCCCGGATGACGACACTTTTTGAAGTCAAATCATATCTTTTGAAGGAAGTAAGGAAGTGTCACAAGTTTAAAAGTTCAAGTGGATCAACGGTTCGTGATACTATTATCAAGATATATATTCGACGAACGAATGGCCCATTAAAATGGCATTTTCTGAAGAAGAGTCCTTCATGAAAGTTTTAGATCTTTCAAATAGCTTTTCAAATCTTCTTGAATCATGTCAATTGGAGATCCACAACTCAAGATATGATTTTATCAAGTTTCAGCTAAAAATTGGAGGAATTACACACGGATCAATCCGACATCACCTCGGATCGATCCGGATTATCAAATAATGCGAAGTAATGATGATTAGCACATGGCTCTGCAGAAAATAAGAGGATGATAATGTTTTTTATTCCCGGATCGATCCGACCTTGATCCCGGATCGATCCGGCCATGAAAAATCTGCCTATAAATGGGGCATTTCATGCAGCCTGCAGAGGTGTACCAATATATATATAGATTAGCTTATATATATCTCTCTAAACCTCTTTTTCTTAGTAGTAGTTATGTATATATAGGCCTTATGCCATAAATAATGTAATAATAATAGTATCATTGTAATGCTCGGGAAATTATCGGAAGTTCAATGTTGCTTTGAAGTCGTTGTAATGTCCGGAAGAATACGACCTCGAATCAAGGCATTGTAATCGGGTAAATTTCTAAAGTATTTATGTTTGTTATTTTTATTTTTATCTTTTTAATCGTTATAATGTTATTAGGCTAAATCTAATAACTAGCCAAGGTTATGTAATCGTATTATTTCAATCTTTTCGGTAAATGAATGTCGTCTAAGTAAAATTGACTAAAATTGAGTTAATTGAATCTTTTTCTATTTTGCACGTATTGATAATATTCGGATTGAAGTAATTAATTAAGATGAATCGCAACATATAACCTAACGATGAACTGACCAGAGAAGTTAGGATATGAGATAAATGATAAAAAAAACCGGAGGGTAAAATTGGACGTGCGAAAGCGTGACAACGGAATCATATTTCCTACCCGGGGGCAGATTTGTCTTCGGAAGGATGAATCTTATTAAAAATTGTGCTCAAGATCGTAATAATGTTAAAATCAACAGTTTAATTGAAACTAACACCGGAAAGTTGAATCGATCCGCCTGACAACCGGAGCCTTTTGAATAACATCGGCCGTCTGACAAACGGAATAACCTCTTTTATCCGGGGTAGATTTGTACTCGGTACCTGTTCAGACTAACTGAGATTAGCATAGGGCAATTGTGGAGATTGAACTGATGACAATGTAACATATGACAATTTCATACGCTCGTGTGAGGAGGAATTGTTAACCTCAGGAGTGCACCGTTTCATTTACTCAATTGGACCTAATAAAAAGGAAGATCGAGCACATTCATTAAGCTAAAAAGATTGAATAATTCAATTACATATATCTTGGCTAGTTCTATAATAATTATTAGTATTTAATATATTGGTATCTATATATTTATATATATATATATATTGTACTATTTATGTATTACTATATATATTTATGTATTTATATATATTATAATAATTTAGTTTTAATTTATGTATTTATTTTCTGTTTATTAGTATAGTAGCGACTCGTATAATAAATTTGCGATTTAGATCGAGATAATAATAGTTGTTTGGTGTTTAACCACACTTAAAAGAATTACCTTGTTTCCCTGAGGATTCGACACCTGACTCACCACACTAGCACTACAGTTTGACCCGATACACTGTCGGTTAAGGACTGGAATAGCACTAGAAAAGGCCACGTCAGCTTTCTGGCGCCGTTGCCGGGGAACGATGCTAATTTTTTCTTTGTGTCTATGGTTACTACTTGTACCAGCTCAAAATTCTCGAGAATAAGTCAACACTTTTTCTTATCTCATTTCTATTATGTTTTTCGTTGGTATCTACTTTCTTTTAGTTACCAATTTTCTTCTTTTACCAAAGTCGAGTATTTTCTATTTTTCGCTAGTTGATGACCAGAAGCGGTAAGGCCCCACTCACTCCTTATAAGCCTGACATAAACACTTACGAAAGGCAGTTAAGAGTAGAGAGTAAACGTGGTCATACTAGTCAAGGAAATCCTGACCAAGAATCATCATCAAATCGAGAAACGAGAATGGCCGAAATCAGTGATGAAACACCTGAACAAGGGCTAGAACATGCTCAAGGGCATGGACAACACCCTGTTAACCCTAATAATAATCAAAATCCTAATAATAGGAATAATCAGAATCGGAACCAGAATAATCGTAATAACCCACCAAACCCGAGACCTATACGTGATCAAACCATAAGAAGAAACCGGACTAATAATCCCATTCTTTTACCCAATAAGAGGAGCGAATAATTTCGAAATTAAATCTCATCTTTTTGGTTTAATTGACGCAAGAGCCCAATTCCTAGGAGAGGATGATGAAGATCCACATCATCATCTCTATCTTTTGAAGAACTCGTGCAATACGGCCAAAAGTCAAGGTGCTCATAAGGAACTAACGAGGATGACTATGTTTCCTTTTTCTTTAAAAGGACGAGCCCGAGATTGGTTTATGTCTCTTCCACATCATTCACTTACTAGTTGGGAGGATATTCAAACCGAATTTACGAAACAATATTTCACTCCGGACGAAATTTGGAATTAAAAGTCGAGGTTGCTAACTTTAGACAAGGATCCGAAGAAACGCTTGGGAATGCAGGAAAGATTTAAAAAATTGTTAAGAGCTTGTCCCGACCATGGTTATTCCTTAGATATGCAAATCCAACTTTTCTATCGTAAATTACGAAAAGACTCACGTGCGGATGTAGATCATGCATGTGGTGGTTCTTTAATGATGAGTGAAGCTCAAACAGTTTACGATGCTATAGAAAAGATTTCCAAAAATAACAGAATGTGGGAAACCGGTTCTAGCACCAGAAAAGTAGCTTTTGCAGGAGAATGTACATCTAATACAAAAGTTCTAGCACATTTGGAAAATTTGAGTAGGAAATTTGATGGCCTACAATCGAACAAAAACCAAAGTTCAGAAAATAGTATGATGACGGTCAAATTATACCCGTAAAAGGCATCAACGTTGACCTTAAATCGAGATTAATCATATGTATTTTATATTAAATCACATGTTTATATGGATTATTTAATGTTTTGTGATTTATAAAATATAATTTGGTATTTATCCATTTTTTATTGGTATTTATCTGTTTTTATTTATAAATTGGTATTTATCCGTTTTTATTATATTTATCCGTTTTATTTAAATATGATTTATTTTGGGATAAATATTTTTTTTGCAGATTTGGATAATTATGGAGGATAAATACAAATGGAAGAATTAAATCTCAAGATAAATCAAAGGAAATTCAAGATAAAGATCGGATAAGCACGAAAAGAGGAGCAAACCACTCAAAGTGTTGGCGCCAACCATAGGACACGCATAAAGGGGGGCGCACCACTATTTTTTGGATCGGCCGGGAGTTATCTCTTATTTGTTTTGACATTTTGAAGTATATCTCTTAATTAGCTTGAACTCCTATAAATAAAGGCATACTATACACGCCAAAAACACACTTCTTTACACAATACATTTTTTACACTTCTCGCTTATAATAAAATCTTCGGTTTTTCTTAGAGCGAGTTTTATGCAAGATCTCGCAATGTAAGTTCTTGTATTTATTTGTTCTTAGTTCTTTGTAATTAAGTCCCCAATTATTGTTTATTGTTTGAGGTTGTTCGTTCTTCTCCGAGCGATGTAGATCTAAGGATACGATATGAGGCAGTGGGGATTCCTTGTCTATGAGGATCCACACGCTCAGATCTGTTATCCGGTGACCTATAGATGACTTTGGTATGATCGACAACCGTGTTTTTAGTAGATCTATATAATTTCATTATGAGTCTCTATTTTATCCGTTACGTATGTAGAAACGCTAAGATTTAGGTTTTCGCCGCGTCAATCTAGTCACGTCTTTATGGTGTGATTGTCCACCTAGAATTTCCTATCTTAGTAGGTATGGCTATGGCTACGTTGCTCGTTTGTTTTAATTAACGTATTATTAGGAAATACCAATATAGTACTCCTAGGTCGGCTCATGAATTGATCTTCCGGGACTTTCAGCGAGATCTAGATCTGTTCTGTATTCGGGGATTGCTAGCACCTAGTTATACGTAAATCGTAGATTAACATGATACCTAAAAAGTTAGTGTTAATGGGACGGAGACTGATGTGATCGCTTAGGAAGTACGCCTGAACAAAGGAATGTTGCCTAGGTGAGGAATACGGTTAATATCGGCATCCCTAGTTTTTTAAGCGTGCGAGTCATATGAGATGGAGGCCGAAAAAGCGAAGTCACGTGATGTAGCATAGTGATCTGGATGGCCTACCCGGAGCTAGATCTAGTTTAGGGGATGACTCCCGTAGCCAATATAAAAGAAATACGAATCGGATTAATAGTTGTCGAGTCTAGCTTAATTATATAGAATCTCTAGATCCAAACGATAACATGATAATTGGGTAGATTAATTACGTGTCTTTATTTGTGTTGTGTTGTGTCGAGTCGTGTCGTTTATCTTTTCTTGTCTCTTGTTGGTCATAGACCGCTTTGTGTCCTTGATATGAATGATTAATTGTTTGTATATAAATGACCCACAATTTGGTTTCCTGTGGGATCGACCTTGATTCGCTATAGCTATACTACGATGGACCTAGTCCTCTTGCTAGTATTGGTTTATGGTGGTCAAGTATTTTAATTATTACTTGATCTACGTGCATCAAGTTTTTGGTGCCGTTGCCGGGGATCGAACGGTCAATTTTATATATAAATAATTTTTTTTATTCATGTCAAGTTTTCTGTTTATAGTCCGTTTTTACGTTTTTGAGTCCCTCTGGTTGTCTGTAAGTTGTGAAAATTCCAGACTCTAGAACAGCTGGTTTCACTCCCAGCGAGCCTGGTTCTGGAATCTCGTGTGTCTGTTTATCTCCGTATGTTTAATCCGTAGGTCTGATAGCAGCATGGGAAACCATGTTAAAATCAGTCTACGGTCCGTCTTGTTTTTCTTCTGTTTGCAGAAACCAGGGAAATAATAATCTGAGTCAGTAATTTTTCGCGGGAGCTGAGAAAATAACCCAGCAACATGTGGAGCTACGAATCTACGATGGGAAAAGCAATGGAAGCAATACCTTTAAAGCACCAAGATGGCTCCGAAAAAATTTTAAGGTTCGAATTATTCGTGGTACAATGTTGAAGGCAAGGTACACCCTTTTTGCTTATGATTTACTATCTTTTGGTCTTATGAACATAAGTTAGCCTATACATGAACCTGAGTATGAATCTTAGCCCGGAGTTGGTTTGTAAGATTAATTTTATTAGTGCCGAAGGTTCTGCCCCAAAATCTGTCTCATCTAGAGGGTGTAGGGAAACATGTAGTTGTTGAATGGAAGCAGTGAATAAAGAGTTCCTCGTAGTTCTGTCAAAATCTCATTGTCCTATGCATGAGATTGCTTCTAGTGGCCACGGGAGCAACAATTTGTGTAGTTAAGCATTTGCAATCTAAAGAAGACGTTGAGTTTTGAGAGAGCATAATGACGCAGCATTATAGAGGATGTTATTAAAATAAGTCCCTAGGACTAAATCTCCTAAGAATTCACTAATTCCTAAAACGAGAGCCGAGGTAAGAGCTTTGTATAAATGGTATGGATAAATGTCGTTTCCTAGGTCTCACAACCAAGGGAAGGATATTAATCCGCAAATGCGACGAGCCCACCTCATATAGTGCTCAAAGGGTCAATATCTGGCGATCCAAGAAGGATAACTGACAAGGATACTTTTGGGAAAGTCGAGCTGAGGACTTTAAACTCAGAACTAATTCTCTAAAACCCTTAGGATTTCTTTTTAGGATTTTAGGTTTTGTTTTCTTAGAGTCAAATAAGAGTAACGTGACATATGTTGAGGTTTTTTATTTTGCCGTGTTCCGATGGCCATTGGGCTAAGGATGTGCAAAACTTCTTTACTCAATATAGGCCACGTGAATTAGAGTTTCTTAGGAGAGTCGAGAAATTGCTAAAGAAAAGGAAATTTAGCAATCAACCTTAAGATGGAAGCATTAAGAGAGCTTGAGAATTACTGAAAAAGTAACATAGAATGATTGGTGCGAACAAGAATGATTTTGGTCAACCACCAAAACTTTTTAGAATGGCGATCCGAGTGAAAATCCAAAGTGGTGTGCAATTCGTTCTGCAACTACCCTTATCCTTTACTTTGTACCTTTTTCACCCTTCAAACCTTTCTATTTTCTCACCAATCTGCCTCACAGTTCACATTCCTTCATCCCCTCTCTTTCTTTCCATCTATTTCACTCTCCCACCCTAACCCAATCCCTTAACCAATACCCACCCAACACACAATTTCTTACCCACCCTTTGTCTTTTCTTACCATCCTTATGTATATCTTTTTCTAAACCCAACACACTCTAAACCTCCATTTTGTTTACAAAATACCTTTGTGTTGCGGAATTTGAAATATTGCTAAGTTTTAATGTTTATCTTTTATCATTTTGGTTTTCATGATCCTAGCTGGGGTACGTGTAGCTCTGAACCCAGCTAGATTTTAAAAGTTTTTGGTTCGATCAAACTACAACTTATCTTTCTACCGGAAGTTTTAAATTTCACACTTTTACGCCAATTCCGGCATTTCTAAATGGTGAGTTTTGTTCTATACTATCACACCGATCAGACCTTGTTGATGACGGTGATGACTTTTTTTACGCGATACATTGGGTCATTAGCAATTTCAAGGAGAAGCTACATCTCCCTAAGTTGATTGATATCCAAACCAAGCGTGAAGAGTCTGCGCTCAGTATCTGATTTTATCTTTAGCCTATAGGTCACATCCAATCTGTTATACCTTACCAAGTTTCTCTTTTCCGCTGGATTACATGCCTTATCAATCCGGTAAACCTCGTGTTCTCCCACACGGGGTAATGCTTTTTGATCTTTGTCTTCTCCACCCGGTTTTAAGAATATTTAAGCGGTGGAGGATATCGATGAAGACTACCATCTTTAGTTGATTGTTTATTTTCTTTCTATTTAGTATTTTTCTTTTTGCGTCTATATATGTATCCTTTTTTTAGACTTCGTGTCTGAATGAGTAGTTTTAACTCTTTGGTTTTCCTTGTCATTGGTTATATGAAATAAAGTGGCTTAATTTGTTTTTGGATATTTTATATCTAATTACTGCCACATTATTTTATAAATTCCATTGACATGTTATTAACGGTTTCGTGGAGTTTCTGTTTGGTTTGCTTAAACAGGTTTCACTTGCTTCTCCATGACATGCTTGGATTCCTCCGATGTTCTGCATCTACTTGAGAGCCGTTTCCAGAGCTAAGTCTTTTTCTTAAATTCTCATTTTTATTTGTCATTGGGGACAATGCCATGTTTAAGTGGGGGGTAGGAGACTTAGCTACGATATGTTATAATTGAAAATTGAATGAAACGGTGAAAAAATTGAAAAAATTGAATAAATGCCATCTCGTACCCTTAGAATTGTGAGTTCCTAGCTAAGAATTGATAGGGAAGGAACCAAGTTGCATGAGTACGTGATCATTTTATACTTACGTGAATGAAAATTTAAGGATATTCATGCCGATTGTTGCAAGTAGTTATTTATTATTCGATTACTCAAATCTTTGAATCGAGTTTTACAGCACAAATCATAATAACTGAAGAATTATGTGTACATTGCGTAGATGATTGGTTATGCAGACTTAGTGTCGATATTTATCTGCTGATGTATTCATATCTTCTGGCCATCAAAGCGGAGTAATAAGCTTGAGAATAATCTGTGTTTTGACAAAGCGTTAAACACTGGGTTTGTAGTAACATTACCAAAGTAGCCTCGCGCTTGTGGTAATATTCATGTTATTGACCAATCCGTGAAAGGGGATTCTTGCAATGCATAATTTACTTTTAAAGCAAGCTTCCTTCTCGAGATGTGTTAATGCTTGAAGTTATGAAAATGCGAAAAATTTCAAATTTTTAAGAGGCTTGAGTATTTCTCTCGGTCTCCAAGTCCAAAAACCTTATGGATAACGCTCTTGCTTATTGCACCATGTCTTTACCCATTGCGAGGCTTAAGAAGTGGGAATGCTGATGTTGGTAAGTTGAGACTGCGAAGTTAGCATAAACTTTAATCTTGCCACGAAAGTATAAAACTGAATGCAAATGCACACATCACTCCGATTCATAGAGAGTAGTGAATAATGGATATCTTATGAGCATGACTGGTATGAGTTGACTCGAGCTTCTCGCGTAAGTATGATTTGACCATGTCAATTGTTTTCTTGAGGAATGACTTATTGATGCTTTGTTCGGGACGATCAAAGTCTAAGTGGGGGGTAGTTGATGACGGTCAAATTATACCCGTAAAAGTCATCAACGTTGACCTTAAATCGAGATTAATCATATGTATTTTATATTAAATCACATGTTTATATGGATTATTTAATGTTTTGTGATTTATAAAATATAATTTGGTATTTATCCATTTTTTATTGGTATTTATCTGTTTTTATTTATAAATTGGTATTTATCTGTTTTTATTATATTTATCCGTTTTATTTAAATATGATTTATTTTGGGATAAATATTTATTTTGCAGATTTGGATAATTATGGAGGATAAAGACAAATGGAAGAATTAAATCTCAAGATAAATCAAAGGAAATTCAAGATAAAGATCGGATAAGCACGAAAAGAGGAGCAAACCACTCAAAGTGTTGGCGCCAACCATAGGACACGCATAAAGGGGGGTGCACCACTATTTTTTGGATCGGCCGGGAGTTATCTCTTATTTGTTTTGACATTTTGAAGTATATCTCTTAATTAGCTTGAACTCCTATAAATAAAGGCATATTATACACGCCAAAAACACACTTCTTTACACAATACATTTTTTACACTTCTCAGTTTATAATAAAATCTTCAGTTTTTCTTAGAGCATTTTTTATGCAAGATCTGCAGTAATGTAAGTTCTTGTATTTATTTGTTCTTAGTTCTTTGTAATTAAGTCCCCAATTATTGTTTATTGTTTGAGGTTGTTCGTTCTTCTCCGAGCGATGTAGATCTAAGGATACGATATGAGGCAGTGGGGATTCCTTGTCTATGAGGATCCACACGCTCAGATCTGTTATCCGGTGACCTATAGATGACTTTGGTATGATCGACAACCGTGTTTTTAGTAGATCTATATAATTTCTTTATGAGTCTCTATTTTATCCGTTACGTATGTAGAAACGCTAAGATTTAGGTTTTCGCCGCGTCAATCTAGCCACGTCTTTATGGTGTGATTGTCCACCTAGAATTTCTTATCTTAGTAGGTATGGCTACGGCTACGTTGCTCGTCTGTTTTAATTAGCGTATTATTAGGAAATACCAATATAGTACTCCTAGGTCGGCTCATGAATTGATCTTCCGGGACTTTCAGCGAGATCTAGATCTGTTTTGTATTCGGGAATTGCTAGCACCTAGTTATACGTAAATCGTAGATTAACATGATACCTAAAAAGTTAGTGTTAATGGGACGGAGACTGATGCGATCGCTTAGAAAGTACGCCTGAACAAAGGAATGTTGCCTAGGTGAGGAATACGGTTAATATCGGCATCCCTAGTTTTGTAAGCGTGCGAGTCATATGAGATGGAGGCCGAAAAAGCGAAGTCACGTGATGTAGCATAGTGATCTGGATGGCCTACCCGGAGCTAGATCTAGTTTAGGGGATGACTCCCGTAGCCAATATAAAAGAAATACGAATCGGATTAATAGTTGTCGAGTCTAGCTTAATTATATAGAATCTCTAGATCCAAACGATAACATGATAATTGGGGAGATTAATTACGTGTCTTTATTTGTGTTGTGTCGAGTCGTGTCGTTTATCTTTTCTTGTCTCTTGTTGGTCATAGACCGCTTTGTGTCCTTGATATGAATGATTAATTGTTTGTATATAAATGACCCACAATTTGGTTCCCTGTGGGATCGACCTTGATTCGCTATAGCTATACTACGATGGACCTAGTCCTCTTGCTAGTATTGGTTTATGGTGGTCAAGTATTTTAATTATTACTTGATCTACGTGCATCATAGTACACCAACTGAATACTCAAATCAGGATAATATGCAATTAGGGATCGAAGAACCAACAGGATATTCGAGAGAGGAGGTATGTTTTCTTCAACCGCATAGGAATTTGAACAATGCATACTCAAACTCGTTTAATGCTATTAGAAGAGATCACCCTACTTTTCGATGGTCTGAAAACCCTAGTAAGCAAGGACAACCGCCATATCCAGCTCCATATAGGAATTCGTCTAATAATCAAGTTTATCAGGGAGATACCTCTAATCAGAATTTACAATCATTACCTAGATCCTATCCGCAACACACCACTCAAAGTATACCAGTAACTCAAAGTTCAACTCAACCTACAGAAGGGGTTGAAAAATGGGAGAAACTAATGGAAAATATGATGGGTGTGGTATCTACTCAAGCTAAAAATATGGAAACAATGATGACTTCTATTGGTACAGTCACTAAAGATATGAGTACAATAAAAACATCTATGAGTGGCCATGATACCAGAATGAGAACAATAGAAGCCTCATTAAGAAATATGGAAGATCATTTGAGTAGGGAAGGTGAACGTAAAAACAGTAGACCACCAGGAGGATTACCAAGCAACACTGAAAGAAATCCGAGAGAAGTAAATGCTGTACTTACGAGAAGTAGAAAACTCTGTGGTAGTAATGGAGTAGAAAACTTCGGGAATAATGAAGTAGAAAATGATTTAGATAGAAAAAATGATGAAACTAAAGATGAACTTGAATTCACTGATGAGGAAGAAGAAATTATAGAAGAATTCTTGAAAGGAAATAGAAGTATAGAACCTGAAAATAAAGGTGAGAGATGGGTAAAAATCCCGAGAATTCTGAAAGATCCCATGGATGAAGACTTAAGAAGTTTATTCAAGGAACATGTTAGAATGAATGATACTGAAACCAAGGATGAAAAACAAGAAGATTTGAAAGAATCGGAAGTAGAGATTGATTCAGGGAGCGTTTTAAAGAAAAAATTTCAAGATCATGATACTTGGCGATCAAGTAATACTCAAAAGTTTAAGGAGAAAGGAAAAGAGAAAATGACTTTGGGATCAAAGGTTGTAGATTTAGAATATTTACCTTACCCACCTAAGGAGCAAATTAAAAAGATTAAAACTGATAAGAAGTATGCTCGTTTCCTAGATACTTTTCGTCATATTCATGTTAATATCCCTGTTATCGAAGCTCTAATTAGTATGCCTGCTTATGGAAAGTTTCTGAAAGATATTCGTCAAACAAGAAAAAATTAGAGGAATATGAGAATATATGCCTAAATGAAGAATGTTCTCAGCTTTTTGCAAAAGATAAGTTACCACCTAAAATGAAAGATCCCGGAAGTTTTACCATTCCGTGTGAAATTGGAGGATTTCGTTTAAGAAGGTCTTATGTGATCTTGGAGCTAGTATAAATCTCATGTCTTATGAGGATTATAGAAAGCTAGGCATAGGAAAGCTTACGAAGATCGAAATGACTCGCAAATGGCGGATAGATCGATTAAATACCCTAAAGGAATTATTGAGGACGTATTGGTTAAAGTAGACAAGTTCTATTTTCCAAGAGACTTTGTAGTTATGGAAATGGAAGAAGGATATTCAAAGACCACTTATCTTAGGTCGACCATTTCTAGCTACAGGAAGAACTTTAATAGATGTCCAAAAAGGAGAGTTAATTCTGAGAGTCAATGAAGATGAAGTTGCTTTCAATATATTCAAAGCTATGAACCATCCATACAGATCACCAGAATCATGTTCTTTTATAGAAGATATTCATTCTGTCTATATGATATTCAGTTACCAACTTTTGAAGACAGATTAGAAGAATGCTTAACTCTGTCTATCTATAAGGAAGATGAGAAAGACATCGAAATGAAAGAGATAATCTTTTCTCTAGATAAAGGAAGTTTTACTTTTAAACCATCATGGCATAAGTATTTGGAATTAGAACTAGAAGGACCAGTTCTTAAACCATCACTGGAAGATCCACCTAAGAATCTGGAATTGAAACTGTTACCTTTAAATCTAAAGTATGCTTTTCTTGAAACTAATAATCTATTACCGGTTATTATTTCATCATCTTCAACTGAGCAACAAGAAGATCAATTACTTAGAATGTTGAAAAAGCATAAGAAAGATTTTGGATGGACAGTTGCCGATATTCGAGGTATTAGCCCGGAGATTTGCGTTCATAAGATAATTCTGAAGGAAGATGCTAAACCTTGTATTCAACCGCAACGCCGCCTCAATCCAAATTTGCAGTTAATTGTTAAGAAAGAGGTCATTAAGCTATTAGAAATGGGGATAATCTTTCCCATATCAGATAGTGAATGGGTAAGTCCAACTCAAGTGGTACCAAAGAAAGGAGGTTTCACAGTGAAAGAGAATGAAAAGAATGAATGGATTCCGACAAGAGAGATTACAGGTTATCGAATGTGCATTGATTTTCGAAAACTAAATGATCATACTAAGAAAGATCATCATCCACTTCCATTCATAGTGCAAATGTTGGAACGCTTAAGTGGACATAAGTATTACTGTTTCATAGATGGTTATTCAGGATATTTACAGATATTCATTGCAGCAGGAGATAGAGAAAAAACTACTTTCACTTGTCCTTATGGAACTTTTGCTTATAAAAGAATGCCGTTTGGTTTATGTAATGCACCAGCTACGTTTCAAAGGTGTATGATGGCTATATTTGCTGATATGGTTGAGAAATTCTTAGAAATTTTTATGGATGACTTTAGTGTTTACGGAGATTCATTTGATGAATGTTTATCGCACTTAGAACGAGTGTTACAACGCCGCAAAGATACCAATTTAGTTTTAAACTGGGAAAAATGTAACTTAATGGTATCGGAAGGGATTGTTCTAGGTCATAGAATCTCTGAAGTAGGTATCGAAGTTGATAAAGCTAAAGTCGAGGTAATCGAAAAGTTACCTCCACCAGTTAATTTAAGAACCCTAAGAGGATTTCTCCGACATGCAGGATTTTATAGAAGATTCATTGCAGATTTTTCGAAAATAGCAAAGCCTCTAAGTCATTTGCTTGAAAAGGAAGTACCTTTTAACTTTGATAGTAAATGTATTGAAGCCTTTCAGACCCTAAAAGCGAGGTTAACTACGCACCGGTGCTAGTAGCACCGCATTGGAGTTTGCCGTTTGAAATTATGTGTGATGCGAGTGATTTAGTCATGTAGGAGCTTGTCTTAGGTCAAAGATATAACAAAGTACTCAAAGCAATCTACTATGCATCTCACACATTAAACGCACTCAACTTAATTACGCAACTACAGAAAAAGAACTGTTGGCTGTAATTTTTGCCTTAGATAAGTTTAGATCGTATATTGTTGGTTCTAAGGTAATAATTTATACAGACCATTCAGCACTGAAGTATTTACTGAGTAAGAAAGATGCTAAACCTCGTATTCTTAGATGGATTCTCTTACTACAGGAATTTGATATAGAAATTAAGGATAAAAAAGGAAGTGAGAATGTAGTAGCGATCATCTAAGTAGAATGGAAAATGATGAAGAAATAGGAAATGAAATTAAAGATTCATTTCGATGAACAACTATTTAGAATCGATACTCCTTCAACCATGCAATTATTAAAGAATAGAATTCCTTCTAAGGAAATGTCACCATGGTTTGGAGATATCGTTAATTACTTTACTTGTGATTATATTCCGTCTCATTGGACTTGGCGTGAGAAAAGAAGTTCTTTTATGACTTAAAATTTTATTACTTGGGAGGAACCGGACCTTTTCCGTAAATGTTCGGATGGGATAATCGAAAAATGTGTGCCCGATAATGAAATTTTAAGTGTTTTATCATTTTGTCATGATCGTGAGGCGAGGAGGTCATCATGGAGGTTGGAAAACTGCTTTTAAAGTTTTACAATGTGGTTTTTATTGGCCTACACTATATAGAGATGCTTATAAGTATGTTAAATCTTGTGAGTCTTGTCAAAAATGGGGAAATATATCTAAAAAACATGAAATGCCTATGCAACCTATTTTAGAATGTGAGTTATTTGATGTTTGGGGTATAGATTTCATAGGACCTTTCCCTATATCTTTTGGAAAAAGATTTATTCTTGTAATGGTAGATTATGTTTCAAAATGGGTAGAAGCTGAAGCTCTTCCCACTAATGATACCAAAGTTGTCATATGATTCCTTAAAAAGAATATATTTACCAGATATGGCATTCCGAGGGCAATCATTAGTGATAGAGGGTCACACTTTTGCAATAGACCATTTACTAAGATAGTTGAAAAATATGGTGTAACGCATAAGTTAGGAACACCCTATCATCCACAGACCAGTGGTCAGGTAGAGGTATCTAATAGAGAAATTAAAAGAATTGTAGAAAAAACTGTGGACTCAAATCGTAAAAGCGGGCGAGAGAATGGATGATGCATTATGGGCATACGAACGACCTTTAAAACACCAATTGGTTGTTCTCCCTACAAACTAGTTTTTGGTAAATCTTGTCATCTCCCGTTGAATTAGAACACCAGGCCTTTTGGGCTATTAGATTTTTGAATTTCGATCCTAAGGCAATTGTCGGTGATCACGATTACTTCGCCAACGAAGTAGAAGAATTTCGCCTTGATGCTTATGAAAACGCTCGAATCTACAAGGAACGCACGAAATCTTTTCACGATAAGAGAATTTATAGTCGTGAGTTCCATGTAGGTGATCGAGTGTTATTGTACAATTCACGTTTAAAGTTATTTCCAGGTAAGCTTAAATCAAGATGGACAGGTCCATTTAGAGTAACAATGGTTTACAAATCTGGAGCTGTTGAAATAACTGATGGAAGTACAACTTTTATAGCCAATGGCCACATGGTAAAGCTGTTTGCGGAAGGAGAAGGGACCTCTCTGAGGAAAGAAGTAATGTTGCTAACAGATCCGCCGCAAAACTGAAAAGCAGGAAAACTAAGTTCAGTTGAATCCCAGGTACTATCTTTCTTGTTTACTTTACCTTTCTGTGTTTTATATGTTTGAACTAGTTTCGTCTTTTACCGGGTAGACGTAAAAGAACTGGATGTTTATTTTAGATAGAATAGGATTTTTATTTTGCTTATAAAGTTAGGCCTTGATAAGGATGTCGCGTTTACAATAGAAGCTTCAGTTTTTGAGAAAAACAAGCAATTATTGAGAGAGATCAGATTGAAAGAAGTTTGTAATGGAAAATCGAGAAGTTCGATAAAGAGAAGGGCAAAGTTTTTAATGAGATGCAGAATCTGTGGAAAAAGTGAGCATAATGGGAAATGTGGAGAAAGCACAACCAAATCTCAGGATGAGTGTTTGAATGTTGTTAAGAAGGGAACGATTAGGTGGTTATCCGAAAATCCCGATGGAGATCAAAGAGAAAATTCGAACGCCTCATTTCTCAAGGTTAGGTTGATAGAACGATATATCAGAACTCTGAAAGATTTAGAAATAGAGGAATTAGGACCCCCATAAGTCTCGAATATTTTACTTTTTATTTCAAAGGCTTTTTATAAAAAATTTTGCATAACCTTTGAAAATTTTATAAATTGGATCTTTATAAAATTTATGAAAGTTTTATTAAAAGTTAAAAAAAAAAATATATATATATATATATATATATATATATATATATATATATATATATATATATGTATATATATATATATATATATATATTTTTTTTTTTTTTTTTTTAGGTCGGATCGATCCGACATGACTACGGATCGATCCGGGATCCCACAAACCTAAAACAGACGGGATTTCTTTCTTCTTCTTTCTCTTCATCACAGCCCCCCCCCCCCCCCCCCCCACCCTCTCCCCACTCGAATTTTTTTCTTCTCATAAACACACTCTCACATTACCCCACTCCTTATTTTATTCTCCTTTTTCTTCTCTTCAATCTCTCACTTAAATTTGAAAATTTTCAAGAAAAAGCTTCACTTTCACTCCGGCGACCTTTCATCTTTTTCGGCCAACTTTTCAACCATTATAGTCTATCAAGGTAACAATGTAGTATTTAAACTTATCAATTTCGTTTTTTTTTTCTAATTTTAGTCATTTATTTTCAACTGTACTGTTATTCACTTGTGTTGTGTTGTTTTGGTTTTTTTTGTTTTTGTTTTTGAATTGTTGTGCCACTATCATAGAATGGCCGAATCCTCTAGAACAGCAGCTAAGAAACGAAAACAAGATATCCCCATCTCAGTACCAGTTATAGAAACGAGGCCTTTAACAGATGACGAATTGGCCGTTAGTTTTGAGCAAACTGCGTCTAGAGCAGCTAGAGATGCATATAAGAATATTTTTGGAAAGTGTATAGCTGAGATAGAAAGGGGTATCGATTTTTCGGTTTTAGGGGATGAAGTTAGAGCAATTTTTGAGAAAAGACAGTGGTTGGAGATAGCAGCATTAAGAGAATGGGCGGTTAACACAACCATAGTTTCTGAATTTTATTCTCTGCTAAAGACGCATAATTCGACAGAAAATGGAGAGTTGACCTTTGTTACCCTTAGAACTAGACAAGTACCGTTTAATCCTGAAGTCATCAATGCTATTTATGGTATAGAAGATGTCCCTGATGATGAGGATTATTACACGGTATGGAATCTTAACGATGAAGCTGATTTTGAACAGAGAGCCTTATTAGCCCAAAACAAGCTTGATCCTACGGCTAAATGGCATGAAAATAGGTTTGGTTACGGGAACTGTATTAGGGACATTAGAGCACTTAAGCGTTTTATTAGCTACACTCTTTACCCCACTCGTCATTTAACATCTTTCGGTAAAGCGGATGTTTGTATTGCTTGGGCAATGGTAAATGATGTTCCCATAAATGTGGGAAAAATAATGTACAAGAGGGCTTTGAAATTTGCTGCGAAAGCTAGGCCGGGAAGTCATATGCCTTTCCCGTGTTTTATTTCTGCCTTATGTCAAAGACTCGGTGTTCCGACCTTGCCTAATGATAAGTTGATCCTGGCTAATGAAGCCTTAATTGGCCCTAATTTGAAGCGTCTTCCGGGTGGAAAATTTGATTATAACAACCCGAACCGCCACCAACCTCAACATAATCCACATGTTTCCCAACCTACCGCTGTTCCTCCATCATCTAGTCAATCACAGTCTCAGCTCCCTAATACCATCACATATGACATGTTTCAATCTTTAGCCTATGATGTTCATCGTGCCAATGCCAATATGGCTGTTTATGCAGACAGGAATATGCAGTGGTCTGAAGACTTAAGGCAAGGCATGCGCGGTATATATCAGATGAATATACTTTAGAACCCTGCCTACGTGGAAATGAACATTCCGCAATGCCAATCTGAGCCGTATACCATGCCCGATTTAATTCCACCAATGCCACCCCAATCCAGCTTCCAACCAATGTCACATGCCTTTGGAAGTCAAACTAGTGGTGTAGGTCAATTTTGTACAGGTATGACGGCTCCAGTTACGTCAAGTTGAGGAGGTTTTGCAGCATTTGCCAATATCACAGCTGGGATGAGTTCGATTGGTTTAGATAGCACGGTTAGGATGTCGACGTCATTTCAAGATACATTGTTCGAGTCGACCAACGATCCTGCCACTTCCCAACCCATGCCGGGATCGAATTTCGATGTGGAGATTGATGATACCGAAGAATGATTTAAAAATTTTATGATAATTTGTCACTTAAACAATTTACTTTAGTATTTTGTGTTTTGTTTCGACAGTTAAATTTTCTTATAAATTTATAAGTTTTTTTACGCTATTTTGTATTTCATAATGTTTTATGTCGTGTTATAAATATTTTAAACTACAAAAAAAGCATAAGTTTGAAAGATAGAAATCTGGGCATTTGAAAGAAAAATTTCGTCTCTGTATTGCTACAGTACCTGCCCGGATCGATCCGATCTGAACCCGGATCGATCCGGCCTGTCATTGCCGACCTGACACGGCTATATACCTATTGGTCCGGATTGATCCGGTCCATTCTCGGATCGATCCGGTACTACTTTCCTGTCAAAGTACAGACTTTTTACTACTTTTGCCTAGTGTATCGTTTCTATAAAAGGAAATAGCAAGACAACTTATATTTTGCTCATTCCTTTCTCGTTTCTATCTGAACTTCTTTTATAATATGTCTAACTACTCATCTCCCTCGGTTAATAGTTATGAACCACATATGCCTGACGGTGTGGTTCCCGAAAGCCAAGCCTCTTGTTTTCATAACGACGTTCCGAGACGTCTAAATTTTGTTCAATCTCCTATTCTGATGGAGAAAGGTTTGAACACTGAAAAAATTGATCAATGGGGTAGGAATCTGATACGAGGCTTTGGTTGGAAGAAATTTGTTAAACATCCGAGGGGTAGAATAAATATTTCTGTAGTCCGGGCTTTTTATTCATCTCTATCTGAAGACACTACGATAGCAGCAACTCAACTCATTACTGTCCGAGGCATTGTTATTCCCTTTTCATCCTTCGTTATTAATCAAGTTTATGAAATTCCGCCTTGTGGTTTTTTTCCCAGTACACATTTTGAGTTCCAATGGGAACTATAAAATCCTTCTAATATTGTCAATAGAACCGCAGAAGCGTTCCAGTACTTGTTTCCTCTTTTCGATCATAATTATGATTTTTCCACTCTTGCGTTATCCCCTCACCTGAGGGCGTGGAAACATTTTATTAATTCACGAGTCTATCCCACAAATGATTTCTCGGGAATTAATGATTGCGAACTGCTTCTGATGTACGCAATCACTATTGGAGCATATATTGACTGGGGGATATTGATTCACAAGACGGCGGTCAATTTCGCAGTAGAGCGACGTAGTAGGGGGAGGCCCATGCCATTTGCCTGGCTTATATCGCGACTTTGTGTTCATTTACATGGAGTACCTGAGTTTGATCAAGACGAGATTTTTCCATCTCGTGGGTCTCAAGTTGGACTACATCCGGTTGATACACCCGGATGTTCGTCAACAGTTTGATGTGTTGTTTGAATTGGTAGTTATCAGTTGGTAGTGACAGTTGGAGAGTTGTTAGTTAAGAAGTTAGTTTGTTTAAGTTAATAGTTCTTTAAGTTAGTAGATTAATAATCTGTTTAATTATGTTTCTCTTTGAGTGTAATAATTTTAATAATCTTGTTTAATATATATGTTTTT
Organism: Gentiana straminea; assembly: GCA_036785695.1. Lineage (NCBI taxonomy): Eukaryota > Viridiplantae > Streptophyta > Magnoliopsida > Gentianales > Gentianaceae > Gentiana > Gentiana straminea. The sequence continues at coordinate 1,259,660 of JAVUPR010000256.1, read as the reverse complement.
TTTATGATTCTATTAATGGAAACATAATAATACACGTAAGCAATATCGCTAAAATAATAACAATCATATAAAAATTTTATTTTTATTTTCGAACCTACTTTTTCGTACTCACTGAACATCGGGACGATGCCACTTCGTAAGTAGGGAGTAGAGTTAGGTTAGTAAACTAAAACTTAAAATTTTTCATATAAATTTATACTTAATTGCTTAATACTTAGTTTAATTTTTCTTGAATAAAAATAAGTAGATAATATATAATTAATATGAATAAAAATAATATAAATTGGTAAGAATAAATTTTTAATTTAGTAAAGTAAATTAGATATATTATAATTATATTATATATGTCAGTTTTAGATTTTTTATAAGATTTCAAGTATATGTAACTATACATAAATATTATCAAGTAATTTTCTTATGAAATTTAGCAAATATACTTATATTTATAATAAAATGTTAGAATAATTTTCTTTTCAAAACGAAATATGAATATGGAATCGAACTAGGGATGACGATTTTTGGCATAACTTTGAATAACTATGGCCAAATAGCCTACCTGAACGTAAATTTCCAATTTTTGTCCCCACCTCAGCCTTGTAGAGTGGCCAGACCTCACTCGAAATAGCCATTTGTGATTAAACTAATTATAACCGACCCTTAGCCTATTTTGGTCTACATTTCTTAAAAATTCTACGAGTTTGTACGTACTTATGAAAGGAGATGATGACATAAAAGCTAAGTATCGATGCAAAAGAATGGTATATGCTGAGATTGGAAAAGTTGGATAGGTATTAATATATTCGATCTCACCTCATGACGCTTGCAAGATAGTCGATTTTGGCAATGAGTTCGGGTATGTTAGTATTCTATGAAGAAAAAAAAAAAAGAGAGAAAATCTAGAAAAAAAAAAGTGAAATAATATTAGGATGTTATTAATCGAGATATTTTTGATCAAAAATATGAAGGTGTAAGTACGTACGACTTGCTTCTTTCTCTTTTTGATTTCCTTTTCTATCCTTTCGATTAACCAACACCCTAAGCCTAAAACGTTATAAGCCATTTTGCCAACTACTTTACTTAGTCCTGGATTCCAAATATTTCATATAAGTTGAGATAGGAGAATAATTCTAGAATTTTAATTATATTTATTAAGTAGATTATGCAGAATTTCATTTGAATGATATTTGATAAATAATTTATCTAAGTTATATACACTTTTTATCTTGTTAATTTCTAAGAAAGATATAATTAATATGAATATAATATTGAAATGACATTTTACTGACTTGAGATTTAATCTACCAAGTATATCATTTTTATTGTAATTTTTTTATATTTCCGCTTATTTTGCTCGAAGACGATCAAAGAGCTAAGTGGGGAGTAGTTGATGTATAACATTTGTATGATAAAAATTACGATATATTATATATTTTATCGACTCTTTCTATATAAAATATAAGAAATTATAACGATAATCTTATGAAATATTAATAGTTATGAATAAATCTAATTAATATAAAAAATCTAGTAAAAGTAATAAAAAGTTATAAATTTTATACCGGTTTAGTAACCGGAGTGTCGTGTCAGATTTACGTGGGTATATTTGGTATTTTATTGCAGATTTTTAGGTAAACCAAGACTCCGGGTGACGGCACTTTTTGAAGTCAAATCATATCTTTTGAAGGAAGTAAGGAAGTGTCACAAGTTTAAAAGTTCAAGTGGATCAACGGTTCGTGATACTATTATCAAGATATATATTCGACGAAAGAATGGCCCATTAAAATGGCATTTTCTGAAGAAGAGTCCTTCATGAAAGTTTTAGATCTTTCAAAGAGCTTTTCAACGCTTCTTGAATCATGTCAATTGGAGATCCACAACTCAAGATATGATTTTATCAAGTTTCAGCTAAAAATTGGAGGAATTACACACGGATCAATCCGACATCACATCGGATCGATCCGGATTATCAAATAATGCGAAGTAATGATGATTAGCACATGGCTCTGCAGAAAATAAGAGGATGATAATGTTTTTATTCCCGGATCGATCCGACCTTGATCCCGGATCGATCCGGCCATGAAAATCGCCTATAAATGTGGCATTTCATGCGACTGCGAGAGTGTACCAATATATATATATATAGATTAGCTTATATATATCTCTCTAAACCTCTTTTTCTTAGTAGTAGTTATGTATATATAGGCCTTATGCCATAAATAATGTAATAATAATAGTATCATTGTAATGCTCGGGAAATTATCGGAAGTTCAATGTTGCTTTGAAGTCGTTGTAATGTCCGGAAGAATACGACCTCTCGAATCGAATCGAGCTGTAATCGGGTAAATTTCTAAAGTATTTATGTTTGTTATTTTTATTTTTATCTTTTTAATCGTTATAATGTTATTAGGCTAAATCTAATAACTAGCCAAGGTTATGTAATCGTATTATTTCAATCTTTTCGGTAAATGAATGTCGTCTAAGTAAAATTGACTAAAATTGAGTTAATTGAATCTTTTTCTATTTTGCACGTATTGATAATATTCGGATTGAAGTAATTAATCAAGATGAATCGCAACATATAACCTAACGATGAACCGACCGCGTAGAAGTTAGGATATGAGATAAATAATAGAAAAACCGGAGGGTAAAATTGGCCGTGCGAAAGCGTGACAACGGAATCCTATTTCCTACCCGGGGGCAGATTTGTCTTGGGAAGGATGAATCTTATTAAAAATTGTGCTCAAGATCGTAATAATGTTAAAATCAACAGTTTAATTGAAACTAACACCGGAAAGTTGAATCGATCCGCCTGACAACCGGAGCCTTTTGAATAACATCGGCCGTCTGACAAACGGAATAACCTCTTTTATCCGGGGTAGATTTGTACTCGGTACTGTTCAGACTAACTGAGATTAGCATGGGGCAGTTTTGGAGATTGAACTGATGACAATGTAACATATGACAATTTCATACGCTCGTGTGAGGAGGAATTGTTAACCTCGGAGTGCACCGTTTCATTTACTCAATTGGACCTAATAAAAAGGAAGATCGAGCACATTCATTAAGCTAAAAAGATTGAATAATTCAATTACATATATCTTGGCTAGTTCTATAATAATTATTAGTATTTAATATATTGGTATCTATATATATATATATATATATATATATATATATATATATATATATATATATATATATATATATATATATATATTGTACTATTTATGTATTACTATATATATTTATGTATTTATATATATTATAATAATTTAGTTTTAATTTATGTATTTATTTTCTCGTTTATTAGTATAGTAGCGACTCGTATAATAAATTTGCGATTTAGATCGAGATAATAATAGTTGTTTGGTGTTTAACCACACTTAAAAGAATTACCTTGTTTCCCTGAGGATTCGACACCTGACTCACCACACTAGCACTACAGTTTGACCCGATACACTGTCGGTTAAGGACTGGAATAGCACTAGAAAAGGCCACGTCAGGAATCTTACAACTTGGAAAAGCAAGAAACAACATATTGTATCTAGAAGCAGTGCAGAATCAGAGCCCTAGCTCTGGGAGTATGTGAAGGCTTATGGATAAAGAGGATGCTGGAAGAGTTAGGGTTCCCTGCCACTAAACCTATTCAACTCATGTGTGACAACACTTCTGCCTTAAGTATTGCAGAAAATCCTACTCATCATGATAAAACAAAACATGCTGAGGTGGACAGGCACTTTCTAAAAGAAAAGGTGGATAATGGAGACATAACCTTCATACATGTAAAGACTCAGGACCAAGTTGCTGATGTACTCACAAAGGTTGTTTCTACAAAGATCTTTGCATATCTTCACTCCAAGTTTGGCTATATCAACATCTACAACCAAACTTGAGAGGAGTGTTGAAAGATATTTGTATTTTGTAATTTATAGTCTTAATTAGTTTTATTTGGGGCTAATTAGTGTTAATTTACCTCCTTGTTAGCCTTAGATTCCCCTGTTATTCTTCTAGTTAAAGTGATGAACAGAAAACTGCTTTTAATGTTCATAGCCGTTGGGGTTCCTTTTATAGCCGTTGGAGGCCTTTTCTATATATTGTAATCATCTATTATCTACCCGATAATGATCTAAGCAATAATACAAGAGTTTCCTCCTATCTTTCTCCTCTCTAAGTACTTTTTCTACAAAAAGCAATAACATTTTTGGACATTCAAAAATACCAAATTCCAAAACTCTCCACTCCTTCAATATGCTAAGCCCAGTATTAACCAAAATACATATAAAATCACAAAACACATACAATTTGTTTATAAGACAACCTAAATGTTACTTTGACAACCATCATCAGAAGCTCAACATAAAATCTAACATTCCATAAATTATTCAACAGCTATATGGCTTTTTCCAACTCATAAAATTCATGACATATGACAAAAAAAATGATACAAATCAAAATTATCTACAGTTAATGTCATTATTACGTTACATGGATTTTACGGTAACATGCAAATTAAGGTTGAAACCAAAGAGAGATGCAAGAATATAAATTATGAAACATACAGTGACAATTCACCCTAGACTAACCTTTCAACACTCGAACAAAAAGATTTCAAATAAAAACTAGAACAAACAAAACAATAGAGTAGTTTTGAAAATACACAAACTCGTGATTTTTTTAAGAATCCTTTTACCTCTATACTTTCAGTGTCGGTAGAAGGTAAGCCACTTCCTGTTTTATTCCGCATAAATTCCACTGCTTTTTCACTTGAGACCTGTTGAGAATGCAAACACTACCAATGAGTTCAAAAAAACAAGTCAAAATAATTTCTTTTATTTTTTAAAACGCATGCAACAAACATAAAAAGACAACCATAAGACCAAGGGTGTACTCTTCCCATTTTGGATGAGTCCCGCTGTGACCTCAATGTTGTCCTGTTTTTGGACATATGCATGCTGTTTGTGATGAAGTTCCTAGGGCTACTGAAAAGCTTCTTAGAAGTGGCGGCCTAAGAACAAAGGGCCAGAGGTTTCTAAATTCAGAACTTATCAACGTAGTGGAGGTAAAGAATGTTGGTCATGAAGTTCCTGAAGTGGAGGAAGGAGATTTAAGGAGGTGGAATTTACGAGTGACCAACTGGCTTCTCCTTTAGCGATTTATGATCCAAGCACCCCCTTATAAGGAATTACAGGCCATTAGATGTGCTTGATCACCAGGTCGTGGCAGAGGATGTACAGGAGGAAATTCTGAGTGATCCTGAAGTGCTTCCAAAGTCTGCGCAGAAAGGACTTGTAGATCCATAGGTCATGACCAGGAGTAGGAAAAAAAGTGTAGTGGGAGGAGAGTCGGGTGGGGGGGATTGAGCAGGCTAAAACTGTAGGGACTACTTGACCCCACGAGATGTCACGAGTACGGAGTAGGAGGCCATTGATAGGCCGGCTCCACCCTCCGGCCCGCCGACCCGAACGGTGACCCGAGTGGACCTACTAAGTACGGGCGAACGGGGGCGAGAAAAAGGACCCCACCTCGAGACGTGTTCTTGCTCTCGTAATGGGGTTTGGCCACAAGCACACGATGAGTAGAAGGGTGATGAATCCGACAAAGATCCATTTCCCAAACAACTGGAGAGTACGGACCGACGACACAACCAGCCGGCTAAGGAACCAGCCGGCTAAGGACATACAACGATAGCTCAAGGATCCGTGCCGCCATTGCTCTAGTGCGGCCCGACCAGCCACCGCGGATTTAGTTGTACTATGTCTTAGTTGTAGTTATGTTGAACTTATTCGGTTCTCATCCTATAAATAGGGCTCCATGTATAAATCATAAACTAAGCTAAATATATGCAAAGCAAGGTAAAACTCTGCCCAATTTACTGTTCTTTTTTACTTAAGCATCACCACCACACTCACCTCCACACAACAATATAGCTCCACCGTGAGCCACCATCTTCACACTGTCTTAATAGCCAGATATCCACCACAAATCCACCGCTGAACACCCGTGATAATTTTGACGTTATCAATCAGCTTCTTGTTCACTGAGGTTCTATTTTGTGTGTAGCATGATGTGTTGATTGCTTCAGCCCAATACCTCTCAGGTAACATTGCTTCACATATCATAGTCCTCCCTGCTTCCTTTAAGGTCCTATTTCTTCTTTTAGCAACCCCATTCTGCTGAGGGGTTCCAGCAGCAGCTAGTTGGTGCAGCACCTCATTTTGTTCATAGTATTCTCTTATCACTTTGTTAAGAAACACAGTACCCTTGTCTGATCTTATCTTCACTACTGTGACACTCTTTTCATTTTGCAACCTCTTCAAAAGTTCAGGCATCTTTTGAAGTGTCTCATTTTTCTTGTTCATGAAAATCACCCAAGTGTATCTTGAATAATCATCAACCACTACATTTCTTTCTTGTTACACTTGTTGGTATCACTGGTCCAAACAGATCCATGTGCAACAGCTCCAAAACTCTCTTGGTTGATTGTTGAGTTTTTGACTTGAAACTTGACGTTGTTTGCTTCCCTTGCTGACATGCATCATATATTCCATCCTTCTTATATGTGATCTTAGGTAGACATATTACTAGCCTTTTCTTCACCAAATGATTGATGTCATCAAATTTTAGATGATTCAACTTCTTGTGCCACAACCAGTTGAGTTCTGACTTTGTATGTACAATGAGGCATGTTTCAGGTACAACAGTGTCCCAATCCACAATGTACATGTTTTGATGTCTTCTCCCAACAAGCACAACTTGATTTGCTACCTCGCTGCTGACTGTGCAGTGACTTTTGTCGAAGGTAACTTGATATCCCATATCACAGAATTGACCAGTTCTCTACAGGTTGTAATCCAGTCCTTCAATATAAGCAACATTTCTGATTGTCAACCCATTCTGCACCAGTGTTCCATATCCTCTTGTATATCCTGGTGTGTCCTTGTTGCCAAAGTTAACTTTAGGTCCATTCTTTGCTACATGATCCACTAAGCACTTCTTACAACTCAGTGATTAATTACTACTCTAATTGCACTTTAAATAGGCTGTAGGAGTCTCAACTTGCTGCAACTAACTTGTGGCGGTTGTAACTAATTTCCTAAATCATCATGTAACAAAATGCAATCCTCTTGTGTTGGTGTGTTGATTTGAGCTTTAACATATAGAGAGTGAAAAAATTGATGTGCAATTGGGGAAGGAGCGAATAATGTGGAGAAATCGACAATCAAGAAAATTGTTTCCTTATCAGTTATGATCTGACTTTTTGTGCAATATTGGAGAAGAAATTGATTGTGCAGCATATTTTTTGCTTAACCGTCCGTTATCAGAGGCAGTTGTCAAAATCATTTGTTCCATATTATCTGAGACTGTTACATTTTCAATGCAACATTAATAATATGTTTCCTTGTTTTACTCTTATTTATTGCAATAGGAGAGATAAAAAAGTGTCACATTAATTATATCCGAGGACTATTTAATCATTTAATTTTAAAGTCAATGCATTAATCCACTTTCTTAATATGCGTGATTTTGACTACGGCCTCAGATAATTCGAAACGGAGGGAGTATGTAATTTGGGTAAATGAGTCTATTCGCTTAGTAAATGCTTTTTACCTAATATATTTTTAGTGTCCTAAAATCTTCTAAATCTATCCTAAACGACAATTAACTGTAAAAAAAATTGCATGCAGTGATATAAATTCAAAATAAGACCGCATGAGTAAACTTGAACTAAGAAAACATTAATTCAGTTCCAGCACTATTCATGAGTTGTTTTATTCTCAAGAGCAAATCAAGTCGCATGAAACCAGCCAAGCACGCTCTCTCTCTCTCTCACTCTCTCACACACACACACACACACACACACACACGACTGACAAACAAACAATGCCATTATATCGTTGGCTGGAAGGGGTGGGGGGAAGGAGGTTTACCGATATGCACAATCCCAGTTAATCATAAATTTATGTCGAAACACAAACCACCAAAGCACTACGTGCAATATACTAATGCTAATGCTATCATAGCAAGTGTTGAGTTCTATTCATCTTGACCATGAATTTCCTTTACAAAATTAAGACTGCTTGCGCATAAATAAAACACATAATTCTGCCCATTAATATTCTTCGAGCTCCCTTAATATGTTATTTTTCTTACATAACCCGAATCCATAAAACAGAGATAAAAAGTCTGACTTAGGGATGACACCACCACAAAGGCATGAGGATGATCAAAAAGTGGTCATTTTAAGTCGTACTCTCAGGCCCATTGATGTGATCAGCCAAATGCTCCTCGACGCAGCCTCCATTACCGGGTGAATGCTCATCGGTCAAGGCTTCATCGTCAGGACTATCGATCCAAGCCAAATGTTCACCAGGCCTATCGATCCAAGCCAAATGTTCACCAGGCCTATCGATCCAAGCCAAATGCTCCTCGGTATAGAATCCGCTACCAGGCCTATTGATGTTAGCCAAATGCTCCTCAGTTTCCTTGGTGAGCAAAAAGGCTCGCCTCAACGGATGCCACACAGAAACCTAATAAAGAGTGAAAAGACAGGCTGGCTCAAAAGGTAGGTAAGGTAACAGGCAATGAAAATGAGAGTTTTCACTCAAGCAAGGAATGGAACAGAGTAAAACACAAACCAATTGAATGAATGATTACACATTCCTAAACACCAGTTCTCCACCCAGCTTATTGTGTTACCTCAATGATTTATTTTTTTCATTTCTGGTTTTAAGACAAAATGGTACAGTAATGGGGCATGTGTTAGATGATTTTCTTTGTCTAAGTGATGAAATGCAACTTTAGTTGTTGCCAAATGTGTAATAATAAAAGATTAAATAGAAAGAGACCAAAAGCTAATGTTCCTTATTAGGTAATAAGAAACAGGTGCTGTTGTCTGGATCAGCAAAAGTGCAGGTAATGTCTAGTAGGTACGACGCATATTGGGGTCAACAAAATTGAAAGAATTTGAATAAGAAATTGTGTTTCTTAATTCATGGGGAAAGAATTACAAAGTATTTAAAGAGCCGAAAGTAAACGCCTAGGAAATAGATTCAATTTTCTAGCCGACAAAAGAAACAAAAATAATCTCTTGGCTTCCAAAAAAAAAAAAATCAGACCTTAGTCAAAAAGGACCAAGGGCCAGAATAAAAATACGAACATTCAAAGACAAATATTCCAAGTAAGCATAATTTAAACATCAGTTTCAAATCATATTCTGGCAGAAATACTACGTGGGTATGAATGAAAAGGAGTCACACTCCCCAAACAGTAAATACGTACCCAAATATCACCGGCCTTGAATTTCTGCTTCCATACAAGCTGAAGCGCAGCAATTGCTATCTGCAATTAACAAACAAACAAATTTTCAGTACATTAATAGATAAACAGCACCCAAAATACACATAAAACAAGGATAATAACCCTTTTTCCCTTGAAGGGAAATTTTAGTTACAAGATATACTCCCGCAATCACTTAAGCCGGAAACTACCGCTCATCCAATCTAGTTACAATTATAAACAGTAATTGTAAGCATTTTGGTAATAATGAATGTTTAAACAATGATAAAAGACATTCCTTTGTGGAATTCTGAATTCAACTTTTAAAAAAATGAACATCAACAACCACCTTCAGGTATACTCTGGGTAGGGAAAAAAAAAAGCAACGACATTTTTGGACATTCACAAATACCAAGGATTCCAAAGAGATGGTGTACTCTCCACTCCCTCAATATGCTAAGCCCAGAATTAACCAAAATTTATATAAAATCACAAAATACATACAATTTGTTTATAAGACAACCTAAATGCTATTTTGACGACCATCATCAGAAGCTCAACATAAAATCTAACATTCCATAGATTATTCAACAGCTATATAGTTTTTTCCAACTCATAAAATTCATGACAAATGACAAAAAAATGATACAAATTAAAATTCTCTACAGTTGAAAAAAAAATGTCATTATTACGTTACATGGATTTTAAGGTAACATGCAAATTAAGGTTGAAACCAAAGGGAGATGCAAGAATATAATTTATGAACCATACAGTGACAGTTCACCCTAGACTAACCTTTCAACACGTGAACAAAAAGATTTCAAATAAAAACTAGAACAAACAAAACATTAGAATAGGTTTGAAAATACACAAACTCGTGATTTTTATTAAATCCTTTTACCTCTATACTTTCAGAGTAGGTAGAAGGTAAGCCACTTCCAGTTTTATTCCGCACAAAATCCACTGCTTTTTCACTTGAGACCTGTTGAGAATGCAAACACTACCAATGAGTTCAAAAAAACAAGTCAAAATAAAAATTAAAAAAAAAAAAAAAAAAAAAACGCATGCATCAAACATAAAAAGACAACCATAAGACCAAGGGTGTACTCTTCCCATTTTGGATGAGTCCCGCTGTGACCTTAATGTTCTGTCCTGTTTTTGGACATACGCATGTTTCTGATGAAGTTCCTAGGGCTACTGAAAAGCTTCTTAGAAGTGGCAGCCTAAGAACAAAGGTCCAGAGGTTTCTAAATTCAGAACTTATCAACGTAGTGGAGGTAAAGAATGTTGGTCATGAAGTTCCTGAAGTGGAGGGAGGAGATTTAAGGAGGTGGAATTTACGAGTGACCAACCGGCTTCTCCTTTAGTTGTTTATGATCCAAGCACCCCTTTACATCGGTATTCAGAAATGACTTGTTATATTTATGATACAAACATAATGAGCTAAAATGACTTATATTTCATAATAAAAAAAAAAAATTGACTTGTATTTTTGGGACGGAGGGATACTGCTTCAATGGCAAAGTTAAATAGAGAAATACCGACATTCTTATTTTTTTGAGAATTTTTTTTAGATGTATACCCGACATTCTTAGAACTTGGGTTTTAGACCTTTAGTTTACTTGTAACAACAAGCATTACATTCGGTAATTCCCCTTGGCAAAAAATGTCACCAAATTTGCGTTTTCTTAGTACTTGGGTTTTAGGCATCTATATACTTATAACAACAAGCATTTCATTTAGTAATTCCCCTTGGCGAAAAATGTCACTATGTTTGCATTTACCAACTTAACAATGTTATGTGCTTCAACAAACTAGGCTGCCAATTTTCACAGATTATAAAAAAGAGATGCAACGCATATACAGAGTAACTCTGAAAATGTAATAACTTGCACATGCTTATAATCATGCTAAAAGAGAGAGAGAGAGAAAAAAGCATCCAAGAAGATTGAATGCACACAAGGTACCTCATGAACATTGGCAGTGCCAGAAATCACACAAACTGCATAAAGAAAAAACAAAAATTAACGAAAGAGGCAGACAGATTTGCTAAGTGCTACAAAAAATGGTCCTACTATGACATACCAACAACGAAAGGCTCTGTAGTGATCTGTATTTTATCAGCAAGGTCTGCACGAACAAAGCATTAACCAAATTGTTCAGTGGAGGACTTATCGATAATGCTAATCAGAAATCAAAAAAAAAATATTGATGATACATCTAAAAGGGAATCAATAAATGACTAAGCAGTACAAAAAGAAGATCGTCTTATCTAGAATTTAAAGGACTTGCCTAGAATGTTAGTAAGAAATCCAAAAGAGAACGAACTTTTAGTCCAAAAGAGACTACTACAACTACAATCGGTACAAAAAACAAAAAGAAATAACTCTTACTCGTTTATCCTCACTTATCTTCCTTTTTTGTTTTCTTTTTAGAAACAATTGTCGTTAATATCCAACCTTAAGCTAAAAAGGACTTTCACCGCCACCACAACTAGAAAAAGCCCGACATTTACTTTGAGAAACTCCGACTACTCCAACTTTTGCACGCACAATAAAAAATGAGTAAACAAAAACAAACAACCAAGTGCTCGTATAACACACCCCTCCCCCCCCCCCCCCCCCCCCCCCCCCCATATTTTCAGCTCTATCTCAATTGTTTTCTTAAACATTCCTTCCAAGCAGAATAATCATAACAAATATCAGCCAACTTTGATATATCTCCTCCCCCCCCCCCCCCCCCCCCCCTCCTCAACAATAAGTTACCGCATTTAGTTTGAACCATATGTCCACAAAAGAAATTATTTTTCTCCCACAAGAGGCCAAACAGTATTCCAAGTGTAGCCTAATATAATGCACTTCAACCATCCATACTAATAGATATCAACTTTGGAAGTATTAGTATATAGAGAATAGTGGGTATTACTTCGTACTTGACCATTATAAAGAAACTCGAGAGAATGTTAAGAAGCCAACACACCTTCCACCTCGTATATTGCAATTAAACCAATGTCGTGCTGAAATGATCCAAAACATTCAGGGTTTCGATACGCACGACGAGCACCGTCCCGTTCATGTTATGAATTGGAGTAAAAATGTTATATTGTAGTAATAATTAACAGCTGAAGTTCACATTGATGGCACTCCCCTGCCAAAATATTAAAAAATAAAGTCGCTTTAAAAAAAAAAGATAGAGCCGACGAACCAAGTCTTTCTTAAATACAGCACATGTTGAGTACTTCCCGTGCACAAGCAACCCACGTGAATCCAGTGGGTGTGTTTCTCTCTGAATAAGTCACATTGTTATGAAACAATATACTATATACACCCCTAAAAAAATATACATATACATACATGCACACACGAACATAAACATCTAAATGTAATAATATCTACAAATATAATGCGTACACACATCAACAACAACAATGTCAAAGCAATCAAGTTCTTACCGGGTATGTCAACAATGTCACCGGAGTAGATGCAAGTTTTTACCACTTTCATGTCACGGATACAAACAGAATAAATCATCAAGTGGAAATAATAAACATTAAAAGAAAAGTTCAGACGAACATAACAAAAGGATTTGATGTGTCTACCATCACCATAGGGGTAGGCACCTATGCCCTTGTGGCAGCTTAGGAAACTTCGGACAGTAGATCGCAGGCTATATCGCATAATTTCAGCTGAATAAAACCAGGATTCAATCAGATACAAGGAATCAATTCAACCTTTAAGAGAGAGTGATCAAGGGGAGATATAAAAAATAGATGTTGATGCAGTGAAATGACTACCTAAAGTACGTTCGCGATAGACACCTGATACAAAAAAGAACGAAAATAAACAAATAAATAAACTAAATCAACCTTTAACTAAATCAAGGTCTAGTAAAAAAAATAAGATAATTGAGTGCCTACCCCTTCTTTTAAGGGGTTTGCTGTGTTTGGGGGGTTTGCTGTGTTTGCGGGGTTGGCAGGGTTTGCGTGGTTTGATTTGACTAAGCTGTGGCACATTCATGGCAGGTTTTCCTGATTCAAAACAGAATAAAGTATGAAAACAAGCCTAAAGAAAGGACACTGGGGTTCAACTGTTCAAGCAAGCAGTAAATCCTACCAAGAAGACGGGAACTCCTCCGTAAGCTTCCGCTTTCAGGAATACTCAAACCTATTGAACAAAGGAAATTGATTTCAGATCGGCCCTTATTTTGAGGAAACAAATCATATATGTACAATAAAAAAACTCTACAGATGTACCCAAAAAAAAAAAAAACATATGAAAACAAATCAAATAATCAATGAAAAAACTGTACAGATGCACCAAAAAACAAATGAAAACAAATTAATTCAGAAAGAACGGAAGGTTTTAGCAAGCAGTAAAACTACGTACCAAGCAGACGGCGACTCCTCCGTAAAGCAAAACGGCTGTTTCCGCTTTCACGACTACCCATGCCTGAATAACAGAGGTATACTGATTTCACATATCTCCCTTAAGCGGAGGAAACAAATCGTATCTACGATGAAAAAATTCTAGAAATCTACCTAAACTTCGTTTCATTTTTCTGTTTGTAGTGACCGCAGAGAAAGGACGGGAAGGGGTGATTTGAAACTCCTTTTCGCAGTGTTTGAATCGAAAGGAAAGGAAATATTAAAAAAAGGTTTGGAATAGGGGGGGTGCGATCGGGTCGAGTCGAGTCGAGTTGAGTCGAGTCGAGTCGATACTTCATAGGATTCGAGCTCGACTTGACTAAAAAAGTTTGGGTTCGACTATGGGAGCGCCACCTTCTTCATCTATATAAGGTGAGGAGTGCCAACTCTTGCAAGAGAAATATTTTAATAGAAAATATTAGAGGCTCCGCTTGTTCTGGGTAGGAGTTTTTTTTAGCGTTTTGTTTGGGGTTTTTTAAGATAAATGATTGAAGTAATAATTAGAAAATTAAGATGTTTTTTTGAATGTTAGATTATGAAATGATTGGTGAAAGAAATTGAAATAAAGTAGTATAATGAATAAAATAATGGTAAAAAATGTTATAAAGTTGATAAAGTGAAATGATGAGAAATGATTTAATATTTTTTTATTTGTAGTTGAAAAAATGATTTGTAAGTGATTTATAAGAAATGATTGGTGAAGTTATATAAAAAACTCCAAAAAAAGTCTAACGAAAATAAACGGAGCCAGAGAGTCTTCTTGAAAGTTTTGAAAGAGAGAAAAAACGGTCTAGCAACCAGGTTTTTCTATTAGCTATCCAGAGAGGATTCCAAATGAGGTGTTCGTGTGGATATTGATAAAGGCCGAACATGTGGAAGGCTCGCGCACTACTGCTCTTCGTAGATGGTTAAAACGTCGATCTTTTAGATCAAGCATGTTATTCACAGCTTACAACTTAGCGTGTTTATTGTTTTACATGAAGTCGATCTTGGTAAAAAAGAAATAAATTTTAAATTCCGCTGCGTTACCGCGTAGATTTTCTAACAGTGGTATCGGAGCGTGCTTCGAACTTAAGCAATAAACATTAAATAAATTGTGTAGTAATTAATAATAGGTGCATGATTTTAAATTCGCAGAACGAAAAACAAAAAACATAAGAAGCGTTCGATCGGGTAGGGGGCTCGGCCTAAGCGGCGGCTTCCCGCCATGTTACCGCAGGCGGCATCGGCGCCCTTAGGGGTTGCCGGCGTCGGCCGGTTGTGCGTTGTGGACCTCGATTTCATGTTTTGTTGTTTTGTGAATTTTTATGGTACATTTATATCTCTTTGTTTAGTTAATTTCATGTGGCTAACCGATTGTTTAAATAGTTTGGACCATTGGGATGCCACATATTACAATAGGGTGGGTTTATGGTCCACAATTATAGACCTATGATTAACCTCGGCCTTTCCAAATTTTGTTTGGAATATGCCTAGGCTCTTTTTCAAAATTTTAATTTTGGAAAGGGTACGTGTTGGTGCCTTTTGGTTTTGGAAACCACATGCACCCCTTTTGATTAGGAATCAAAAGGAAAGAAACAAAATAGACATAATTTTAATTTTTATTTATTTTGAATGGTTCTAATTATTAAAATTGAAATTGAAATCGATTTTCAAATTAATCGTTAATTTTATTTCGATTAAAATCATTTAATTAATTAATGTTAATTGGTTAATTGATTAGATAAAAATATTTAATTGATTAAACGTTAATCGATTAATTAAGACGCAAGCTGGTGATTTTAGATTTTATCTTTTTCATAAGATTTTATTGTATAGATTAGATATTGTGATTGATATAATATGATTATATGGACCCCGATTGATCATGGACTCGACCAATAGGATAGATGTGAATGATTTACTTTCTGTTGATATTGTCCTAGGCCGTTATGAAAAACGAGCCCAGTTTATAATCTACATTTATCTCATTCCCGTTAGCCCCCCCCCACCCCCCCGGTGTGCGGCTCCCACATCAAAAATCAAGTCAAAATTTTGTCTCCCAATATATAATGACGGTGAAGAGCTCTTGTTTAGATCCAATCTATCAGCCACAGCTGGGGGTTGACCTACCTCGGGTATATCGTTATTATTGAGTTATGAACGTAAGTGATCTCGCGAATATTGGATTATGACTTGATTGAAATTTATTCGACCATCAACCACAGCAGGGGTCGGGTAATTTTTAGAGACAAGGGTCGGCCACCATATAGTGATATGTATTGTCAAAGAGTTGACTAGTCAATAACCAAGAGTCTCATAGTGATGCTATTGGTGAGGTGTCACCTAGTCGTCGAATTATTTGGGTTCACCAGCCACATCAGTGAATCGACGTAACTAGATGAGATCTTGGCCACTAATGATTTTTGGAAAAATTCTTGAAAGTCAATTAGGAGTAGTTGACTAGTGGGAGCAAAATCATAAACCTAAAACACCAATTTTGATTTTGCATGTATAAACACCAACACTCTTTTATATTTATTTTTATGTTGTAGTTTTAGCAAAATTTTATTTATATTTTATTCTTGATTTTTAAAACCAAATAATGATTGTTACCTTTTGAGAAACGTTCTCAAGTATGGTTAAGTAATTTTAATCATTTTAAGATAAGCAATGACACGAGCAACTTCGTTATAGTAGTTAAAGACTATATATTTGATGAGTGCTCTAAGACTTTAATTATTAATAAAAAACGGAAGCTCGTGATATGATAAAATCACTTGAAATTTGTTTCAACGAATTAATCATATATTGGAACGATATCCAAGGGGCCATTGTGTCATAAGATGTCAGTTAATTCAAACATTAGATGCGTTGAATGTGAATGACCAAAACGAATTTTGAAAAGGTTGTTTTCAAAATTGTAAGATTTAAATATCGACTTATTTCTTTAACCATTGCTTGAGGTTAATTAAATAGTTCATGTTTTGAATATGATTCAAAAGGTTAAATAAATTATCTAATAAACTTTGGATTTTCTTTGTGAAAGAAAATTAAAGACATAGCTCTTGTGAATTTTCTTAAGTCTTATGAATATTACACTAAGAAATATTTACGAGTGCTTAAAGGATTAAAAGGAAAGTTAGGGCATGTGCTTAAATTGAGAACTTATCGAAGTCTCCATTCTAAGCAAGTAAGTTGGGGTAAATATATATAAGCTCAAGTCAACTATGAGATATATGATATCCTACGAGTATGATTGAATTAGCAAAATTAAATACAAAATCTTCTAAGATACGGAAAGTGAAGCAAACGTTGCAACATTTGTCATATTGTATTATGAATCTAGTAAACTGGTTAAGGACCTAAATAAATGTAATTGTGTTCTGGTTCTTATGAAGAACATGATTTCAGTTGTACGTTGGGATTTAATGGACAAATTCAATTGTAAGGAATAAACGTTATTCCAATAAAGTTGAATAGTCATTGAATCTAACATACTAGATTGATGTCACTATATAGTTGATATAGGTGATAAAATCTCAACCAAATATTTGTATGGTTGTTATCATTGATATTTGTGGTTGTTCTAGACATAGTATCCGTGGAAGAGAAGCGTGTAGTCAAATGTCATTATCATGATGTCTGAACCATGTGATTATGAATCATGTGGGTAATACGTATCTTATCTAAAGATGACTAAAATACCCTTTTATGAAAATGTTATAAAGTCCAGAAAACTGCCTAAAGCCTAAACATATTGATGTTTGTTGGCTTGTGACAATTAATGTCACGAATAATATTATTGTTTATACTGTTTTAGAAATAGTCGAACATACTTAGTGAAGTATGAATTTCGGAAAGTCTGAAAGGTTAGGACTAGTACGAATATGAGATTGGTAAACAATTTAATTAATCTTCAATTGGATTGTAGTAATTAATACCTGAAAGGTGCTTCAGAAGTTGTCAGAAGAGGAATCAGATTCTCCTTTGAAGGATACCAACTTAGGGATACGCAATTAGATTGTGTTTCTAAAATGGAAATAGCACTTTATACGATGAAGGGGCGGTGAGATCCATGCAAAGTATCCATTACCTGTTTCGGGATAGTGCCCTTATACGAAACATATACTTAACCAAGTTCCGAAAATAAGGTTAAATGAATTCCATATCAGATATGGAAGAAAATGACGTCAAATCCATCTTAACCGATGATTTAGGGTTGTTGTGCTTCTAGCAAGCATGCAGTGTCTGAGAGGCTTGCAGCCCAGTATGACATATGCAACTTTGTGTAATATCATAGCAAGTATGCTAGATATTATTTACTTACCCATTGAGCAAAAGTGTTTGTCTCCAAACATGCTGTCTTCTAGAGGAAGTTTTTCTTCCAAACAAAGCAGTGGGAGTAAATTAAGATCTCAAAAGTAGTTTGAGAACCACAAAGAGATATTTAACCATTGGAACATGAGCAGGCGCCACATAGTGATGAGGTGCAGGACACTGCTCAGTGCACACAAGTACTCTGTGAGTCTACAAATAACCACATTCACAGAAGGGCTACTGGTATGTTCATCTTAAAGAATGAAGGTCTCGCGACTTGAATGGCAAGATTAAGAGATATGGCTTAGAGCCGTAGTATCCGAATTAGATTCCATGAGTGACAAACGGGTTATGAACCTGGTCTGTCTTACCTAAAGGGAATGTCTCTGAAAGGTGGAGCGGGACTTTATAAAAGGCTAACATGGATGGTAATTGATTGCCGTTTTACAGCATAGCCAACTCTGACCGACATGATACCTAGTCGGTTGTACTATAAATGGCGAGCAAGGTCGTATCCCATAGGGAATCTGGTTAAGTATCAAAGCCGGTCTCGTTCTTAGTTTAGGTCAAAACAGTCTTTGAAAATGGTGATTTGCAGATCACCGATTTTACAAACTACTATACACAAAATAAAAGAGTTTAAACAACGAAAAAGAGATAGCCGAGCTATGATCCAATCTAATACTCACAAACCCTAGGTTGATCCGGAAGTGTTTTTGACTTACCTAAATGTTCTCGATGTCATTCTGTTGGTCCCTTGAAAAGGCTTTGGTTAAGTTTAGAGGGGGGGGGGGGGGTGAATAAACTTAACACTTAAAAGTTTGGAGTTAACAAATTCTGCAACTTCGCGGCAGCTCCCCGCCGATACTTCGCAGTCCGCTTGAGACTTCGCAGCTCTGCGATAAACGTAGTCTACCGTCGCTGAGTTTGCTGAATTTGTGCAAATGGAATTATATCAAAATTAAGCCTTAATACTTGTTAAATATGATACTAAGTATTAGATACTCGCAGTGCAAGTGTGTGATTTCGCTTGCTAGATTCGGTAGGTTGATGTGTAGAATAAACTAAGCGCGTAAAGTAAATGCCGAAAGTAAGTAGGCGATTTTATAGTGGTTCCGGTGGTGTAATCCCGTCGGTCCACTCTTCTCCCGTGATGTTGGAGGAAATTCACTAGGGATCTTTGATGTAGTCGTTACAAAGATTCCTAAGGTTGCTTGTCCTTCACCAATCACTATGGCTTCACAACCGAAAACGGGAACAGTAGGATTGTCGCTCCCGAGTCTTCCACCGGTCCTTGAAGGGTAGGATTGCCTCTTCACCACTCTCCACCACAAACAACAAGCTCTTTCACACCAAAGTGCTTCACTGTCTTCGACAGGTTCTTTATAAAATAAAGAGTGAATCAAGTAAATGATTCGGTTGCGAAAGCTTGATTAGGATGATATAATCGGCGGCTTGCGCGCCTCTTCAAGTGTGTATGCTTGATGTAGCTTGAATACAGAATGCACTTGAAGAAATTCTCTAGATCAGCAACTTTAAGTTCAGTAGGTTCAACAGGGTGTATTTCAGCTCAGTAAAATATCTCTTCAAAGTTTATCAAAATTCATCCTAATGTTTCTGAGTTGAAAGTCCTCTATTTATAGGCAAGAATGCATGTGACTTGTATTTGAAATTCAAATGTAACCGTTCCTCGTTTTTGTCCCATCTGATTTGCATTCTGTCACTATTCATAGGATCGACACTCGTCGAATTCCTTTGACAAGCAAGCGTCCGTCCATCCTTTGACTTATATCCAATGGATAAAAGTATGAATCATCCCAACGTTCTTTAATCTCAGCCTTTGATTTCTTTGATAAGTCAGAGGTAGTTGGTCGTCCTTATCCATGTAATCTTCCAATAATCTTGAATTAATCGAGGTATATAATCGACGGGTTCATCGGTCTGTCGAGATACCTATCGTCCGTCGAACTCCAATTTGCCGTGTATAAAATACAATGCAATCGACTTCTTTTATCTAACTTTTATTTGTGAAGTTAGATTACACCCTTTTAATTATAACCAAGTTCCAAACATCATCCAACTTATGGAACTTAGACCTTCTACACAAGGTATATATGTGATCAGTTTAGGTCATCACAGACTTGCCTAAATTCTGATCCCATATCATTGACTTAAATTTCTAAGTTTGATCCCTTAGCCTTCTGCAACTGAGTTTGAACCCTCAGCCTTCAGTCTTCTGTCTTCAGCAGGTTCCTGACTAGTCTACTGACTTATCTACCCTACTGATATGACTAGTTTACTGATAAAGTTCAGCTGACCATTACAGTGCTTGTTTGATCAAGCCTATTTATGAATCAAACTCTAATAAGCCTATACATTGATCTAGACATCTTTTTGCCTTTGCACTATAACAGCTAGTCTGGCACTCATCATCAAAACTAAGAAATAAGTCCAACAATTTCCTCCTTTTTGGTGATGATGCCAATACCCTCACCTAACAGCAAAGCAAAAAGATATAAAACAAAAACAAAACAAATAGTGTCATCTTTCATTATAATCAATTTGTTCAAAGATATTACAGTCTAGAATCAGCAAAGACATAAAGCAATTAAAGTATGCTGATCTACTGTCTTCTCTCCCTTTCTTGTCTGGCTTTCTCTATTTGTTCTTGATATTCTCTGATTTCTCTAACCATATCTCTCATCCAGTCATTCTCAATCAGAGAGAAGTCAATATGAGGATTTACATGTTTCCACCAATGCCATGCTTCAGGTAGAGTGAGGGATATTTGATTTACCCTGAAGCCTAACCTCATATATACTTCTTTAAATTCATTCATTGAGTCCTTTGCCTTTGTGGTAGGTATACCAATGCCACTTCTACCACCTCTGTGTTTGGCCCTCAAGGATTTGATTCTTGCTTCCCAAAACTTAAGTCCCAAAAATAAGTTCGTACCTTCATGAAACCCCTTGTCATGATAGGGTCTATGTCTCGTTATTGTATACCTTCTTGTATTGTTGGAGAAGCTCATCGGTGAGTGGAAGTCCGCAGTGTGCCGGTTGTCCGAAAGCATTTGTATCTCGCTTCCCATCTCTTCTTTGCAAAAACTCGGCGCTTAACTTCTTTTGCTTCTCGCTGTTGCCTCTTCCCCTTATTGACATCATCAACAAACCGGGACAAGCGAGCCATGCACATTTTCCCGTGTGATAACTAGGTTGCTTAGTTGTCCTTCAATGATTTCGGTCCTAGTATCAATTGCTTTGTGATCCTTCCTTGCATTGTTTGCTCCAAAGGGTTATCCTCTCGGTAAGTTTAGGATCGTGCACGCAGTTGTTGTGCGGCGAGCGAGGCTCGTGTGTAGCAACAAGGTTGTCAAGTTTCGATGGATGGAAATAAATTGGTCTTTCGTAAGCTTATCTTTTGCGCATTTCCAACCCCGATGCCCCTCACATCTAGTATCGGATCATTCACGCATTTTGAGTAGATGTGAAGTTTGAAGCAACCGTGGCGAGATTGTCCGTTTTCATTCACCATTTTCATCGCTTCTTCAAATCTTTCTTCCTGTCTATCCGCTTGAGTTCTTAACCGTTGCATATCATGCCTCACGCTCTTAACTCATCCAAAACTTCTACTGGTATCTCACCAGTCATTCTTCCACCAGTAGTGCCATCAGCAGGCTCCTCAACATTGTACTGTGGCCTCTGATTGCTCACAACCATTGCCCAACTCTTATCCAATCCAGCAGGATTAGGTCCTTGATATTCTTCCAAGATAGGATCAAGGGCTGGTTCTTCAAAAATAGGAACAAATGCCTGTGGTGGATCAACATTAATATTCTCTTCTTCAGGCATCTGGAACTCCTCATCACTATAGTCATAGTCCAGCAGCTGCTCATCCGTATTAACAGCAGTCTGCTGACCATGTTTCCCTTCAGTGGTCTTGTCTCCAGTTTGCGTCACTACAGCAGCCTCTTCAGCAACAGGGGTTTCCTCCAAACCCAAAGTTTGTTCCAACCTTTGTCCAGGTGTCTTTGAGACTCGGCGACCTATACCTCCGGTTCCAACTTGTATCCGTGTGCTTGTTTGTAACTCGGAACTTTGTACCTCCTCTTCAACTCTTTGTGGATTGAATATAGCCTCATTATCCACTTGGAATCCTTCAGCATGACCAATCTTGGTCAGGATACTGGCAGTTTTAGTAAGAATGCCCTCAAAGTCAAATCCATCTTGATATTCAATAGACTCTTCTGAGCTGGCACTAGGTTCACTATAATCAGTGACCTTCTCTACATCCAGATCCTCATTCTGTTCAGCTTCAGTTTGTGCAGTAGGCTCTACAACATGGAATGTACTTGGTTCATCAGCTAGCCTACTAGCACTAAAGTTGACTCCATCATTGATCAACGCCTCCAGATCATCCATGGTGAGATCCTGCGGATCCTCATCCATTTCTCCAGTCTGCTGGCCCTCAGCAGACTTACCAGTATCAGTGGACTGTTGTACAAATGGTTCCTTCAACATTGCAGTCCTACTGGTCTCTCCTGGACCAGAGGGGTGATTATCATCAGAATTAGATGATGAAGAGTCATCATCACCACCTCTTGGATCCCTGAACTTGATACCCTCTTCTTTCTGTTGATCATCAAACAAATCCATCAGCCTTGATTGCAGCAAGGTGGTATCAACCAGATCCAGCAAGTTCTCTACTCCCAATTTTTCAAAAGCCCATTCCTCAAAATCTGTCATAGGCTCAGCAGCTGGCTTTTGCTTCTTATAGAATCCAAACTTCCATTGAAAGTAATCAGCCACCAGCAAGATTTTTGGATCAACATACCCTTCTTTCCTCTTCTTCTCATGTTTTTCATAGGGTAAGAATGATCCTTTGGGAGCTCTTCCAGTACCTTGTTGGCCTCTAAAGGTCCCAACAAGCTGATTCAAAGTTTCTTCAACAGATGCCTCAAAGTCAGTAGGTTGCTGAAGTTGTGTATTGGTACCTACTACTTCCATCTGTACAATACTTGGTTCCCCCTGACTTACATGCTCATCGCCAGGGGTTAGCGACAGACGCTCTTCCCCCTGAGTTCTTGCAACGCTTGCGGGGTCTTCAACCAAGTCTTCAACTACCACAAAGCAGTTCGGGTTCGGGTTCAATGGTTTGTCTTGTGGGTCTTCGCATAGATACTACGGCGAGCTCGGGGTCGGTGAGCGTCGTATATCTCCAACAGATTGCTCAACAACAACCCGGTCCACTTTCGGTAGACTTGACAACCTCTTCAGGTGAGGAGTCAGTAATCTCCACAGGCTTGATGACAGTCAAGGGCTCAGCCTCAATAGCCTCTTCTTCTTCTTCTACTGATGCTTCCTCTTGAACTCTTTGAGCCTCCAAGTTTTTCAGTTCTTTCCCCTTTCCATGTTTCTTTTTGTGGGTGATTTCTTTCATCCTCTTGGAAAGTGGCTCATCATGTTTTTCAACCATAGTAGACTTCCTCTTTCTACTATCTTCTTTCTGTTGTTCCCTCAAGATTTCAACAACGCTTTTCTTGCGAAGAACGGCGGGGTCGGTAACCTCCACGAACCCTCGGCGGACTCGAAATAGTCCGTGTCGTTTGCTTCCTTGTTCTTTTTGAAGGCTTTAATACTTCGTATATCTTCCTTGTTTCGCGCCTTTCTTTTCTCGGCGGCTTTCTTTGCGAGCGGGTTTAACAGTTTCTTTTTAGTTTGCTTGACCTGCTCACCACCAGCATCACCATCATCACCATCACTATCATCACCAGCAGCAGGTTCAGCAACATCTTCATCATCATCTAGACCAGGAATAGCATAATCAATTTCCTTCTTGTATCTAGACTGATTGATCTTCTCAGGTTCAAGATCAGGAACTTCCAAATGATTCAGCAGGGTCTGAACCATTAATCCTAAGGGCAAGGCCTTGGATTTCCTTTTTCCCTCTTTATCTTCCTTGGCTACCTTCTTCATGTAATGAATGAAGTAACCAGCCCAGTCAAATCTCATACTCCTGCAAATGATCATCATCAACTCTATCTTGGGTCCTGATAGAGTGTCCATACTCTCAACCAGTCCAAGTATGTTCTTTGCAATGAGCTTGCTCAGCAGGTTGTACTCAAATCAAATGTGTTTCACATTGATGCCTGGAATGGATTTGGTGGCTGCATTTGTCTTGATTTGATCAACAAAAGCCATCTTGGATAGTCCCATTGCTTCAGGATTTACTGGACCATCCACTACTTCCTCAAATCCAAACACTTCCCTCAGTAGACTAGGGGAAACTTCAATCTCCTCAGCATTCACAGTTGTCTTGAATGCTTCAGTCCCTTCTTCCACAACCATGTTCTTCCAGAAATCAATAACATTGGTGTATGAAATTGTTTCTAGTTTGAGATTGAGTATGTTCTCCAACCCTTCAAACCTCCTGATTCTCCTACCAATATTAATGGCAAAATCTGTTTTGTTTGCATCCACAACAAAGCCTCTAACACTTTGGCTCGTTTCAATCTGGACATCAATATTTTCCGCCATTTGTATGAGAAGAATGAGATGGAGAAGATAGATTAAGAATCATGTGTTCACACAGTGTAAAATTCGCAGTGATAAAGCAGATTTTGCAAGTAGAGAATCTGCTGTGTAACAGTCTGAATATATAGACAGTGAGTGGTTGCAACTGTCATTGCATATACATCCATGTCAACCACGATTAATCTAAATAAATTCTGGCTTGACACGTGTTCCATAACGTTTGATAACCGTTAGATCGTGTTAACTGTGGTAATAAAGGATAGTGTAAATATCCCGCCAATTCTGCTTTTTGACTTTAATAACTTTGACTGAGTAACGTTCCATTCAGCAGGGTAGTCCTCAGCAGGGTGGGCTCAGCAGTCTGCTGATAAAGGTGCTTCAACAGCCTGCTGGCGACAAAGTGACTCTGCTGATCCTTAATTTCTCCTTGTTTTGTTCAATTGATAATACAAGATGAAGTTTAATACCAATGACTGATCTGTCAAGTGAGCTCACCCAACATGACAAAGACCAATCCCCTTGGCAACCTCATTTGCTCAATTGTCCAAACATAAGTACATGGAATTGTTGATACCAATGACTAGTCTGCTAAGTGAGCTCACCCAACATAGCAAAGACTAATCCCCTTGGTGAATTCCAGTACATTGCTGAATATCAGTCAACTTTTATAATTCCAAGTTCAGTCCTTAGTTTAGCAAATCTTTCACTGTCAAGTGGTTTAGTGAAGATATCATCAAGTTGATCTTCAGTAGGGATGTATAGAACCACCACATCTTTCTTTTCAACATGATCTCTTATAAAATGATGTCTCACATCAATATGCTTGGTTCTTGAATGCAAAACAGGATTTTCTGTGATTGCAATTGCACTTGTGTTGTCACACATAATTGGAATTTCCTTTTCTTCAATTCCATAATCCCTTAATTGTTGTCTTAACCATAGTACTTGTGCACAAAGAACTTCCAAAGAAGAATGTACTCGGCTTTTCAGCGAGTGGAAGTTGATATAGAATTCTGTTTCTTGCTAAACCAGGAGACCAGTCTATTTCCCATTAACTGATAGGTTCCTGAGGTGCTTTTTCTATCAATTTTGCATCCAGCATAATCAGAATCTGAGTAGGATATAACTTTGAAGCTTCCATCCTTGGAATACCATATCCCTACTCCCAAAGTCTCTTTTAGGTACTTGAGAACTCTTTTGACTGCACCTAAATGACTTTCTTAGGTTTTGATTGAAATCTTGCACAAACACCTACAACAAAGGATATATCGTGTCCGCCGTTAGGTACAATTACGCCTATCATCCTTCAGTATAAGGTCGATCAACATCTTTGCCTTCTTTATCTTCATCCAAATTCGATATTTGTACTCATAGGAGTTGAATTTTTAGTGCTATTTTCCATACCAAACTTCTTCAAAGAAGTCCTTGGTATACTTGGTTTGATGAATGAAGATTCCATCTTTCATTTGTTTAACTTGCAATCCCAAGAAGTAATTAATTTCTCCCATCATACTCATTTGAAATTTGCTCTTCATTAGATTTGCAAACTTTTCACAAAGTAAATCATTTTCAGAACCAAATATAATGTCATCCACATAAATCATACCCGGCCAGGTGCCGTCCCTTTACCGATTCTCGAAAAGTGTCTTGTCAATGGTGCCTTTTGTAAAACCATTGTCCACCAAGAATTGAGATAAAGTCTCATACCATGCTCTTGGTGCCTGTTTCAATCCATAAAGTGCTTTATTGAGTCTATACACTTTATCTTCTTGATCTTTAACTTCAAATCCAGGAGGTTGCTGTACATACACTTCCTCCTCTAGAATGCCATTCAAAAATGCACTTTTGATATCTATTTGATATACTTTGAAGTTCTTATATGCAAGATGTGCCAAGAATAATCCGATAGCTTCCAATCTTGCAACAGTGCATAAGTTTCATCAAAATCTATTCCTTCGCTTGAGAATAGCCTTTTGCAACTAGTCCGGCCTTATTCCTTACAATGGTACCGCATTCATCAAGTTTATTTCGTATACCCATTTAGTACCAATGATATTTGCATGACTTGGCCTTTCAACTAGTGTCCAAACTTGATTTCTTTCAAATTCATTTAATTCTTCTTGCATAGCAATTATCCAATCTGGATCTGAAATTGCTTCTTCAACAACTTTAGGTTCCATTTGAGATAGAAAACAAGTAAACATAGCTTCTAGTTGTCTTCTAGTCCTCACACCTTGCTGTACATTGCCAATAACTTGTTCAGCAGGGTGATTCCTTAACCATTGTGGATTCTGGTTATTTTGATTATCAAGAGCCTCATCTTCAGTAGGGTCTGCTGTAGCTTCTTCAACAACAGGGGGTTCAGCAGATCCTTGAATTGCTTCAGTTGTTGCATAAGTAACATTACCAAATAGCAGGTGTTCAAGCGAGGGCGATCGTAAATTTTCAAGTCATTGAATCTTTCCAAAACTTCAACACAATGCGGATCGTGACTTGTTGATTCTTAGCAGGTTCACAATCTTCATCTTCCATACCAGTAAACTTAGGTTCATCAAACACAACATGTATTGTTTCTTCATGTTTCAGTGACCTCTTGTTCAAGACTCCACGAATGCCTTGCCGACGAAGAATATCCCAAGAAAATTCCTTCATCCGATTTTGGTTGGAATGTTTTCAAATGAACTTTGTGATTTAGGATAAAACACTTGCTTCCAAATGGATGGAAATAGGATATGTTAGGTTTCCTTCCATTCCAAAACTCATAAGGTGTCTTCGCTGCTCTTCTTGTTCATCGATGTTCTTTTTTTGTGTATAGCATGTTGTATTAACTTGCTTCAAATTTCAATATCTTTCGGTAGCAATGCTTCACAAATCATTGTTCTTCCCGCTTCCTTTAGAGTCCTGTTTCTTCTTTCAAAGAACCCCATTTTGCTTTGAGGTGTACCAGAGAAGACAAGTTGATGTAGTACACCATTCATTCACGATATTCTCTTATCACTTTGTTGAGAAATTCAGTACCCTGATCTGATCTTATCTTTATTACTGTTAAACTTTTCTCATTTTGTAATCTCTTCAAAAGATTAGGCATGCTTTGGAGTGTTTCACTTTTCTTGTTCATAAACACCACCCAAGTGTATCTTGAATAGTCATCCACAACCACTAAGGTGTACTTTTTTCCTGTTACACTTGTTGGAGTTATTGGTCCAAATAGATCCATATGCATCAGCTCCAACACTCTATTAGTTGATTATTTAGTTTTTGACTTGAAGCTTGACTTTATCTGTTTACCCTGCTGACATGCATCACATATAGCATCCTTCTTGAATGTGATCTCGTGTAAACCAATCACCAGCTTCTTCTTCACCAACTGATTGATATCATCACAGTTTAAATGATTCAATTTCTTGTGCCATAACCAATTGAGTTCGACTTGGTATGCACTATCAGCAGTTTCGGAACTCGCAGTAGACCAATCCACAACATACATGTTTTGTTGTCTTCTACCAACAAGATAAACTTGATCACCTCTTTCACTAATGACAATACGAGTTGTTTTTGTCAAAAGTGACCTTGTATCCCATGTCACGAGAATTGTCCAGTGCTCAGCAAGTTGTAGTCTAGTCCTTCCACATATGCAACATTTTTGATTGTAAGTCCATTTCTCACAAGTGTGCCATATCCTCTTGTAAGTCCAGGTGTATTCTTGTTGCCAAAATTCACCCTTGGACCATCTTTTGCCACAAAGTTTGACAAACAGTGCTTATTCTTTGTCATGTGTCTGGAACATCCACTGTCAAAGTACCAGACACCCTACAAAACAAAGTTAATGCATTTTAGGTACCCAAACCTGTTTGGGTCCATAATGGTCAGTTGTAAGCATGACCCTTGGCATGTTTCCATAAGGTCTTCTCCTAAATGTGTCATACTTTGGTTCATACATGTATTCCACGCATCCATAAGTTCTAACAGTAGGTTGTGTAGGATTCACATATGTTTTCTGGCCTTTTGGTTTGTAATGCTGTCTGAAGTGACTTTTGTTGTTAAAAGCATTAGTGTAACCATTTGTTTGTTGTCTGTTAGGAACAGCCCTGTAATATGGAGTCTGCTGAGGTCCCTGCTGAGGCCTTTTATAAGTCTTCTGCTGAGTCTTTTGCTGATTCCATTGCTTAGGTTTTACCCTAGCAGCATGGTTATACTTGTTGTTTCTAATAGTAGGTACAGGAGTATTCCAATCATCATCGGTAGGGAACAGCCTCTACCTTTCCCCCGAGATAAGTATCCCTTAAATGATTAACATTTTTGAGTTTAGGATTCTTATCCTTGGAATATTTCTGTTTCTTACCCTTCGTAGTCCAAATAGACTTGGCAGCGCTGTGTCCGCTATCACTGCTTAGAAGGCACAAGCGATCTATTTTTGGATTCATTCTTTTTGTTAGGAGTCGTTGACTTCTTTGACTTCGATTCAGCTTCCTTGAAGTGTTTTCGTAGGTTTTGTTGCCTCAAAGAACCTTACTTGGAATTGGATCTTGTGCGGTACAAACTTAGGACCAATTCTCGGTACTAGGTTCAAGAACTTTACTTTGGATCCACTCTTTTTGGATTGTTGAGTTCCAAATCCAAGCCCCGTTCTATCACCATAAGGCTTTCCGTTTTGTATGCGACGGGAACAAGATGGTTCAAATAGATTCAAAGGCTACCGAATGATCGATAGGCTTATCTTGATTCTTCGTCCAACATCTTTTCCTTTACCTTTGAGAACCCTTAATTTTGCTTTCAATCTTCCAACTTCCAATTCAAGAGCTTCTTTTTCAGCCTTCACAATCTCATAACCAGATTGTATTATCCTCGCTTGATTAAGGATGGCATCCAAAGTCTCATTGTTGTCGAATTTCTAGGATTTGAACCACAGGTTGATTCACAATCACTTCCAAAGAGAGTGTTTATAGATACAATATTGTATACCTCCTCGCTTTCTTCCATATTAGCCATCAAAGCATAATCTTCCATCTCAAAGAACCAATGCCGTGTGTCATCGATTCATTTCCTTTTTCGATTCCACTTCATACCCTGATTCATCTTCAGCAACCATAGCCTTCTTGCCATATCTTCTTTGTTGACTCTTGGTATTCAGTAGGTCTGGACAATCAGGTCTAAAGTGTCCAGGCTTCTTGCAGTTGAAGCAAAGATAATCAGGTTCCTTACTTTGTTTTAACTCAGGACAGTCAGGTTTGAAGTGTCATGGTTTCTTGCAATTAAAGCACAGATAGTCATTGTCTTTCTTTGATTTTTCTTTCTTTCTTTCAGTAGGCCTCTTAGTGAAATTTCTTGAAGGGGCCTTTCCAGTCTTCATCATCCTGATTTTCTTGCTCAGTAGGGCAATTTGCTCCTGCATCTCATCTATCAGATCATCTTGTCCTCCTGATGTTTCTTCTTGATGTGAAGCAGCCAATGCAGTGGTCTTTGGCTCTTCCTTTTCAGTCTCAGGTACAAGTTTTTTGCTAAATTCATAAGCTTTGAGATCGAAAACAATTTGAAGGTGTCTTCTTCATGCAACTTTCTCATTTCTTCTATTGCAGTTACCTTCATTTTCCAAACATCTTTTGCAGGTAGAGCCTCCAAGATTTTGGTGTTTATTTCTTCTTTTGAATAACTTACACTTAACAGGGTAAGTTCATCCAGGATTGCATTGAATCTTGATTCCATTTTCTCAAAGGTTTCATTTGGCGGTATCTTGAACTTTTGGAATCTTTTTTAGGCCACACTGATTTTATTCTTCTTTATTGCATCAGTGCCTTCACAGATCAAATGTATCTTATCCCAAAGTTCCTTTGCAGTTTTGCAATCTTTAACCTTCATGTACATATTGCTATCCAAGGTTCTATAAATGATGTCAATAGCAATGTTGTTGAGGTTTGCTCTCTTTCTATCTTCTGCATTCCATTCTCTTTTTGGTTTTGGAATGTACTCAGTTGTGTCACCCACTGTAACTGCCTTGGTAATCTCCAGTGGTCCATCGATCAAGACATCCATCATCTCATCATGAGTTGCGAAGGGTATGCACGCATTCGACGTTTATACTCATCAAATCTATCAAGAGAACACATCGGATAGTTCTAGCATACTTGGGTGTTATCCATGATGCAAGTCTTTGAAAATCGCAACTTGAAAAAGTTTCAAAGTATTTTCACAAGCACAACAAGTAGGATTACTTTAGAACGTAAGCACGCTTCGATACCAATTGTTGGTCCCTTGAAAAGGCTTTGGTTAAGTTTAGGGGGGGGGTGAATAAACTTAACACTTAAAAGTTTGGAGTTAACAAATTTCGCAACTTCAAGACCGCGATACTTCATGAGTAGTCTGTCGAGACTTCGTAGCCCGCCGATAAACAATAGTCTATCGTCGCTTGAGTTTGTTGAATTTGTGCAAATGAATTATATCAAAATTAAGCCTTAATACTTGTTGTTAAATATGATACTAAGTATTAGATACTCAGTAGTGCAAGTGTGTGATTTTAGTTGCTAGATTCAGTAGGTTGATGTGTAGAATAAACTAAGTGCAGAAAGTAAATGCTGAAAGTAAGTAGGCAGATTTTATAGTGGTTCCAGGTGGTGTAATCTGTCGGTCCACTCTTCTCCCGTGATGTTGGAGGAAATTCACTAGGGATCTTTGATGTAGGCGTTACAAAGATTCCTAAGGTTGCTTGTCCTTCACCAATCACTATGGCTTCACAAAGCGAAAACGGGAACAGTAGGATTGCTTGCTCCCGAGTCTTCCACCGGTCCTTGAAGGGTAGGATTGCCTCTTCACCACTCCACCACAAACAACGAGTCTTTCACACCAAAGTGCTTCACTGTCTTCAAAGAGTTCTTTATAAAATAAAGAGTGAATCAAGTAAATGATTCAGTTGCAGCAGCTTGATTAGGATGATATAATCAGCAGCTTGCGGCTTCAAGTGTGTATGCTTGATGTAGCTTGAATACAGAATGCACTTGAAGAAATTCTCTAGATCAGCAGCTTTAAGTTCAGTAGGTTCAGCAGGGTGTATTTCAGCTCAGTAAAATATCTCTTCAAAGTTTATCAAAATTCATCCTAATGTTTCTGAGTTGAAAGTCCTCTATTTATAGGCAAGAATGCATGTGACATGTATTTGAAATTCAAATGTAACCGTTCCTCGTTTTTGTCCCATCTGATTTGCATTCTGTCACTATTCATAAGACTGACACTGTCAGAATTCCTTTTTGACAGTGCAGTCTGTCCACCCTTTGACTTATATCCAATGGATAAAAGTATGAATCATCCCAACGTTCTTTTAATCTCAGCCTTTGATTTCTTTGATAAGTCAGAGGTAGTTGGCTGTCCTTATCCATGTAATCTTCCAATAATCTTGAATTAATCGAGGTATATAATCAGCAGGTTCATCAGTCTGCTGAGATACCTATTAGTCTGCTGAACTCCAATTTGCTGTGTATAAAATACAATGCAACTGACTTCTTTTATCTAACTTTTATTTGTGAAGTTAGATTACACCTTTTTAATTATAACCAAGTTCCAAACATCATCCAACTTATGGAACTTAGACCTTCTACACAAGGTATATATGTGATCGCTTTAGGTCATCACGTACTTGCCTAAATTCGATCCCATATCCTTGACTTAAATTACTAAGTTTGATCCCTTAGCCTTCTGCAACTGAGTTTAAACCCTCAGCCTTCAGTCTTCAGTCTTCAGCAGGTTCCTGACTAGTTTACTGATAAAGTTCAGCTGACCATTACAGTGCTTGTTTGATCAAGCCTATTTATGAATCAAACTCTAATAAGCCTATACAATTGATCTAGACATTATTTCAATAATCTACCCTCCTATGTCAGGTTCAACAGTCCACTGACCGGATTTAACTGACCAAACATGGTCTACGATCAATGAAACGCTCAACAAGTTGATATAAACCTCACACACGAAACCGAATCTAAACAACTCGGTCGGTTTTACAGGGTGATCCTAGAACCCCGGTTCCCGTATCCTCTCACAAAATACATATGTAAAGACGATACGTGAAATACGATTATCAAGTGATCAATTCAACAAACATGATTAAGTATAAGTTCTAGAACTACTATAACATCGAGAATCAACAAATCAAACTTCAAGAACACCACATGAACAATCTAGGGTTCGATTTCGAAGATTATCGCATAACTCGGCTATATAACGATTACCCACTCATTATACTAAGCAAATAAAAATAAATCATCAAGAAATCAAACATTCAACAAGATTAAAAGCAAGAACAAGATGTAAATTTAAATACCAAATAGATAGGCCGTCGATAATCGAGTCTCCGAACGAAATCCCGTCAATAACGCGTCAAACTATCTTCGAGATCCTCCGGATTACAAAAATCTAAGCCTAATTTAGCTAAAATATTTACAAGATTGATCTAATCTAAGAAAAGGTTGAAAAGGGGCTGAAAAAACTGCAGAAAAACGCAGGAAACTGATCTAGTGTGAAGAGATGAAGGTGGGGGGGGGGGGGGGGTATTTATAGTGTTAGGCGTGTACCTAGGAAAGTGCATGCACACACCTAGGATGCAGTGTTGGACTTATTTCTCAGTTTTGATGATGAGTGCCATACTAGCTGTATAGTGCAAAGGCAAAAAGATGTCTAGATAATATGTATAGGTTTATTAGAGTTTGATTCATAAATAGGTTTGATCAAACAAGCACCGTAAAAGGCCGCCGATCGTTTATCGCCAGACCGATCTAGGTCGCAGGGTAGATAGGTCGCAGACCGGTCCGGAACCCGCCGAAGACCGAAGGCCGAGGGTTCAAACTCGGTGAATGAAGGCTAAGGGATCAAACTTAGTATTTAATGTCAAGGATATGGAATCGAATTTAGGCAAGTCTCGTGATGACCTAAACCGATTACATATACCTTGTGTGAAGGTCTAAGTTCCACAAGTTGGATGATGTTTGGAACTTGGTTATACTTTAAATGATGTAATCTAACTTCACAAACAAAAGTTGGATAAAAAGATTCAAATTTGCATTATATTTTACGTACAAAAATATGATGTTCAAGCAGATCGATTGGTTTTACAAAGCAGATCGATGAACCCGCCGATATATACCTCGATTAATTCAAGATTATTGGGAAGTTACATGGATAAGAACAGCCAACTACCTCTGACTTATCAAGCAAATCAATGGCCGAGATTAAAAAGACGTTGGGATGATCCATATTTTTATCCATTGGATACAAGTCAAAGGGTGGACAGATCGCACTCAAAAAGTAATCCCGACAAAGTGTCGGCCCCATGAATAGTGACAGAATGCGTGCGATGGGACAAATACAAGGAACGGTCACATTTGAATTTCAAATTCAAGTCACATGCATTCCTACCTATAAATAGAGGACTTTCAACTCAAGAAGAAGATGATGAATTTTGGGATAAACTTTAAGTGATAACACTGAGCTGAAAAAAACACCCTGCTGAACTTACTGAGCTTAAGGCTGCTGATCTAGTTATTTTCTTCAAGTGTATTCTCGTGTTCAAGCCGCATCAAGCATACACACTTGAAGACCGCAAGTCGCCGATTATATCATCCTAATCAAGCCGCCGCAACCGAATCATTTACTTGATTCATTCTTTATTTTATAAAGAACTCCGCTCGAAGACAAGTGAAGCATCTCGTTAGGTGTGAAAGATCGTTGGTTTGTGGTGAAGCCGGTGAAGAGGCAATTCTACCCTTCAAGGACCAAGGGAAGACTCGGAGCAAAGAATCCTACCCGTTCTTAGTTTTCGCCTTGTGAAGCCATAGTTATTGGTGAAGGACAAGCAACCTAGGATTCTTTGTACAGATAACTCAAAGATTACTAGTGAATTTCCTCCAACATCACAGGAGAAGAGTGGACGTACAGGATTACATCACCTGGAACCACTATAAAAATCTCTCTACTTACTTACTGCATTTATTTTCTGCACTTAGTCATTATTCTTATCAACCTGCTGAATCTAGCAACTGAAATCACACACATACACTACTGAGTATCTAATACTTAGTAACATATTTAACAACAAGTAACAAGGCTTAATTTTGATATTATTCCGCCGCACAAATTCAAAGAACCGAACCGTCGCAGACTATCGTTTATCGCCGAGCTACGAGGTCTCGCAGACATCGAAGTATCGCGAGTCGCCGCCGAAATTGCGAATTTGTTAACTCCAAAGTTTTAAGTGTTAAGTTTATTCACCCCCCTCTAAACTTAACTAAAGCCTTTTCAAGGGACCAACAATTGGTATCGGAGCAAAGGCTTCGTTCAAGGAATCCTACTTGTTGTGCTTGTGAAAATTCTTTAAAACTTTCTTTCAAGTTACCGATTTTCAAGACTTGCATCATGGATAACACACAAGATGCTAGAACCATGTTGATGTGCTCTCTTGATAGATTTGATGAGTATAAACGTCGAATGCGGGCATATCTTGCTCGCTACTCATGATGAGATGATGGATGTACTAACCGAAGGACCACTCGGAGATTACAAAGGCAAGAATAAAGGTGGGTGACAGAATCGAGTACATTCCTAAACCAAAGAGAGAATGGAATGCGAAGACAGAAAAGAGCAAACCTCAACAACATTGCTATTGATATCATCTACGAACCTTGGATAGCAATATGTACATGAAAGTCAAAGATTGCAAGACCGCAAAGGAACTTTGGGATAAGATTCACTTAATCCGTGAAGGCACCGATGCAATAAAGAAGAACAAAATCGGTGTGGCCGAAAAAGGTTTCAAAAGTTCAAAATGCTACCTAATGAAACCATTGAGCAAATGGAGTCCGATTCAATGCAATCTTAGATGAACTTACTCGCCGAGTGTAAGTTATTCAAAAGAGGAAGTAAACACCAAAATCTTGGAAGCTTTACCCGCAAGAGATGTTTGGAAAATGAAGGTGACGCAATTGAAGAAATGAGAAAGCCGCATGAGGAAGACACCTTCAAACTGTTCTCCGATCTTAAGGCCTATGAATTTAGCAAGAAGTTAGTGCCTCGAAATCGAAAAGGAAGAGCCAAAGACCATCGCATTGGTCTGCTTCACATCATGAAGAAACATCGGGAGGACAGATGATATGCTAGATGAAATGCAAGAGCAAATTGCCCTACCGAGCAAGAAGATCGAATGATGAAGACCGGAAAGGCCCCTACAAGAAATTTCACAAAGAGGCCTACCGAGAGAAGGAAAGAAGAACCAAAGAAAGATAATGACTATCTATGCTTTCATTGCAAGAAACCGGGACACTTCGTACCCGATTGTCCCGAATTGAAACAAGGCAAGGAACTCGATTATCTTTGCTTCAACCGTAAGAAGCCCGGACATTTTAGACTCGATTGTCCGTACCTACCGAAGACCAAAAGTCAACAAAGGAGACATGGCAAGAAGGCTATGGTTGCCGAAGATGAATCAGGGATATGAAGTGGGATCTCGAAAAGGAAATGAGTCGATGACACAAGACCGGTTGCCGATATGGAGGATTATGCTTTGATGGCCAACATGGATGAAACCGAGGAGGTATACAACACCGTATCTATAAACACTCCCGCCGGAAGTGATTGTGAATCAACCCGTGGTTCAAATCCTAGAAATTCGACAACAATGAGACTTTGGATGCCATCCTTAATCAATCGAGGATAATACAATCTGGTTATGAGATTGTGAAGGCTGAAAAAGAGGCTCTTGAGTTAGAAGTTGGAAGATTGAAAGCCGAATTAAGGATTTTCAAAGGTAAGGAAAAGATGTTGGACGTAATCAAGCATAAGTCTCTGTCGCACATCCAAGCGGCCTCGAATCCGCTCGAACCATCTTGTTCCAATACTGCATACAAATCAGGAAAGCCTTATGGAGATAGAACTGGGCTTGGATTTGGAAATCAGCAATCTAACAAGAGTGGATCCAAGAAGGTTACCGAACCTAGTACCGAAATTGGTCCTAAGTTTGTGCCCGCACTAGATCCATCTCCCGCAAGGCCGCTCGAAGCGGTAAAACCAAATGAGAATGCCTCAAAGAAGCAAAATCGAAGTCTCGAAGTCAACGGCTCCTAGTAAAAAGAATAAATCCAAAAATAGACTCGCCGTACCTTCTAAGCTCGCCGATAGCGTACCCGCTACCAAGTCTATTTGGACCACGTAAGGGAAAGAAACGAAGTATTCCAAGAATAAGAATCCTAAATCCAAAAATGTTGATCATTCAAGGGATACTTATCTCAGGGGGAAAGGTAGACTGTTCCCTGCTGATAATGATTGGAATATTCCTGCATCTAATGTTAGAAACAGTCAGTATAACCATACTGCTAGGGTAAAACCTAGACAATGGAATCAGCAGAGGACTTACATAAGACCTCAGCAAACTCCATATTACAGGGCTGCTCCTAACAGACAGCACATCTATGGCTATGCAAATGTTTCTAACAACAAGAATCATTTCAAACAACATTATGTACCAAAAGGCCGTAAAACATATGTGGTTCCTACACAACCTACTCGTTAGAACTTATGGATGTGTGGAATACATGTATGAACCAAAGTATGAACCAAAGTATGACACATTTAGGAGAAGACCTTATGGAAACATACCAAGGGTCATGCTTGCCATCGACTACTATGGACCCAAACAGGTTTGGGTACCTAAAAAGCATTAACTTTGTTTTGTAGGGTGTCTGGTACTTTGACAGTGGATGTTCCAGACACATGACAAAGAATAAGCACTGTCTATCAAACTTTGTGGCAAAAGATGGTCCAAGGGTAAATTTTGGCAACAAAAATACACCGGCTATACAAGAGGATATGGCACACTTATCAGAAATGGACTTACAATCAAGAATGTTGCATATGTGGAAGGACTGGATTACAACTTGCTGAGCACTGGACAATTCTGTGATATGGGATACAAGGTCACTTTTGACAAAAACAATTGTATTGTCATTAGTGAAAGAGGTGATCAAGTTGTACTTGTCGGTAGAAGGCAACAGAACATGTATGTTGTGGATTGGTCTACTCAGCTCCGAAACTCGCTCGATTGTGCATACCAAATCCGAACTCAATTGGTTATGGCACAAGAAGTTAAATCATCTAAATTTTGATGATATTAATCGCTTAGTGAAGAAGAAGTTAGTGGTTGGTTTACCCGAGATCACATTCAAGAAGGATGCTATCCGTGATGCATGTCGGCAAGGTAAACAGATAAAGTCAAGTTTTAAGTCAAAGACTAAACAATCAACTAACAGTGTTGGAGCTTATGCACATGGATCTTTTTGGACCAATAACTCCAACAAGTGTGACAGGGAAGAAATACACCTTAGTGGTTGTGGATGATTTTTCTAGATACACTTGGGTGATATTCATGAACAAGAAAAGTGAGACACTCCAAAGCTTACCTAATCTTTTGAAAAGATTACAAAATGAGAAAAGTCTAACAAATCATAAAGATTAGATCGATCGTGGTACCGAATTTCTCAACAAAGTTATAAGAGAATACTCGTGAACGTAATGGTGTACTTCATCAACTTGCTTCGCTGCTGTGGTACACCTCGAAAAATGGGGTTGCTTTGAAAGAAGAAACAGAGGACATTAAAGGAAGCAGAAGAACAATGATCCGTGAAGCTTTGCTACCCGAAAGATATTGGGTCAAGCAAGAAAATACAAGATGCTATACACAAAATAGAACATCGAGAAACAAGAAGCCGCCAAGACACCTTATGAGATCCGGAATGGAAGGATACCTAATATATCTTATTTTCACCCATTTGGAAGCAAATGTTTTATTCTAAATCATAAAGTTCATTTGAAAACATTCCAACCAAAATCGATGAAGGAATTTTCTTAGGATATTCTTCACGTGAGCATTCGAAGGTACTTGAACAAAAGAACACCGAAACATGAAGAAACAATCAATGTTGTGTTTGATGAACCTAAGTTTACCGGTATGGAAGATAAAGAGTGTGAACTCATTTGAAAATCAACAAATCACTGATCCAGATTGTGTTGAAGTTTTGGAAAGATTCAATGACCTAAAAGTTTCTGATACTGCCCCTGCTTGAACACCCTGCTGACAATGTTACTGATGCAACAACTGAAGCAATTCAAGGATCTGCTGACCCCCCTGTAGAAGAAACTACAGCAGACCCTACTGAAGATGATTTTCCTGAAAATCAAAATAACCATAATCCACAATGGTTAAGGAATCACCCTGCTGAACAAGTTATTGGCAATGTACAGCAAGGTGTGAGGACTAGAAGACAACTGGAAGCTATGTTTACTTGTTTTCTATCTCAAATGGAACCTAAAGTTGTTGAAGAAGCAATTTCAGATCCAGATTGGATAATTGCTATGCAAGAAGAATTAAATGAATTTGAAAGAAATCAAGTTTGGACACTAGTTGAAAGGCCAGCTCATGCAAATATCATTGGTACTAAGTGGGTATACGAAATAAACTTGATGAATCGGTACCATTGTAAGAAATAAGGCCGTACTAGTTGCAAAAGGCTATTCTCAAGCGAAGGAATAGATTTTGATGAAACTTATGCACCCGTTGCAAGATTGGAAGCTATCGATTATTCTTGGCACATGCTTGCATATAAGAACTTCAAAGTATATCAAATGGATGTCAAGAGTGCATTTTTGAATGGTATCCTAGAGGAGGAAGTGTATGTTCAAGAACCTCCTGGATTTGAAGTTAAAGATCAAGAAGATAAAGTGTATAGACTCAACAAAGCACTTTATGGATTGAAACAGCACCAAGAGCATGGTATGAGACTCTATCTCAATTCTTGGTGGACAATGGTTTTACAAAAGGGACCATTGACAAGACTCTTTCGAATCGAAGAAGGGGACAACACCTGCTTTGGTACAAATTTATGTTGATGACATAATTTTTGGCTCGAAAATGATTTACTTTGTGAAAAGTTTGCAAATCTAATGAAAAGTAAATTCCAAATGAGTATGATGGGAGAAATGAACTACTTTTTGGGATTGCAAGTCAAACAAATAAAGGATGGAATCTTCATTCATCAAACCAAGTATACCAAAGAGTCTTCAAGAAATTTGGTATGGAAAACAAAGACTAAGAGCTCAACTCCTATGAGTACAAACATCGATTGGATGAAGATAAAGAAGGCAAAGATGTTGATCGACTTTATACGAAGGATGATAGGCGATCTCTGTATCTCACTGCCGCGGACTTCGATATATCCTTTGCTTTGTAGGTGTTTGTGCAAGATTTCAATCCAAACCTAAAGAAAGTCATTTAGGTGCGGTTAAGAGAATTCTCAAGTATCTTAAAGAGACTTTGGGAGTAGGGATATGGTATTCCAAGGAAGGAAGCTTCAAGGTAATATCCTACTCGGATTCCGATTATCTTGGATGCAAGATTGATAGAAAAAGCACCTCGGGAACCCGTCGCTTAATGGGAAATAGATCGGTCTCCTGGTTTAGCAAGAAACAAATTCTATTTCAACTTCCACCGCCGAAGCCGAATACATTGCTTCTTTGGAAGCCGCCGTGCACAAGTACTATGGTTAAGACAACAATTAAGGGATTATGGAATTGAAGAAAAGGAAATTCCAATCATGTGTGACAACACAAGTGCAATTGCAATCACGAGAAAATCCCGTTTTGCATTCAAGAACCAAGCACATTGATGTGAGACATCATTTTATAAGAGATCATGTTGAAAAGAAAGATGTGGTGGTTCTATACATCCCTACCGAAGATCAACTTGCCGATATTTTCACTAAGCCACTTGATAGTGAAAGATTTGCCAAATTAAGGACCGAACTTGGAATTATAAAGATTGAGTGATATTCAAGCGGTGTCTTGGAATTCACCAAGGGGATTAGTCTTTGCTATGTTGGGTGAGCTCACTTAGCAGATTAGTCATTGGTATTAACAATTCCATGTACTTATGTTTGAACAATTGAGCAAATGAGGTTGCCAAGGGGATTGGTCTTTGTCATGTTGGGTGAGCTCACTTGACGGATCGGTCATTGGTATTAAACTTCATCTTGTATTATCAATTGAACAAAACAAGGAGAAAACAAGGATCGAGCGAGAGTCACCTTGTCGCCGGGCCGCTTTGAAGCACATTATCGCCAGACCGCCGAGCCCACCCCGCTCGAGGGATACCTTGCCGAAGGAAATTTTACTCGACAAAGTCATTAAAGTCAAAAAGCGAGTTTGGCGGGATATTTATTTTATCCATTATTACCACGCTTAAACCATCCAACGGTTACAAACGTTATGGAGGAGTAATGGACCACGTGTCAAGACAAAGCATTTAACCGCATTTAATCGTGGTTACCTCAATGTACGTGCTATGACAGTTTCAACTACCCACTTGTCTATATAATCAAACTCGTTACATAGCGATTCACCACTCGCATCTTCTCGCTTTATCTCTCGCAAATTCTACTTCGTGTGAACACGATTTGAGAGGAACTCTTCTTCATCTTTTTCTTATTTCAATGGCGGAAAGAGTTGAAGTTCAAATCGAATCAAGCCAAAGTGTAAGAGGCTATGTTGTTGATGCAAATCAAACAGAATCGGCCATCAATATAGGTCGAAGAATAAGAAGATTTGCGGGATCGGAGAATATACTCAACATCGGATTAGATACGATATCATACACCAATGTTATTGATTTCGGAAGAATATGATTATAGAAGAAGGAATCGAATCTTTCAAAACCACTTGTGAATGGTGAGGAGCTTGTAATCTCCTCCAAATCTGCCGAGACAAGTGTTTGGTTTTGAAGAAGTTGTTGATGGTTCATCAATCCGAAGCTATGGGATTGGACAAGATGGTTTTTGTAGATCGATCAAGACGAAGCAACTATTAAATCGGTACCGGCATCAACTTGCAAGAACATTGGTATTGAATATAGTCTGCTGAGCAAGCTCATTGCAAAGAACATACTTGGACTAACTGGCAGTATGGATACTTTATTCATTATATCAGGACCCAAGATAGAGCTGATGATTATCATCTGCAGGAGCATGAAGTTTGACTGGGCTGGATACTTTATTCATTATATGAAGAAAGTTGCAAAGGAGGACAAACTAGGGAAAAGGAAATCAAAGGCCTTACCCTTAGGTTTGATGATTCAAACCTATTTGAATCACTTGGAGGTTCCCGACATTGAACCGATTGATATAAATCGGTCCGTATACAAAAAGGAGATTGATTATGCAATCCCTGGACTTGATGATGATGAAGAGATTGCTGGAGAGGCTGCTGATGATAATGATGATGGAGATGATGGTGATACTGGTGGTGAGCAGGTTCAACAAACTAAGAAGATTTTTATCAAACCTGCTGCACCAAAGAAAACTGCTGGAAAGAGAAAGAGTGCTGATGTTAGGAAGACTTCAGAAGTCGTGAAATCAAAGAGAACAAGGAAGGAAACAGCACAGACTGATGAGTCTACTGAGGGTCAAGTGGAGGTTACTGACCCTGCTGTGGCTTCAAGAAAAACTGTTGGTGAAATTCTTAGAGAACAACAGAAGGAAGCAAGTAGAAAAAGAAAATTGACTAGAAAAGATGATGATGATGAACCCCTATCCAAGAGGATGAAGGAAGTTGCCAAAAAGAAGAAATATGGCAAGGGGAAAGAGTTAAAAAATTTGGAGGCACAGAGGGCCCAAGAAGAAGCATCAGTAGAAGAGGAAGAAGAGGCTGTTGAAGCTGAGCCTCTAACTATCATTCCACCAGTTGTTATCAGTGATTCCTCCAATGAAGAAGTTATCAAGTCCACCGATGCTGAACAGGTTGTTTTTGAGCAATCTGTAGAGGATGTACAGCAGTCTACTGACCCTGAGCCTGCTGTAGCATCCACTGATGAACCACAGCAAACCACTGAACCTGAACCTGCTGTGGTGGTTGAAGAGGTGATTAGAGACTTGGTTGAAGACCCTGCAAATTTGGCAATAGTTCAGGGGGAAGAGCAGTCTGCTGCTAACCCTGCTGATGAGCATGTAAGTCAGGGGGAACCAAGTGTGATACAGATGGAAGTAGTAGGTACAAATGTACAATCTCAGCAACTCCGTCGACTTTCAAACATCCGTAGAAGATACTATGAATCGCTTGTTGGAACCTTTGGAGGTCAACAAG
Source organism: Gentiana straminea (assembly GCA_036785695.1). NCBI lineage: Eukaryota > Viridiplantae > Streptophyta > Magnoliopsida > Gentianales > Gentianaceae > Gentiana > Gentiana straminea. The sequence continues at coordinate 1,216,970 of JAVUPR010000256.1, read as the reverse complement.
CTACGGAGTCGCTCCCCGGGAGATCGTTTATGCCATTTGAAAGGCATGCAAAAAGGAGCAAGAAAAGCTCAAGAGTATGTGGATCCCAAACTTCACAAATTGCCGACTATTTCCAATGGAAGTTTGGTTTCTATAAGAGACAAAAGCCACCGCCGAACCAATGACGAGATCTTGAAGAATGGGCTTTTGGCAAGCGGGAGTGGAGAACTTGGTGGATCGATTGATACAACCTTGCCGCAATCAAGATTGATGGATTTATTTGATGAGCAACGAAGGAGGAGGGTATCAAATTTAGAGATCCAAGAGATGGTCCCGATGATTCTTCTTCATCATCGGATAGTAGAGGAGATTTTCCCTCCGGACCGGGAGAATCAAGTGGGGCTGCACTTTGGCACATGAATCATCCGTACAACAGACCAACTAATGCGGTAAGTCTGCGAGGGCCGCCAGGACGGAGAGATGGATGAGGATCTACGGGATCTCACCATGGATGATCTGGAGGCATTGATCAATGAAGGCATTACTCCGAGTACTGGTAGGCTGACTGATGAACCAAGTACATTCCATGTTGTAGAGCCTACTGCACAAACTGATGCTGGACAGAGTGAGGATTTGGATGGAGAAAAGGTTGCTGATTTCAATGAACCTAGTGCCAGCTCTGAAGAGTCAATTGAATATCAAGACGGATTTGACATTGAAGGCACTCTGACTAAAACTGCCATCATCCTACACAAGATTGGTCATGCTGAAGGTTTCCAAGTGGATAATACCAATATATTCAATCCACAGGAAGTTGAAGAGGAGGTACAGGTGCTGGGGTACAAACAGCACCTGCACAAAGGTTGGAACAGGAGGTACAGGCTGCTGAGTCTCAAACAGCACCTGGACACAGGTTGGAACAAACTTTGGGTTTGGAGGAAACCCCCGTTGTTGATGAGGCCGCCGTAGTGGAGCCTGCTTTGGAGCCAAGGCCACCGTAGGAAAAGATAGTCGGCGTACCTAGTTAATGAGGATGAGCAACTGCTGGACTATAACTACAGTGATGAAGAATTTCAAATTTTTGGAGAAGAAGAAGTTGTTGAAGAACCTGCACAAGATCCTATCATTGAAGATGTTCTTGGTGCAATGGTTGAGGAAGGACCTCCCCCTGCTGGGAGAGATTTGAGTAGAGCTATGGTCATCAGTAGACAACAGGCACAATATAGGGTTGAGGAGCCCTGTGATGAATCTACTGACAGTAGAATGGCCAGTGGAGTGCCAATTGAAGTTGTCAATGAGTTAAGAACTGTAAGAAATGATATGCAACAGTTAAGAACTCAATTGGACAGGCAAGAACAAATATTTGAAGAACTAATGAAGATGGTAAATGATAATAGACAATCTACTGATACAGTTGCTTCAAACTTTGCCTCTACTCAAAATGCTATAAATGATATGATATATGATGTAAGATATATCAAGCAAGGGAACACACTGAAAGACAAGTTTTTGAAAGATCAACTTACATCCATTCATCAAAAACTTGACAAGCTTGCTGAAGCTGCTGAGCCTGCAGCTGCACAACAACCTGCTGTGCCTGATCCCAAATTTACTGAAAGGATCAACAGACTGGAAGAGACCCTGCAATCAAGGATTACTTCACTTGATACTAGAACTGGAACTATGGCAGGTCAATTACACAGAGTGATAGTATCACAGGAAGCTATTCATGGCCTCATCTCACGTTTTGTTGATGATGTCACTAAGGGGGAAGAGGGCCAATCGAGTTTGCAAAGAAAGGAGGCTGCCGGACTCTTTGCACGAAAGAGATGGACGATGATACAAATGCTTTTAGGCAACTTTTTGCACTGGCACAGAGTGCAACTTACGATGATCTCCTATCACGGTACAAGAAAGAGTTTCATAACGAAGGAGACCCTATCGTGACATGGGATTTCATGAAGGTCTTAACTCTTTCTTGAGTTTGAAGTTTTGGGAGGCAAGGATTAGAGCTTTAAGAGCAACTACCGAGGCGAAGGAGTAGCGAGAGGTGAAAAGGTGCGCCAATTACAAAAGCAAAAGATTCACCGGATGAATTTAAGGAGTCAGTATATGAAGTTTGGCTTCGGGTGAATCGATCAATCTTGTACTTGCTGAAGCATGGAATTGGTGGAAACAAGTCAATTCTTATATTGACTTTACACTTATTGAGAATGAATGGATGGTTGAAATGATAGAAGAGATCGAGCCTATCAAGAGCAAGTGAGAAGGCTAGACAAGAAAGAGAAAAGAGACAATAGATCGGCTACTTTTCATTGTTTATCTTTCTTGTATCTAGTTGTAATAACTGTGAACAAATATTTATAATGAGAATTGACTAAATTTGTTCTGTTTGTGTTTTTATCTTTTTGCTTTGCTGATTAGGTGAGGGTAGTGGCATCATCACCAAAAAGGGGGAAATTGTTGGCTTATTTCTCCAGTTTTGATGATGAGTGCCATACTAGCTGTTATAGTGCAAAGGCAAAAAGATGTCTAGATAATATGTATAGGTTTATTAGAGTTTGATTCATAAATAGGTTTGATCAAACAAGCACTGTAAAAGGCTGCTGACTGTTTATCAGCAGACTGATCTAGGTCAGTAGGGTAGATAGGTCGAGACCGGTCCGGAACCCGTTTTGACCGAAGGCCGAGGGTTCAAACTCGGTGAATGAAGGCTAAGGGATCAAACTTAGTATTTAATGTCAAGGATATGGAATCGAATTTAGGCAAGTCCGTGATGACCTAAATCGATTACATATACCTTGTGTAGAAGGTCTAAGTTCCACAAGTTGGATGATGTTTGGAACTTGGTTATACTTTAAATGATGTAATCTAACTTCACAAACAAAAGTTGGATAAAAAGATTCAAATTGCATTATATTTTACGGACAAAAATATGATGTTCGACGACGATTGGTTTTACGACGACCGATGAACCTGCTGATATATACCTCGATTAATTCAAGATTATTGGGAAGTTACATGGATAAGAACAGCCAACTACCTCGACTTATCAAGCAAATCAAAGGCCGAGATTAAAAAGACGTTGGGATGATCCATATTTTTATCCATTGGATACAAGTCAAAGGGGTGGACGAGGATCGCACCGTCAAAAAGTAATCCCGACGAGTGTCGGTCCCATGAATAGTGACGAGAATGCGGTGCGGATGGGACAAATACAAGGAACGGTCACATTTGAATTTCAAATTCAAGTCACATGCATTCCTACCTATAAATAGAGGACTTTCAACTCAAGAAGAAGATGATGAATTTTGGGATAAACTTTAAGTGATAACACTGAGCTGAAAAACACCCTGCTGAACTTACTGAGCTTAAGGCTGCTGATCTAGTTATTTTCTTCAAGTGTATTCTGTGTTCAAGCTGCATCAAGCATACACACTTGAAGACTGCAAGCTGCTGATTATATCATCCTAATCAAGCTGCTGCAACTGAATCATTTACTTGATTCATTCTTTATTTTATAAAGAACCTGCTGAAGACAGTGAAGCATCTGTTAGGTGTGAAAGACTGTTGGTTTGTGGTGAAGCTGGTGAAGAGGCAATTCTACCCTTCAAGGACCAGTGGAAGACTCAGGAGCAGCAATCCTACCTGTTCTTAGTTTTCAGTTTGTGAAGCCATAGTTATTGGTGAAGGACAAGCAACCTAGGATTCTTTGTAACAGATAACTCAAAGATTACTAGTGAATTTCCTCCAACATCACAGGAGAAGAGTGGACGTACAGGATTACATCACCTGGAACCACTATAAAAATCTCTCTACTTACTTACTGCATTTATTTTCTGCACTTAGTCATTATTCTTATCAACCTGCTGAATCTAGCAACTGAAATCACACACATACACTACTGAGTATCTAATACTTAGTAACATATTTAACAACAAGTAACAAGGCTTAATTTTGATATTATTCCGCTGCACAAATTCAGCAAACTGAACTGTCGGTAGACTACTGTTTATCAGCAGGCTACTGAGGTCTCAGCAGACTACTGAAGTATCAGCAGGCTGCTGAAATTGCAGAATTTGTTAACTCCAAAGTTTTAAGTGTTAAGTTTATTCACCCCCCCTCTAAACTTAACTAAAGCCTTTTCAAGGGACCAACATGCAGAATGTTGGACTGAAACTTTGGCCATCTTCAACCCCTCAGGTGTGCGCCTAGGGTTTGTCAGGCGCACGCCTGCCGACACATTTTCAGTAAATCGGCCGTAACATTGTGTGTAGATTTCCAAATCCAGTGATTCAAAATTCTATGGAAATATAAATCAATTGTCTACAGCTTTCATGAAGATGTCCAGCCTAGAAAATGCTTCTAAGGTGGATCAAACGGCAGATCAATGTACGGTATGGTGCTAGTACCAACGAGTTTTGATCCATTTGAACGTTTAGCTTCGGGCACACGTTCCTACCCTTGTATCTCGCCTTCTGGTCATCTCGAACACTTAACACCTGTATAAAATCACAACAAATACCACACGTAACCCCTACAGGACACTAGGGTGACCGAGAATGAATCTAAACACCGAAAAATAACGAGATTTCCGGATTTTACGTCCTAGGTCTCGAAATGATAACCAAGGTGTAATAAACACCAAAATACAACCAAATGTCTCCGGAAACATATAAAACAAGGTATAAACGGGGAATAATCACATAGTAAATGATATCCAAGTTGACTCTCATCAACTACCCCCTACTTAGCGTTTGTTAGCCCTCGAGCAAAAATGAGCGATTCTGTTGGTCCCTTGAAAAGGCTTCGGTTAAGTTTAGAGGGGGGGGGGGGGGGGTGTGAATAAACTTAACACTTAAAACTTTTGGAGTTAACAAACTCAAGAACTTCAAGAAATTTCTCGATACTTCATAGTCCGTCGACACTCGCAGTCTACCGACCGTTGAGTTTATCGAATTTGTGCAAATGGAATTATATAAAAAATTCACCTTATTACTTGTTGTTAAATATGATACCAAGTATTAGATACTCGGTAGAGTGTATGTGTGTGATTCAGTTGCTAGATTCAGTAGATTGATGTGTTAGATAAACTAAGTGCAGAATATAAATGCGAAAGTAAGTAGCCGTATTTTATAGTGGTTCCAGGTGGTGTAATCCTGTCAGTCCACTCTTCTCCTGTGATGTTGGAGGTAATTCACTAGAGATCTTTGATGTAGCTGTTACAAATATCCCTAAGTTGTTTGTCCTTCACCAATAACTATGGTTTCACAAACTGAACACTTGGAACAGGTCGGATTGCTGCTCCAAAGTCTTCCACTGGTCCTTGAAGGGTAGAATTGCCTCTTCACCAGCTCCACCACAAACAACGATCTTTCACACCCAAAGATGCTTCACTTGTCTTCGAGATTCTTATAGATGAAAGATTGAATCAAGTAAGTGATTCAGCTTTCAGCAGCTTGATCAGGATGATATGATCAGTAGCTTGATGTCTTCAAGTGTGTAAACTTGATGTAGCTTGAATGCAGATTACACTTGAAGAATATTTATGGATCAGCAGCTTTATGCTCAGTAGGGTCAGCAGGGTGTTTTTCTTGCTTTAATTCTTATTGCTCAAGATAGATCCTTAATTTTCATCAATTTTCATCCCTTGTATCTGAATTAGGAGTCCTCTATTTATAGGTAGGAATCCTTGTGAATTATGTTTGAAATTCAAACATAGCCGTTTCAGATTTTGTCCCATTTGACTTGCTTTCTCGTCATCGTTCATAGTATCGACACGCCGTCGATCGCTTTTGACGAATGCGTCCGTCCATCCTTTGACTTGTATCCATTGGATAAAGTCCTGAATCATCCAACGTCCCTTTAATATCAACCATTTATTTGTTTGGTAAAATCAGAGGTTGTTAGCTGTCCTTATCCTTGTTTTCTTCCAATGTAATCTTGAATAAATCGAGGTATATGTATCGGCGGGTTCATGAATCTGCTGAGATACATATCAGTCAGCTGAACCATAATTTGCTGTGTTTAAAACATAATGCAGCTGACTTCCTTTATCTAACTTTTATTTGTGAAGTTAGATTACACCATTTAATCATAACTAAGTTCCAGTCACCATCCAACTTATGGAACTTAGACCTTGTACACAAGGTATATATAATCAGTTTAGGTCATCACAGACTTCCTAAATTCTGATTCCATATCCTTGACTTTAATTACTAAGTTTGATCCCTTATCCTTCAATTACTGAGTTTGAGCCCTCAGCCTTCAGTCTTCAGCAGGTTCCTGACAAGTCTACTGACTCAGCTACCCTACTGATCTAGACTAGTCTGCTGATATAAATCAGCTGACCTTTTATAGTGCTTGTTTGATCAAACCTATACAAGTTCAAACTCTAATAAACCTATACATTTGATCTAGACATCTTTTTGCCTTTGCTCTATAACAGCTAGTCTGGCACTCATCACTAAAACTTAAAAATAAGTCCAACAATTTCCCCCTTTTTGGTGATGATGCCAATACCCTCTCCTAACAGCAAAGCAAAAAGATTAAAAAAAAAACAGAACAAACTTGGTCATTTCTCATTATAATTATTTGTTCAAAAGTTATAACAGACTAGAATCAGCAAAGATAAAATAGAAGTAGTATGCTGATCTATTGTCTTCTTTCCCTTTCTTTCCTTGCCTTCTACACTTGCTCTTGATAAGTTCTTATCTCTCTGATCATATCTCTCATCCATTCATTTTCAATCAAAGAGAAATCAATTTGAGGATTCACTTGTTTCCACCAATGCCATGCTTCAGGTAGAGTTAGATTTATCTGATGTACTCTAAATCCTAACCGCATGTAAACTTCTTTAAACTCATTCAGTGACTCCTTTGCATTTGTGATAGGTAAACTCCTTCCACCTCTACCACCTCTGTGTGCTGCCCTCAAGGCTTTGACCCTTGTTTCCCAAAATTTGAGTCCAAGAAAAGAATTGAGTCCCTCATGGAAACCTTTATCATGAAACGGTCTTCTTTTGCTGTTGTAGACTCTCTTGTATTCTTTGAGAAGATCATCAGTAAGTGGAAGTCCGCAGTGCGTGCTCCCTAAAAGCATTAGTATCATCTTCCCATCTTTTCTTAGCAAAGATTCTCGCGGCCTCTTTTGCTACCGTCGTTTGGCTCTCTTCCCCCTTATTGACATCATCAACAAAATGGGACAAGCAGGCCATGTACACTTTCCCGTGTGAGCACTAGGTTGTTCGATTGACCTTCCATTATTTCGGTCTAGTGTCCACAAATTTGTGATCCTTCCTTGCAATGTTTGCTCCAAGTAGATTTATCCTTTCGGTGATCTTAGGATTCAATTCGGCGGTTGAAGTGTTCCAAAGCCTCGATTTCTCAAAGAGCTTAGGTGACTCAGCAAGTTTATCATGTTTTTGATGAATAGATGCAAATTGGTCTTTCAAAAACTTGTCTTTCAGTGTATTACCTTGCCTAATCCCTCTTACATCTTGAGCAAGGTCAGCAAGAGCATATTGGGTGGAGGTAATATTGAAAGCAACAGTTTCAGTGGTTCTTCCTCTATTCTCCACTAGATTCAGCAAATCTTCAAATCTTTGTTCTTGCCTGTCAAGTTGAGTTCTTAAGTTTGTTATGTCATTCCTGACAGCCCTCAACTCTTCCACAACATGTGCTGGTACCCCACCAGCCATTCCTCCAGCAGCTCCATCAGCAGGCTCTTCTACATTGTATTGTTGCCTCGGTCTGCTGATAACCAAAGCAAAACTCATATCCCTTCCAGCAGGGTTAGGTCCTTGGAATTCTTCTAGAATGGGATCAAGAGCAGGCACTTCAAAAACTGGTACAAATTCTTGTTGAGGTTCTTCAACAATAGGGTCTTCCTAAGGCACTTGAAACTCATCATCACTGTAGTCATAATTCAGCAGCTGCTCATCCTTATCAATAACAGCAGTCTGCAGACTATCTTTACCTACAGTGGTCTTGTCTCCAGTAGGCTCCACTACAGCAGCCTGTTCAACAACAACAGCAGGGGTTTCCTCCAAACTCATAGATAGTTCCAACCTATGTCCAGGTGCTGTTTGAGACTCAGCAACCTGTACCTCATGTTCCAACCTTTGTTCAGGTGCTGTTTGAACCTCAGCAGCCTGAACCTCCTCAATCATCAGTGAGGATCCTTCAAATCCCATAACCATATCCAATCTTTGTGCCACCACTGTTTGCTCCTCAGTGTTCAGCACCCTCTGTACAAGGATTGCAGGGAATTCAGCCCTGTTTTCTTCTTGAAATCCTTCAGCATTGACAATCCTTCTCAGTGTATTTCCAGTTTTGAATAGGGTTCCTTTAGTGTCAATCCAGTCTTGATATTGAATTGAACCCTCAGAATTGACATCTGGTTCACTGTGATCAGTAACCCTCTCATCATCCAAATCCACATCTTGCTGATCTTCAGGTTGATCAACAGGTTCAACAACAAATGAAGCATCAGACTCATCAACCAATCTATTTGCACCAAGATTTATACCCTCAAAAACTTGTTCGATAAAACTAGTTTTAAATTTATTTTATCGGAACACCCCAAGTATAAGGTTCGTAGTATAGGGTGTTGCCGAGTCGTCCTAAGGGAATCGAATGTTTATCAGATTAAGGCAGTTATTCTATCAAATATGTCACAATTTACTATTTAAACCTAAAGTTTATATTAATTATAAAACAGAAACGAAGAACGATGACTAAAATAAACAGAAAGCAGAAAAACTTCAATAATGGACGGGCGTCCACTAAGAGCGGACGGGCGTCCAACGACGTGTTGAAAACAGAAATATGCAGAAAGCAACACTAAATTCTGGAAATAACTAATCGTAGTAATCGATACGAACAGATTGGTTTATCAAATAATAAAAAGAACAGTAGAACAGCCAGAATCAACCACACAACAATCACACAACCATTTTATGATCAGAATGCGATTTTATTGGTATGATCAATCTCAAAATCGATTAAATTCCTTTAACTCAATTTCTAGGGTTTTGTTTTCTTTTCCAAGCAAAACAATTTAACATACATCACAAGATCATCAATTTGTTCCCAAATTACATACCCCAATTAACAACAAATGATTCCTCAAAATATTATTAATTGTATCGATTGAAAAGGTTCTATTGTTGAATCATATTTCCATACAAATTCAAATCAGCATGTGGTTTCATTGACATTCCTATCTAACAAAACACTTAACAATAAATCCAAATACCAATCGATAAATAAAATACAATATTCGAAATCATAAATAAGATAACCTAACAATTCATGGTTGTGGTGATGTTGATGTGGTATCCTCCAGTTGTTCTACCGCTATACGCTTAGCCTTGCATCCTTGCGATGATCCAAGACACGGTTGAAGGAAGGAAACTCATAATTCTTCAGAGTTTGGTGCGGCTGCTTTTTGGGTGGAAAAGTGCGGCTGCTCTTATATGTGTATTAGGGTTGAAATAGGCGCTGTATTTATAGAACTCTGAGGCGGCTAGGGTAAAAATCGGCGGCGGACGCCCGTTCAAAGTCCTAGACGCCCGTCCAGAATGTATGGAATTCTTCGAGTCGGGCCGAGCCTTGAATGGACGCACGTCCTATGCAAAAATGGACGCCACTTCAGTAAAATCCTCAACATCCTGAATCAAAATTCTTCTTGCGGACGACCGTCCAGAATTCCAAACGCCCGTCCACCCTGGACGCTTGTCCAAGCTTCTGGACGCCAGTCCAGTGTCGACCAAATATTGATTTTCTCATCTTTATCTCTTCTCCATCATAAAAATCCGATCTTGCACCACTTTTAATCCTCTTTTTAGCTCGAAAATGTATATCTACAAGTCATTGAAAGCATACCAAAGTGTAACACAACTCAAACAAACATAAAATCATCATTTTAAGCACGTAATTGGCACGTTTTACACATTTTATAACTCTAAAGCCATTCCTTCAATTTATTCATTTAATACGTAATTTTCTATAAAAATTACTAAAACACGGGGATTATTGTTATGAAATATTGCAATATAAATCATAAAATTCACCGAGAACAACTCCCCCACACTTAGCTTTTTGTTCGTCCCGAACAAAACAATCAAAACTAGCTCACTGTACATGTAATCCACATAGATCCCTGGCTCACGCAACAACAGATACGACAAATATAGCAACTAATACCAACGTAGAGATAGATTCAGTGTGTGTGAAAAGCCCTTTTCAATCTTCACAATCCTCTCAAACAAATATCCTCTCAAATAATTTTAATGACTATCCTAGGTATAGGCAGCAGTCGTTCCACACAAAGTCTTCCCGCGCACTCAGTAGGATAATCCCTACATCATATCATTCGGTTTATACTGGGTATAAGTTCAACGATAACAAAGTCTTTAATTTTTTTCTTCACTTTCTTTTTTTTCTTCTTTGACGCACATCAAAATGAGCTCTTACCCGTCATAGTAGAATAGGATGTTTCGGGATAACACCCTACCTTACTCCAATCATAGGGTAGCTTTTCTTGACTGTCGTGAGCTTTTGGTCATCATAGTGGAATAGGACATTTCGAGATAATGCCCTACCGCACTCCAATCATTAACCAGCTTCCGACACACCCCTTTATTTATTATTAACTCAAATTTTTCCAAAAACATTAGTTACGTTTCACTTACCACATTCAAACCTTCAGATATTCACAGTGCACGTTCTGAACTTAGGTGTTACTTCACTGTTACTATTAAGACCAAATCTCTCAAAGATAAATCACTAAAATACTGAAAGGATACAGTTCAAAATTTTTGCTTCAATATCAAAGGCTTTCGTGAGTGTGAAATGAATACTATCTCAAATCAGTAAAACCATGCTATAATTATCTCTCAAAGTCACATAAAATCATTGTCAGGAAACTACAACTAGCAAGCCATTTGTTTCAATTACATGCTCAAGATTTACAATTATCCAAGTTTACTTTGAAAATTTTTAAAATTTTCGAGAAAATCACATTTACTCATTGTCAGAAAATCACATTTACTCATTGTCAGAAACATAGCATGATAACATACCCAATGTAGACACCCCCCCACACTTAAATCACATTATGTCCTCAGAATGTGCAAAATAAAAGGAAAGAATACTTAGCTTGGTTTCAAAGTGATCGTCGGGTTGTAGGGTGGCGAGGTCGTGCCGTAGCATGAATGTACCGCTGCAACAATATCTGCAACACTCGACATAGCATATAATCTCGGGGTACAAGGGGTATATGAGTAAACATGTAGGCACATAATGCATTCACAAATAGGACAGGGACAACCAACACACCAATCACCATGGTTTTATTCCTAATGCCCTAAAACTTAACTAAAAAGTAACTTAAAGGACTAGGTTGCCTCCTAGGAGCGCTTCTTTTATGTCATTAGCTTGACAGAGATTTCAAAGTCAACCCGGATCGGGCCACTTTGGTTTGATCAGGGCCACTCCTTCATCAGAGTCAGAGTGGAAAGCATCGGTGTGGTCACAGCAACAACAAGTCAAGTGCGCGACTGAGTCCTGGGACTTAGCCATCCAGACAGCACTGATTTTCTTCTTCGTGTTGTTGCCTAATTGTGGTACTGGCATACTGACAGGTGCAGGAGTCGTGGTAGAAGCATCTTTAAGGTTAAGGGCAATAATGTCATCATCCGAAGTAAAGAAGTCGGATGGGATCTCATCACAAATCAGCACATCAGTCATGTCAACCAACTTTTGAAAGTATAGGACTTCAGGTGCTTCGTAAGGCTGTCCGAAATACTTTTTCAATCTATGACCGTTCACTTTAAAAGGTTGACCGCTGTACCCTTTCAAGGAAATTGCTCCACCCGGATGAACTTCGACAATTTCAAAGGGTCCGGACCATCTGGACTTAAACTTGCCGACAAAACGGATGTAATCTGGTGTTGTAAAGCAAAGCCATCTCTCCTACCTTGAAATCTCTATCTTTTATCTTTGCATCGTGGAGCGCCTTCGTTCTCTCCTTGCTCAGCTTGGCATTCTCGTAGGCCCTGAGTCTGAATTCATTGAGCTCATGTAGTTGCAGTAACCTTTTCTCCCCACAGAGTTGGCTATCGAAGTTTAAGAATTTAATAGCCCAGTAAGCGCTGTGCTCCAGCTCGACTGGTAGATGGCATGGCTTGCCATAAACCATTTGAAATGGTGACGTACCCATAGGGGTCTTAAACGCAGTGCGATAAGCCCAAAGTGCGTCGTCCAACTTCAGACTCCAGTTGGATCTATTTGAATTTACCGTCTTCTCCAAAATCCGCTTTAGACTTCTGTTGCTCACCTCGACTTGGCCACCGGTTTGGGGGTGGTATGGTGTACCAATTCTATGCTTGACACCATATTTCTCAAGAATTTTATCCAAGGTGGTGCATTACGAAATGCGAACCTTCATCACTGATAAGGGCTCTAGGACAGCCAAATCTAGTAATGATATTCTTTTGCAAGAATTTCTTTACAACTTTGTGATCATTGGTTTGGGTGGCTATAGCCTCTACCCACTTGGAAACATAGTCCACACAGACTAGAATATATTTTTTAGAGCATGATGATGGGAATGGTCCCATAAAATCAATGCCCCAGACGTCAAAAACTTCACATTCCAAGATAGGCCTCAAAGGCATCTCCATCCTATTACTGAGTCTCCCTACTCTTTGGCATCTATCACAACCTTTGCAAAAGGCTTCAGCATCTTTAAACAAAGTAGGCCAGTAATCCCAGCTTGAAGGATTTTTGTGACTGTCTTAGGTGCTCCGTAGTGCCCACCAGCGGGACCACTATGACATTGCTCCAGAATATCCAATTGTTCATGCTCCGGAACGCACCTTCTAAGCAACGCATCTTTACAGACCTTGAACAAATAAGGATCCTCCCATACGAGATACTTTAAGTCGCTGAAAAATTTCTTCTTTTCATGATACGTCATCTCTTCTAAATGCCCACCTGCTAAGTAGTTGACGTAATCAGCATACCACGGCCTAACTGTATCAAGCTTCATCAATTGCTCGGTTGGAAAATCAATGCCTATTTCCTTGTGATTTTCGCCACCCTCATTTACTAGGCGAGACAGGTGATCAGCCACAATATTTTCACTACCCTTCTTATTTTTGATCTCCAGGTCAAACTCTTGCAAAATTAGAATCCATCTGAGTAACCTTGGTTTTGCATCTGCTTTGTCCATAAGGTAGCGTAGGGCTGCATGGTCTGTCCAAACCACAACTTGAGACCCTAGAAGGTAACTTCTAAACTTGTCAATAGCAAAAACGACGGCTAAGAATTCCTTCTCAGTCGTGGTGTAGTTTCATTGAGCCGGGTTCAAGGTGCGGCTCGCATAGTAAATGGGCCTGAACTTTTTGTCAATTCTCTGGCCTAAAACTGCGCCCACTGCGTAGTTAGAGGCATCGCACATTAATTCAAAAGGCTTAGTCCAGTCGGGTGCGATTAAGATAGGGGCACTTATGAGCTTATCCTTTAGGCAATTGAAAGCTTCCCTGCATTTCTCATCAAACAAGAACTCAACATCATCTTTCGAAGGTTAGATAATGGCTTGGCGATGGTGGAAAAATCCCGAATAAACCGCCCAGTAGAAGCCAACATGACCTAGAAAACCTCGTACCTCTTTCATTGTTTTCGGGTACGCCATCTTTTCAATGGCCTCTACTTTAGCCTTATCAACCCGAATACCGAACCGGACACCTTGTGTCCCGAACAATCCCTTCATCTACTAGAAAATGGCATTTCTCCCGCTTAAGCACTAAATTCTTTTCAACACGGCGTTGAAGTACCATATCTAGATTTTCCAAGATCTCATCAAAGCTATCGCCATAGACTGAGAAGTCATCCATGAAGACTTCCATACATTTCTCCACAAGTCCATCGAGAATGGCCAACATGCACCGTTGAAATGTTGCTTTGGTGCATTGCATAACCCGAAAGGCATTCTCGCGAAAAGCAAAAGTGCACGATGGACACGTAAACGTAGTCTTCTCCTGGTCATTAGGGTCGATGGCTATCCGGAAGTAACCGAATATCCATCGAGGAAACAATAATACTTATGACCACTCGGTCTTTCAAGAAGCCGGTCAATGAAAGGTAAGGGGAAATGGTCTTTGGCGGTGACTTCATTCAATCTGCGATAATCAATGCGGACCACGTAGCCGATCACAAGGCGTAAAGCTACTTCTTCCCCCTTTTCATTCTTTTCCACGGTAATACCTCCCTTCTTTGGCACAACTTGGGTGGGGCTAACCCACTCACCGTCGGCGATTGCATAGATGATTCCCATATCTAACCATTTTATGACTTCTTTCTTGACAACCTCCTGCGTGTGCGGATTCGGCCTTCGCCGAGGTTGTCCGACTTTCTTAGCTCCTTCCTCCGTTCGGATTTTATGCATGCACACATCGGGGCCGATTCCTCGGATATCACCCACTTGCCATCCGAACGCGAGGATGTTCTTTTCAAGCACTTTAATCGCGGTGCTTCTTGCTCGGGCTCGAGTTTTGAAGAGATGATCAAGGGTAACTTATCACCATCCTTAAGAAAAATGTACTTAAGGTGTTGCGGAAGCGGTTTAAGCTCCAAGTCAGTAGGTGGTTGCTCAATACTGGATTTTAAGAGGCCACCTTTTTCCTTATGGGCTTGAAGTGGTTGACTGAAGAATACCTCATCTTCCCGAGGTATAACCCCAGAAAGGTACTGGATCACATCATCCATAGGGATCCTTCTGTCAGCACCCGCTTTCTCCTTCTTATGCTTGATCATCTTTCTCAACTCTTCGTCTTCTAGCTCCTCTGCTAGCTGTTCCCAATCATCCAACTCCCAATTGGTAGTTTCTCTCCAGAAATCTATTTCGTCCCAACTACCCATTAAAACTTCTTCCTCTGCAGGGTTAAAGTATGCCTGGTTGAGCTCCTTCAAATCATTGCTGCTCATCCCTGGAATGTCCCAGATTTTTCGTTCACTCATAGGCTCAGTGTGCGCAAGTTGTTGAGTTATAACATCCAGGGCTCCTATCTCCGTGAGCTCTTCATCAGGGTCGGATTCATCTCCATAGATTGCTTCAATGAACGAAATCTCCTGGTTTGGAGTTTCCGCAGAACTTTTTCCTTGCTCAAGGGTAACGGAAGTGTCCTCTACTCTCAGAGTGATTTGGCCAGTTTGGAAGTCAATGGTGGTGGCAGAAGTGTTCAAGAAAGGCCGGCCCAGAATCAGGGGCATCTCCTTGTCAGACCGGTAATCCGGTAAGATGACCCGCCCGCTTGGAAAAACTAAATGTTTAACATGGATAAGGACGTTGTTAACACAACCAGCTGCTAAACGGCTAGATCGGTCTACCAACTGAAGAGAGACGGGACGCTCCCTTAGCCTTTTGTCCAACCCGAGACTCTTGCAGATGTTCAATGGCATCACATTGACAGAGGCCCCTGAGTCGCATAAGACATTGTGGAACGTGTGGCCTTCAATCATGCAAGAGATTGAAGGTCGTCCGGGGTCACCTCGCTTGATTGCAACTCTCTGTGAAACAGTTGAACATTCTTCTCTTAGCACCTCTTCTTCCATTCCCTTTAGCTTCTTCTTACTTCCACAGGCATCCTTAAGATACTTAGAGCATTTAGGCATCTCAGTTAATACTTCAGCAAGTGGAATAGTCACCATAGTATCTCTAAGCATCTTTCTCACTCCGTCATACTGTTTGTCAGAGTTCAAGATATTCTCTCTTTTCTTTGCTGGATAAGGAAGGGTTTTTGAATGATTGATTATAGTTTGACTTTTAATGGCTTCGTCCTCCTTATCCTTCCATCTGACAAACTTCTTAGTTTTCTTTTTAGTCAAGGGTTCAGCTACCTGACTTCTCTTCTCAGCATCCTTATCACCATCCCCCGAAGAATCATCATCACTCGGCTCTTCCTCACTGCGTTGTCGTCTTTGGTATTTATCTCTCGCTACCCCCTCCCGAACTCGGGGCGTCGGGGAGGGGCTACTCGTTTCCCGATAACTTTTCGGGTCCAAATTTTCTTACCGCTCCCGAGGGTGACCGCATTCAACTCCTCCTCTTGTTCATAATCCCCTTGCGGTGTGATGGCATTACAAACACCGACATCCGCCTTAGGGTTTTTATCTGTATAACTAGGCAGTCTTCCTTGAGGTCTGCTCGCTTGTTGATCAGCCATATGACCAATCTGTCTCTCCATGGTTTTTTGACCGGTGGCTAGTGTTTTCACCATGTCTACTAGCTCGTCAAATTTCTTCTGAGAGACATAGGTGGGCTGTTGATTTTGCGTTTGAGCCTAGTTACCTTGGGGTCTTTGGTTATTGGATGCACCAGGTGGTGTATAATAACTATTTCGCGGGTTTCCTGAATAGTTACGGTTTTGAGTGTAGCTTGAATGACCAGAATTTTGATTGAAGCCTCTGAAAGGTTGATTCTGGTTCTCCATGGTATGCACTTCCTCATTCATCATATTCCCGACCTGCATGCCCAAGTAATTCACATCTGCTGGCCCTTCTTGCTGCTTCATTTGTAAGTTGGCTATTTGCTTGTTCATTATTTCCATTTGAGCAACTAGCATTTTTGTCTCCGAGTCACTTGCAGCAGCCTCCTTTTTGCTTCCACTAACATGGGTCTTCTTTTGAGTAGCCCACATGTTATTATTAGCTATTGTTTCTGCTACCCTGTAGGCAACATCATCTCCTCCCCCTAAAAACGATCCATGAGCTGTGGAATCTAAGTAATCTCTATTGGGCTGAGAAACACCCTGATAGAATAATTCTAGAAGTTCATGTCGATTGTATCCATGGTTAGGGCATTTCCTCATTAAAAAATTCAACCTCTCCTAGGCCTTTCCCACACTCTCTCCTTCTAGTTGCTCGAAAGTAGCTATATCTCGTTTACGGTCCATTATCGTTCCAGGTGAAACGAATTTCAGAGCA